>CM046946.1:129686459-130886459 GCA_025698515.1 Gossypium sturtianum
CTATTCTTTGCTACTTCCATCTTCTTGGTTCTCTTGGTGTGGGCCGAATCGGTAGAGTGTTAGCTTACACTCTCATCATCTTTCTAGCCTTAAGGAAATCGATAGAAGGGGATCTATTATTGGGTCAAGGTAACGGATTCGTCATGGTTCTTTTGGATCTTTTCATTGATCTGGTTAGTTTGCTAAACGGTATAGAGGTGATGACTAATCGTTTATTTTTATGGACCAAATCGCTCGATCACTGTCCTCGTAATAAGAGACTTCGGATTGTTGGTAAGTGATATAGATTGTTAATCAATCGCAATACTTAGTTGAAGTTGAAAATTGGGCTTTGGACTAATTGTTAACCGATTGTACCTTTAGGTGCCGCGGAGAGTATCGTGTTACAGATTCGAATAAGGTGTGTAATCCCGTACCCTTCCGAATACCTGTTTGAAATGGTGTGTAATCTCATACCTCTCTGAAAGTTTGCATGAAATGTTCTGTGATTCGGTCCGAAATACCAAGGAAAACGGAAACCGGCATCCGTGACCACTCGGGCGTGCGTATATTCGTGAGTGGTAACCATATTTTTGCAATGAAACAGTTTGGTCAGCAGCAGTGACATGATTTTGAAAAATCACGAAAAATAGGATAAAGGGAGTTAGAAAGTGAAAAGATATCGAAATAAAGCTTACTGTGTCTATTTTTATATGAAAGAAACAGAGAAGGAAGAGGAATTGTATATTCTGTGATATCTTAATTTTAGTGAGACTGGTTCTGATTGACTTCTTGGTTCCCCTGTTCTGCCTTGGAAAAATCGTTTAAAATTTTACAAAGTGAAATATGAGTTATAAGTTATATGTATAGATTCCTTAGTGAGCCTATTTTCAATAGAAACAAGTGGGAGAAACATATGAAAACCGCATGCAGTGAGATATTTGAATTTTGGGTAAGAGAGTCAGAACTAGTTGGTCAGTTGAAACAAGGGAATTTTAATGAATAAACTGTACTAAACACGGCTAAGCCAAAAATTCTGGAAAAATTGTAGTAAGAAGATATATGAGTCTAGTTTCAAAGAAAATTTACATGTATCTAAATTTCGAGTTTCCTAACTCGAGTTATAGTCAATTTAGTCCAAGTATGACGTAAATGGAAGTTTCCGATTTTATGCCCCACATTAGTAGTTAAGTCTAGGTTGCGAATTGCAAAAATACCCTTGGAGGGTAAATTATCGAAATACCCACAGGTTGCGAGATTATCGAATTACCCTTAGTGGGTAAAATTACTGAATTACGAAAATGCCCTAAGGGCCGACTACGAAATTGCCCCAATGGGCCGATTTGTTATATTGCCTTTAACGGTCGATTTGATATATTGCTTAAATGGGCCGATTTGTTATATTGCCTTAACGGGCCGATTTGATATATTGCTTAAATGGGCCGATTTGATATCATCGCCATAATGGGCGATTTGATATATGGTCTTAATGGGGTGATTTGTAAGTGCTACAATGGGTCGAATTTTTATAATGAATCTCTGAATTAATTATTGTTGTTTATATTTGTAAATATCATGGTTTGCTATGTATGATGCATTTACATGATTTTGCATGGATGGGAAAATGTTGAAGAGAAGTGATTCCGGTGGTAATCGCCACAAAAATGTTTATTAATACGATATTGTGATTACGGTGGCTCGGCCACAATCAAAATTTGTTATAAATGGCATAATGCCTGCGATTGGTGTGTTTGGCGGGTGGGTTGACTTGTCCCCACAGGTGTGATGGGCTGGTACAGGTGGTGTGTAACGGATGGATTACTAGGATGGGTTGGGTTGCATACATTGCACATATATAAATATATTCTGCTTTGTAAATGGGCTTGGTCCATGTGTATGTTAAATGGGCTTAAGCCCCCCATAATTTTGCATGGGATGGGAAAAATGTGGAAGAGAGTGACTCATGTGCACTTTGCCACAAAAATGTTTGTTAATATGATACTATGATTACGGTGGCTCAAGCCACAATCAAAATTTGTTATAAATGACATAATGCTGCGATTGGTGTGTTTGGCGGGTGGGTTGACTTGATCCGCATACAGGTGTGATGGGATGGTACGGGTGGTGTGTAGCGGATGGATTATTAGGTTGGTTTGGGATTGCATTACATTCATATGATATATTTGATACATTATTATGTAAAAGGGCGTAGGCCCAAAATTTTTGCTATATGGGTTCGAGCCCATGGATGACTCGTAAGGGGTTTCACACTGAGTTCTTGTAACTCACTCCCCTTTTCTTAACCCTTGTAGGTAATGCTCAATGATGTGGACTTGGGCCATGGATGACTCGGTGGAAGCCATACTTGAAATGGTGTTTTATTTTGAACTTTAAATTTCTATTTCCGTTCACTTTACTATTTTGGGTTTTTATGTTGTAATAAGGCCTCTGGAGTATTTTATTATTTTCTTTATGGTTGTTATACTTATTATTTTGCTTAAATTGTTTAAAATGAGAATTTTCTAAAACTTAAATAAATGTTTTTCCAAAATCGATTAACAAATGGATTTCAAAATAAACTTTTATAAATATTTTAACATGGAAGTTTTCACTCCGAACTTTCAAACGATATTTTTAAAAGACACGGTTTTATAAGATCATTAGTTCAAATTTTCGATTTCTCAATTAACTTTCGAGGATTAGTAGTATTTTATCAAATATTTCTAATTAAACATGTTTTACTGATTATAACAAAATAATATCTATTTTAGTACAAATCAAAAGGGATTTAACACGTTTTTCTCATGTGACACGTCAGATCCGGTCATAACGCATGGGCCGAGTTTGGGGTGTTACATTTTAAGACCACGTCTGGGACATTGGCATTGATATGAACTATACGTGTAAGACCATGTCTGGGACATCAGCAACATATTAATTCGTATAAGACCCTGTCTGGGAAAGTGGCATCGATATCTGATTACATTTAAGACCATGTCTGGGACGTTGGCATCGATATGAACTATACGTGTAAGACCATGTCTGGGACATCGGCAACGTATTAATTAGTATAAGACCCTGTCTGAAACAGTGGCATCGATATCTGATTACATTTAAGACCGCGTCTGGGACGTTGGCATCGATATGAACTATACGTGTAAGACCATGTCCGGGACATCGACAACGTATTAATTCAGTATAAGACCGTTGCGGGGACGAGCATCGATATCCGATTACATTTAAGACCACGTGCCGGGGCGTTGGCATCGATATGAACTATACGTGTAAGACCGTATCCGGGACATCGGCATCGTATTAATTCAGTATAAGACCATGCTCGAGACGATTGGCATCGATATCCGATTACATTTAAGACCACGTCAGGGCGCTGGCATTGTATAACTATTCCGCACTTTATGTGTTCTATTAGATTACAAACGGTTCAATGGTCAAGTTCAAGAAATGAATGAATATGTAAATTGTATATTTGTTTTGAAGTATGTTCGATAAGTACACTTTGTGTGTATAAGAAGATAAGTATTTTCTTAAACTTACCTAAATGAATTATGTATTTTAATATGAGAATATAAGTGTGTTATATGGATTGAAATGCTATGAACTAATTAAGTATGTAGTGATATGCAAGTTTGAAAGATGAATGGTCTAAGTGAATGTATTAAGAAGAATTATGATGATGCAGGTTGAGCCATTAGTGAATTTAGATTGGTTATATGTTTTGAATGTCTATATGCTAAGTTTATTTGTATATGGCTTACTAAGCTTTTGAAAGCTTACTTTGTGTGTGTTTTCTCTGCTTTATAGATTGTCAAAGCTATCAAGGCTCGGGGACTATCGAGGATCGTCATCACACTACTAAACCTATTTTGGTACATTTTGGAAATGTATAAAGCTAGATATGGCATGTATAGGCTAGCATTTGGTATAAGTTTGTTATATGAATTTAGCCATGTGATTTGGCTAGTTATGATGTTGGGAATTTGCTTGAAAGAATGTGATATATGAAGTATGTTTTGGTATGGTTAGTTGAGGCATAATATGGTCAAGTTTTGATTAAGTGAATGAATGAAATATGTTTGTGACGAGATGAGTTTAAACCTTGTATTTTAGTAAGTTTGGAATTGGTATTGAATGTATAGATTGAATGGTTAATTTGCTATGTTTTTGTGTGTCATTTGAGTATGAAATGAGTTGGTAAGCATAACTTGTAGATATGACTCCATGTGGGTGGCAATTTGGCCTTGCAAATGGCCTATAATGTCACACTTTGTAGGCACACGGGCGTGCCTAGTGACCGTGGCGGCTAAGTTAGTAGCTAGCCTAATAGCACACGCCCAAGACACACGGCGTGTCTAGTAGCCGTGTGAGAAAGTCAGTATATGGCCTAAGAGTACACGGCCTTAGCACACGGGGTGATGGGTGACCGTGGGTGTAAAGATAGATTCAACCACGGCCAAGGCACATGGGCGTGCTTGGTGGCCGTGGATGGGAAGTTAGTTTCGACCACGGCTAAAGCATACGGGCGTGCTTGGTGGCCGTGGATGTGAAGTCAGATTCGACCACGGGAAGGACACACGGGGGTGTCCAGCAGCCATGGGAGGCACACGGCTTGCCTACACGGGTGTGTAATCCCTGAAACTTAGAAAAGTTTTAAATTTCCATGAAATTTTGTATGTGTTTCGGTTTAGTCCCGACTCGGTTTATAAGCATGTGTAAGGTCTCGATGACATACTTAAGGGACATTATGATTGTAATTGACATATGATTGTATGAAATTTTCTGTAATTGTTTCCGATCTGTCAAGTAACGCTCTTAACCCTGGTCCGGCGATGGACACGGGTTAGGGGTGTTACATTTGGTTGGTATCAGAGCTACGATTTAGTCGATTCTCGGACTAACGTAACCTGTCAGAGTCTAGCTATACATGCCATAATTCTGAATTGTGATAGTGTGATGAATCCTGACGTATAAAATGTGATTTCTGTATAGTAATGGATCCCGAAAGAGCCGTAGCTGATGTCGTAGAAAGTAATGCGCCTACTCCCGCACAAGGGACAGCGCCCTCTGATTCGAGACCAGCTACTAACGGTCAAGGGGAAGAAGCTAAACAAGCTTTCTTCCAAATGATGAGTGAATGGTTCACTCAATTCGTAAAGAATAACCCGACTGTTTCACAACTCCCGCCCCTGGTTAATCCCCCTCAAACCTCGGTTGTGCCTCCGGTGATGGGTATAAATCTGTTGAATAAGCCTCCGGTTGACAAGATTCGCAAGTATGGGGCTGAAGAGTTCCGAGCTACCAATGATGATAACACCGAGAAAGTCGATTCTGAAACTCGTAATGAAAGAAAAAGATTGGTGAGTAATTTTTCTCAACCTTTAACGAAGAAATATAGAGATGCAAACAATAGATCAAATGCTTCATTTGGACATGCTAAAAGAGATCGTGTGAGACCAAATGTTGGCTTGAGAACTCAAGCTCCAATTGAATCAAATGATGGAAGTACTAAAAGGAACAAACCTGAGTGTAGACAGTGTGGAAGACGACATGTGGGAAAATATTGGGGCAAGTATAACAATAGAGTTTGTTATAAATGTGGATCACGAAATCTTTTCACTCGAGATTGCCCAAAGATGGGAGTGTTGGAAATGTCAGATCCGAGCGACTTAAGTGTAAGCATTGTGGTAAAAGACATCCGAAATTGTAGATTGAATAATCAAGCTTGCTTCGGATGTGGATCTTTAGATCATTTTATTCGAGACTCGTCTGCAGTCCATTGAACAAGAGACTACTCGGAATCCAAGATCGGATAACGCCCCTGAGAGAGATAGACCTTCCCGAAATACAAGAAATGTCGGTAGTAGTCGAGGGTCTACGAGGGATACTTGCAAAATCTGAATTTAGAGAGCCAACTAGAGCGTATGCTATTCGAGCTTGTGAGGAAGCTTCATCTTCGTATATTATTACGGTACGTTTACTCTTTATGACACTTTTTGATTTCATTGATAGACTTTTGCTCAACTCATTCGTATATATACCGAATCTAGTAATCGTAAGACTTCGCTGTAGAGTCTCATCAAAATTGTTGTAAAATATCGAAACCCTAAGTAAAAGTGTCCTAGTTAACAAAATATGCAAGAACCGCCCATTAATGTTTCTCGAGATATCTGCTTTTCCTACTAACCTCGATGCTATTACCATATGATGAGTCCGACATAAGTTTGGGTATGGACTGGTGATACTACATGTCATTGTTGTAAATTGTAAAAGAAAGATTATAGATTTGAGATGTCAAATTGATGAAACAGATTCGGATTGAGTTAAATGATTTGAATGGTTAAATGTGATTTGAATCTATCCATCCGTCTGAAACAAATTTTGAATGTACATGTGTGAATTGAGGAATAGTCCGGAAGAAGAATTCATTTTCTTGAAGACTTGATACTGAATTATATTTATAGGAACGATTCGATCTGGGAAACGCTGTGATAAATTAAAGTTAGTTTGATTGTTGAAGTTTTCTTCTGCACGAAAATAATTTCGACTGAAATATCACTTTTGGTTTAGTCTGAGGTTAATAAAGAGATTACGATCTTTATCCTTGTGTTAATGAATGAAAGGTCTGAACTTGGTACAACAAGGCTAGCTTCAATTGTCGAAAAACTTTTGAGTCTATAAGTGATTCTTATCTGAGGAAAATGATTATAGTTTGGAATATTTTGTTTTGGCAATGAATAAATGATTATTTAGTGAAGTCGTGAAATTCAGAAGTGAGTTAGCAAATTATAAGTTAAAAAGGAGTTTTACATAAATTGATTTCTAATTCGGAATCACAGATGTGATATCGATGTTTATTTGTTATTTCGAAGTAGAAAGTGTATATTGAAAAGTTCTATAAAAGTTTATAACAGATATGTGATGTCAGAAAGTTGATTTTGTAATAATAGCAAAACGAGCTCAGTGTGATTCGAATTTTGATTCTGAATTTCGTGTTGTTGATGATTGTTTGAGATTTAGAGATCGATTCATGCACCAAGAAACTCACGAGTAGTTACAGCCAATTCTAAGTGAGGCTCATAATAGTTGCTTATCTATTCATCTGGAAGGTACTAAAATGTATCATGATTTGAAGCAACACTATTGGCGGTCTGGTATGAAACGATATATTTCTGATTTTGTGTTGAAATGTTTAATTTGCCAAAGAAGTTAAAGTTGAACATCAAGTTCCATCTCGTTTTGTTATAATCGATTCTCGATTCCCGAGTGGAAATGGGATAAAGTGACAATGGACTTTGTCTCCGGTTTGCCCTCGACTCAGAAAGAAAAATACAATTTGGGTCGTAATTGATATATTAATGAAATCGGTCATTTTATTCCTGGTTTAATCTGATTACTCAATTGATAGATTAGGCTGGCGTTGTATTTCGAGATTGTAAGATTGCACAGAGTACCACTAACTATTGCATCGAGATAGAGACTCGAGGTTTACATTACGATTCTCGAAGAAATTGCAAGAAGCTTTAGGCACGGTTACATTTCGATCTGACTTTTCATCCACAAACAGATGGTCATCCACAAACAGAGTATTTTATCAAATATTTCTAATTAAACATGTTTTCTTGATTATAACAAAAATAATATCTATTTTAGTACAAATCAAAAGGGATTTAACACGTTTTTTCATGTGACACGTCAGATCCGGTCATAACGCATGGGTCGGGTTTGGGGTGTTACATTTTAAGACCACGTCTGGGACATTAGCATCGATATGAACTATACGTGTAAGACCATGTGCGGGACATCGGCAACATATTAATTCGTATAAGACCGCTCTGGGGCGGTGGCATCGATATCTGATTACATTTAAGACCATGTCTGGGACGTTGGCATCGATATGAACTATACGTGTAAGACCATGTCTGGGACATCGGCAACGTATTAATTAGTATAAGACCCTTTCTGGGACAGTGGCATCGGTATCTGATTACATTTAAGACCACGTCTGGGACGTTGGCATCGATATGAACTATACGTGTAAGACCATGTCTGGGACATCGGCAACGTATTAATTCGTATAAGACCACGCGTCTGCGGGTCGATGGCATTGATATCGATTACATTTTAAGACCACGTGCTGGGCGTTGGCATTGTATAACTATTCCGGGCACTTTATGTGTTCTATTAGATTACAAAAAGCGGTTCAATGGTCAAGTTCAAGAAATGAATGAATATGTAAATTGTATATTTGTTTCGGTATGTTCGATAAGTACACTTTGTGTGTATAAGAAGGTAAGTATTTTCTTAAACTTACCTAAATGAATTATGTATTTTAATATGAGAATATAAGTGTGTTATATGGATTGAAATGCTATGAACTAATTAAGTATGTAGTGATATGCAAGTTTGAAAGATGAATGGTCTAAGTGAATGTATTAAGAAGAATTATGATGATGCAATTGAGCCATTAGTGAATTTAGATTGATTATATGTTTTGAATGTCTATATGCTAAGTTTATTTGTATATGGCTTACTAAGCTTTTGAAAACTTACTTTGTGTGTGTGTTTTCTGTTTTATAGATCGTCAAAGCTCTTCAAGGCTCGGGGACTATCGAGGATCGTCATCACACTACTAAACCTATTTTGGTACATTTTGGAAATGTATAAAGCTAGATATGGCATGTATAGGCTAGCATTTGGTATAAGTTTGTTATATGAATTTAGCCATGTGATTTGGCTAGTTATGATGTTGGGAATTTGCTTGAAAGAATGTGATATATGAAGTATGTTTTGGTATGGTTAGTTGAGGCATAATATGGTCAAGTTTTGATTAAGTGAATGAATGAAATATGTTTGTGACGAGATGAGTTTAAACCTTGTATTTTAGTAAGTTTGGAATTGGTATTGAATGTATAGATTGAATGGTTAATTTGCTATGTTTTTGTGTGTCATTTGAGTATGAAATGAGTTGGTAAGCATAACTTGTAGATATGACCTATGTGGGTGGCAATTTGGCCTTGCAAATGGCCTATAATGTCACACGGTTGTGGCACACGGGCGTGCCTAGTGACCGTGCGGCTAAGTTAGTAGCTAGCCTAATAGCACACGGCCAAGACACACGGGCGTGTCTAGTAGCCGTGTGAGAAAGTCAGTATATGGCCTAAGAGTACACGGCCTTAGCACACGGGGTGATGGGTGACCGTGGGTGTAAAGACAGATTCAACCACGGCCAAGGCACATGGGCGTGCTTGGTGGCCGTGGATGGGAAGTCAGATTCGACCACGGCTAAAGCACACGGGCGTGCTTGGTGGCCGTGGATGTGAAGTTAGATTCGACCACAGGGAGGACACACGGGGGTGTCCAGAAGCCGTGGGAGGCACACAGCTTGCCTACACGGGCGTGTAATCCCTGAAACTTAGAAAAGTTTTAAATTTCCATGAAATTTTGTATGTGTTTCGGTTTAGTCCCGACCCGGTTTATAAGCATGTTTAAGGTCTCGATGACTTACTTAAGGGACATTATGATTGTAATTGACATATGATAGTATGAAATTTTCTGTAATTGCTTCCGATCTGTCAGGTAATGCTCTTAACCCCGATCCGAAGAACGAACACGGGTTAGGGGTGTTACAATTCTTAGCAATTGCTAGAACTAAAATCGACATTGATGCATGAGAACTAATACTTCGTGTAGGTAATGAGACAGTCACTCTCCAAGCTCTTGATTCGGCTAGAACACCGAAAGTAATCCAGGTGAAAACAAATTTTATTGATAACCATTCTGTTAACCCTTCTTTCGTGAAACACCGGGAAGGAGTACAATCGAACCCGATTCTATACCATGTGCCAACAAAGTAATAACACACGAAGAACAAGGGATTCGGATCGATGATCTAGACGAGTGGGAGACGATTTCAAGGAAAAATTAGGAATACACGGCGGAACTGCAGAGCCACTCCACGAAGCAAACAAGTTCAAAATCGGAGATCGGTATTGATAGAAAAATGCAGACCCTCGAACATCTCCTCCCCGACCTAACACAAACAAAGAAATACCGCTTAGGGTAATCAAGTGTTTTCCCATACACAATCGAGGTAAGTAATCCTATTTTTGGTATCACAATATAAACGCTTTCTCGACTTAAACTTTATCAAGGAAATAGAACTCGATAGCATGAGGAAGATATTCAAATTTTTAAACCACCACTGATTTGTTATGAATACGAGGAAAGTCTAGCTTAAGACTTTAACGAGCACTTCTCGGAGGCAACCCGAGCACTAACCCTAATTACTTTCGTATTTGTTTTTATTTTATTTTCTTCTCTTCTCTTAGTCTTAAACACCTAGTTTTAAACTAACCAAAAGTACAGATTTCCAGCCCACATGGCCTTACACACGGCCATGGCCGTGGCCGTGTGGAGCGAGTGCCGCATCGACACGGCGCAGAGAGGTACAAGTCGAAAGAATCAAATCTTCAAGTCACGAACTCCAACCACTACCCCATGGGCACCAAAAAATGCCACGGCCGTGCGGCGCGCGTGTGACGACATCGACTTATCACCAACGGCGTGGCAATCGTAACATGGGCGTGGGAGAAACGAACAAAGCCCACCACACCGCATGCGATGCGAACATGTGAAACAACACGCCCACGAGACACGGGCGTGTGAATGTACCTGATTTGAGAATTCTATTTAAATCACCCACCCCTCCCTCTTCTCACCTAATTTTCACCCTTCTTCCTCCCTTTCACACTTTTACACCCTACATTCTTAGCATTCCTCATTCTTATAGCATTCTTCTCAATCTTTTGGCCATGTCGAAGAAATGGAAGGATCCCAGCACAGTCTCCCTTATGGAGACCGATCTAAATAAGTTCATGCCGGCCGCTCAATCACTCGACAAGCCAAGGGTCTTTGAGACCATTTATTTTTTCTTTTACTTTTATCTTCTCCTTTATTTTTCTTCTCTTTGACTATCTTATGCTTAATTTAGTTTATTTTAATTTAGTGTCTTAGTGTCAGGTTCTTCAGGCTGCTTGGGAATCACGCCACTTCTGCCACCACCAGCACCTCCGCAGCCTTAGAGGTCACACCCACCTTGCGAACCATCCAACAATAAGGACCCCTCAGTCCATCCATCTTTTCTTTTAATTTTATTTTACTTTGTGTTTTCTTTCTCTTTCTCTTTCTTGTCTTTAATTATATATTTAGTTTATTTTAAATGTGTCTAAATAATTCCTTGCTAATCCTCCATGAGCTACCAAATTTCTTCATCTAGCACAGAAATAGTGGGAAACCATCACACCATGACCACTGCCAAATCCAGCTCGGGCTGAAATTCCAACGTATTTTCCACATCCTTCAAGGATTTCATCCATCATTCAGGGAGTTTCACTTCTCTCCATATCTTTTGAATTTATACTTAATTGTCTATATATATATCTTTGTACATTGAGGGCAATGTACATCTTAAGTGTGGGGGGTGAACAACCTAAAAAGGTCTAAAAAGGTGCCTAATTTTTTTCATTAATCTCAAATTCCTGAAATTAGGTGCCAAACTTTTTGCATTATTCTCAAATCCCTGAATTTAGCTTTGTTTTAAGTAATTTTCTCATATTACTAATTAAGATGAAATTTCCATGATTTATGATTTTTATTGATATGTTTTAGATTAAGTCATTGATAATTGTGCATTGATGATTGAATTCTAAGAATACTAGAGAATCAAGCATGATAAGTCTATTTTTCAAGAAATAAAAATTTTCTAGGTTGTCTACACCGAATTTGAATATTACTTTGAAGTTTGAAATTTACTGAGGTTGACATCAAAATACCCATAATTTTTGTGAGATTTTGAGCCTTGTAGAGCATAAATTCTTTTTCTTGCTCACTTCATTGATTATGAGTGTGTCAACATTGATTTGTTATTCTAGAACTTGCATCGATTATACATGTCGAGACCACACCTTTGATTTGATATACAGAAATGATAAAGGCACCTAGGATTTAACCCACTTACTCCACTAAAAACCTACCTTCACAATTAATCCCTAGTGAACCCTTTTTAATCCTAACAACCTTTTTATTGACTTACCCACTAATACTAACCCCAAACCCTTTGTATTTGTTATCACCATACTTTTTAACTACCCTTATATCGAGATTTGATTTGATTAATAGCCTAACTATGATTTTTATTTCAGTAATTTATCCTTTGTTATGATCTATTCTTAAAAAAAAATCGAAGTATATTCAGTATTAGTATGATGAAAAGCGAGCTTGTACAATTAACGTCTATTTATTGAAAAAGAAGCTCGTATTATTAGTTTCAAAGTTTCAATTCATGTAATTATTTATTTTTCAGTTCGTTGTTTCTAGTTAGGTAATTTTTCAGGTCGATCTCGATTCTAACCCTCTAATTCAGCCTTTATCCACACCTTAACCCAAGCCACGTTACAACCCTGATAAAGACCTTTTGATTTGTGCATCATCTCATATTACAGTGGTGGAGATTTGATTTTCATGCAAGCCTATGGGAATAACTTTTCAGGTTTGACATTTGAGTGCTTAATTCTGAACCTTAAACACCTTGAGTGATTTGAGTGAATCTTTAGTAAGGATGTCAATTCTTGTCGATTTTGAACCAGAGGTAATTATTTAGATGAGGGAAAACACCTATGTTTTGTGCTACAAATGTATGACTTAGACTGTTTGAATCTTTAGGACTCTTTGAATTGAATTATCCATGTATAAATTATCCTTGAATTATGATGAAACATTATTAATGACTATTATGAATTATGGAAAGTTCGTTTTAATTCTAAGTTGAGAATTTTGCTTGAGGACAAGCAAAAGCTTAAGTGTGGGGGTATTTGATAAACCGTAAAAGTAACATATTTTAAGCCCACATTTAGTATGCTTTTGGATGAATTATCCCTTGATTTATGTAAAAAGGTGCTCTTAATCCTTTCTTTTCATGTTATATACTCAGGAAAGCACCGGAGGATGAAAAGAATAAGAAACGAGCTTAAAACGGGCCAAATGGGCCAAAGCACGAAATCGACACGGCCTGGGCCCAAGACCACACGACCGTGCCTCCTTTATAATCTCGAACACGGCCTGGCCACGATTTACACGGCCGCCTCATCAACAAAGTCCATACACTGGCCACGATTCACACGCGCGCGTGCTGCGAGGCCGTGCCCTTGCCGTGGCAAAGAGCAATTTCAATCGGATTTGGATGCTTAGGGGCAAAGAAACACATTCCAAAAGCCTATAAATACACCCTAAGTATGACCTGAAAGGGGGGAGCCCAAAGCTATCGTTTAGGGGCGGTGAGCTAGGCCAAGGAGCCGAAATGAAAAGGTCGATTTGTGGAAACACTCGAAGATAGCCAGTTGATCCATCTCAAGAAGTCGAATTCTACTCAAGATGGCGGATCTCTCCTTCAATTCCTTCAGGGGTTTTAGGGATTTCTTATATTTTGTTTTATCTTTTCTTCCGAGATGTTTTCTTTTATTATTGTTATGAACTAAACCTCGGATACAGAGGGGATGAAACTTAGATGAATCTTGTTATCGTTTGCTGAACTATATGATAAATATTTGATTTGTTCTTAATTATATGTTCTTAGTTCTTGTGCTGATATTTTGCGGATATCGATTCAAGTTTGATGTGCTTAGGTGGAGGAGCAAAAGTCCCTGCCTAAGAGTAGATCTAGCATAGTTAAGCGGAGTTGATCGCGCACCTAGAGATAGGGTGACGAGGCATTGCCGGATTAGGGTGAAACCTAATATGGGAGTCCATAGATCGAGTTAATGCAATTCTAGGGGTTTTAATTAGAAAGAGATTTTAATTAATCAACCTAGGGTTAGACGTTATTCGCCTCGAGAGAGGGTTTAATATAAATTAGGGAATCCTACGGATCATGTAACATCCCAAAATTTGAGTATTAGTTGTGTTGGCTCGGGTATGAATTTTGTGTGTTAGCATAGTCTTATGAAGGCTTGATTTTATTTAGGAAGTTAGAATAATTTTTAGTATGGTTTATTTAATGAAGTGGATTAAGTAAACTTAGCACTTAAGTTAATTTAAGTGTTAAATTAAAGCATAAGACGAGTAAGTGGCAAGTTGGTTAAGGAGCTTGAAAGGTGGCTTGAGGTTAGAGGTTCGAGTATCATGGAAAACATTTTTTTTGAAGACTTTATTTTTGTTCTAGCATTGATGGTCGGTCAACCTATGTTTATGATAGGTTGGACTATTTCTTTTAGTAAGTTGAATTTTGTTTAAGGAAAGCATGATGTTGGGGATAAGAATCTTGAAGTTATGGTATTAAGAGGGGACAAAAGGCATGGAATATGGATGATGTTTTGGAAAGTAATCCTAGGCCTTTAGTGGATGAATGTGGACGGCATGGGTGTCTAGGGGGTGGCCGAATTTTGTAAGTAGCTTTGGGGGGGTATAGTTGGTCAATTTTTGCCTTTTGAACATCTTTTTGCATTTTTGTTTTCCCTCTCCAAAAACACTCTCTTTGGCCGAATGTTATTGTGCATTTTGGTGCAATTTTTGCTTTTGGTTTTAGCCTTATTTTGTGTGAACCAAATACCATTTCTCTTCTTTCAATTGTCCTCTTGAAACCGAAACAACATTGGAACTTTTGTGCACTTTTCTTCTTTGGCAAAATAGTGTTTGGCCGAACCTCTCTCTCCCACATCTCTCTTTTCTTCATTTGATTTTTGTTTAATCACATTTTCTCTCATCCTCTCTTGGTCGAATCTTTACCCATCTCAAATTCCATTTCTTTTTCTTTCACTCAAAGTTTAAACATCCATTACCATTCTATTTCTCTTTTCTTTTTCACTTCACCATAGCCGAATTTTTTCTACTTCCTTTTAGTATTATTTTTGGCCGAATATTCAAGGGTAGACTCTCTTTGATATTTCTTCAATCGATTTTGGAAAAGGGCTCTTCGGACGTTGGAAGCAATCAATCTAAGTCTCGATTCGTTGACAATCGTTTTGGGTAAGTTTAGGTAAGACTTGGTTTTTCGAAGGATAATTATCTGGGATTTAGTGTTATGGCCGAATGGCCTTTGTTCATAATCTTAATATTGGCCGATTGTAGGACAAGGTGATCTAGTGGTAGATCGGATCTTCGGACGTTAGTTATTGCTTTGGTGAAAGGTGTGTATCTTACACACTTTATAACTTGGTTAATATATGTATTTATGTGTGTTATAACTAATCATATTATGAAAGTGGGAAAAACGATGAGATTTGGATATGATACCATGATGGTATGAATGAGGACTCGGGTAAGTCCGTTTCGATATGGATTGAAATCATGATCTACGATTTATGATACATTTGTTATGAGATACATACCAAAGTATATTGACATGATCTGTTTATTTATTGCATTGGCATTGGCAATATGAGAGGAGGGGGAAGATTATTTGTGACTTCGGTCACCAGTGATTTGGTATCACATTCGTGTCTTCGGACACCAGTGGTTTGGCACCACCAGTGATTTGGTATCACATTCGTGTCTTCGGACACCAGAGGTTTGGGACCTCATAGCGACTCGTCCTTGTGGTTAACACCACCGTGGGTTGGCCCCACTTTTGAGATATGGGATCGTCTGCCAGTGATTTGGTATCACACGTGGATTGGCCCCACAACATGATGATTCGTGTCTTCTGGACACCGTGCGGTTTGGCACCACCAGTGATTTGGTATCACATTCGTGTCTTCGGACACCAGAGGTTTGGGACCTCATAGCGACTCGTCCCTGTGGTTAACACCACCGTGGGTTGGCCCCACTTTTGAGATATGGGATCGTCTGCCAGTGATTTGGTATCACACGTGGGTTGGCCCCACACTTGATTATTCGTGACTTTGGTCACCAGTGATTTGGTATCACATTTGTGTCCTTGAGACACCAGTGGTTTGGCACCACCAGTGGTTTGGTACCACACGGGGTAGAAAAGGAGTTATGGATGGCTAGGTTGGGTGCATTATACATATATATGCTTTGTTATAATTTTGTGTAAGTACGTGGCATTTACCCGGGAGAGGGAATATGCAATGAGTCTTGGTGACTCACCTTCTCCCTTATCATTTCAGGTGATTCGTGAGATCGCGGATGAGGAGCCGGATGAACTCGAGGAGGCCATGAAATAAATTTCGGTTCTACGTGAACTTTGGTTTGAGAACTTTACTTTATTTTAATTTGGTTTTCATATTTTATGGATTTGTAATAAGGCCTCTCTAAATTATGGTTTGGATTATTTTTATGTTTTGAGCATGTTTTAAATATGGGTTATAAATTTCTTGATTATTATAATAAATTGAGCACAAAGTTTTCTAAACTACACAACGCGATAGTTTTAAAAACGTTACCATCGGGTAACCTAAATTATTTAACAATTTTAACAACTTAAGTGTTTTCGATAATTTAAATGATTTTCAAATATTAAGTCTCTACATTCAAATGCAAATGGTTTTCAAGTAATAATTCGAGTTTTCTTAAAATGATATAAATGTTTTCTAACCTAGGATTTATTCGACTATTTTAAAGTTTTACGTAATTTCAAAGTAAATTATTAGTTTTAACTTATTATACACACAGATTCTACAAATATAGAATTAAAAAAGTTTCTTACTAAAAATTTATTCGCTTCACTCGCTTTTTCTTCAAAGTATTTTCCTCGATGACATACCGATTCGGTCGTGGCGTATTGACCAGGTTTGGGGTGTTACAAATTGGTATCAGAGCCAAGTTCAAAAGCTCGGCTGTGGGCCCGAGGCCCAAAATGTTTTAAAGAATGGATTTTAAAATGTTTTTGTTGAAAATAATATGGTTGGAAAGGCATGGCCCCGAGTCTCCGACATCAATCCGCCCTGGTAAGTACATCAAACTGTTGATTTTGATGATATGATATGATGATATTGGCATGACTGTATAGTAGTAGGAACTACTCTAGAGACCCAAACTATAGGTTGAATGTACTCGCGAAACAATTTCTTATTAAAATTAGTCATAAAACTGTGCTTTAAAGAAAGTGGAATATTAACTAATGCATAACGCTTTTAAATCAGATAAGTCGAGACTTTAGACATGAGTACTCGTGGTCGAGGTCGTATTACTCGTGGACGTGGTCGGGGTAGGATGGCCGTGTGCGAGCTGGTGAGGTCCTGGTCCAAGGATCCGAAAATGAGGTACCACTACCCCCACCACCAGCAGTTGGAGTTGAGCAACTGGATCAAACGGGGGATGACGCAGTGTCTCAGGCAATGCTGCGAGTTCTTGAAAGGGTAGCTGGAATAGGTGGAGGCACGGGAGTTCAAAAATCCGTATCTGAGCGACTTCGAGCCAATGGAGCGGAGGTATTTCGAGGTGTTTCAGGCGTAGCTCCTAGTGCGGCTGAATATTGGCTAGAGGCGACGGAGCGAATCATGGATGATTTGGATCTGAATGCCGAGGAAAAGCTAAAAGGGATCGTATCGCTTTTTCGGGATGAGTCATATCAATAGTGGCTCACAGTACAGAATGGTGCTGCAGCGGAGGATCTCACTTGGGATTATTTCAAGGCGCCAGACGAAATACGTTGGGTCTAATTACATTGATGTGCGCAGCGTAAGGCATTTCTCGAGTTTGATCCAAGGTAGTAAGTCCGTGTCGAATATGAGGCGTAATTTTAAGACCGAGCCAGGTATCTTTGGAGGTATTGTGGCATCGAGCACGAACGATGTGTTCGATTCAAGATGGTTTGAGGGACGAGCCGAGATTGTTGATTGCTCCACATCGGGAGCGAGTTTGCCGCTTTGGTTGAAAAGGCTAAGATAGCCGAAGGAATCAAGGAATCGCAAGGCGAGTTACGACCGGAATAAGCATAAGAGAGGTTACGGATCATCGGGATCACCGGTAATTCTCAAAAGAGGGCTAGGCAAAGTGGGCCGAATCGATGCCGGGAGGCCTCATATCGCTAATCAAGGACCAAAGACGGTGTAACCGATGTGGGAAATATCATTGGGGCGAATGTTGGACCAGAGGGAAAGGATGTTTCGGCGTGTGGCTCGGCCGGATCATCGTGTGAGAGACCGCCCACGTAAGCTTAGCCAGAATCACCCGAGGGTCAAGGTCGTGCTCGGCCTCAGAAATGAGGACCGCCATCACGGAGAGGTCGTGGTAATGGTAGAGGAGGTAATGGTTCTGGTCGAGGCCGAGGAGCGTCTGGCAGAGGTGCTGGCAACACTGAGGCAAGACAGCCTGGTTTGGTGTATGCAGCGAGGCATCGAGAGGAGGGCGACGCACCGGACGTTATAACCGGTACGTTCTTAATCTTTGGTGTGCCATATACTGCTTTGATAGATGTGGGTTCGACACATTCGTATGTTGCCAGTAACATAGTAGAGACTATGAATCTAGACTCTGAGACTACTTCTAGGAAGATGACAGTACTTAGTCCTCTGGGTCACTCTGTAGAAGTAAATAAGCTGTATAGAGATGTACCCCTAGAACTCCAAGGGGTAGTGTTCGTAGCTGATCTGATGGAATTGCCATTTGGGGAGTTTGATCTGATTCTTGGGATGGACTGGTTAGCCAAGTACCGAGCAAGTTTGGATTGCGTTGCTAAGCGCATGGTTTTGAAGTCAGTTGAGGGCGAAGAGGTGGTTATGATAGGTAATAGAAGAGATTATCTATCTAACGTGGTATCTGCGCTTGAAAGTCGTGGAAGTTGGTTAGGAAGGGCCAGAGGCATTCGTGGTCCATGTGTGTGCGTTGGAGGCTAAGGAGTCTAAAGTGGGGAATGTCCGCACGGTAAAGGAATATGTTGACGTATTTCCTGAAGAACTTCCGGGACTACCTCCGGACCGTGAAGTTGAATTTAGTATAGATCTATTACCTGGAACGGCGCCAGTGTCTATAGCTCCGTATAGGATGGCACCGAAGGAATTGATGGAATTAAAGGCTCAGATTCAGGAGTTGTTGGATCGAGGTTTCATTCGACCAAGTGTTTCGCCTTAGGGAGCGCCGGTACTCTTCGTCAAGAAGAAGGATGGTACGATGCGGATGTGTATAGACTACCGCCAGTTGAATAAGCTGACGATCAAAAACAAATATCCTCTACCGAGGATAGATGACTTGTTTGATTAGCTTAAGGGGGCAGCGATTTTCTCCAAGATTGATTTAAGGTCTGGATATCATCAGCTAAAGGTGAAAGAGGCTGATATCCATAAGACAGCTTTTCGCACTCGGTATGGGCACTACGAGTTTCTGGTGATGCCATTTGGGTTGACTAACGCGCCGGCAGCATTCATGGATATGATGAATCGGGTATTCCAGCAGTTTTTGGATCAGTTTGTTGTGGTATTTATAGACGATATTTTGGTATACTCAAAGTCAGAGGAGGAGCATGATGCGCATTTGCGAGTAGTGTTGCAGATTCTCGAGGAAAAGCAAATGTCACGACAAATTTAGTAAGTGCGAGTTCGCTTAGGGAGGTGACTTTCTTGGGTCACGTAGTATCAGCTGAGGGGATTAGAGTGGATCCTCAGAAGATTGAGGCAGTGTTGGATTGGAAGCCACCTAAGTTAGTGGCTGAGATTCGGAGTTTTCTAGGTCTGGCGGGGTATTACCGAAGATTTGTAGAAGGATTTTCTTTGATAGCAGCACCTATGACCAAGTTATTGAAGAAAGGAGTTCCATTTGTGTGGACCGAGAAGCAGCAAGGAAGTTTCGACAAGTTGAAGAAGATTCTCGATCAAGCTCCGGTTTGATTCAACTTTGAGGCAGCAAGGAATTCACTTTCTTCGTGATGCATCACATACTTGTTTGGGATGTGTGCTGATGCAGGAAGGGAAGGTAGTGGCTTATGCATCTCGACAGTTGAGACCACATGAGGTTAATTATCCGACGCATGACTTGGAATTAGCTGTTGTGGTTTTTGCTTTGAAGATATGGAGACATTATTTGTACGGAGAGAAGTCGATAGTCTACACGGATCACAAGAGTCTTAAGTATCTTTTGACTCGTATGATTTGAACTTAAGGCGTAGAGATGGATTGAGTTGTTGAAGGACTACGATCGCTCGATTGAGTACCATCCGGCAAGGCTAACGTAGTGGCGACGCGCTGAGCCGTAAGGTTGTGTCCGACTTAAGATCGATGTTTGCTCGCCTTAGCTTATATGACGATGGGAGTCTTTTGGCTGAATTGCAAGTCAAGTTTCACTTGGTTAGATCAGATCAAGGAGAAGCAGTTAGAGGATGATGGTTTAAATGATCGGACGTGGCAACCTACACACAGGCGTGGAAGAAGCGAACAAACCCCCACACGGCCGTGCGATACGGCCGTGTGACTTAACACGCCCATGACACACGGGCGTGGCGATGTACCAGATCTGAAATCTCTCTTTAAAAACATCCCTCTCCCTTTCTCACCTAACCCCCATTCCCTTTCTTCCATACCCTTTCACCCTTCCTCCTTCCATTTTTCCTCCTCTTTCATTCTCAAAACTCTTGATCTACACCTTACCCATTTCAAAGAAACGGAAGAATCCGAGCACAGTCTCCCTATGGGAGACCGATCTACATAAGTTCATGCCGGCCACTTCATTCACTCGACAAGCCGAGGACATTTGAGGCCATTTAGTTTTTATTTTTCTTTTCTCTTCTCCTTTATTTTCCTTCTCTTTGACTCTCTTATGCTTAATTTAATCTATTTTATTTTAGTTTCTTGGTTTTAGGTTCTAAAGGCTGCTTGGGAATTACCCCACCACCACCATAGACACTGCCGCCACAGGAATGTCTTCCTCCAACCCGGCCCAAACTTCCCAGATTTTTTTCTCTGACTCCATCCAGAATTCAAGAAGTTTCACCTCTTTCCCTATCTTGTGCTTTTCTTATTATAATTGTTATATTTGTACATTGAGGGCAATGTACATTTTAAGTGTGGGGGGTGAAATTTATTCAGAAAAGTGCCTAACTTTTTTCATTATTCTCAAATCCTGAATTATATCTTGTTCTTAAGTAAATGTTCTCATATTTACTGTTAGAATGAAATTTCCTTTATGATTTTCATTGATATGTTTTGGATTAAGTCATAGTTAATTGTGCAGTGATGATTTAAACTTTAGGAGACTAGAGAATCAAGCATGATGAGTTTATTTTCAGAATTAAAAATTTGTTAGGTTGTCTACCTGAATCTAATTATTACCTTGAAGTTTGAAATTTACAAAGTTGACATCAAAAGCCCATAATTTTTGGTGAGATCTTGAGCCTTTTAGAGCATATATTTCTTTTCGTGCTTACTTTATTAATTATGAGTGTGTCAACAGTGATTTGTTATTCTAGAACTTGCTTCGATTATACATGTCGAGACCACACCTTTGATTTGATATACTAAGATGATAAAGGCGCCTAGGTTTTAACCCACTTACTCCATAAAAGCCTACCCTTGTAATTAACCCCCAGTGAACCCCTTTGAATCCTAACAAACCGTTTCTTGACTCACCCATTAATATTAACCCAAAACCAACTTTGTATTTGTTATCACCGTTTTTCTTGACTACCCATATATCGAGATTTGATTTGATCGGTTACTTAACTATTTTCTTTATTTCAGTTATTAAATTTTATATTATTATTGTTTGATTTGTTCTTAAAAAAACAGAAGTATATTCATTATTAGTTCTATGTTATTTGAGCTTAAACTGTTAATTTCATTATTTTTAGAAGAAGCTCGTGTTATTAGTATTACAAGTTTTCAATTGATGTAATTATTCATTATCAGTTCGTTGTTCTAGTTAGGTAATTTGTCAGGTCAATCTCGATTCTAACCCTCTAATTCAGCCTTTATCCACACCTTTAACCCAAGCCCCGTTACAACCCATAAAAGACCTTTTGATTTGTGTATAATATTATTTTATAGTGGTGGAGATTTAATTTTCATGCAAGCCTATGGGATTAACTTTTCATGTTCGACTTCTGAGTGCTTATTTTTGAACCTTAAACATTTTGAGTGATTTGAGTGAACCTTTAGTGAGGATGTCAATTTTTGTCAATTTTGAATTAAAGGTAATTATTTAGGTAAGGGGAAACACCTATTTTTCGTACTATAAAAACTATGACTTTGATTGTTTGAATCTTTAGGAACCTTCTGGTTAAATTATCAATGTATGAATTACCTATGAATTATGATGAAACATTATTGATTAATGTTATGAATTGAGGAAGTTCTATTTTAATTGTGAGTTGAGGATTTTGCTTGAGGACAAGCAAATGCTTAAGTGTGGGGGTATTTGATAAACCGTAATATATACATATTTTAATCCCACATTTAGTGTACTTTTGGATGATTTATCCCTTGACTTGTAGAATTTGATGCTCCTAATCCTTTAATTTCATGTTTTATACTTAGGGAAGCATAGGAGGATGAAAAGAACGAGAAATGGGCTAAAAATGGACCAAATGGGCCAAAGTAGGAAATCAACACGGCCTGGGCCAAAGCCACACGGCCGTGCCCCTTTAGTAGGCTCGACCACGGCCTGGATTCGATTCACACGGGCGTGTTGCACGGGCGTGTCCCTGCCGTGACAAAGAGGAATTTCACTTGGAATAGGGTACTTAGAGGTAAAGAAAGACATCCCAAAAGCTTATATAAACACCCTAAAGGCCAACCTTGAGAGGCACTTCCAGCTAGGCCAAGGAGCCAAGCCAGCGAGGTCAGAATTGTGGGATTTACTCGAAGAAAGCCAGTTGATTCATCTCAAGAAGCCGAAATTGTAACGTCCTGGAATTTCAGAATCTTATGTTTTGAATAATATCATGCGATAGGCTAGTTAAAATGTTAATTGTATATGTTTAGGGGGTCCTAAGAAGGCTTGGGGTTGAATTGGGCATTTGCAAAATTTTTATGTTTAAGCACCTTAAGGAGAGATAGGTAAGTGACATCAAGGCTTAAGGAAATAAGTGAGTAATTACTAGCATAAATGAGCATATGGCAAGGAGGTTGTGGCGTCACATGGAGAGCATGGAGGGAAGAGGTTCGAATCCCACCTAGTGCAAATTATTTTGACTAAATTTTTGTGCTTCTTCCCAAAGTGTCGGCCATGGTAGTATTTTTGGTAAGGGAGACTTTCTAATTATGGAAAGATGGCTAAAGAAATATGGTATGGAGGAAAACAAAGGAAAATGAAGGAAAGAATCAAAATAAAAAGGCAAGAGAAGGGAACATGTTGGCTTATTATGGGGGGTGATGTTTTGGAAAGATTATTTTGGTCAACATTCACCCTTTAGGCAATTGTGTCACACGATTTTGTGAGGGGGAAGGGAGAGCCGAATTTTCCTTTAGCTTTTTGCTAGTTTAGTGCATGAGAAGTATATTTTCTTTTGTTTGAACATTTTGTGTTTCTTTTCTAAACCTTTTTCCTTTCTTGCCGAAACACACTAGGCCAAAATAGTTCATTTTGATCTTTTGTTTTGCCGAAACACTAAAGTCATTTTCGTACTCTCTTTTCCAATTTCTTTTCCCCTTGACTTGGCCGAAACCTCCTAGTCCATTCGGTCATTTTTCTTCCTTGCTTTGCCGTGACCCTCAAATCACTTTTGCTCATTTTCTTTTGATGGCCGAAACTCCCTAATTCCTCTTGGGTTATCACTTCTTTTCCTATTCACTATTCCTTCAATCTTTCTCCATTTCTCTCCATTAACCGAATCTTGATCTTCTCTTCTTCATCTTGCAAGTTGGACATTTTCTTTCTTAATTAAATTGGGTAAATGACTTTATTCTAATCTTTTCATTCTCTTTTCTCTCTAGCCGAATGATTATTCTCCATCATTTGGTTATTTCATATTATTTCTAAACCGAAATGGTGTTTTCCATACTCCCTCATATCTTAATCGTTATCTTATTGTAGTGTAATAGTGGGAAAGCCGAATCAATTATCTTTGACTCATCTGTAACCATAAGTACAATCGTTGGGAATCGGTTTTACCATCGTTAAGGTAAGAGATTCGTCATAGTTCATTTTGATCTATCTCGTTACTCGGTTAGTTTGCTAAACGGAATGATGGATTTGACTAATCGTTTATTTTAGAGACTATATCGATCGTTCCTATACACTTTTTGATCATACGAAAATAGTGGTAAGCCGAACCTATTTCCTTAGATAATCGTTTTATATCATCATAATATCATTTTGATTAAGATTTTTCCAATGGAGGCAAGTGGTATTGATTCGAAAGGGAAAGCAATTGGAGATCACAAAAGGAGTGAATTTGCTATTCCTACTCCTAAGTTTAAGCGTAGAGCAGTTTCGGCGGTTCGAGATTTCCCACCGGGTTGTGGACCATCATCCGGTGAGAATAGACAAATCGTGGTCGTTCACGATATCGAGGGTAAGCGTTTCAATAGATCGCTTGGTTTAGATTTAGATTAATAAAAATCTCGTTCATTAGAATAATCGAGTATTATTTTGTCATAGGTGCCGACGATCAAGAGAGTTTGATACTTACCGTAATCGTGTGTAATCTCACACCGTAATTCCGTAGATCCATGATTCTATAAATATGTTTAATAGTAAATTATTATTATTGTTCGGCTAAAAATCGTAAAATTGGTATAAAACGAGAAATTTTCTTAATGTACAATATTTTTGAAGATTTTTCGAAATCGATATTAAGATTGTTAAAATTACGAAAATGCCCCTATGGGCCGAATTACGAAAATGCCCCTATGGGCTAAATTATGAAAATGCCTCTATGGGCCGAATTGCAAAGTTCTATAATTGGCCGATTTATCGTAACAAATCTCTGGATTAATGATTGTTGTTTATATTTGTAAATATTATGCTTTATTATGTATGTTATATTTCATAGTTTTGCATGGGATGGGATAAATGTTGAAGAGAAGTGTAGCCCGGTGGCATTGCCACAAAAAAATGTTTGTTATTATGTTTCACTATGATTCCGGTGGCTGGGCCACAATCAAAATATATTATAAATGGCAACTTGCCTGCGATTGGTGTGTTTGGCGCGGTGGGTTGACTTGATCCCCGCAAGTGTGATGGGATGGTACGCATGGTGTGTAGCGGAAGGATTACTAGGATGGGTTGGGTTGCATATATATATATATATATTTATTTCATTTATACATTGTTATGTAAATGGGTTTAGGCCCAAGAAATTGCTATACGGGTTCAAGCCTAGTGGACAACGGTAAGGGGATTATACACTGAGTTCTAGTAACTCACCCCTTTTTCTTTAACCCTTGTAGGTAATGCTCAGTAAAGTGGACTTGGGCCATGGATGACTCAGTGGAGGCCATACTTCAGAAATGGTTTTTATTGAACTTTAGATTTCTATTTCCATTCATTTTAGTATTTTTACTATTTTGAGTTTTTATGTTGTAATAAGGCCTCTGGAATATTTTTATTTATGCTTTATGTTTGACGAACTTATTATTTTGCTTAAATTGTTTTAAATGAGAATTTTACTAAAAAAATAAATAGAGATTTTCCAAAATAGATTAACAAATGGATTACATAACAAACTTTTACAAATATTTTTAACTCGGAAATTTTCTCTCGAATTATCAATAATATTTTCAAAAGTCATGGTTTATAAGATCACTAGTTCAAATTATCGATTTATCAATCAACCTCCGAGGTTAGTAGTATTTTATCAAATATTTCAAATTGAACTTGTTTTCTTGGTTATAACAAAATAATACCTATTTTAGTACAAATAAAATGGATTTAACATGTTTTTCTCATGTGACATGTCAGATCCAGTCATAACGCATGGGCTGGGTTTGGGGTGTTACATTTTATGGTATCAGAGCCCGATTGCAAAACTCGGCTGTGGTTTGGGTTCAAAAACATTTTCCAAAGCTGTTTAAAATCTTAATTTATACATGCATGTTCTAAAGGAAGTATGGCACCACGGGTATCCGGCACCAAGTTAAGTAAGTATATGTTATCATTTTATGATTATGATTATTGTGGTATGATCAGAGAAATACTCTAGAACTTTTAGTTTTAGGAGTCAAAACTATAGAGATTGAGACTATAGGATGCGCTTTCTGAAAACGACTTTACTTCTTATACTTCATAAAATATTTTTTAATAAACACTGAAATAGCATACTAATTCATAAGACTCTTAATCAAATTAAATCGAATTAGAAAATATGAGCGCTAGAGGATGTGGACGCGGTAGACGTGGCCGTGGTAGAGGCCGTGGTGCTAGAGTTGTATCTGAGGCATCGGGACATATGCCGAAAATGGACGCCTTTCGCGCCACCGTGGATCAAGCCGGGTCACATGATCGCATGAGAGAGGATGACGCTTTGTCCCAAGCAATGTTGCGAGTTCTGGAAAGGGTTGCTGGGGCAAGAACTGGGTCAGTAGCTCGTGGGTCAATATCGGAGCGACTCAGATCGAATGGAGCTGAGGTTTTTAGGGGTATCTCGGGTGTAGCCCCAAATGTAGCGGAGTACTGGCTTGAGGCGATGGAGCGGATCATGGACGATTTGGATTGCACCGCCGAGCAGAAGCTAAAAGGAGTGGTGTCTTTGCTGAGAGACGAGGCGTATCAGTGGTGGCTCACTGTCCGGGAAGGCACTCAGGCCGATCGCATTACTTGGGAATTATTTAAAATCTCATTTCAAGGAAAATATGTCGGGGCTAGCTATGTGGATGCCCAAAGGAAGGAATTTTTGAATCTGGTCCAGGGAGGTAAATCTGTGGCAACATACGAGGTGGAATTTCTGCGTCTGAGTCGGTATGCCCGGGGAATAGTGCCGACTGACTACGAACGCTGTGTGTGTTTTGAGGATGGGTTGCGTGATGAATTGTGGGTACTGATAGCCCCACAGAAGGAGAGGAACTTTTCCACACTGGTGGAGAAAGCCAAGATAGCTGAAGAGGTTAAACACTCGGAGCGGCAAAATGTAGACAAGGATAGGGGCAGGAGCAAGAGAGACTCTGGGTACTCAGGTCCTGCTAGAGGCTTTCAGAAGAGGCCCAGGAATGAGGAGCCAGCTCAAGTGAGAGTACAAGTTGCTACTAATCAGTTACAACCATGTGTGGTTTGTGGAAAACTTCACTCGGGTGAATGCTGGAAGAGAACCGGTGGTTGTTTCAAATGTGGTTCCAAGGACCATCGACTTAGAGATTGCCCTCGACAGCCTGCTCAGACTCAGGTTATTCGTAACAATGATGCGCAGTCAGCTAGAGGCGCTCAGCAGCCGTTGAGAGGCCGTGGGTCAGGTCGAGGTGGTAATGGCGTAGGACGAGGTCAGGGTGCACCGGGTAGAGATACCGATAATAAGGATAATGCGGAGGCGAGACAGCCAGGTTTGGTTTACGCGGTCAGACGTTGAGAGGATGGTGATGCACCTGATGTCATAACCGGTACATTTTTCATAGCTGATGTACCTGTTACAGCATTGATAGATATTGGATCCACCCATTCGTATGTTGCTTGTGCTATGTCTGGAATCTTGAACATTAGATCTGAGATTACTGCTAGAGAAACAACTGTGATTAGCCCTTTAGGACAGTCGGTGGTAGTAAATAAGTTATTTAGGGATGTGCCTTTAGAAGTTCAGGGGGAGATATTTCTGGCGGATTTGATGGAACTGCCATTCGGCAAATTCGACCTTATTTTGGGCATAGACTGGCTGGTTAATACCCGTGCGAACTTGGACTGTGCTGCAAAGCAGATGGTATTAAGAACTTCGGAGGATAAGGAAGTGATGATGATAGGTGAAAGAAGAAACTATCTGTCTAATGTGGTATCTGCTTTAAAGGTAGAAAAGTTGGTGCGAAAGGGGTGTGGAGCGTTCTTAGCCTTCATCAATGCTTTGGATGCCAAAGAGTTGTCGGTAGATAGACTTAGAATGGTAAAAGAGTTTTCGGACGTCTTTCCTGAGGAGCTTCCAGGATTACCTCCGGATCGGGAGGTAGAGTTTGGCATTGAGCTGTTGCCAGGAACGGCTCCGGTGTCCATTGCTCCTTATAGAATGGCGCCGAAAGAGTTAGCGGAGCTTAAAGCTCAAATTCAGGAGTTGTTGGATCGTGGATTCATTCGACCAAGTGTGTCACCGTGGGGAGCGCCAGTTTTATTCATTATGAAGAAGGATGGGTCGATGCGTATGTGCATCGATTATAGGCAATTGAATAAGTTGACGATCAAGAACAAGTATCCATTGCCGAGGATCAATGATCTGTTCGATCAACTGCGAGGAGCTTCGGTCTTCTCGAAGATAGATTTGAGATCGGGATATCGCCAGCTTAAGGTAAAGGAGGCGGATATTCATAAGACTACATTTTGAACTCGTTATGGGCATTATGAGTTCTTAGTGATGCCGTTTGGGTTAACAAATACACCAGCTGCATTTATGGACATGATGAATCGGGTCTTCCAACCCTGTCTAGATCGGTTTGTGGTGGTGTTCATAGATGACATCTTGGTGTACTCAAAGACTGAAGATTCGCATCTACGGGTTGTATTGCAGATTTTGAGAGAGAAGCAACTGTATGCCAAATTCAGTAAGTGTGAGTTTTGGCTGAAGGAAGTGACCTTTTTGGGGCATGTTGTGTCTGCCGAAGGAATTAGAGTTGATCCCCGGAAGGTAGAGGCTGTTTTAGACTTGAAACCACCGAAGTCAGTGGCGGAAATCTGAAGTTTTCTAGGTTTGGCTGGGTATTATAGGCGTTTCGTTGAGGGGTTTTCGTTGATTGCTGCGCCCCTAACTAAGTTGTTGCGTAAGGGAGTACCGTTTGTGTGGTCAGATAAGCAGCAAGAGAGCTTTGAGAAATTGAAGAAGATTTTGACAGAAGCACCAGTATTGATTCAACCTGAGGTTGGTAAGGATTTTATTGTTTATTGTGATGCGTCACACACGGGCTTGGGATGTGTGTTGGTGCAAGGGGGAAAGGTGGTGGCTTATGCATCTCGTCAATTAAGGCTACATGAGGTGAACTATCCCACGCATGACTTGGAGTTAGCTGCAGTGGTGTTTGCTCTAAAGATTTTGAGACACTATCTGTACGGTGAGAAGTCGATTATCTATACGGACCATAAGAGTCTGAAGTACCTCCTTACCTAGAAGGAGTTGAACTTAAGACAACGGAGGTGGATAGAACTATTGAAGGATTATGACTTCTCAATCGAGTATCATCCCGAAAAGGCTAATGTAGTAGCAGATGCGTTGAGTCGTAAGGTGATATCAGATTTGAGAGCTATGTTCGCTCATCTCAGCCTATATGAAGATGGTAGCCTGTTAGCCGAACTTCAAGTGAAGCCTGCATGGGTAAGTCAAATTAAGGAAAAGCAGTTAATAGATGAAGCGTTGGGTTCTCGACTTCAGCAAGTGGAAGGTGGTGAGATAGGGGATTTTGGATTGAATAGTGATAGAGTATTGTGTTTCCGTGGAAGAATTTGTATGCCCAATGATTCGAAATTGAGGCAAATGATTCTGCGTGAGGCGCATAGTAGTCCATACGCTATGCACCCCGAGGGAAAGAAGATGTACCGAGACCTCCGTAAGCAGTATTGGTGGCCAGGGTTGAAACGGGAGGTTACTAACTTCATGAGTAAGTGCTTAACATGTCAGCAAGTGAAGGCGGAACATCAACTGCCGTCAGGGTTGCTGCAACCGGTGAAAATTCTATTATGGAAATGGGAAAGGATAACGATGGACTTTGTTAGTGGGTTACCCTTAACGCCTACTAAGAAAGATTCCGTGTGGGTTATAGTGGATCGGTTAACGAAGACTGCTCATTTCTTGCCTGTTCGTACGGATTATCCATTGCAGAAGTTGGCCAAGTTGTATGTAGCAGAGATCGTGAGGTTACATGGGGTACCAGTGTCTATCATATCAGACAGGGATCCTAGGTTTACATCACGGTTTTGGAAAGCTCTACATGAAGCTTTGGGTACAAGGTTAAATTTCTGCACGGCATTTCATCCGCAATCAGATGGTCAGTTGGAGAGAGTGATCTAGATTCTAGAAGATATGTTAAGAGGTTGTGTGATCGATTTCAGGGGTAGTTGGGAAGATTTCCTACCATTGGCAGAGTTTGCTTACAACAACAGCTATCAATCCAGCATCCAGATGGCACCCTACGAGGCGTTGTATGGTCGCAGGTGTCGTACTCTTACTTGTTGGACTGAGCTGGGAGAGCGACAGTTGTTGGGTCCTGAGTTGATCTTGGAGACGGAGGAAAAAGTTAAGGTAATTCGGGCACAGTTAAAAGAAGCTCCGGACAGACAGAAATCGTACGCGGATCTGAAGCGTAAGGATATAGAATTCGCGATGGGTGATCAGGTCTTTCTGAAGGTCTCACCTTGGAAAAAGATCTTTAGATTTGGACGGAAGGGCAAGTTGAGCCCGAGGTTCATCGGACCTTACCGTATATTGAAGCGTGTTGGGCCAGTATCTTATCAGCTTGAGTTACCTCCAGAGTTATCGTATAATGTATTCCACGTCTCTATGTTAAGGCATTATCGTTCGGATCCGTCTCATGTCGTACCAGTGGAGGAAGTTGAGTTAAGACCTGACTTGTCTTTTGAAGAGGAGCCAGTACAAATTTTAGATCGGGATATTAAGGTGCTAAGAAGGAAGTCGGATCTATTAGTCAAAGTATTACGGCGTAATCACGGGACAGAGGAAGCTACCTGGGAGCCAGAGGGCATGATCCGACAACAATATCCTCATCTCTTCTAATCAGGTAAATTTCGAGGCCAAAATTTTCTTTAAGGGGGGTAGAATTGTAACATCTTGGAATTTCAGAATCTTATGTTTTGAATAATATCATGCGATAGGCTAGTTAAAATGTTAATTGTGTGTGTTTAGGGGGTCCTAAGAAGGCTTGGGGTTGAATTGGGCCTTAGCAAAATTTTTATGTTTAAGAACCTTAAGGAGAGATAGGTAAGTGACATCAAGGCTTAAGGAAATAAGTGAGTAATTGCTAGCATAAATGAGCATATGGCAAGGAGGTTGTGGCGTCACATGGAGAGCATGGAGGGAGGAGGTTCGAATCCCACCTAGTGCAAATTATTTTGACTAAATTTTTGTGCTTCTTCCCAAAGTGTCAGCCATGGTAGTAGTTTTGGTAAGGGAGACTTTTTAATTATGGAAAGATGGCTAAAGAAATATGGTATGGAGGAAAACAAGGGAAAATGAAGGAAAGAACCAAAAGAAAAAGGCAAGAGAAGGGAACATGTTGGCTTATTATGGGGGTGATGTTTTGGAAAGATTATTTTGGTCAACATTCACCCTTTAGGCAATTGTGTCACACGGTTTTGTAAGGGGGAAGGGAGAGCCGAATTTTCCTTTAGCTTTTTGCTAGTTTAGTGCATGAGAAGTATATTTTCTTTTGTTTGAACATTTTGTGTTTCTTTTCTAAACCTTTTTCCTTTCTTGCCGAAACACACTAGGACAAAATAGTTCATTTTGATCCTTTGTTTTGCCGAAACACTAAAGTCATTTTGGTACTCTCTTTTCCAATTTCTTTTCCCCTTGACTTGGCCGAAACCTCCTAGTCCATTTGGTCATTTTTCTTCCTTGCTTTGCCGTGACCCTCAAATCACTTTTGCTCATTTTCTTTTGATGGCCGAAACTCCCTAATTCCTCTTGGGTTATCACTTCTTTTCCTATTCACTATTCCTTCAATCTTTCTCCATTTCTCTCCATTAACCGAATCTTGATCTTCTCTTCTTCATCTTGCAAGTTGGACATTTTCTTCCTTGATTAAATTGGGTAAATGACTTTATTCTAATCTTTTCATTCTGTTTTCTCTCTAGCCGAATGATTGTTCTTCATCATTTGGTTATTTCATATTATTTCTAAATCGAAATGGTGTTTTCCATACTCCCTCATATCTTAATCGTTATCTTATTATAGTGTAATAGTGGGAAAGCCGAATCAATTATCTTTGACTCATCCGTAACCATAAGTACAATCGTTGGGAATCGGTTTTACCATCGTTAAGGTAAGAGATTCGTCATAGTTCATTTTGATCTATCTCGTTACTCGGTTAGTTTGCTAAACGGAATGATGGATTTGACTAATCGTTTATTTTAGGGACTATATCGATCGTTCCTATACACTTGTTGATCATACGGAGATAGTGGTAAGCCGAACCTATTTCCTTAGATAATCGTTTTATATCATCGTAATATCGTTTTGATTAAGATTTTTCCAATTGAGGCAAGTGGTACTGATTCGAAAGGGAAAGCAATTGGAGATCACAAAAGGAGTGGATTTGCTATTCCTACTCCTAAGTTTAAGCCTAGAGCGGTTTCGGCGGTTTGAGATTTCCCACCGGGTTGTGGACCATCATCCGGTGAGAATAGACAAATCGTGGTCGTTCACGATATCGAGGGTAAGCGTTTCAATAGATCGCTTGGTTTAGATTTAGATTAATAAAAATCTCGTTCATTAGAATAATCGAGTATTATGTTGTCATAGGTGCCGACGATCAAGAGAGTTTGATACTTACCGTAATCAGGTGTGTAATCTTACACCGTAATTCTGTAGATCCATGATTCGGTAACATGTTTAATAGTAAATTATTATTATTATTCGGCTAAAAATCGTAAAATTGGTATAAAATGATAAATTTGCTTAAAGTACAATATTTTTTGAAGATTTGTCGAAATCGATATTAAGATTGTTAAAATTACGAAAATGTCCCTATGGGCCGAATTACGAAAATGCCCCTATGGGCTAAATTATGAAAATGCCTCTATGGGCCGAATTGAAAAGTTCTATAATTGGCCGATTTATCGTAACAAATCTCTGTATTAATGATTGTTGTTTATATTTGTAAATATTATGCTTTATTATGTATGTTGTATTTCATAATTTTGCATGGGATGGGATAAATGTTGAAGAGAAGTGTAGCCCGGTGGCATTGCCACAAAAAAATGTTTGTTATTATGTTTCACTATGATTCCGGTGGCTGGGCCGCAATCAAAATATATTATAAATGGCAACTTGCCTGCGATTGGTGTGTTTGGCGGGGTGGGTTGACTTGATCCCCACAGGTGTGATGGGATGGTACGGGTGCTGTGTAGCGGAAGGATTACTAGGATGGGTTGGGTTGCATATATATATATATATATATTTATTTCATTTATACATTGTTATGTAAATGGGTTTAGGCCCAAGAAATTGCTATACGGGTTCAAGCCTAGTGGACAACGGTAAGGGGATTATACACTGAGTTCTAGTAACTCACCCCTTTTTCTTTAACCCTTGTAGGTAATGCTCAGTAAAGTGGACTTGGGCCATGGATGACTCGGTGGAGGCCATACTTCAGAAATGGTTTTTATTGAACTTTAGATTTCTATTTCCGTTCACTTTAGTATTTTTACTATTTTGGGTTTTTATGTTGTAATAAGGCCTCTGGAATATTTTTATTTATGCTTTATGTTTGACGAACTTATTATTTTGCTTAAATTGTTTTAAATGGGAATTTTACTAAAAACATAAATAGAGATTTTCCAAAATAGATTAACAAATGGATTACATAACAAACTTTTACAAATATTTTTAACTCGAAAATTTTCTCTCGAATTATCAACAATATTTTCAAAAGTCATGGTTTATAAGATCTCTAGTTCAAATTATCGATTTATCAATCAACCTTCGAGGTTAGTAGTACTTTATCAAATATTTCAAATTGAACTTGTTTTCTTGGTTATAACAAAATAATACCTATTTTAGTACAAATAAAAAGGATTTAACATGTTTTTCTCATGTCACATGTCAGATCCAGTCATAACGCATGGGCTGGGTTTGGGGTGTTACTGAAATCATACTCAAGACGGAGGATCTCTCCTTCAATTCCTTTAGGGGGTTTTAGGGTTTTCTTATATTTTGTTTTATAATTTCTTCTGAGATGTATTCTTTTATGATTATGAACTAAACCCCTCAGATACCTGAGGGGGATGAAACCTAAGACGGATCTTGTTATTGTTTTCTGAACTATATGATAAATACTTGATTTGTTCTTAACTATGTGTTCTTAATTCTTTTTTTGATATTTCAGGATATTGATTCAAGTATTGATGTGCTTAGGCAGTGGAGGAATATTCTTTATTTAAGAGTTGATCTAGCATAGTTAAGCGGAGTTGATCGCAACCCTAGAGATAGGATGATGAAAATCTGTCGGATTAGGGTCAAACCTAATATGGGAGTCCATAGATCGAGTTAATGCAATCTTAGGGGTTTTAATTAGAAAGAGATTTCAATTAATCAACCTAGGGTTAGACGTTAGTAGCCTCGAGAGAGGTATTAATATAAATTAGGGAATCCTACGGATCAAGTCAAGTGAATAAATCGTCTGGTTCAGAGTTAAATAACAAGTGAAGTCTAGGTGGATTCTTCCTTGGGTATTGTCTTAATCAATTGGTTTTTCCCACAAGTATTTCCCCAGTTCATTCTTTGTGTCTTAGCGTCCTTATCTTAGTAGTTAGTTAATTTTAGAATAAACAACAAATCCCTTAATTCTTAGGCTAAATAATAAAAAGAAAGTCAGTATTAGTACTTTTGGTTACTTTGGGTTCGACATTCCGGTCTTGCCACTAAGCTATACTACTGTTCGATAGGTGCGCTTGCCTCAATCGTGGTGATAGTTAGTTTCTAGCTTCATCATTCATTATATAAATATTAAGACTCTCAACACACGATCAGCAAGTCACAAGTGCCAACCGAAACTCTGCACTTTATCTATCCCAACTTCTTGCTCAATGTGATGTTCTAACATGGCATGTAGTAGCTGAAACATAGATAGTTAAAGTTCTAACAATCTCTCCCTTTGACATTTTGAAAAAAAAAACACATTTTAGATAATTAAAGTCCTAACATCATTAATGTTGTAACTTATGTGGTAGTGCATGTTTATTTCATAAAAAAATTCAAATAATAATAATTTAAAATTTGATGATTTTTTTAAAAAAAGGTTCATAATTTTTTTCTGAAAAATTATCCTCATTAGCAATGAAGTATATGTAGGCTCCTATGTAGGTTACCACATCAATACCATTAAAATTTTAACAGTTCGGTGAGTTTTTCAATAAAAAAATGAGTACTTTGAGTAAAATTTGAAGGTTGAGGGCCAAAGTGGTCTTAAAAAAATTAGGGTCAATGTTACAAAATGAGTAAATATTAAGGGCTAAATTTGTTATTATGTCTATTTAAAATAATGGCTTACGTTTAATTGCTGTCATCAATTTTGTTGTGCAAAAAAAAAAAAAAATTGTTGCTAGTGTTGTCAATTATACCATTAGTTGCGACTCACTTTGCAACTATATGTAGTGTAACTTATCTATTTTATTGGCATATTTTGACTTGATTATCTTCATGCATCTTTCTAAGGATATTAAACATAATTTTTTGAGATTAAGATTGACGAAGAGAATTTGTAAAGCCAGATTATTTTAAAGGAGTCCTAGTATAATTTAGTTTTTTTTTGAAGAAATACCACATCGAAGAAGTTAAAGTGAAGAAGATATCTTATTGGGGTCCAAATTCAATGTTTCAAGGCAATCATACTAACTCAATTATAAAATTTGAATAATGCCTATGAATTGGGGACTTAGTTATTGTTTTATGTACAAAAGATAGAGAGCACTAATCTGTTCATGAAAGGAACTTATTTTTGTTAATAAAATCAGTTTAGAAAACAATGTTTTTATGCATAACGGAAGTTTTTTCTTAAAATCGAGCCCTTATGATATATAAAATAAACTACAACCAAAATTATATTTTTTCTTTGTACGAAGGCAATCTAATAAGTGCATAAAATGAAAAATTTGTTTTACTTTCAGTAGGAAATTTAATTCTTTATATAGACCGGTAACTATGAATATTCTTGCGAAAATTAAATTTATTCTTAAAATAAAATGCCACTATTTTTCGATAGAATATCGATGCTCAAAAAGTGTATGTCAGCAGGTTAACTCATAGTTCCTATTTATAGATAAATAGTACAAGAGTTTTGTTTGAATAATGTCTAATTAAATAATAATATTTTAATAGAAAATACAAGTACTACTTAAAGTAGAACTAATGGGGCGACGTCATGCCCTAGTATACACTAGGGTTTATTGCCTCTTGTATTTGATTTCGTATAATCATTTGAAATAGACATTGGGGTTCTCCTAAACATGTATGTGCCTTGTTTAGATCGTTCATATGGAGTAGCATATGTATATATATAGACAATGGGGTATGCCACTCAAAGTGTTAGTTTATATTGTTCATAGTATATTCACGTAGAGTAGCATGTATAAAATTCATAATATGAGAATATATAGAAAAGGAAACGATGGTTTAAGTTATGTTTATGCAGTAGGGTAGGATGCTTGCATTGCAATGACACAAAGGCCTTTCTTTGCATCCACATCTCTTTGCATCCTAATGTAGCCTTCTTCACCCCAGCTACTGCCCCAAGAGTTCTTCACCAACCAATTTTTAGTCCCACCATCCTCTCCATATCCAACAGCCGTCACTCCGTGGTCTAGATTGGTGCCACAACTTCCCGTAAACACACCACCCGAGTAGAACTAGAAGTCGAACTCGCTGGCATTGATGGCAATAGAAACTGGCTTGTTGGCAACGGCCTTCTGCAATGCATCTTCACTATTGGCAGGCACATCTTCAAACCCATTTATCTTAGCCGTATGGTTGGCTTGTTCGTTGGTATTGCATGTGCCATCAACTCCCTTGTAGGGGTAAATGGATTCGGTTGCCAAGCCTTTGTTCTTCTCGATGAATTGGAATACATCGTCCATTAGACCACCTTCGCAGCCTTGATCCTCACCCTTGGAGTCACAGTCCACCAGTTCCTGCTCAGACAAGGAAATTAATTTTCCTGTTGTTAGCTTAGTAACCCCTTCCATGGCTGCCACAGCTGAGAATGCCCAACAACATCCTATATTTCAGCATCCCATGATCGAGACACACACATAGTTAGAACACAAGATAGAAAAAGAACAAGGCATAGTAATATTTTAGTAATGTTTCGGAGAACAAGAAATTAGAGCAGACCGCATTGTCCTTGGTCCTTGATAGGTGTAACAGCTCCTTTCTTTCTCCAATCCACAGTAGAAGGCAATGCGGTGGTGTTCTCGTATTTGAAAGTGGTAGCCGTGTTGGAACACTCTTACCTTCTAGCATGGTATCAATCGCCTCTTGATCCTAGGACTTATGGATGCCACACCTTCTCCCGATTCTGGCTCTATTGACGGTGGTTGTGCCTTGTTCACTGGTAAGAAAGTCATCACTTCGTTTCCTCGTCACGATGTGGTGAAGCTTGATGAAGGAACCTTCATCCAATGGCAACAACAGGTGCGTTTAATTCTTGGCAGATATGATTTGTTAGGTTTCATAGATGGCACTTTACCTCCACCGGTGCGTTTTGTTCAATCGACAGATGGCTCTCTCGTTCCCAATCCGTCTGCTCTTGTGTTCTCTCGACAAGATCTTCTCCTTACTTCGTGGTTGCTTTTCACGATCAACAGCTCTTTTTTATCATCCTTCATGGATGCTCGCACATCCTCAGATGTATGGCTTACAGCAACAAGCATTTTTGCCGCAGACACCAGTGCCAAGCAGTCGAAACTCCAGCATGAACTTCACTCCCTGAAGAAAGGTGCACTGTCCATCAAGAGTTATGTAGATCGGATGAAGCACCTATGTGCTCTTCTTGCGGCTTCCGGCACTCAAGTTTTGGAGGCGAAGAAGACAGAGGTGATGCTTGCGGGCCTACCGTCTGACTTTGATGCGATTGTATCTTCGGTATCTCTCTCGTTGGAACCTATACCGTTTAAACAGTTGGTAGAAACCTTGATCGACTATGAGAATCGGTAGTTACGGGCGGTCCAGGAGGTCACCATGCATGCTAATCTTGTTGAAGGAGCACCGTTGTAAGCCCGTGATTGATCCGTCTGCAGTGGTCATCCACCATCCGGTAGCCGTGGAAGAGGGTTCCGACCAAGAACCCAGTGCCAGATATGCAATCGGTTCGGGCATGTCGCACAACGATGCTTCTACAGAATCAACCGTGATTTTGATGGGTCGTGACCTACTCCGTCGACCGCTGACATATCTCGATCATCGTTGGCATCGGGGCTTCCCCATGGCCCCATTTCCGTCACACCACATGAAGAGTTTGCTGGAGGAGATGAGTGGCCTTCTCAAACGATGAGGTTTACTTACCCGAATAGTCAAAATTGGGACCAAGGTGGTCAAAATCAAGTTTCATATTGGCCTCCAGCTGGTTATAACACTCGGTCGACTCCTTCTATGTATGGGCAAGGACTACATGCTAGGCCGACTAGCCCGTATATGGGTGGACATGTGCATTATGCAAATGGGCCAAATATGGGTGGACATGCGCCTTATGCAAATCGGCCAAGTAGGTCGAATGTCACCAATAGGCCAAGTTATGTTAGCAATAATGATGGACTCCCTAGGCCTGGTCAATTTGAGGGTGTTAGGTCGACAACAAATTGCATTCAATATGGCCTACGCCTATGTCATCTGTTCCTTGGCGGACTAAGCCGCGAGCCCGTTTCTACTCTAGTTCTGACCCGTGTATTGGACTTCCCCGGGTGGGTGATTTGAATGTCTCCGATTACTCTGATTCGTCAGGCTCGCATATTAACACTGCTCAATATGATTCAAATGGTGGTGGCACGGATTCGTATATACCCGTGCCAGTTGGCACGGTATCGTGGCACCCTGATTTGGGCACGAGCAATCATGTCTATTGCGATGAGTCAGCACTGCAAGATACCACTCCGTATTTAGGTACGTCTTCTCTCTTGATGGGTGACGGGACTCTCGCCCCGATTTCGTCAATAGGTAATGGTGTTTTACCTACGCGAACTAAATTACTTTGGTTATCTGATGTCTTATGTGTGTCGCGAATTCAAAAAAATTTGCTGTCTGTCTCACAGTTTGCTAATGATAATGATGTATTTTTTGAATATCACCCAACTTATTGTGTTATTAAGGACATCATGACCCGGGAAACACTGCTAAAGGGCCACATTCGTGACAGGTTATATCAGTTCTCTCTGCCAGTTCTGTCCACTTAGTCTGTAGAAGCTCCAGTTACTACTTCCAATATAACCTGGAATAAGTCTAATGATTGTACTGTTTTGTCATTGTGGCATAATCGTCTTGGTCATCCATCCACTACTATTGTTAAAAGTGTTTTAGATAAGTGTAATATTGTCGTGAAGACTAATAATTGTTTAGATAGCATATGTACTGCCTGTCAAAAAGGGAAGGCTCATAAGTTGCCATTTCCTCTCCCAACTACTAAATATAGTAATCCTTTTGACTTGGTTGTTTTTGATCTTTGGGGTCCTGCATCAGTTGCCTGTGGGAATAACTGGTATTATATTTCATTTGTTGATATGTGTACTCGGTTTACATGGGTTTATCTCCTTCGTCAAAAGTCTCAGGCTATGCAATGTTTTGTTCAATTTTAGCAACTTGTTAAAACTCAGTTTGGGAATAATATAAAACAGTTCCAAAGTGATTGGGGCGGAGAGTATCGAGCTTTTTCGTCTCTTTTGGCCTCGCACGGGAATATTCATCGTCTGACTTGCCCACATACTTCTGAAAAAAATGGAGTCTCAGAATGCAAACATCGTCACATTGTTGACATGGGCATCACCCTCTTGGCTCAAGCAAGTTTACCTATGGCATACTGGAGTTATGTATTCTGCTATGTAGTACATCTCATCATTGGCTTCCTACTCCAGTTCTGAAAGGACAGTCTCTGTTTTAGGCTTTTTATGGACATGAACCTACTTACGATCATCTGGGAGTATTCGGGTGCTGTTACTACCCTTACTTGCGCCCATTTGGGGCATATAAGTTGGATTTTTTATCTCAACCATCTACCTTCTTGGGATACAGTGCTCAGCACAAGGGGTATTTGTGTCTTCTACCTACTGGTAAGGTAGTTGTTTCACGACATGTGGTATTTGATGAAACTAAGTTTTTATCATCCGCGCCAACCCCGACAAGGTGTCTTTCGACAAAGAACCAACCCATCTCAACGTTCGTTCCTATAGTTTTAACTGGTGCCTCTAATTCTACAGAGTCTTCCATTGCTCACCCATCTTCGTCGTGTTCACGATAAGCTACTTATTCTTCCCCGTCTTCTCTTGTCACTGCTCAACCTAAGGTCGAATCTGACCGAGAGACTCCTAGTTCTCCCCCTTCTAGTCCTGATGCTGATCTTCCATGTGAGGGTGGTGTTGTATCCTCTTCTGCCAATCAGACGTCGATTCTACCTATGACAAATAATCACCCAATGGTGACCAGGTCGAAGGCTGGTGTTTTATAACCCAAAGCTATGTCATTTGAAGCTGTCGAACCTTCTAAAATTGAGGAAGCTTTATCGTCCTCAGAGTGGCATGCCACAGCTCAAGTAGAGTATGATGCTCTCATCCGTAATTCTACCTAGGAGCTTGTTTCGAGACCACCAAACCGCAAGTTCATCGGATGCAAATGGCTTTTCAAGGTCAAAAGGAATCCAGATGGTACTGTTGCTCGTCGAAAGGCTCGACTGGTTGCAAAAGGTTGTTCACAAGTTCCTGGGTGTGATTTCAAAGAAACTTAGTCCTGTAGTAAGACCTGCTACTATTCGGGTTATTCTATCAATTGCAGTCTCCAGAGGGTGGCAACTGAGGCAAGTCGATGTCAACAATGCCTTCTTAAATGGCAATCTTAATACGGAGGTTTTTATGCACCAGCCTCTAGGGTATGAACAGTCTGGTTCAAATAGACAACCTCTTGTGTGCCGTCTGAAGAAAGCTTTGTATGGTCTCTGGTAGGCACCTCGTGCCTGGTTTGAAAGACTGAAACAGTTTCTTGTCTCGGTGGGGCTTGTTGTTTCCAAGTCTGATTCGTCTTTGTTTGTGCGGATGCTAACTGATTCAACCCTCTATGTTCTTATATATGTTGATGATATTATAGTCACTGGAGATATGTCCATCTCTATAGAGTGGTTTGTTCAGTTGTTGAATAGTGAGTTCTCGCTTAAGGATATGGGTGATCTACATTACTTTCTTGGGATAGAGGTCACTCGCTCATCTGACTGCCTCCATATTTTCCAGTGAAAATATATTCGTGATGTACTTGGTCGGTGCTCGATGTTCATGGCAAAGAGTGTACGTACTCCGATGGTAAATTCGTCTACCATGTCCAAAGCAGATGGCGAACGGTTAGAGGATCTGACTGAGTACAGGAGCCTTGTTGGTGCTCTCCAGTATATTGTTCTGACTAGGCCTTGCATTGCTTATGCCGTAAATAGAATCTGTCAGTTCATGCGTAGTCCTAGCACTACTCATATGGTGGCACTTAAACACATATTACGGTATCTGTGTGGTACTCTTGATTTTGGGTTAGTTTTTCGTCCATCCACCCGATTATCTTTGGTTGGATATGCCGATGCCAACTGGGGGCTAGATTTTGATGATCGGCGTTTAACCTCAGGTTATTGTGTATACTTTGGACAGACTCTCGTCTCATGGGGTTCTAAAAAGCAGCAAGTAGTTTCTCGGTCCACGGCTGAAGTAGAATACAGGAGCATTGCTGCAACAACAAGTGAGATGACTTGGTTAATTTCGTTACGTCAAGAGTTATGAATTGCATCTCATGATACTCATACTATCTGGTGCGATAGCTCCAGTGCAGTAGTAGTTGCGACAAATCCTTTCTCACACTCAAAATTCAAACATGTCGAACTAGATTTGTTTTTTGTTCGTGAGAAAGCTGCAGACGAGTCTCTTCTGGTAGGTGAAGTTTTTGCTTGCGACCAACTGGCAAATATATTTACCAAGCCCTTGTCAGTGACATACTTTACGCGGTTTCGAAATCTTCTTTGCGTCTCCCAGGTGGAGAAGGTGGGTGCATGATAGAGTATCATATGCTTCAACTAATATGGTTAGATGGTTAGCCAAGAAACTGTTAGTACAGCTAGCGTCTATTAGTTTGTTAAGAGATTGTTGAAGAGTAGTTAGTCTAGCTGATAAACCGTAATAGTAACATATTTTATCTCCACATTTAGCATGCTTTTGGATGATTTATCCTTTGAATTGTAGAATTTGATGCTCCTAATCCTTTAAATTCATGTTTTATACTTAGGAGAGCATAGGAGAATGAAAAGAATGGAAAACGGGCCAAAAACAGACCAATTGTGCCAGAAAAAGAAATCAACACAGCCTAGGCCCAATCCACACGACCGTGTCTCCTTATCAGACCCAAACACGGCCTGGAGCCGATTCATACGGGCGTGTGCCATGGGCGTGTCCCTGCCGTGACAAAGAGGAATTTCACTCGGATTAGGATACTTAGAGGCAAAGAAACACATTCTAAAAGCCTATATAAACACCCTAGAGGCCATCCTTCAGGAAGGCGTCCAGCTAGGACAAAGAGCAAAGCCAGAGGGGTCAGAATTGTGGGATTTACTTGAAGAAAGCCAGTTGATTCATCTCAAGAAGCCGGAGTCATACTCAAGACGGAAGATCTTCTCTTCAATTCCTTCAGGGAGTTTTAGGGTTTTTCTTATGTTTTGCTTTATCCTTTCTTCTGAGATGTATTCTTTATTGATTATGAACTAAACCCTCAGATACCTGAGGGGGATGAAACCTAAGACGGATCTTGTTATTGTTTTCTGAACTATATGATAAATACTTGATTTGTTCTTAATTATGTGTTCTTAATTCTTGCTTTGATATTTCAGGATATTGATTCAAGTATTGATGTGCTTAGGTAGAGGAGTAATAGACCCTGCCTAAAAGTAGATCTAGCATAGTTAAGCGGAGTTGCTCGCGCGCCTAGAGATAGGGTGACAAAAATCTACCAGATTAGGGTCAAACCTAATATGGGAGTCCATAGATCGAGTTAATGCAATTCTAGTGGTTTTAATTAGAAAGAGATTTCAATTAATCAACCTAGGGTTAGACGTTAGTAGCCTCAAGAGAGGTATTAATATAAATTAGGGAATCCTACGGATCAAGTCAAGTGAATAAATCGTCTGGTTCAGAGTTAGATAACAAGTGAAGCCTAGATGGATTCTTCCTCAGGTATTGTCTTAATCAATTAGTTTTTCCCACAAGTATTTTCCCCAATTCATTCCTTTTGTCTTAGCATCTTTAGCTTAGTAGTTAGTTAATTTTAGATTAAACAACAATTCCCTTATTTCTTAGGCTAAATAATAGAAAGAGAGTCAGTATTATTACTTTTGGTTCCATTGGGTTCGACAATCCGGGCTTGCCACTAAGCTATACTACTGTTCGATAGGTGCGCTTGCCTCAATCGTTGTCATAGTTAGTTTCTAGGCTAGATCATTCATTATATAAATTTTTAAGACTCTGACACATGATCAAAGTTTTTGGGGCCGTTGCCGGGGAACTAAAATATTAAGAACGCTCAATTTTTATTACTTTAGCCATTTTTATTTTTGCAATTTAATTTTATTGTGTTTTTAACTTTGCTAATTTTTCTTCTTTTATTTTGTTCCTTGCAGGTACCTCTAGTTTATGACTAGAAGGAACTCGACAGGATCCTTAGTTTACGACAGTGATATTGAAGGTACCGTTCGTAGAAATCGTAAAGAAATAAGGCGAATCTTAAATTACATAGAAGAAGAGCAAGAGGACGATACTAATAATACGGTAGAGATGGCTGATCACCAGAATAATCCACTCCCTCCTGTGGTCGCCGAAAATCCTCCTCCTCGAACTATGTATGATTATGCTAAACCTAATTTAACAGGAACTGAGTCAAGTATTGTTAGACCTGCTATTGCTGCAAATAATTTTGAATTGAAACCTAACACTATACAGATGATACAACAGTTTGTTTAGTTCGATGGTTTGCAGGATGAGGATCCTAACAGACACTTAGCAAATTTCCTAGAATTTTACGATACCTTCAAAATAAATGGCGTTTCTGATGATGCCATCCGTCTTCGGTTATTCCCCTTCTTTTTGAGGAATAAAGCCAAACTGTGGTTGAATTCTCTTCCACGAGGATCAATCACTACATGGGAGCAAATGACCGAAAAATTTTTATTAAAATATTTTTCGCCGGCTAAAACGGCTAAGTTAAGGAATGATATCTCTTCTTTTGTGCAGATGGATTTAGAGACACTTTATGATGCATGGGAGAGATACAAAGACTTATTGAGAAGGTGCCCTCATCACGGGCTACCTCTATGGCTACAGGTTCAAACCTTCTATAACGGTGTGAACCCCTCGACTAGGTAGTTGATCGATTCAGCCACCGGTGGAACCCTGAATAACAAAACACCTGAGGCAGCTCACGAATTTATTGAAGAGATGTGATTGAATAACTATCAGTGGCAAGTCACAAGGACAAGGCCCACGATAGCTGCCAGTATTTTCAACCTCGACGCAGTAACCATGATATCAAATCAGGTAGAGATGTTAAATAAAAAGATTGATGGTTTGTGTTATTCGCAGGTACATCCAGTTATGCAGTGCGAAACAAGTGGGGGCGCGGCGAATCCTGAGTACCCACCCTACGGACATAGCATGGAATGCGAACAAATGAACTATGTGGGTAACAATTTCAGATCTCAAAATAACCCCTATAGTAACAACTATAATCCAGGTTGGAGGAACCACCCAAATTTCTCGTGGGGTGGTCAAGGAAACCAGAGACAACAACCCCCTCCAAACTTCCAACAACAGCCCTACCCACAGGAAAAGAAGCCGAACCTTGAGGAGATGCTGACAAAATTCATAGCGGTGTCAGAACCTCATTTCCAAAACACCGAAACAACACTTAAAAATCAGCAAGCATCGATTCAAGGGATCGAGAACCAGTTAGGGAAACTTGCTAAGCTGATTTCTGAACGACCACAAGGAAGCCTACCAAGCAACACTGAGACTAACCCAAAGGAGCAAATTCAAGCCATAACAGCTCATGATGGTGTAGGGTTAGATGAGCCCTATTTAAGGCAAGAAAATGTGGTAGAAGAAGGAAAAGCTGAGGTGAACCATGACAAACTAAAACCGGTAATTAAAGAATACCAACCTCGTATACCATATCCCGAAGCGATGAAGAAAGACAACACAGAAGAACAGTTTGGTAAGTTCCTTAAACTTTTAAAGAAATTACATATTAACTTACCGTTTCTTGAAGCTCTTTCGCAGATGCCAGATTCAAAGAAATTTTTAAAAGAGCTTCTAACAAAGAAATGAAGGTTAGACGAGGCACTGCATGTGGAGTTAAACGCAGTATGCTCAGCAATTCTACAAAACAAACTACCACGAAAATTAAAAGATCCAGGGAGTTTTACAATTCCATGTTTAATTGGTAGTTTATCTATTGATAATGCCTTAGCTGATTTAGGGGCGAGTATAAATGTTATGCCTTATAAAATGTTTAAACAGCTAGGTCTAGGGAAACCCAAACAAACTAGGATGAGTATTCAATTAGCGGATAAAACTATTAGAATCACTAGGGGTATAATTCAAGATGTACTCGTTAAAATTGATAAATTCGTATTCCCAGTAGACTTTGTCATTTTAGACATGGATGAGGACAACACGATCCCTTTAATTTTGGGAAGACCCTTTTTAGCAACTGCTAGAACTAAAATTGATGTTTGTACAGGAGAACTCATACTCCGTGTAGGTGACGAATTAATCAGTCTTTAGGCTCTCGACTCAACCAGGACATCAAGTGATAGAGGTGAGAAAGTAAATTCAATTGATAACCAATTAGTTAAACCTTCTTTCCAGGAAGCACCACAGAACCACACAACTGAGCCAGATCCTAGACATCATGCCAACAAAGAAATAATTCATGAGGATCGAAGGCTTCATATTGATGAACTAGACGAGTGGAAGACACACTTCAAGGAGAAACTAGGAACACACGAAGCAAAACCGGGGGAACCCCCAAACGAGCTTAAAGGAACAACGAATCACTTCAAAATAGGAGATCAGGTATTGTTGGATGAGAAAGACCCTCGAATCGCCTGCTCAGACCTTAAAATAAATGAAGAAATCCCTTTTAAGGTAATCAATGTTTTCCCATACGGAATAGTCGAGGTAAGTAATCCTACATTTGACACTTTTAAAATAAACGCTACTCGACTTGAACTATATACTGATAATAGGACAGATAGCATGAGGAAGAATGTTCAACTCTTCAAACCACCCTGATTATGCGAATAAGAGGTAAGTCCAGCTTAAGACTCTAAACGAGTGCTTCTCGGGAGGCAACCTGAGCACTAACCCCATTCATTTTTTTTTCATTTCTATTTTTACTTTTAATTTTTTCCTTTTTAGCACCTAACTATGAACTAACCAAAGTGTAGATTTCCATACCACACGGCCTTGCACACGGCCGTGGCTGTGTGGACACCATGGATCTCCGTACTGACATGGCAGAGGTAGTACGAGCTAATGACGAAAGACTCCCGGGTCACAGACAATTATAAATTTCCACGACCGTCGATATGGTCGTGGCCGACACTGAGGGAAGTCACACGGGCTCCGACTAAACACCACGGCCGTGCAATACAGCCGTGGTCGACACTATTTTATCAAACATGGGTGTGGTGACCACGAAACGGGTGTGGGAAAAATGAACAAAGCACAACACGGTCGTGCGATACGGCCGTGTGACCCAACACGCCCATGGTACACGGGCGTGGGGATGTACCAGATTTGAAATCTCTATTTAACACACCCCTTGCTCCCTTTCTCACCCACTCCCCATCCCCTTTCACTCTCCCCCTTTCCATTTTTTTTCTCATTCTTCTGCCCTAACCCCTCCATTTTCACCTTACCCATGTCAAAGAAGCGGAAGAATCTGAGTACAGTCTCCCCGTGGGAGACCGATCTACATAAGTTCATGCCGGCCACTTCATTCACTAGACAAGCCGAGGACATTTGAGGCCATTTCATTTTTTATTTTTCTTTTCTCTTCTCCTTTATTTTCCTTCTCTTCGACTCTCTTATGCTAAATCTAGTTTATTTTATTTTAGTTTCTTGGTTTTAGGTTCTTCAGGCTGCTTGAGAATCACACCACTACAACCCTAGTATCCACCTCTACAGAAATGTCTTCCTCCAACGCGGCCCGAATATTGTGACCCCATAAAAAAATTCAAGAAGTTTCACTTCTCTCCCTATCTTTTGATTTTCTGTATCTATATCCATCTTTGTACATTGAGGGCAATGTACATCTTAAGTGTGGGGGGTGAATCTTAAAAGTACCTAACTTTTTTCATTATTCTCAAATCCTGAATTATATCTTATTCTTAAGTAAATGTTCTCATAATTACTGTTAGAATAGAATTCCCTCTGATTTATGATTTTGATTGATATGTTTTGAATTAAGTCATTGATAATTGTGCAGTGATGATTTAAACTTTAGGAGACTAGAGAATCAAGCATGATAAGTCTATTTTTCAGAACTAAAAATTTGATAGGTTGTTTACCTGAATCTGAATATTACTTTGAAGTTTGAAATTTACAAGGTTGATATAAAAAAGCCATAATTTTTGTGAGATTTTGAGCCTTTTAGAGCATACATTCTTTTCCTGCTCACTTTTTGTAACATCCTAAAAATATTAGAGTATCATCTTGTTATCTGTATTAGCTCGGATATGATTGTTATTGTGTGCTTAGTATATTTGTGTGAAGGCTTGGAAATATTAGCTAAGCTAGAATAATTTTTAGTGTGGAAAATTTAGTGAAGTGGATTAAGTGAGCTTGACACTTAAGTTAATTTAAGTGTTAAATTAAAGCACATGAAGAGTTAGTGGCATAGTGGATAAGGAGCTTGAAAGATTGCGTGAGGGAAGTGGTTCGAGTAGCATGGAAAGCATATTGAGGATTTTATTTTTTGTACATCCTAGCATTAAGTGTCGGTCAACTATATATATGGATAAGATGGACAATTTTCTTTTTATGGCAAGAAGACTTAAGGTTATGGTAAGCATGAAATAAGGGATAGAATTGCTAGATTTTGGGGATAAAATTTCTTCAACTTTGGGAATGTAGAGGATTTCAAGGCTTGGCTTAAGGGAGATGTTTTGGAAACTATTCCAAGGCTTTTAGTGCATGTATGTGGACGGCATGTATGGCTAGGGGGGTGGCCGAATATTGATAGGAGGTTTGGGGAAGGATAGTTGGCCAACTTTAGCATTTGTGCACCTTTTGGCATTTGTTTCTTTTCTCTCCAAAAACTCCTTCTTTGGTCGAATGTACCTAGGCATTTTTGTGCAAATTTGCTTTGGATTTTAGCTCTCATTTTTGTGTTGAACCAAATACCATTCTCTTTCTCTCATTTTTCCTTTTGAAACCGAAACTACATTTGAACTTTGTGCATTTTTGTGCACTTTTCTTCTTTGGTAAAATAGGTGTTGGCCGAATCTCTTAATCCCATTTTCTCTCTTTTCTTTCTTTTGAATATTGTTCAAAATCACAACATTTCTTTTACTTTCTTCTTGGTCGAATCTCTTTCTTCCCCTTTCCCCTTGATTTTCCTTTCATTAGTTGCTAAAGCCGAATCATCCTTATTCCCTTTTCATTTTTTTTTCTTTTCTTCTTTGCCATACTAATTCTTCATCTCTTTTGAGCCGAATATCAATTGTTTTATTTCAAAATCATAGCTGAAACTCTCATATCCTATTTGATTTGTCTTGGCCGAATTTTTTCAAAGGTAGGACTTCATTTGGTTTTCTTCAAACGGTTTTGGAAGATAGGTAAGTGTTATGGCCGTTTTTCCTTAGTCTTTTTATTGTTTCTATGTTGTTCCTCTTGTGGACAAAGGCCGAATTTTGGACAATTGTTGCAAGGTTCTAATCATTCTTAGAAACCGATTTCTTTTAGGCTCTTCAGGACGTTGGAAGCAATCAAGCTAAGCCTCGTTTCTTTGTCAAATCGTTTTGGGTAAGCTTTAGGTAAGACTTGGTATTTCAAGTGATAACTCATAGGGATTTAGTGGTATGGCCGAATGGCCTTTGTTTATAATTTAAATATTGGCCGATTGTAGGACAAGGTGATCTAGTGCGGTAGATCAGCTCTTCGGATTTTAGTACTTGCGGTAGTGTCAGGTGTGTACCTTACACACTTTATAACTCGGTTATGTATATGTATATATAATTTCAATTTATTAATCATATTATCAAAGTGGAAAATGAAGAGATCTTGATATGATACTATGATGGTATGAATGAGGATTCGGGTAAGTCCGTTTCTATATGTTGTTAATACATGTGGATTGAAATCATGATCTACGATTTATGATATATTTGTTATGTGTTTCATAATAAAGTATGTTGACATTATTTGTACAAATATTGCATTGGTATGGGCAATATGAGAGGAGGGGAAAGATTGATATTCGTGTCTTCGGACACCAGAGGTTTGGCACCTCCAAAGATTTGGTATCACATTTGTGTCTTTGGGACACCAGAGGTTTGGCACCTCATAGCGACTCGTCCCCGTGGATTAACACCACCGTGGGTTGGCCCCACTTTTAAGATATGGGATTGTCGCCATGATTTGGTATCACAAGTGGGTTGGCCCCACAACTTGATTATTTGTGACTTTGGGTCACCAAAGATTTGGTATCACAATATTGAATATCGTGACTTTGGTCACGGTGGTTTGGCACCACCAAGTGGTTTGGTACCACACTGGTAGAAAAGGGGTTATGGATGGCTAGGTTGGGTGCATCATATATATATACATTGCTTGGTTATAATTTGTGTAAGTATGTGGTATTTACCCGGGAGAGGGAATATGCACTGAGTCTTGGTGACTCACCTTCTCCCTTACTTTTCAGTGTGATTCATAGATCGCGGATGAGGAGCCGGGTGGACTCAAGGTGGCCATGCATTAAATAAATTCGGTTCTACAAGAACTTTGGTTTGGGTACTTTACTTTATTTAAATTCGGTTCCATTTTTATTTTGGGTTTGTAATAAGGCCATTTAAATTACGTTTTTGGATTATTTATATGCTTGGGATTTATTCTAAACATGATTAAGTACATTACTTGATTAATTTAATAATATGAGCGCAAGGTTTTCTAAACTACAAGTCGCAATGGTTTTCAAACCTTACCATCGGGTAATACAAATCTCTTATTAATAAATGACAACTTAAATGTTTTCGACAATTCAAACGGTTTCCAAACTTAAGTTCCCAAATTCAAATAGAAACGGTTTTCAAAATAATCACTTGGGTTTCCTTTAAAATTATAAAAGGTTTTATTTTAATCTAGGGATCGGCAATTAAGTTTTAAAGATTTATCCCGAGATTTCAAAGTAAATTATCAGTTTTTAACTAGTCATGCACCTGATTTCTACCAATATAGAACAACAAAGAGTTTTTCACTAAAATTTAATTGTTAACTAAATTTTCTTCAAAACGTTTTTCCTCTGTGACAGGCCAGATTCGGTTGTGGTGTGTTAACCGGGTTTGGGGTGTTACAAATTGGTATCAGAGCCAAGTTGAAAAGCTCGGCTGTGGGCCCGAGGCCCAAAATGATTTAAAGTATGGTCTTAAAATGTTTTGTTTAAAATTATATGGTTGGAAAGGCATGGCACCGAGTCTCCGCACCGATCCGCCCGGGTAAGTATCTCAAATCGTTGCTTTTGATGATATGATTATAATGATGATGGGATGACCGATTAGTAGTAGAAACTACTCTAGAGACCCAAACTATAGGTTGAATGTACTCATGAAACAACTTCTTATTAAAATTATTCATAAAATGTGTTTTTAAAGAAAGTGGAATAATGACTAATGCATAACACTTTTAAATCGGATAAGTCGAGACTTTAGACATGAGTACTCGAGGTCGTGGTCGTATTACTCGTGGGCGTGGTCGGGTAGGATGGTCGTGTCTGAGCCAGTGAGGTCTGGTCAAGGATCCGAGAATGAGGTACCACCACCCCCACCACCAGCGGTTGGAGTTGAGCATCAGGATCAAACGGGGGATGACGCAGTGTCTCAGGCGATGCTGCGAGTTCTTGATAGGGTAGCTGGAATAGGTGGAGGTGCGGGATTTTGAAAATCCGTATCTGAGCGACTTCGAGCCAATGGAGCTGAGGTATTTCGAGGTGTTTCAAGTGTGGCTCCCAGTACGGCAGAGTATTGGTTAGAGGCGACGGAACGAATCATGCATGACTTGGATCTGAATGCTGAGGACAAGCTGAAAGGGATAGTGTCGCTTCTTCGGGATGAGTCATATCAGTGGTGGCTCACAGTGCGGAATAGTGCTACAGCGGAGGATCTCACTTGGGATTATTTTAAGGCAGCGTATCAGAAGAAATATGTTGGGTCTAGTTACATTGATGCGCAGCGTAAGGCATTTCTGAGTTTGGTTTAGGGGAGTAAGTCCGTATCAGAATATGAGGCAGAATTTTTAAGATTAAGCCGGTATGCTAGAGGTATCGTGGCTTCGGAGCACGAGCGATGTGTCCGGTTCAAAGATGGATTGAGGGACGAGCTGAGATTGCTGATTGCTCCACATCAGGAGTGAGAGTTTGCTGCGCTAGTTGAAAAGACTAAGATAGCTGAAGGGATAAAGGAATCGATAAGGCAGAGGCATGGCAAGAATAAACATAAGAGAGGTTTTGGATCATCCGGGTCAGCCGATAATTCTTAGAAGAGGGTTAGGCAGAGTGGGCCAAATCAATCTGGGAGGCCTGTTACTGCTAATCAGGGACCAGCACAGTGTAACCGATGTGGGAAATCTCATTGGGGCGAATGTTGGACCAGAGGGAAAGGATGTTTTGAGTGTGGCTCATTGGATCATCGTGTGAGGATTGTCCATGTAAGCTAGCCAGAATCGATCCCGAGGGTCAAGGTCGTGCTCGGGTTCGAAATGAGGGACCGTCACCACGGAGAGGTCGTGGTAATGGTAGAGGAGGTAATGGTTACGGTCGAGGCCGAGCTTGAGGCGAGGTGCAGGCGACGAGGTAAGACAGCCTGGTTTGGTGTATGCAAAGCAAGACATCGAGAGGAGGGCGATGCACCGGGCGTTATAACCGATGCGTTCTTAATCTTTGGTGTACCATATACGGCTTTGATAGATGTGGGTTCGACACATTCGTATGTTGCTAGTAGCATAGTAGAGACTATGAATCTAGACTGCGAGACTACTTCTAGGAAGATGACGATTACTTAGCCCTCTAGGTCACTCTGTAGAAGTAAATAAGTCAGATAGGGATGTACCCTAGAACTCCAAGGGTAGTGTTTGTAGTCGATCCGATGGAACCGCCATTTGGGGAGTTTGATCTAATTCTTGGGATGGACTGGTTGGTCAAGTATCAAGCAAGTTTGGATTCTTGTTTGCTAAGCGCATGGTTTTGAAGACAGCTGAGGGCAAAGAGGTGGTTATGATAGGTAATAGAAGAGATTATCTATCCAACGTGGTATCTGCGTTGAAAGCTGTGAAGTTGGTCAGGAAGGGCTGTGAGGCATTTGTGGTTCATGTGTGTGCGTTGGAGGCTAAGGAGTCTACTGTGGGGAATGTCCGAACGGTAAAGGAATATGTTGACGTATTTCCAGAAGAACTTCCGGGATTGCCTCCGGATCGTGAAGTTGAATTTGGTATAGATCTGTTACCCGGAACTGCGCCAGTGTCTATTGCTCCGTATAGGATGGCGCCGAAGGAATTAGTGGAATTGAAGGCTCAGATTCAGGAATTGTTGGATCGAGGTTTTATCCGACCAAGTGTTTCGCCTTGGGGAGAGCCGGTACTTTTTGTCAAGAAGAAGGATGGTTCGATGCGGATGTGTATAGACTATCGCCAGTTGAATAAGCTGACGATCAAAACCAAGTATCCTTTGTCGAGGATAGATGATTTGTTTGATCAGCTTAAGGGGGCAGCAATTTTCTCCAAGATTGATTTAAGGTCTGGATATCATTAGCTGAAGGTGAAAGAGGCTGATATCCATAAGACGGCATTTCGCACTCGGTATGGGCACTACGAATTTCTGGTAATGCCGTTTGGGTTCACTAACGCGCCGGCAGCATTCATGGACATGATGAATCGGGTATTCCAAAGAGTTTGGATCGGTTTGTCGTTGTATTTATAGACGATATTTTGGTATATTCAAAGTCGAGGAGGAGCATGATGCGCATTTGCGAGTAGTGTTGCGATTCTCGAGGAAAAGCGACTTTATGCCAAATTTAGTAAGTGCGAGTTACGGCTTAGGAGGTGACTTTCTTGGGTCACGTAGTATCACCGTGAGGGATTAGAGTGGATCCTCGGAAGATTGAGGCGATGTTGGATTGGAAGCCGCCTAAGTCGGTGGCCGAGATCGGAGTTTTCTAGGTGCGCGGGGGTATTGCGAGAAGATTTGTAGAGGATTTTCTTTGATAGCAGCACCTATGACTAAGTTATTGAGGAAAGGAGTTCCATTTGTGTGGACCGAGAAGCGCAAGGAAGTTTCGACAAGTTGAAGAAGATTTTGACCAAGCTCCGGTTTTGATTCAACTTTGGCGAGCGAGGAATTCACAGTTTCTTGTGATGCATCACATCTTGGTTTGGGATGTGTGCTTTGATACAAGAAGGGAAGGTAGTGGCTTATGCATCTCGACAGATTGAGACCACATGAAGTTAACTATCCGACGCATTACTTGGAATTAGTCATGCTTGTGTTTTTGCTTTGAAGATTTGGAGACACTATTTGTATGGAGAGAAGTCGATAGTCTACACGGATCACAAGAGTCTTAAGTATCTTTTGACTCGAGAGGATTTGAACTTGAGGCGGTGTAGATGGATTGAGTTGTTAAAGGACTACGATTGCTCGATTGAGTATCATCCGGCAAGGCTAACGTGGTGGCAGACGCGTTGAGCCGTAAGGTTGTATCAGACTTAAGATCGATGTTTGCTCGTCTTAGCTTATATGACGATGGGAGTCTTTTGGCAGAATTGCAAGTTAAGCCGACTTGGTTAGAGCAGATCAAGGAGAAACAGTTAGAGGATGATGGTTTGAATGATCAGAGGTTGCAGGTTCAGAACGGAGGTTTAGAGGATTATAGTTTGTCAAGTGATGGAGTATTGTGTTTTCAAGGGAGAGCTTGTATGCCGAAGGATGTTGAGTTGAGGCAAAGGATTCTTCGGGACGCACATAGCAGCCCATACGCTATGCATCCTGGAGGTAGCAAGATGTATCGGGATTTAAGAGAGCGATTTTGGTGGCAGTGCAGGCGGGAGGTAATGGCGAGTTTGTGGGTAAATGTCCGGCGTGTCGGCGGTCAAGGCGAAACATCGATTCTGCCGTCTGGGTTACTTCAATGGTGAAGATTCCACAGATGGAAGTGGGAAAGGATTACTATGGACTTTGTCAGTGGTTTACCCCTTACGCCAAGTAAGAAGGACTCAGTTTGGGTGATTGTGGATCGTCTGACTAAGTCAGCTCATTTTATTCCGGTAAGGGTGGATTATTCGCTTCAGAAGTTAGCTAAGTTGTATGTGGCGGAAATAGTGAGGTTGCACGGTGTACCAGTGTCAATCATCTCGATGCAGATCCTAGATTTACGTCGAGGTTTTGGAGAACGTTACATCAAGCTTTGGGTGCAGCGGTTGGATTTCGATGACGGCATTTCATCCACGATCGACGGCAATCGGAAAGAGTTATTCGATTTTGGAGGATATGTTGAGAGGATGTGTTTTGGACTTGAGGCAAATGGGAAGAGTTTTTGCCATTAGCTGAATTCGCATACAACAATAGTTATCAAGCAAGCATTAAGATGGCACCATATGAGGCGTTGTATGGTAGGAGGTGTCGCACACCTACATGCTGGACAGAGTTGGGTGAGTGTCAGATGTTAGGACCAGAGTTGGTTACAGAGACTGAGGATAAGGTTAAGATGATTCAGGGCTCGTCGTCAAGGAAAGCTTCGGATAGGCGAAAATTATATGCCGATCTCAAGCGGAGGGATATAGAGTTTGCCGTAGGTGACAAGGTTTTTCTGAAGGTCTCGCCATGGAAGAAAGTGTTAAGATTTGGGAAAAAGGCAAGTTAAGTCCAAGGTTTATTGGACCGTATAAGGTGTTGAGACGAGTGGGACCCGAGTAGCCTATCACCTCGAGTTGCCATCGAGTGAGTCGATTCACGATGTGTTCCATGTCTCCATGCTTAGACGCTATCGTTCTGATCCATCGCATGTCGTGGCAATAGAGGAAATAGAGGTGAGTCCAGATTTGACGATAGAAGAAGAACCTATGCAGATTCTAGATCGAGATGTGAAAGTTTTGCGTAGGAAGTCCGTTCTTTTAGTGAAGGTTTTATGGCGGAATCATGGCGTGGAAGAAGCTACGTGGGAACCGGAGGATGCGATGAGGCAGCAGTACCCTCAACTCTTTTGAGAAGGTAATTTCGAGGATGAAATTTTCTTAAGGGGGTAGAATTGTAACATCCTAAAAATATTAGAGTATCATATTGTTATCTGTATTAGCTCGGATATGATTGTTATTGTGTGCTTAGTATATTTGTGTGAAGGCTTGGAAATATTAGCTAAGCTAGAATAATTTTTAGTGTGGAAAATTTAGTGAAGTGGATTATGTGAGCTTGACACTTAAGTTAATTTAAGTGTTAAATTAAAGCACATGAGGAGTTAGTGGCATAGTGGATAAGGAGCTTGAAAGGTTGCGTGAGGGAAGTGGTTCGAGTAGCATGGAAAGCATATTGAGGATTTTATTTTTTGTACATCCTATCATTAAGTGTTGGTCAACTATATATATGGATAAGATGGACAATTTTATTTTTATGGCAAGAAGATTTAAGGTTATGGTAAGCATGAAATAAGGGATAGAATTGCTAGATTTTGGGGATAAAATTTCTTCAACTTTGGGAATGTAGAGGATTTCAAGGCTTGGCTTAAGGGAGATGTTTTGGAAACTATTCCAAGGCCTTTAGTGCATGTATGTGGACGGCATGTATGGCTAGGGCGTGGCCGAATATTGATAGGAGGTTTGGGGAAGGATAGTTGGCCAACTTTAGCATTTGTGCACCTTTTGGCATTTGTTTCTTTTCTCTCCAAAAACTCCTTCTTTGGCCGAATGTACCTAGGCATTTTTGTGCAAATTTGCTTTGGATTTTAGCTCTCATTTTTGTGTTGAACCAAATACCATTCTCTTTCTCTCATTTTCCTTTTGAAACCGAAACTACATTTGAACTTTGTGCATTTTTGTGCACTTTTCTTCTTTAGGTAAAATAGGTGTTGGCCAGAATCTCTTAATCCCATTTTCTCTCTTTTCTTTCTTTTGAATATTGTTCAAAATCACAACATTTCTTTTACTTTCTTCTTGGCCGAATCTCTTTCTTCCCCTTTCCCATTGATTTTTCTTTCATTAGTTGCTAAAGTCGAATCATCCTTCTTCCCTTTTCATTTTTTTCTTTTCTTCTTTGCCATACTAATTCTTCATCTCTTTTGAGCCGAATATCAATTGTTTTCTTTCAAAATCATAGCCGAAACTCTCATATCCTATTTGATTTATCTTGGCCGAATTTCTTCAAGGGTAGGACTTCATTTGGTTTTCTTCAAACGGTTTTGGAAGATAGGTAAGTGTTATGGCCGTTTTTCCTTAGTCTTTTTATTGTTTCTATGTTGTTCCTCTTGTGGACAAAGGCCGAATTTTGGACAATTGTTGCAAGGTTCTAATCATTCTTAGAAACCGATTTCTTTTAGGCTCCTCGGGACGTTGGAAGCAATCAAGCTAAGCCTCGTTTCTTTGTCAAATCGTTTTGGGTAAGCTTTAGGTAAGACTTGGTATTTCAAGTGATAACTCATTGGGATTTAGTGGTATGGCCGAATGGCCTTTGTTTATAATTTAAATATTGGCTGATTGTAGGACAAGGTGATCTAGTGCGGTAGATCGGTCTTGATTTTAGTACTTGCGGTAGTGTCGTGTGTACCTTACACACTTTATAACTTCGGTTATGTATATGTATATATAATTTCAATTTACTAATCATATTATCAAAGTGGAAAATGAAGAGATCTTGATATGATACTATGATGGTATGAATGAGGATTCGGGTAAGTCCGTTTCTATATGTTGTTAATACATGTGGATTGAAATCATGATCTACGATTTATGATATATTTGTTATGTGTTTCATAATAAAGTATGTTGACATGATTTGTACAAATATTGCATTGGTATGGGCAATATGAGAGGGGGAAGATTGATATTCGTGTCTTCTTGACACCGGAGGTTTGGCACCTCCAGTGATTTTGGTATCACATTTGTGTCTTTGGGACACCAGAGGTTTGGCACCTCATAGCGACTCGTCCCTGTGGATTAACACCACCGTGGGTTGGCCCCACTTTTAAGATATGGGATTGTCGCCAGTGATTTGGTATCACAAGTGGGTTGGCCCCACAACTTGATTATTTGTGACTTTGGGTCACCAGTGATTTGGTATCACAATATTGAATATCGTGACTTTGGTCACTGGTGGTTTGGCACCACCAAGGTTTTGGTACCACACGGGGTATAAAAGGGGTTATGGATGGCTAGGTTGGGTGCATCATATATATATACATTGCTTGGTTATAATTTGTGTAAGTATGTGGTATTTACCCGGGAGAGGGAATATGCACTGAGTCTTGGTGACTCACCTTCTCCCTTACTTTTTCAGGTGATTCATAGATCGCGGATGAGGAGCCGGGTGGACTCAAGGTGGCCATGCATTAAATAAATTCGGTTCTACAAGAACTTTGGTTTGGGTACTTTACTTTATTTAAATTCGGTTCCATTTTTATTTTGGGTTTGTAATAAGGCCATTTAAATTACGTTTTTGGATTATTTATATGCTTGGGATTTATTCTAAACATGATTAAGTACATCACTTGATTAATTTAATAATATGAGCGCAAGGTTTTCTAAACTACAAGTCGCAATGGTTTTCAAACCTTACCATCGGGTAATACAAATCTCTTGTTAATAAATGACAACTTAAATGTTTTCGACAATTCAAACGGTTTCCAAACTTAAGTTCCCAAATTCAAATAGAAACGGTTTTCAAAATAATCACTTGGGTTTCTTTTAAAATTATAAAAGGTTTTATTTTAATCTAGGGATCGGCAATTAAGTTTTAAAGATTTATCCCGAGATTTCAAAGTAAATTATCGGTTTTTAACTAGTCATGCACCTGATTTCTACCAATATAGAACAACAAAGAGTTTTTCACTAAAATTTAATTGTTAACTAAATTTTCTTCAAAACATTTTTCCTCTGTGACAGGCCAGATTCGGTTGTGGTGTGTTAACCGGGTTTGGGGTGTTACACTTTTCTTTTGTTGATTATGAGTGTGTTAACATTGATCTGTTAATTTAGAACTTGCTTCGATTATACATGTCGAGACCGCACCATTGATTTGATATACAGAGATGATAAAGGCACCTAGGTTTTAACCCACTTACTCCACTAAAAACCTACCCTCATAATTAACCCTGTAACACCCCTAACCTGTATCCGTCGCCGAATTGGGGTCACAAGGTGTTACTTAACAAAATTTGAACACTTTGCTTTAAAATTTTTAGCATACAAATATATGAATTAACAATCACAAGCAATATTGCACTTTCGATCCACCATATATAATTAAGCAAAGTATGAATCACAAAAATTATATGCGCTTTTAACTATATCGAAATTAGCCATACATTCACGGCATGTATACACTTAACCATGTGACTCATATCCAATTCGGCTGGCAAGTAAAATATCATACAAATTTCTGTCCAAAGACATATGCAACATTAATGTCATCATCCTATGGACAAACATAACATTTATGCAACATTTTTAATACGCGTAATAATCTATCATTATGAACAAATATAAAAGCACAAAATGCAACCCTTATATACACTATTCGCATGTTAATTACCAAGCATAAATCACATTCACAAACCGATTCCTCTCTCTCTCACCCATTTCGACTATTAAAAATAAGTTCAAGGGTAGCACAGAGAGCTTTACCATTCAATATTAAGCTAACCTTTGTCAAGACAATTTATAATCATCCTTAGTCATCACAAGCCAGAACCTAAATATTCAATTACTTATGACTATTACAAATGCATATGCACATTTTTTTTATAACTTGCCATTCATAAACATTAACTTAACATCTTTAATAATCCAAATAGACCAAATTAAGTCACAACCGAAAAGTACATTCTCTCAACTATATCTACCTCATTCGAACCAAATCAAAACAAATGCAACACATATCAATATGCCATGCTTATCCCAAACGCAACACATCTCTATATAATAGGCATATTACTTATTTAATATACTACATGTTATAACTCATCAAGCATTCGTCATTTTCTTCATTGTTAAAACACATGACCACACACCACAACATGTATATCATATACAAGAGCATATATATACGCTTATTCACTTCACATCTTATCACTCTAAAGGTTCAATATGCACGAAATATCAATATGATTTCCTAACCAAACAAAATTAAATATACATACATAATCATATACCACATTTTCGTCCCACATCACATATATTTTTATATATATATATATATATAAAAACTCAATTAAACAACTCACAGATACTTACCTGTACGGCTCTGTAATTTAATTCATACGAATAAGCTTAAGTTTGTCCTTTTGTCAACATAAGTCCACCAATTTATATGCATAAGCTCGTATTTAAAAATCACCGGCATTTAGCCTGCTAGGCAATAAGCCCGAAATCTTTCACCGGCACGAGGCCTACTAGGCTCGAAGCCCGATACATTTCACCGGCACAAAGCCTGCTAGGCATTAAGCCCGATACATTTCACCGGCACAAAGCCTGCTAGGCATTAAGCCCGATACATTCGATATAATTCAAATATAACATGTGTCGTGCTTGATTTAAATCACTTGTATAAAATGAAATCAAGTAGGTTTAACTACCATTCATAATCAAATCTTTATGTCACATTCGGCTATGATTAAATTTCAATCCAACAGTTCAAAGTTCGACATGTAAACTATATTACGAACAATATTTACAGTAATAACTTGCTTAAGGACTTACCTCGACCGTCGATGGATAACGTATACCGACTATTCGATGATCTTCGCCTTTCCCCGATCCAAATCCGTTTTTCTTTGTTCTTGATCTAAACACATTAAAATTTAGCTTATTCAAGTACATTTCATTTTAATTTAGTCCCAAAATTCATAAACAATCAAATTACCATTTTACCCCTACTATTTCACATTTTTGCAATTTGGTCCTATTTGCACAAAACACAAAATAGACAAAATTTCACTATAACACTTAAGGGCCGAATGTTCATAGGGACTATTCTAGTCCATTTATTTCATTTATTTTGCATTTTAGCCCCCTCAAAAATTCATTTTTGCAATTTAGCCCAAAATACTTAAATTCACTATAATTCCCAATACAAAACACACTAATCTTTAACATATCTTTAATTTAAAATTATCAAACATCAAAAACCACATGAACATATCAATGGCCGAATATCACATACACACTAATCTCAAAAATTTTAGCATGGGTCGGATAATATACGAAGCAACGATCACAAAAACGTAGAAATTATCAAAACCGAGCTAAAATTCATACCTAATTGAGCTTGATGATGGCCGAATGTTTTAAGCCTTTAAACCCCTTTTTCTTAGCTAACTCACGGCAATGGAAGAAGAAGAACAACTAAAATGGCTTTTAATTTCATATAATATAACATATAATAACATTTTTTTTATGTTTTACCATTTTAACCTTTAATTAATAATAAAAACAACTTATAATATAAGGTTACACTTGACCTTTGCCACCCACTAACTCATAAAATGGGTTAATTACTCTTTTAATACTCCATATTAAAAAGCCATCATCATTCTAGCACTTTACACTATAGTTTATAACTTTTACACTTTACGCGATTAAGTCCTTTTTATTTAATTAAGCACACAAACGATTAAATTTTTCTACGAAACTTTCACACACATTAATTCACATATAATAAGCACAAAATATAATATTTAAAAATATTTCAGACTCGGATTTGTGGTCCCGAAACCACTGTTCTGATTAGGGTCAAATTCGGACTGTTACAACTCTCCCCCCTTAGGGATTTTCGTCCCCGAAAATCTTACCGTTAAACAAAGTTGGATATTGTTTCCTCATTGAATCCTCAGGCTCCCACATAGCCTCTTCAACTCCGTGCCGATTCCATAGTACTTTCACTAATGGAATTCTCTTGTTTCTCAACTCTTTCATTTCTCTAGCTAAAATACGGATCGATTCTTCCTCATACGTCATATAGGATCAGATTTCAATCTCAGACGGAGTGATCACATGTGACGGATCTGATCTATATCTACGAAGCATCGAAACGTGAAATACATTGTGTATCTTTTCTAATTCAGTGGGCAACTTCAATCTATAAGTAACAGGCCCAATACGTTCGATGATCTCGTACGATTCGATGAATCTCGGACTTAGTTTGCCTTTCCCACCAAATCGGAGTACCTTCTTCCATGGAGAAACTTTCAAGAATACCCGGTCTCCGACCTGAAACTCAATGTTTTTACGTTTCAAATAAGCGTAGGACTTTTGACGATCCGAGGCAGCTTTCAAACTATCTCTGATTATAGCCACTTTCTGTTCCGTTTCTTTAATCAAATTAACCCCGTGTAACTTATTTTCACTGAGCTCGGTCCAGTACAATGGTGTACGACACTTGCGGCCATATAGAGCTTCGTAAGGTGCCATTTTGATACTAGATTGAAAACTGTTATTATAAGCAAATTCAATCAAAGGTAAGTATCTTTCCCACGTACCTTCAAACTCAAGGATGCAACATCTCAACATGTCCTCAAGTATCTGAATGGTTCGTTCAGACTGACCGTCTGTCTGCGGATGAAAGGCTGTGCTAAAGTGGAGTTTAGTACCTAGAGGATCTTGCAGCTTCTTCCAAAACCGTGGCGTGAATCTCGGGTCTCTGTCTGAAACAATAGAACTCGGCACACCATGTAATCTCACAACTTGAGATACATACAACTCAGCAAGTTTATCGAGCGAATAGTCCGTACGAACCGATACAAAGTGAGCTGATTTGGTCAGTCTATCCACTATAACCCAGACTGCGTCTTTCTTGCTCGGTGTCGTAGGCAAACCGGATACAAAATCTATAGTGATTCTATCCCATTTCCATTCAGGTATCATGATCGGCTGAAGTAACCCAGAAGGCACTTGATGTTCTGCTTTTACTTGCTGACAAATTAAACACTTTGAAACAAATTCAGATATATCTCGTTTCATGCCTGGCCATCAATAGAACTGTTTCAAATCATTATACATTTTCGTGCTACCCGGATGTATCGATAATCGACTATTATGAGCCTCGTTCAAAATCATCTGAATTAATTCCATATTCTCTGGGACACATATTCGGCCTTTGAAGTTCAAACAATCATTTGCATCAATTTGAAACTCCGACTCTGCATCATTTTCACACTGAGCTCGTCTAGCAATTACATCTTTGTCAATTCTTTGTGCATCACAAATTTGTTGAATAAACCTCGGTCTTGCTTTTAACTCGGCTATGATTGAACCATCACCAGACATAACCATATGTGCGTTCAACGCACGAAGAGCAAACAATGATTTTCGACTTAATGCATCTGCGACAACGTTAGCTTTTCCCGGATGGTAGTCAATCACCAATTCATAGTCTTTCAACAGCTCTAACCATCTGCGTTGTCTCAAGTTCAGATCTTTCTGAGTCATCAAATACTTCAGACTTTTGTGATCCGAGAAAACATGACATTTCTCACTGAATAAGTAATGACGCCAAATTTTCAATGCGAAAACAATGGCTGCTAATTCCAGATCATGAGTTGGATAATTTCTTTCATGAGGCTTCAATTGTCTCGAAGCGTAGGCTATGAATTTGCCTTCCTGCATCAAAACGCAACCCAAACCATTCAAAGAAGCATCACTATAAACAATAAATTCTTTACTCGATTCAGGCTGAGCTAACACTGGAGCTTCCGTCAAAAGGGCTTTCAGCTGATCAAAGCTTTTCTGGCACTTATCCGACCATTCAAATTTAACGTCTTTCTATAATAGCTTTGTCAACGGGGTAGCTATTATAGAAAAACCTTTCACAAATCGTCTGTAGTAACCCGCAAGTCCCAGAAAGCTTTGAATCTCAGGAACATTCTTTGGTGGCTTCCAATCAAGTATAGCCGATATTTTGTTTGGATCAACCCGAATACCTGACGCTGAAACAACATGTCCCAAAAAGCTGACTTCATTCATCCAGAATTCACACTTGCTAAACATTGCATACAACTGCTGACCTCGCAAAGTTTGTAGCACCAATTTCAAATGCTCTGCATGCTCGGTTTCATCTCTGGAGTAGATCAGGATATCATCTATAAACACTACCACAAACCGATCCAAAAACTGTCTGAAAACCCGATTCATCAGATCCATAAAAACATCAGGTGCATTAGTAAGTCCAAAAGGCATAACCAGAAACTCAAAATGTCCGTACCTCATTCGGAATACAGTCTTGGGCACATCTGAATCTCTGACTCGCAACTGATAATAACCCGATCTCAGATCTATCTTTGAGAACACTGAAGCCCCTTTTAACTCGTCAAACAAATCATCAATTCGAGGTAACGGGTATTTATTCTTTATTGTCACTTTATTTAGGTGCCGATAATCAATACACATTCGCATAGTCCCGTCTTTCTTTTTCACAAACAGAACTGGTGCACCCCAAGGAGAGAAACTCGGTCTTGCAAAGCCCCTATCTGTCAACTCTTGCAACTGTGCTTTCAACTCTTTCAACTCAGTAGGTGCCATCCGATACGAAGCTATCAAGATCGGAGTCGTCCCCGATACTAATTCAATGCCAAACTCAATCTCTCGCACTGGTGGTAAACCCGGTAATTCTTCAGGAAACACATCTGGGTATTCACACAAATGCTGATTCAATCATTTTTCGAGACACTTTATTATCAATACATAGGCCAAATAAGCTTCGCATCCTTTTCTCACATACTTTCGGGCTAGCATCGAGGATATTACTGTAGGTAACCCATTTAAATCACTAGATTCAACTCGGATGATCTCACCGTTCTGACATCTCAAATCAATAATCTTTCTTTTGCAATTCACCACTGCATCATGCAAAGTTGACCAGTCCATTCCCAAAATTATATCGAACTCGTCAAAAGGCAACAACATTAAGTCGGCTGGAAAGCAGGAATCCTGAATCATCAACGGGCAACCTTTACACACTTTATCAACGAGTACACATCTACCCAAAGGGTTAGACACGGATTACAAACTCGGTGAGACTCAATCGTGAGTCTTCTTTCGATACTAGAGTTTCACACACATATGAATGAGTCGAACCAGGATCAATCAATGCAATCACAGTAGTATCATAAAGTGTGAAAGTACCGGTAATAACATCTGGGGAAGAAGCATCCTCTCTGGCTCGTATAGCATAAGCTCTAGCTGGAGCTCTAGCCTCTGATCGAACTGCAGTGTCCTTCGTCCCTATCTGACTGCCACCTACATTGCACAATATGCGGGTGAGTGCGCCTGCTTTGTCTTTGTGTGCTGCTCGGTTTAGTGTTCTGAGCCGTATTTTGCTCGACTAGCATCAGGTATTCTTGAATGAAATGGTCCGACGATCCACATTTAAAGTAGGACCGATCATGAAATCTACAACTCCCAAAATGCCACTTCCCACAATCTTTGCACTCAGCCCGGTTCTGCGGAACATTACCAATACTAGCCATCGAAGTGGCTCAGGAACTCACTGGAGGTCGATCACGTCTAGGCAAGTCTGAAGTAGCTTTATGTCGGCTGAAGTCATCTCTAAACTTCTTAGGCACTGAATGGAAAGTCTTACTCGATGATGTTTTACGAGTGTCTCTAGCTTCTATTTCAGCCTTTCTTTTCTCTTTTCCAAGCTCTTCTGCTTTGCAAGCTCGCTCGACTAGTACCACTAACTCTTTGATTTCAAGAATGCCAACAAGTAACTTTATGTCTTCATTCAGACCGTCTTCAAATCTTTTGCACATAATGGCTTCAGTTGATATACACTCTCGGGCATAACGACTCAATCTAACAAACTTCCGCTCATATTCCGTCACAGTCATACGACCCTATTTTAATTCCGGAAATTCTTTTCATTTATGATCGATGAATCTCTTACTGATATATTTCTTACGGAACTCGATTTGGAAGAAGTCCCAAGTCACTTTTTCTTTCGAAACCACTGATACTAGTGTGTTCCACCAGTGATAGGCAGTGTCCCGAAGTAGAGATATAGCACACTTTAGGCATTCATCTGGAGTACAGGATAGCTCGTCAAGTACCCGTATAGTGTTATCAAGCCACGTCTCGGCTTGCTCTGCATCATCATTATCATTGGCTTTGAATTCTTCGGCCCCATATTTCCTGATTTTATCAACGGGAGGCCTACTAGATCTCATCGGATCTATCATCGGGGGTGCTGAAGGTACCAGAGTTGGATTATTCGGGGGTAGAGGTGGTTGTACAGCTGGGTTATTCTGAATAAACTGGGTAAACCATTCATTCATCTGGTAGAAGGCATGCTTAGCCTCCCCCTCGTGGCTACCTGAGACAGGTCGGGAGTCTACCGGTGAGGACTCGCGTGCGAGACCAGGCGCTATGCTCTCTAAATCATCAGCTACGGCTCTGTCAGGATCAGGATCCATTTACTATATAAAACACAATTGGAAATGTCAGAAGTCACCACACTATCGTATATACAATAAAGGCATGTATAGTTATACTCTCACGCGCTACAGTAGTCCTAGAATCGATTAAACCGTAAGCTCTAATACCAATCAAATGTAACACCCCTAACCCGTATCCGTCGTCGAATTGGGGTCACAAGGTGTTACTTAACAAAATTTTAACACTTTGCTTTAAAATTTTGAGCATACAGATATATGAATTAACAATCACAAGCAATATTGCACTTTCGATCCACCATATATAATTAAGCAAAGTATGAATCACAAAAATTATATACGCTTTTAACTATATCAAAATTAGCCATTCATTCACGGCATGTATACACTTAACCATGTGACTCATATCCAATTCGGCTGGCAAGTAAAATATCATACAAATTTCTGTCCAAAGACATATGCAACCTTAATGTCATCATCCTATGGACAAACATAACATTTATGCAACATTTTTAATACGCGTAATAATCTATCATCATGAACAAATATAAAAGCACAAAATGCAACCCTTATATACACTATTCGCATGTTAATTACCAAGCATAAATCACATTCACAAACCGATTCCTCTCTCTCTCACTCATTTCGGCTATTAAAAATAAGTTCAAGGGTAGCACAGAGAGCTTTACCATTCAATATTAAGCTAACCTTTGTCAGTACAATTTATAATCATCCTTAGTCATCACAAGCCGAACCTAAATATTCAATTACTTATGACTATTACAAAGGCATATGCACATTTTTTTTATAACTTGCCATTCATAAACATTAACTTAACATCTTTAATAATCCAAATAGACCAAATTAAGTCACAACCGAAAAGTACATTCTCTCAACTATATCTACCTCATTCGAACCAAATCAAAACAAATGCAACACATATCAATATGTCATGCTTATCCCAAACGCAACACATCTCTATATAATAGGCATATTACTTATTTAATATACTACATGTTATAACTCATCAAGCATCCGTCATTTTCTTCATTGTTAAAACACATGACCACACACCACAACATGTATATCATATACAAGAGCATATATATACGCTTATTCACTTCACATCTTATCACTCTAAAGGTTCAATATGCACGAAATATCAATATGATTTCCTAACCAAACAAATTTAATATACATACATAATCATATACCACATTTTCGTCCCACATCACATATATTTTTATATATATATAAAAACTCAATTAAACAACTCACGGATACTTACACCGCATTTTACTCGTAATTTAATTCATACGAATAAGCTTAAGTTTTTCCTTTTGTCAACATAAGTCCACCAATTTATATGCATAAGCTCGTATTTAAAATCACCAAATTTAGCTTTGCTAGGCAATAAGCCCGAAATCTTTTACCAAGACGAGGCCTGCTAGGCTCGAAGCCGGATACATTTCACCGGCACAAAGCCTGCTAGGCATTAAGCCCGATACATTTGATATAATTCAAATATAACATGTGCCGTGCTTGATTTAAATCACTTGTACAAAATGAAATCAAGTAGGTTTAACTACCATTCATAATCAAATCTTTATGTCATATTCGGCTATGATTAAATTTCAATCCAACAGTTCAAATTTTGACATGTAAACTATATTACGAACAATATTTACAGTAATAACTTGCTTAAGGACTTACCTCGACCGTCGATGGATAACGTATACCGACTATTCGATGATCTTCGCCTTTCCCCGATCCAAATCCGTTTTTCTTTGTTCTTGATCTAAACACATTAAAATTTAGCTCATTCAAGTACATTTCATTTTAATTTAGTCCCAAAATTCATAAACAATCAAATTACCATTTTACCCCTACTATTTCACATTTTTGCAATTTGGTCCTATTTACACAAAACACAAAATAGACAAAATTTCACCATAACACTTAAGGGCCGAATGTTCATAGGGACTATTCTAGTCCATTTATTTCATTTATTTTGCATTTTAGCCCCCTCAAAAATTCATTTTTTGCAATTTAGCCCAAAATACTTAAATCACTATAATTCCCAATACAAAACACCCTAATCTTTAACATATCTTTAATTTAAAATTATCAAACATAAAAAACCACATGAACATATCAATGGCCGAATATCACATACACACTAATCTCAAAAATTTTAGCATGGGTCGGATAATATACGAAGCAACGATAACAAAAATGTAGAAATTATCAAAAACCGAGCTAAAATTCATACCTAATTGAGCTTAATGATGGCCGAATGTTTTAAGCCTTTAAACCCCTTTTTCTTAGCTAACTCACGGCAATGGAAGAAGAAGAACAACTAAAATGGCTTTTAATTTCATATAATATAACATATAATAACATTTTTTTATGTTTTACCATTTTAACCTTTAATTAATAATAAAAACAACTTATAATATAAGGTTACACTTGACCTTTGCCACCCACTAACTCATAAAATGGGTTAATTACTCTTTTAATACTCCATATTAAAAAGCCATCATCATTCTAGCACTTTACACTATAGTTTATAACTTTTACACTTTACGCGATTAAGTCCTTTTTATTTAATTAAGCACACAAACGATTAAATTTTTCTACGAAACTTTCACACACATTAATTCACATATAATAAGCACAAAATATAATATTTGAAAATATTTCAGACTCGAATTCGTGGTCCCAAAACTACCATTCCGATTAGGGTCAAATTTGGACTGTTACAAACCCCTAGTGAACCCCTTTGATCCTAACAATCCTTTTATTGACTCACACACTAATATTAACCCAAAATCCTTTGTATTTGTTATCACCATTCCTCCTGACTACCCTTATATCGAGATTTGATTTGATCGGTTGCCTAATTATCTGATTCAATTTGGTAGTTAAATTCATCCTTTATTATGATTTGTTCTTAAAAAAAATCGAAGTATATTCATTATTAGTTCTGTGATTAAGTGAGCTTAAAGCAGTTTAAATTCACATATTTAGAAGAAGCTCGTGTTATTAGTATTAGTATTACAAGTTTTCAACTGATGTAGTTATTCTTTATTCAGTTCGTTGTCTATAGTTATGTAACATCCCGATTTAGGGCCTAGTCAGAATAGTGGTGCGAGACCACAAATCCGAGTTAGTAAAATGAGTTTTGAGGTTTAAGATATGTTTCCATGATAGTATGAAAGTTTCATGTAGAAATTTTATGAAATTGTCATGGAATGGCCATTAGGACTAAATTGCAAAAGTTGCAAAATATGAGATTCTAGAAGCTTTTAGTATGAAATAGCTTTGGGTTATTAATTACAAGTTCTTAAATAGCAATTTTCCCAAATTATAATTTTTGGACAAAAATGGACATGAGTTAGAAATTGTTGAAAGTTTAGTGTGAAGGGCATTGTGGTCATTTACCAATTAAATGATTAAAAAGGGAAAATATGATAAAAAATCTTATTCATCTTCTTCCCCAAGTGCCGAAAATTTGAGAGACTCTATAGCTAGGGTTCTTCAATTTTTGAAGCTTGCAAGTAAGTGCATCTAACCCCGTTTTTAATATTCTTCGTATTTTTGGAGTCCTCATATTATGAATTAGCTATTTATAGCTATAAGTTGAGCTAGAATTCATGTTCATAAATCTACCCATGTATGACATGCTTGTAAAATTATGTTTTATGAAAGATTATGATAGTTTGATGTTAGATAAACATCTTTTCTTAAGTGAATTTCATGAAAAATGCTAGTAAGGACTAGTTTGTAAAAGTTATGAAATGTGTCATACATGCTAGAAATAGAGAGAATTGATTATTGCTATAGTTGAGAGAATGAATCAGCTGAGCATGAAGTTCACGAAAGTTGAATAAAAATCACTTTACGAGCCTTGGGGCAAAAGTGTAATTATGAAAAAGTTTAGGGGCAAAATGGTAATTTTGCCAAAGTATGAGTCATGAGTCAATTTAGTCAAAAATGAGTATTAAATGAGCTAAATTATTATTATAGATCAAGAAAAATGAAGCCTGGATCGAAACCGAGGTAAGAATAAAGTCGAGGACTAAATTGCATATCTACATACATTTTGTACATTGAATGTAAGTTTTTATGATTTCTAAGCTTTATGATTAATATCATTGAATTGCTTAGTATGATGTAAAATATATCTCAATTCCATGAGATTGTTTAATGATATGTTAAACAAAGAAATCAATGAGATTATGCATGAGGAAGTCCCGATTGAAGTTGAATTACTTAGGATACTCAATCTATCACATGAGACAAGAAAGTCCATATAAGACCAAGCCAATGCATGGCATCGGCAATCAAGCAAGTTATCATGTAAGACCAAGACAAGTCTTGGCATTGAAGATTTATTATGAGATGAAGACCCATATAAGCCCAAGCCAAGGCATGGCATTGGTGAGTCTCCAAGCAAAGATGTCATGTAAGTCCAAAACAAGTCTTGGCATTGAAAAGCTATCATGAGATATAGATCCCATGTAAGTCCAAGCCAAGGCATGGCATTGGTGAGTAATAAGGAAGATTTCATGTAAGTCCAAGCCAAGGCTCGGCATTGACCAATTCATGAGTAAAGATACCAAGTAAGACCATGTCAAGACATGGCAATGGTAAGTTCCCAAGGGAACACACAAGGAAGACTTCGTGTAAGCCCATGTCAAGACATGGCATCGATACCAAGTTGAGAGATTCCATTTAAGACCATCTCTAGAATATGGCTTTGGCATCGAGATATATGTGAGATGAGATTTAGTATCCTCGGTTATTCATAGTAAATTATCGGGCAAAAGAGTAAAGAATAAATGAGAAAGCAAGAAATTTAAGCAAGTAAAGTTATCATCAAAGTATGCTAGCTAAAGTTAACTAAGAGTATTATTCATGTTATGAATGATGAAGTTAAGATTATGCTTACCTTATCAAAGTATGCTAATCTATAAGATTAAGTGATACAGGTACCTTGTTTACCTTACAAGCATGAGATTAGTAAGTACCATGAAATATGTAAGAATTATTATGAGTAAGTGAGCTTAAACATCTGAGTTCGGCAATGCCTTTATTTATGATGAATGAGTAATGTTAAGCAATTAGGTTGCTATATGCACTACATGCAAACTTACTAAGCTAAATGCTTACGTCTTTAATTCTTTCTTTCCATGTAGTCCTGCCAAGCTAATCTCGTGGATCATCGTCATCGGAGCTCGGAGCACACTATCAATCACTATTTTGGTATAGCCAAGTTGTTTTTATTAAGTATGGCATGTATAGGAAGCATTTCATTTTGAGTTATGTTTTAAAATTAGCCAAAGTGTTGGCTATCAAGCTTAGTATTCTTTTTGTATATAACCAAAGAGATGGGTCATGAATGATTAAGTATGTATATTTTTGTTTATCAATGAAGTATGCATCTTTGTTCATGTTAGATGTAGTACTTGAGTTAGTGAATTGAGTATTGGTTTGATCTTGATCTCAGGGTGGCAATTGGCTTGGAAAATAGCCTCTAGGTGCCCACACGGATGGACACACGGGCGTGTGTCTAGGCCATGTGTCCCCTGCACATTAATGTTTTAAGTCAGAATATACCACGGGCTAATCACAAGGCCGTTTGTTTAGGCCGTGTGTGACACACGGTTAGTACATGGGCGTGTGCCTTGGCCGTGTGAAGTCTGCACCTTGTACTTGTAATTTGAATTGCCACACGGCTGAAGCACACGGGCGTGTGTATGGACCGTGTGGATAAGTCAGAATGTCACAGTTTAGCACACAGGCCATAGCCACGGACGTGTCAAGGCCGTGTGAAATTAGTCAGTGTCGACCACGGGTGGAAGACACGGGCATGTCTTAGGGATACACGGACGTGTCCCAAGTAAAACGGGCGTGTGACCCCTGTTTTGAAGAAAAGTTTACAAAGTGAGTAAAAGTTTCTAGTTGAATTCTGAAAGTTTCCAGATGTGAGTTTAAGGCCTTGTAGGCCCATGAAATGTATGATTTGACTAAGAAAGAGAAGTTCTAATTCAAAACAAAATTTTACAGCCTGAAAGTACATGTTTTAATAAGTTCAAGTATAGTAATGTCTCGTATCCAGTCTCATTTTCAGACTCGGGTATGGGGTGTTACATTTAGTGGTATCAGAGCCATGATTTAGTCGGTTCTAGGACTAACGTAGCACGAGCACGAGTGTAGCTATACATGCCATATGTAAGAATGTTTTTATAATGATAGTTTGACGACTCCTGACGACTTAAATTATGTTTATACATATAGTAAATGGATCCCGAAAGAGCTGTAGCGGATGACGTAGAAAGTAACGCGCCGGCTCCCGCTGAAGGGACAATGCCTAACGAGAATGAGAATAGACCCACTACGGTGAGTCAGAGAGGAGGAGAAGAGGCTAGAGGAGCCTTCCTCCATATGATGAACACGTGGTATACGGAGTTCGTTCGTACGAACCCGAATGCTCAAACCCCTCAACCCCCGCCTATTCCTCAACCTATCCCAGTGGCCCCTCAAGTAGTAGAGGTGGTAAGAGGAGAGAAACCTCCGGTTGATAGGATCAGGAAACATGGGGCAGAAGAATTTCGGGCTAAAAAGGATGATGATCCGGAAAAGGCCGAGTTCTGGTTAGAGAATACCATCATAGTATTCAATGAGTTGTCTCTCTTTTAAGAGATTCTGCTTACCAATGGTGGAACACCTTAGTGTTAGTAGTACCTCGAGAAAAGATCACGTGGTAGTTCTTTCAAGAAGAGTTCAGAAAGAAGTATATCAATCAAAGATTTGTCGATCAGAAGAGGAAGGAATTTCTAGAACTGAAGCAAGGCAAGATGTCTTTGACTGATTATGAGCGTGAGTTTGTACGACTCAGTAAATACGCTCGAGAGTATCCACCGAGGCCATCATGAGCAAGAGATTCGAAGATGGACTAAATGAGGACATTAAGTTGTTTGTTGCTGTCTTAGAATTAAAAGAATTTGTTGTGCTAGTAGAGCGGGCTTGTAAAGCCGAAGAGCTAGTAAAAGAGAAAAGAAAATCTGAAATGGAGTCTCGTGACTCTAGAAAGAGACAGTGGGGTAAGTCATTCCAATCCTCATCCAAGAATTTAAGAGATTTTTCCACTAGATCGGCTACTTCCACTGGGTTTTTAAGGAAATACAAGAGTAACCAGTACCCGGGAAATAAGACGCAGACTACTTCAGTTGGTAGTGTGGGGGACATTCGGTCAGATAGACCTGAATGCCCATAGTGCGGCAGACGTCATCTCAGAGAATGCCGAGCACATAAAAATGCCTGTTTCAGATGTGGTTCCCGAGACCACTTTATAAAAGATTATCCTGAGACGATGAAAGAAGAGAGAGCTCAAAACCCGAGATCTAGGAGTATGGTCAGAGGAAGATCGCAGAAGAACTCAAGAAATGGGGCAAGAGGGAGAGGTAATCCTAGAGAGCAGGCTACGAGACCCGAGGGTAGGGCGCCTGCGAGAACTTATGCCATTTGCGCTCGCGAAGAGGCATCTTCTCCAGATGTTATTACGAGTACCTTTTCTCTTCATGATATTAAAGTTATTGCTTTAATAGATCCCGGATCCACACACTCTTACATTTGTATGAAACTAGTATCTGGTATGAGTATGCCTATAGATTCTACAAAATTTGTGATTAAGATGTCTAATCCTTTAGGTAAGAGTGTTTTAGTTAATAAAGTATGTAAAGACTGCCCATTGATGATTAGAGGTCATTGTTTTAAAGCAAATCTTATGTTGTTACCATTTAATGAGTTTGACCTCATTCTTGGTATGGACTGGTTGACCACCCATGATGTAATAGTGAATTGTGGGAAGAAATACATTGAGATGAGATGTGAGAATGGGGACACTCTTCATGTAGAATCAGACGAACAAGGTAGATCGCCGGTAATGATTTCTCATATGATGGCACAGAAATACATAAGAAAAGGGTATGAGGCATATTTGGCCTTTATGATGAATGATAGAGAAACAGAGTTAAAAATGGAGTCAATACCGATAGTATGTGAGTACTTGGATGTTTTTCCCAGGAATTACCAGGACTACCACCAGTTAGAGAGGTTGAGTTCAGCATTGAGCTAGCTCCCAGTACTGTACCAATATCTATTACTCCTTACAGAATGGCTCCAACGGAGTTGAAAGAGCTGAAGTCACAGTTGCAAGAGTTGACAGATAAAGGCTTTGCAAGATCAAGTTGTTCGCCATGGGGTTCTCCAGTTTTATTTGTGAAAAAGAAAGATGGCACCATGAGATTGTGCATAGATTACCGTCAGCTTAATAAAGTGACAGTGAAGAACAAGTACCCGTTGCCTAGGATCGATGATTTATTCAACCAATTGAAGGGAGCCACTGTGTTCTCCAAAATAGACTTGAGATCAGGGTACTACCAATTGAGAGTAAAGCGGCTTTTCGAACGAGGTATGGGCATTATGAATTCTTAGTCATGCCCTTTGGTTTGACCAATGCTCCTGCAGTATTCATGGATCTCATGAATCGTATCTTTAGGCCATACCTCGATAAGTTTGTAGTCGTTTTTATCGACGACATATTGATTCATTCTCGAGATAAGAAAGAGCATGCTGAGCACCTACGGACAGTTTTGCAGACTCTACAAGAAAATTAGTTGTATGCCAAGTTCAGTAAAAGCGAATTTTGGCTTAATGAAGTAGGATTTCTGGGACATATTGTCTCGAAAGATGGAGTCCAAGTGGACCCGAGTAAGATTTCGACTATAATGGACTGGAAACCACCGAGAAATATATCTGAGATTAGAAGTTTCCTAGGCCTAGCCGGTTATTATAGACGATTCGTCAAGGGGTTTTCCATGATTGCAACTCTGATGACGAAATTGTTACAAAAAAATGTGAAGTTTGAATGGACAGAAAGATGCCAACAAAGTTTCGAGAAACTAAAGGTATTATTGACAAAAGCTCTAGTTTTAGTACAACCCGAGACAAGGAAAGAATTTTTGATTTACAGCAATGCATCCTTAAATGGATTAGGCTGTGTACTTATGCAAGAAGGCAAAGTAATTGCTTATGCCTCAAGACAGTTGAAGCCTCATGAGAAAAATTATCCGACGCACGATTTACAGTTAGCTGCCATAGTCTTCGCATTGAAGATATGGAGACACCATCTATATGGTGAAAGATGTCGGATTTTCACCGATCACAAAATTTTGAAGTACTTAATGACGCAGAAAGAGTTGAACTTAAGGCAGCGAAGATGGTTGGAGTTGATAAAAGATTATGAGTTGGTCATTGACTACCATCCTGGAAAGGCGAATGTGGTCACTGATGCTTTGAGTAGAAAGTCCCTATTTGCATTAAGGGCATTGAATTTGAGGATGACTTTGTCTGAAAATGGTTCTATCCTAGCTGAGTTGAGAGCTAGACCATTGTTTCTCCAAGAGATCTTTGAAGCTCACAAAGAAGATAGTGAATTGCAAGCCAAGAGAGCTCAATGTGAGTCAGATGTTGAGTCCGATTTTTGGATTAGTTTTAATGGAAGTTTGAGGTTCAAAGATAGAGTTTGTGTACCGAGAAATGAAGAGCTTATTCAGAAATTGTTACATGAGGCACATAACGGATGTTTATCTGTACATCCGGGTAGTACCAAGATGTATAACGACTTGAAGCAACAGTATTGGTGGCCGGGAATGAAGAAAGATATTTCAGAGTTTGTTTCAAGATTTTTAATTTGTCAGCAAGTAAAGGCTGAACACCAAGTACCTTCGGGTTTGCTTCAACCAATTATGGTTCCCGAGTGGAAATGGGACTGTATCACCATGGATTTTGTAACGGGTTTACCGTTGTCACCGAGCAAGAAAGATGCTGTATGGGTTGTGGTTGACAGACTTACGAAGTCAACCCATTTCATACCTGTGCGAGTGGATTACTCACTTGACAAGTTAGCAAGCTTGTATGTTTCAGAAATAGTAAGGCTTCACAGAGTCCCCGTGTCAATCATATCGGATAGGGATCCGAGATTCACATCCAGATTTTGGAAGAAGTTGCAAGAGGCCTTAGGTACAAAATTGAACTTCAGTACATCTTTTCATCCTCAAACCGATGGTCAATCGGAGAGGTTAATACAAGTACTAGAAGATATGCTCAAGTGTTGTATTCTTGAATTCCAAGGCGGTTGGGAAAAGTTTCTCCCATTAGTAGAATTTTCCTACAATAATAGCTTTCAGTCGAGCTTAAAGATGGCGCCTTATGAGGCTTTATACGAGCGTAAGTGCCGAACGCCTTTGTATTGGACTGAACTCAAGGAAAACTGAATTCACGGGGTTGAATTGGTTATAGTGTTGGAACACCGGCACCCCATGGCGCAGCAAAATAAAATTAATCCCGGCGATCTAAACCATGAATCCATGTGTGAGGAACGAATCGGGGTGAAATAAAGGTTTCAAAATTACCAAAACTTCAATCTAAGTAAACAGCGATGCCTCGGCAACAAGAATTCTGATCTACTATCGAACCAAGCCGCAACTTTTTTTATGTCGGCCTCTACGTAATCCACCCGGTTTGACTATGAACGGAAGAAATCTCCAAAACTATTTTGGGGGTTTATTTGCTTGACGGCTACTAGACTTTTCAAGCAATCTCTTAGGGTTTTTCTTAATAAGCTCTGTATCACTTATTACCTTTTATAATCGATATATCTTTAATGAATCATAAAATTAAATAAATATAATAATGTTTTAACCGAAAATTATAATTACATTAATTATATCCAAAAAAATTATAATTACATTAATTATAACATGGATTTCGATAAACTATATTTATTTAAATTTATATACGAACCAAATTCATATATTAATTCTCATTATGTGTACAACATCCTTGTACATATAATATGTTCAATATTTGATTGCCCAATTAAATTAATTCTTTAATTAATTTAATTCATGTGACAATCAAACACAATACCAACTATGTTATATTCCGTTCATTTCAACCATAGGGTGTGACCCTGTAGGTTCTTGTAACGTTAGCAGTAATACTAGAACGATTCTAATGTTACAAACAATGAGTGGCATCTAGCAATGCATCATTGCTACCTAAGTTACAAGAAGTCATGATTCGACATAACCTTTTTTTGTGATTAACCTTTCATGCATTAATCCTTAAGTCCTTTATCTCTGGAATGGACACAAGTCATGGAATAGTCACACTTGTATAGCCCATCCCATGTTTCTTGATATCTTGAGTAGACTATGATATACAAATTAGCATGACATCTCATGTCAACTTATTTGAGCATGGCCATGCATTTCTAGTCTCACTCAATCAAATGGCCTAAGATATTACTCCCATTATGTAGGAGGGACTTATCCTATATTGATCAACCATATTCCTCTACATAGATTGTGGTATATCCAACATCGACCTTTATAGAACAACCCGATTCACGATTATGCGTTTGATCAGTATCAAAATATACAACTCACAATGTTGGGATAATGATGATCTCAAGTCTCGAGGATCATATACATATTAATCACTATGAGTAATGTTGTGACAATTACATAATAATCCAAGAAACATACTCATAGCGGGTCACCCAATATGTTGTTCTCTAACACACATATTCATGCATTGATTTTGACACTCCATATCAATGACAACTCTTTATCATCAATCAACTACATGTTAGTCTTAATGCATTATTGTTGTCCTAGTCAACAATAATACTTGACTAAAGATCTTTTAAGAATAATCATATTATTCTCGTGACATTATTATAAAACAGTTTATTTGTACACACGAAAAGAAAAAGCGAAATAATAATGACAACGCTTTATATTAATAAACATGGTAAATCAAGTATGTTATTACAACCATCTCATGATTGATCTTTGGGCATACTCTTACAATATCCCACTAGCACTAAGACCAATCACTCATATATCTAATACCAAGCGACTTAGTGTGGCGATCGATCATGCTTCAACGTGTCGGAGGCTTGGTCGTGGATCAACAATGTTATCATCCAGTAGGTACTCTGCATATCTCTACATCTCCTCGATCGATAATCTCTCGAATAAGATGGTAGCGCCTAAGTATATGTTTGGATCATTTGGTGAGATCCGGGTTCTTTAGCTTGTGCAATGGCTCCATTGTTATCACATCGAGTTCTATAGCATCCGATATGCTAGGCACAACCCCTAGTCCAATGAATGAACTTCTTGATCCAAACTTCTTTTTTGCCTCACTTCACCGCGCAATATACTCGACCTCTGTTGTAGAATCGGCAATCTGTTTTTGCTTTTAACTCTTCCACTCACAAAGACCACCATTAAGGCAAAACACAAAACCGATTGCGATCGAAAATCATCCTTGTCGGTTTGGAAGCGCATCGGTGTAACCTTTTACACTTAACTCTTCCTCACCTCCATATATTAGGAACGTATCCTTAGTTCTTCTTAAGTACTTAAGGATATTCTTGATCGTGTTCCAGTGACCTTCACCGATCTACTTGGTACCCTTTCGTCATACTTAAGGCATACGAGACATCTGGACGGGTACATAACATGGCATACATAACATGGCATACATGGCATACATGATAGACCTTCACCTCCATATATGCATTCTCTCTCTTGTGGAGTTGAAGGACACATTTCATTCGAGAGTGAAATACCATGTCTCATAGGTAGGAATCCTCTTTTAGATTCCTCCATACTGAACCTTTTCAGTACTTTATCTATGTATGTACTTTGGCTTAGACCCAGTAGTCGTCTTGATCTATCTCTATAGATCTTGACTCCTAAGATGTAAGTAGCTTCGCCCAAGTCCTTCATAGAAAAACAACTTCCTAACCAAGTCTTAATAGACTGCAAGGTAGGTATGTCATTTCCCATGATAAGTATGTCATCCACATACAGTACCAAGAATGTGATAGTGCTCCCACTAACTTTCTTGTAAACACATGGTTCATCTTCATTTTTGATAAAACCAAACTCTTTGATTGCATCGTTAAAACGAAGATTCCAACTTCGAGAAGCTTGCTTTAATCCATAAATGGATCTTTGTACCTTACATATCTTTCTAGCATCCTTTGGATTAAAAAAACCTTCAGGTTGTGTCATGTACACATCCTCTTCAAGTTTCCCGTTAAGGAAAGTTGTTTTGACGTCCATCTGCCAGATTTCATAATCATGAAATGTAGCTATGGCGAGCAAGATCCTGATGGATTTAAGCATAGCTACAGGAGAAAAGGTTTCATTATAGTCAACACCATAAATTTGGCGAAAACCTTTAGCGACTAATCGCCCCTTGTATGTTTGTACATTGCCATCCATGTCGGTTTTCTTTTTGAAAACCCACTTGCACCCTATAGGTTTAACCCCTTCGGGTGGGTCAATCAAAGTCCATACTTGGTTTTTATACATGGAATCCATCTCATATCTCATGGCCTCAAGCCATTTCTCAAAGTCTGGGCTCGTCACCGCTTCTTGATAAGTCCTAGGCTCATCTTGATCTATAAGAAGAACGTCACCATGCATTGTAATGAGAAATCCATATCTCTCAGGTGCATGGCGTTCTCTTAAAGATCTGTGCGGTGGTTGTGTTTCTACAGCAATTACTTGTTCCTCAATTTCTTATGGAATTTGTTGTTGTTCTATCTCTGGTTCAGTGGTATCTTGTGATTCTCGAATTTCTTCAAGTTCAATCTTTCTCCCACTTTCTTTTCTAGAAATAAATTCTCTTTCTAGGAAGACACCAGTCTGAGCAACAAACGTTTTGTTCTCAGTGGGATTAAAGAAATAATATCCTTTGGTTTCTTTCTGGATACCCCACAAAAATACACCTTTCAGATTTGGGTTCAAGCTTAGTAGACGTCGGACGCTTTAACATAAGCTTCACAACCCCAAATTTTCATAAAAGACATATCTTGTGACATTTCCACCACATCTCATATGGCGTCTTTTGAACCGATTTAGATGGAACACGATTTAGTGTGAAAGCAAATTGCCTCAAGTGCATGTCCCCAAAAGGAAGTCGGTAGATCAGCATGACTCATCATGGATCGAACCATGTCTAATAGAGTTTGATTTCTTCTCTCAGAAACTCCATTCCATTGAGGAGTACCAGGAGGAGTAAGTTGTGAGACAATCCCACATTCCTTCAATAGATCATCAAACTCTAGGCTCAAATACTCTCCACCTCGATCAGATCGAAGTGACTTGATAGTTTTGCCTAGTTGATTTTGTACTTCATTTTTGAATTCCTTGAACTTTTCAAGGGGCTCAGACTTATGGCGCATGAGATAAACATACCCATATCTACTGAAATCATCAGTGAAAGTAATGAAGTATTGAAATCCACCTCTAGCCTGTGTATTTATTGGTCCACATACATCAGAATGTATTAGGCCCAATAAATCACTAGCTCGTTCACTTTTACCAGTAAAAGGAGATTTAGTCATTTTTCCCAATAAGCAAGATTCACATACTTCAAATTGTTCAAAAACAAATGAATCTAAGAAACCATCTTTATGGAGTATGGATATGCGTCTCTCACTTATGTGGCCCAAACGACAATGCCAAAGATAAGTTTGATTTGAGTCATTTATTTTAGATCTTTTAGTATTTATGTTGTAAATAGGATTCATTTGATCTAAAATATAGAGGCCATTAATCAATTGTGCTGAACTATAGAAAACATTATTGAGATAAAAGGAACAACAATTATTCTTAATAATTATCTCAAAACTAATTTTGTCTAAACAAGAAACTGAAATAATGTTTTTAGTCAAACTGGGCACAAAATAACAATCCTCTAAACATAAATCAAGTCCACTAGGCAAAGATAAAGTATATGTTCCCACAGCTAATGCAGCAACCTTTGCTCCATTTCCAACTCGCAGGTCCACATCTCCTCTAGCCAACGTCCTACTCCTTTGTAGTCCCTGTACAGAAGTACAAATATGAGAACCACAACCAGTATCTAATACCCAAGAAGTAGTAGTTGATAAATTAATATCAATAACATAAATACCTGATGTAACATCCTTAAATCGGGGTTCTGCATTTTGCTGGTGTTGTATGTGATGAATTGTCTTCAATGTTCATTTATCATGTTCTAGGGTCTAGTTATAATCTTGGGTTAGGCCTGGGTTAGGGCTTAAAATTCTGTTTTTGGTATTTAAGAAAAATGAGCTAGGAGAGTTAGGGGTAAAAAGAAATTATTGGGAGTTTTAGGCGCAAGAATACTAGTGGAAAAAGTGGCAAGGAGGCGCCACTAAGGTGTCTAAGGAATGACGCCACAAGCGGGGTGGGAGTGCTCAGTGTTCGAGCGGCGACAGGAATTTCACTCCCTGCTATTTCTTTTTGACGCCACAAGCTAGAGGAGGAGTGCTCAGGTGGGACTCTCTTGAATGGATGGAGAGGAGAAATTTGTGGAATTTGACTCGTTCAAACGAATTTGAACCCAGTGGCGGGGAGGAAATTTAGGAGTTTGAATTATTTCAAACTCACTTGGGAAGAGTTGGCCGAATGGTGGACTGTGGGCAAGGAGGCTATCGGTTTTGGGGAGCTTTTGGTGTGGCCGAATGTCAATAGGGGTTTAAGGGGGTGTTTCATTTGAGATGGTTTTCTTTTCTTCTTGCGTTTTGTGCTAAAACCCAACCTTAAGTGCTTTTCTTTCTTTTCCTCTTTTGGCAATTTTGGGCACTTGGCCGATTGTTCACTTCTTCTCCTTCTTGTTGCTCAAAGCCGAAACTCTCATAGCTACCTTCTCTTCTCTTTTCGGTTCACCCTTTGTTACTCCTTGCCGAAATCACCTGGTTCACTTCTTTTTCCTCTATTTTGTTCAAAGCCGAAACCAACACCCCTTTCTTCTATCGACATCTTTCTTCTTTCAAATCCCCTTGTGCCGAAAGTTCATTATCCTTCTTTGCCGAAATCAATACTACTCCACCTTCTTCCAACTTTTCTATTTTATTTCAAAAGCCGAAAGCTTGTTGTTTCTCTTTCGGTTTCATCAAGAGCCTTGGCCGAATACCCCTTAGTCTCATTCTCTTCTTTACTCACATAATCTAGTCTCCATTGAAGTGCCGAATTAGCTCTATTGGTGAGTCATAGCTGAATCTCTTGCTGAAACCTGTAAACACCAATAGGGGGTGCCGATCTGTGGTGTTTAAAGGCCAAAGCAGTCATCAAGGTAAGGGGCGACAAACTCATTTGGTTTGGGATTCATGTTATGGCCGAATGGCCTTTGGATGCTTAATGGTATGTTGAAACCAATTGTAGGGAGGAGTTTAGCCGAATACAAGTGAGCCTTCGGGATTTGGGGGTCGATCTAGGTAAGGGGTTTAATATCTCAACACCCGTTTCTTAATCATTCAAAAGCCGAAGGCTAACCATCTGTGTGTATTAAGGTTTAGCCGATTACAAGGGAGATCATCACGTGGTTTCAGGATTTGGTTGGTAACCAAATCGGCTTAAGGTGAGGGCATACGTTTCGGGATCGCGTAGTATCGCCTAGTTTCGGGATTTCGCATTAGATCTACATATAGTCAGGTGTGTAAACTCTTACACACTTTATTAGTGTAATGATGCTTATTATGTTACTGTATAACCATTGGTATTAGTGACTTGCTTTGTGGGCATGAGCTTGGATTCCAGGTAAGTCCCTTGCTATGTGACTTTTGATATACATCATCATGGTTTGTTAAATGCTATGCTACACCTTAAATGCATGATACATGATATTATGACACGTATGATATGAGCATGATGATGATGGGATTGATGAGAGGAGGGGGATGATTTATTTGGACTGTCACAAGTGGTTTTGACCACACTATTGATATGATTTGTGACTAAGTCCCAGTGGTTTTGACCACCAGTGGTTTTGACCACACGATTGATATTTGTGACTACGGTCACCAGTGGTTTTAACCACATATGGATATTGTGACTCGTCCCAGTGGTTTGATACCACAGTGGGTCAGCCTCACATGATATATTACGGGATTGTCATCAGTGGTTTTGACCACACGATGGGTTGGCCCCATCACTTGATTTGTGACTATGGTCACCAGTGGTTTTGACCACACCGATATTATTTGTGACTTCGGTCACTAGTGGTTTTGACCACAACTGGTTTTGACCACACGGGGTAGATAAAGGAGATCAGATGGTTAGGTTATGGGTTGCATAATCTGCATGTTTTACTGATGATGTGTGTAAGTGCTTGAATTATCGGGTTGGGGATTTATACACTGAGTCTCGGTGACTCACCCCTTCCCTTATATTTTTCAGATGAGGCATAGATCGCGGATATGGAGCCGGGGAGGACTCGAGGTGGCCATTCATCGTAGTTTGGTTTCGACTTTAAACTGCTATTTCGTTTCATTAAATTTCTTTAAATTTGGTTTTGGGTTTTGTAATAAGGCCGCTAAGTATTATTTTGGGTTTTTATTATTTGCTTTTATTTTTATTACATCATACACATGCTGGATTTATGGACTTGTTAAATTAACTGGTAAAAAGCAATGTCTTCAAAACTATATCTCTTCGGGTTTTCAAACGTTACCATCGGGTAACAAAGTTCACACAATAATAAGGTAACTTGGATGTTTTTATAACTCGAATTTTCAAATCACCTTAAAGGTAAATGGTTTTAAACTTGATTGTACTCATCGCATTCAGTTTTAATAAGTAACCAATGTTTCCTAAAATCGGCAGTAACAAATGGGTTTTCACTCGCGAGTTTTCCAAATATTACAACATCTACTAAAACAACCACAACCTCATTACTGAGTTCTCTCAACCCTAAAGCAATAAAAGAGTCTTCTTTAAAATTTTCTGACAAACTTATGATTTCAAAAATGTTTTCGCTCCGTAACATACCAGATTCGGTCGTGGTGTGTTGACCGGGTTTGGGGTGTTACAATTGTGGTATTAGAGCCAGGTTCAACAGCTCGGCTGTGGGCCTGAGGCCCAAATTTTTTTTTAAAAAGGATTGTGAAAAGCTTTTATGGGAAAAGTATAGTGATGGAAAGCATGGCACCGAGTCTCCGGCACCAATCCGCCCAGGTAAGTACCCCAAACTGTTGCTTTTGATTATATGATTATATGATTATGATGATGATGGCATGATTGATTAGCAGTAAGAACTACTATAGAGACTGGAACAATAGGATGATGTGTACTCGCGAAACAAACTCTTATTAAACCCCTCATAAGACTGTGCTTTAATAGATAGTGGAATAAAAGTCTAACGCGTAAAACTTTTAATCATCTTGAATATACCGGTAGATATGAGTGCACATGGACGTGGGCGTAACACTCGTGGACGAGGTAGGGGTAGGATGACAGTCTCGGAACCGGTAGGGTCCGGACATGGGTCGGAAAATGAGGTACCACCGCCGCCAGCTGTGGGCACGGAATATCAGGATCAGACGGGTGGTAATGACGCAGTGTCGCAGGCTGTGCTACGAGTGTTGGAGAGGGTTGCGAGTGTAGGAGTAGGAACTGGAGCTCAAAAATCTGTGACCGAGCGACTCAAGGCTAATGGTGCAGAGGTATTTAGAGGTGTATCTGGTGTGGCACCTAGTACAGCAGAATATTGGTTGGAGGCGACGGAACGCATCATGGATGATCCGGATTTTTCACCGAGGAAAAGTCAAGAAGGCGTAGTATCTCTCGCTCTGAGATGAGTCATATCGGTGGTGGCTCACAGTTAGGGATGGAGCGATGGCAGATGACCTCACTTGGGAATTTTTTAGGGCAGCCTATCAGAGGAAGTACATAGGGGCTAGCTATATTGATGCGCAGCGCAGAGCTTTCTTGAATTTGGTTCAGGGTAATAAGACTGTAGGGGAATATGAGGTAGAATTCCTTCGGTTGAGTAGGTATACCCGGGGTATTGTGGGTACGGGGCATGAACGCTGTGTCAGATTTGAGGATGGGCTGAGAGACGAGCTGCGGATGATAATTGCCCCACAGCGGGAACGAGAGTTTGCCGTTCTAGTGGAGAAAGCTAAGGTTGCGGAAGGGGTAAGGCAGTCTCTAAGGCAGAATCAGGATAAGGGTTGGAATAAAAGGAGTTCTGGATCATCTGGGTTTTCTGGGAATCAGCAAAAAAGGGTTTGATATAGTGGGCCAAATCAAGTCGCTAGGTCTCACCGCCGCTAACACTCGATGGCCGCCACGGTGCTCTCGGTGTGGAAAGTCTCATACGGAGAATGTTGGACCGTAATGAGAGGATGCTTTGAGTGTGGCTCGATGGGGCATCGAGTTAGAGATTGTCCACAGAGATCGGCTAGGCTGCAGATCGAGGAAACGAACTGCATACGCTTTAGGAGGATAATCGCAGACCACAGAGGGGCCGTGGTTCAGCAGAGGAGGTAATGGCTCGGTAGAGGTCGTAGAGCACCGGCGGAGGTGCAGTGGTGCAGAGGCGAGACGGCCTGGGTTGGTCTATGCAGCGAGGCGTCGAGAGGAGGGCGACGCACCGGACGTCATAACCGGTACGTTCTTAATTTTTAGAGTACCTTATAATGCTTTAATTGATGTTGGATCGACGCACTCGTATGTTGCTAGTAGCATAGTGGAAACCATGAACTTAAACTCTGAGATTACTTCTAGGAAGATGAGTGTGATAAGCCCTCTAGGTCACTCTGTAGAAGTAAGTACACTGTATAGGGATGTACCCCTAAAACTTCAAGGGGTCGGGTTTCTGGCTGACTTGATAGAACTGTCGTTTGGGGAGTTCGATCTGATTCTCGGGATGGATTGGCTAGTTAAGTATAAAGCTAGTTTGGATTGCGCAGCTAAGCGCATGGTGTTGAAAACCATGGAAGGTGAAGAGGTGGTGATGATAGGTAATAGGAGAGATTACTTATCTAATGTTGTCTCTGCACTGAAGGCTGAGAAAATGGTTAGGAAAGGTTGTGAGGCATTCATGGTGCATGTCTGTGCTTTGGAAGCTAAGGATATAGCTGTGGAAAATGTCCGAACTGTAGGGGAATTTGCTAATGTATTCCCAGAGAAACTTCCGGGTCTGCCTCCAGACCGTGAGGTTGAGTTCGGGATAGATTTGTTACCCTAACCGCGCCGAGATCTAATGCCCCGTATAGGATGGCGCCAAAAAGTTAGTGGAGTTGAAGGCTCAGATTCGTGGAGTTGTTTGGGCGAGGATTTATTCGACCAAGTGTTTCACCGTGGGGAGCTCCAAAGCTTTTGTTAAGAAGAAGGACGGTACGATGCGGATGTGTATAGACTACCGCCAGCTGAACAAGTTGACGATCAAAAACAAGTATCCATTGCCCAGGATAGACGACTTGTTTGATCAACTCAAGGGTGCATCAGTTTTCTCTAAGATGGACCTTAGGTCTAGGTATCATCAGCTCAAAGTGAAGGAGGCTGATATTCATAAGACGGCATTTTGTACTCGGTATGGGCACTACGAGTTCCTGGTAATGCCCTTTGGTTTGACCAATGCACCAGCAGCATTCATGGACATGATGAATCGGGTGTTTCAGCCGTACCTGGACCAATTTGTCGTAGTGTTTATAGACGACATTTTGGTGTACTCGAAATTGGAGGAAGAACATGACGCGCATCTTCGAGTGGTTCTGCAGGTGCTAAGGGAAAAGTAGTTATACGCCAAGTTTAGTAAATGTGAGTTCTGGCTTAAGGAGGTAACTTTCTTGGGTCATGTTGTATCAGCTGAGGGAATTAGAGTGGATCCTCGTAAGATTGAGGCAGTATTGGATTGGAAACCACCCAAGTCGGTTGCAGAGATTCGGAGTTTTCTGGGTTTGGCAGGATACTACAGAAGGTTCATGGAGGGTTTCTCTTTAATCGCAGCGCCGTTGACTAAGCTGTTGAGGAAGGGGGTTCCGTTTGCGTGGACTGAGAAACAACAAGAAAGTTTCGACAAGTTAAAGAAGATCCTGACTGAGGCTCCGGTTTTGATTCAGCCTGAGGTAGGAAAGGAGTTCACGGTCTACTGTTATGCGTCACATACTGGTTTAGGGTGTATGCTGATGCAAGACGGTAAAGTGGTAGCGTATGCATCTCGGCAGTTGAGGCCTCATGAGGGTAACTACCCGACACACGACTTGGAACTAGCTGCAGTGGTTTTTGCCTTGAAGATTTGGAGGCATTACATATACGGAGAAAATTCGATAGTTTATACGGATCACAAGAGTCTGAAGTACCTCTTGACTCAAAAGGATTTAAACTTGAGACAGCGGAGATGGATCGAGTTGTTGAAGGACTACGATTGCTCGGTTGAATATCATCCGGGTAAGGCTAATGTAGTAGCTGATGCATTGAGCCGTAAGGTGGTAGCAGACCTGAGAGCGATGTTTGCACACCTTAGCCTATATGATGATGGGAGTCTTTTGGCAGAGCTACAAGTAATGCCGAATCGGATTGATCAGTTAAGGAAAAAGCAAATGATGAGACGAGGTTTTGAATGCTCGGAGGGTGCAAGTGCAGAATGGTGAATCTGAGGGTTACAGTTTGAGTGATGATGGAATACTGTGTTTTCAGGGGAAGGTATGTATGCATAAGGACACGGAATTGAGACAGCGGATTCTGCAGGAAGCTCATAGCAGCCCATACGCTATGCATCCTGGAGGCAGTAAAATGTATCATGACTTGAGGGAACAGTTCTGGTGGCCAGGCGTTAAGCGGGAAGTAACAGAGTTTGTGGGCAAGTGTTTGACATGCCAAGAGTCAAAGCCGAGCATCGATTGCCATCGTGGCTTTTGGCAAAATGTGCAGAAGATTTCGCAGTGGAAATGGGAAAGGATTACGATGGATTTCGTCAGTGGGCTTCCCCTTACGCCTAGTAAGAAGGACTCAGTTTGGGTGATAGTGGATCGGTTGACTAAGTCAGCTCATTTCATACCGATAAGGGTTGATTATTCGCTCTAGAAGTTAGCCAAGTTATATGTGGCGGAGATAGTAAGGTTGCATGGTGTACCAGTGTCAATCATCTCAGATAGGGATCCCAGGTTCACGTCGAGGTTCTGGAAAGCTTTGCATCAATCATTGGGCACGAGGTTGGATTTTAGCACGGCTTTTCATCCGCAGTCTGACGGACAGTCTGAGAGGGTAATCCAGATTCTAGAGGACATGTTAAGGGGCTGTGTTCTAGATTTCAGTGGTAGTTGGGAGGAGTATCTCCCATTGGCAGAGTTTGCTTATAACAATAGTTATCAGGCGAGTATTCAGATGGCGCATTATGAGGCACTTTATGGACGGAAATGTCGTACACCGACGTGTTGGACGGAGTTGGGTGAACGACAGATGTTGGGTCCGGAGTTGGTGGCTAAAACAGAGGTTAAGGTTAAGGTGGTTCGGGCTCGTCTTAAGGAAGCGTCGGACAAGCAGAAGTCTTACGCCGATCTTAAGCGCAGGGACATTGAGCATGCAGTGGGTGATAAGGCCTTTCTGAAGGTATCGCCTTGGAAGAAAGTGTTGAGATTTGGTCAGAAGGGCACGCTAAGCCCTAGGTTCATCGGGCCATATACGGTGTTGAAGCGAGTGGGACCGATAGCTTATCAGCTGGAGTTACCAGCAGAGTTAAGTCAGATTCACGACGTCTTTCATGTTTCCATGCTTTGGCGCTATCGTTTAGATCCGTCGCATGTTGTACCAGTTGAGGAGATAGAGATGAGTCCTGATTTGTCTTTCGAGGAAGAACCTGTACAGATCTTAGATCGGGATGTCAAAGTTCTGCGTAGGAAGTTAGTACCCCTGGTGAAGGTATTATGGCAGAACCATGGTACGGAGGAGGCTACGTGGGAGCCAGAGGATGTGATGCGGCAAAGAATACCTCAACTCTTCTCGACTGTAATTTCGAGGTCGAAATTATTTTTAAGGGGGGTAGAACTGTAACATCCTTAAATCGAGGTTCTGCATTTTGCTGGTGTTGCATGTGATGAATTGTCTTCAATGTTAATTTATCATGTTCTGGGGTCTAGTTATAATCCTGGGTTAGGCCTGGGTTAGGGCTTAAAATTTTGTTTTGGGTATTTAAGAAGAAGGAGCTAAGAGAGTTAGGGGTTAAAAGAAATTATTGGGAGTTTTAGACGCAAGAATACCAGTGGAAAAAGTGGCAAGGAGGCGCCACTAAGGTGTATAAGGAATGACGCCACAAGCAGGGTGGGAGTGCTCAGAGTTCGAGCGGCAGAATTTCACTCCTGCTATTTCTTTTGACGCCACAAGCTAGAGGAGGAGTGCTCAGGTGGGACTCTCTTGAATGGATGGAGAGGAGAAATTTGTGGAATTTGACTCGTTCAAACGAATTTGAACTGGTGGCAGGGAGGAAATTTAGGAGTTTGAATTATTTCAAACTCACTTGGGAAGAGTTGGCCGAATGGTGGACTGTGGGCAAGAAGGCTATCGGTTTTGGGGAGCTTTTGGTGTGGCCGAATGTCAATAGGGGTTTAAGGGGGGTTTTTCGGATAGATGAGATGGTTTTCTTTTCTTCTTGCGTTTTGTGCTAAAACCCGAACCTTAAGTGCTTTTCTTTCTTTTCCTCTTTTGGCAATTTTGGGCACTTGGCCGATTGTTCACTTCTTCTCCTTCTTGTTGCTCAAAGCCGAAACTCTCATAGCTACCTTCTCTTCTCTTTTCGGTTCACCCTTTGTTACTCCTTGCCGAAATCACCTGGTTCACTTCTTTTTCCTCTATTTTGTTCAAAGCCGAAACCAACACCCCTTTCTTCTGTCGACATCTTTCTTCTTTCAAATCCCCTTGTGCCGAAAGTTGATTATCCTTCTTTGCCAAAATCAATACTACTCCACCTTCTTTCAACTTTTCTATTTTATTTCAAAAGCCGAAAGCTTGTTGTTTCTATTTCAGTTTCATCAAGAGCCTTGGCCGAATACCCCTTAGTCTCATTCTCTTCTTTACTCACGTAATCTAGTCTCCATTGAAGTGCCGAATTAGCTCTCTTGGTGAGTCATAGCCGAATCTCCTTGCCGAAACCTTGTAAACACCAATAGGGGTGCGATCTGTTGGTGTTAAAAGGCCAAAGCAGTCATCAAGGTAAGGGGCGACAAACTCATTTGGTTTGGGATTCATGTTATGGCCGAATGGCCTTTGGATGCTTAATGGTATGTTGAAACCGATTGTAGGGAGGAGTTTAGCCGAATACAAGTGAGCCTTCGGGATTTGGGGGTCGATCTAGGTAAGGGGTTTAACATCTCAATACCCGTTTCTTAATCATTCAAAAGCCGAATGCTAACCATCTGTGTGTATTAAGGTTTAGCCGATTACAAGGGAGATCATCACGTGGTTTCGGGATTTGGTTGGTAACCAAATCGGCTTAAGGTGATGGCATACGTTTCGGGATCGCGTAGTATCGCCTAGTTTCAGGATTTCGCATTAGATCTACATATAGTCAGGTGTGTAAACTCTTACACACTTTATTAGTGTAATGATGCTTATTATGTTACTGTATAACCATTGGTATTAGTGACTTGCTTTGTGGGCATGAGCTTGGATTCCAGGTAAGTCCCCTGCTATGTGACTTTTGATATACATCATCATGGTTTGTTAAATGATATGCTACGCCTTAAATGCATGATACATGATATTATGACACGTATGATATGAGCATGATGATGATGGGATTGATGAGAGGAGGGGGATGATTTATTTGGACTGTCACTAGTGGTTTTGACCACACTATTGATATGATTTGTGACTAAGTCCCAGTGGTTTTGACCACCAGTGGTTTTGACCACACAATTGATATTTGTGACTACGGTCACCAGTGGTTTTGACCACATATGGATATTGTGACTCGTCCCAGTGGTTTGATACCACAGTGGGTTGGCCCCACATGATATATTACGGGATTGTCATCAGTGGTTTTGACCACACGATGGGTTGGCCCCATCACTTGATTTGTGACTACGGTCACCAGTGGTTTTGACCACACCGATATGTGACTTCGGTCACCAGTGGTTTTGACCACCAGTGGTTTTGACCACACGGGGTAGATAAAGGAGATCGGATGGTTAGGTTATGGGTTGCATAATCTGCATGTTTTACTGATGATGTGTGTAAGTGCTTGAATTATCGGGTTGGGGATTTATACACTGAGTCTCGGTGAATCACCCCTTCCCTTATATTTTGCAGATGAGGCATAGATCGCGGATATAGAGCCGGGGAGGACTCGAGGTGGCCATGCATCTTAGTTTGGTTTCGACTTTAAACTTCTATTTCGTTTCATTAAATTTCTTTAAATTTGGTTTTGGGTTTTGTAATAAGGCCGCTAATATTATTTTGGGTTTTTATTATTTGCTTTTATTTTTATTACATCATACACATGCTGGATTTATGGACTTGTTAAATTAACCGGTAAAAAGCAATGTCTTCAAAACTATATCTCTTCGGGTTTTCAAACGTTACCATCGGGTAACAAAGTTCACACAATAATAAGGTAACTTGGATGTTTTTATAACTCGAATTTTCAAATCACCTTAAAGGCAAATGGTTTTAAACTTGATTGTACTCATCGCATTTAGTTTTAATAAGTAACCAATGTTTCCTAAAATCGGCAGTAACAAATGGGTTTTCACTCGCGAGTTTTCCAAATATTACAACATCTACTAAAACAACCACAACCTCATTACTGAGTTCTCTCAACCCTAAAGCAATAAAAGAGTCTTCTTTAAAATTTTCCGATAAACTTATGATTTCAAAAATGTTTTCGCTTCGTAACATACCAGATTCGGTCGTGGTGTGTTGACCGGGTTTGGGGTGTTACACCTGAAGCAAACGTTCTGCTTGTTTTGGCCTTCTTGACTTCCTCAAGATAGATAGGGCAGTTCCGCTTCCAATGTCCAGTCACACCACAATGAAAACAGCTTCCTTCCTTAGACACCCCACTTTAGGTTTCATTGCAGCCTTTCCTTTGCCAGGCTTGGGCCTACCTTTGCCCTTGGGCTTTGTCTAAACTTTGGCCTTTCCCTTGCCCTTGTTGTTACGGACCATCAAGATGGGCTTGGGTCCAACCTTTTCATGTTACCTTCAAATTCGTCAGAACATACCGAGCAAATCGTGGCAGAGTCTTGTCAATTTCATTCATATTGAAATTGAGGACAAATTGGCTGTAGCTATCCGACAACGGTTGCAAAATAACATCAGTGACCAACTCTTGGCTCAATGGAAAACCAAGCTTAGACAAGCTTTCAATATAGCCAATCATCTTAAGGACATGAGGTCCTACTGGGCTTCCTTCAGCCAACTTACATTGGAATAGGGCTTTAGAGATATCTAACCTCTCTTGCCGTGCTTGCCCCTGAAAAAGTTCTTTTAGGTGCCCGATCATATCATAAGCAACCATGTCCTCATGTTACTTCTGAAGCTCAGGATTCATAGTGGCAAGCATAAGACATCCAACATCTACCATGTCATCGAGATACTTCTTGTAAGCATCTCTATCAGTCCTCGAGGCATTAGCAGGTGGTTCATTAGGAAGTGGTTGTTCAATGACATAATTTCCGTTCTTGTTTGAGGACAATCCTCAAGTTACGGAACCAGTCAAGAAAATTCAAACCATTCAATTTGTTCTTCTCAAGGACCGATCGCAATGAGAGTGTGCTAGTGTTTGTAGCCATAATATATCTACAACAATTAAATATGCGTGTGAGTAAATTTACCAAGTTTATATCAATCATTAAAAAGACTTTATTAAATGATGTTCCCACTATTTTATATCAAAATTAATAACCCTCATATATTAATTTCAGAAAAACTTTCTCAAAAGTATTTCTAGTGGGTTAAGGATCCATATTTCACCTCCTCTTAAGTCAGCTTTGGCTTTACTCTCAAGACTATGGTTATTTAGGTAAGCAACATTTGCTAATTACATCATATGTAACTCCTAATATTTGGTGAACAACTCTTGTTCTAATCATCTTATGATTTATCCAATTTACTTGCCTCTAGGTTTCTAATCCTATTAGAGTAACCTAGTTAAGTCATTAACCAATTTTTAACCTGCGAATATCACTTGTTTATCCTTTGCATTTAACCAAGATAAATACTAGTACTTCGCTTTGGCAGAACCTACATAGTATTGATCGAGGCCTTAACGATGGCAAAATTGGAAGGCCATGTTGACTTAATATTTTAATGGAGGGATTTTATTAAGGTTGTTGTATCTCACCAATTATGGTCTACTTTAGCCCATTTAGTCTTTTAATCGATCTCATCAATTAATGGGGTTTTTATTATCAAATTTTAATATATATAAAATTGGCATGCTTTAGACATCCATAGCATCTCATACATGAATAAATAAAGCAATAAATAAATGCAATATTTATAGCCCATAAACTAAGGTGGTTCAACCCAAGCCAATGGGAGAACCAAAAGGAAACCTAAAGGTGTAAGCCGTTTCACAAGCTATCAATCCACAATAGTTGTCCCAACTTCCTTCTCGTCTAGCCCACAGCAACTCTTGCAAATTACAATTTGCAGAAACTCATTTTACATACGAGGGAGTAAGATGAGAAGAGAAATACAAGAGAATAGTAGTAAGGCACGACACGCAGGCCGTATTTATATATAAAAAATACAACCTTTTATCGAATAGGTCATCGGGCTATAACTATGCATTTCAAACACCGTGCATGTCAAGAATAGCCTATATAATTCAACAATTTGCTAAGGTGAATTATTAAAATATCCTTTCAACCTTTTGTGGCCCATCAAGTTTATAAATTTTTATTAACAAAACATACTGTAAGAAGATGGGGTCTGAGGCGGTCGGAGGAATCGCATACCCCAGTCAAATGAAACCTCACGATTTGATAACTTTTATCAACAGAATCATGTTTTCAGGATTTTAATCCTTGAGGTTTCATATCGGAACAACCCTTGTTCCACTAGCCAGTTAACTCTTACTAGAAACTGTAAATACCGCCGTCGCATCATTACAGATTTGTTAACAGTAATAACATAAAATCGAATAAGCCACAACACCATGATTAACATTTAATCAATTATCGAAAGGAACAGTTATCAGGTTATGCTTAAAACGATTTAAACAATCGAAAACGCAATAAAATTAAAGCATGCATCTCATATAATTGCATCACCCAAGTATTTAAACCCGAGTCCGTATCACACAAGTGGCTTTGATACCACTATTGGAACACTGGCACCCCCATGGCGCAGCAAAATAAAATTAATCCCGGCGATCCAAACCATGAATCCATGTGTGAGAAACGAATCGGGGTGAAATAAAGGTTTCGAAATTACCGAAACTTCAATCTGAGTAAACAGCGACGCCTCGGCAACAAGAATTTTGATCTACTGTCGAACCAAGCCGCAACTTTTTCGATGTCGGCCTCTACGTAATCCACCCGGTTTGACTATGAACGGAAGAAATCTCCAAAACTATTTTGGAGGTTTATTTGCTTGACGGCTGCTAGACTTTTCAAGCAATCTCTTAGGGTTTTTCTTAATAAGCTCTGTATCACTTATTACCTTTTATAATCGGTATATCTTTAATGAATCATAAAATTAAATAAATATAATAATTTTTTAACCGAAAATTATAATTACATTAATTATATCAAAAAAATTATAATTACATTAATTATAACATGGATTTCGGTTAACTATATTTATTTAAATTTATATACAAACCAAATTCATATATTAATTCTCATTATGTGTACAACATCCTTGTACATATAATATGTTCAATATTTGATTGCCCAATTAAATTAATTCTTTAATTAATTTAATTCATGTGACAATCAAACACAATACCAACTATGTTATATTCCGTTCATTTCAACCATAGGGTGTGACCAGAGGTTCTTGTAACGTTAGCGATAATACTAGAACGATTCTAATGTTACAAACAATGAGTGGCATCTAGCAATGCATCATTGCTACCTAAGTTACAAGAAGTCATGATTCAACATAACCTTTTTTTGTGATTAACCTTTCATGCATTAATCCTTAAGTCCTTTGTAACACCCCAAACCCAGCCTATGCGTTAAGGCCAGATTTGACATGTCACACAAAATAAATTTACTTTGATTCCTTTTTAAGTAAAACAGATTTCAAAATTTTGACGAAGTATTTACTGAGTAAAAGATTTGATTGATAAATCGACAATTTGAGATGTAAGATCTTATAAATCGAAAATTTGAAAATATCGTTAACAGTTCGAGAAAATTTTAAAATAAATTAAAAATATTTTTCGAAAAGAATTGATGAAAATCTTAAGAGTAATTTTTCGAGTTAAAAATATGAAATTATTATGAAATCCTTTTTATATATTCATTTTTGAATAAAACGTTTATTTAAGTTTTTAGAAAAATATAATCCCAAATTTGAAATACTTAAAGCAGTTTATGAATTCTTCCAACAATAAACAAAACAAAAATTAATCCAGAGGCCTTATTACAACCTTAATTCAAAATAGCAAAGTAATTAAAAATATTAAAAGAAATCCAAATTCCAAATTTAACCGTTTTTAAGTATGGCCTCCACCAAGACATCCACGACCCAAGTCTCCATCATTGATCATTACCTGAAAGGGATAAGGAAAACGAGGGTGAGTTACTAGAACTCAATGTGTAACCCACTTACCGTTGTCCACTGGGCCAAAATCCATTAAGCAAATATTTGGGCCTAAGCCCATTTACAATAATAATAATGTAATGAATATAACATGAATATGTAATGCAATTCCCAAACCAAGCCTAGTATTCCATCCGCTACACACCACCCGTACCAACCAACACACACTGTGGGTGATCATCACCAACCCACCCCGCCAACACACCAATCGCAGCATTAAGCCATTTATATCAAATATAATTGTGGACAAGCCACCAAAATAATAGAATTTACGTGGCATTGCCACCATTCGATTTGTGGTCGAGCCACTAAAAATTATGTAGCAGAGCTACCAAAACTTCTCTTCATCATTATCCCATCCCATGCAATTCATGTATATAATGCATAATAAATTACAATAGTTTATTCGGATATTTATTACAAAAATTATGGCCCATAATAACAATTTATCAAATTGGCCCATTAAGCAGAATATCATCATGGCCCATTTCGCAAATTTTCAGATCGACTCATATAGCAAATATATCGATTTGGCCCACATAGCAAAATATATCGTTTTGGCCCACATAACAAAATATATCGTTTTGGCCCACATAGCAAAATATATCTTTTTGGCCCACATAACAAAAGATATCGTTTTGGCCCATATAACAAAATATATCGTTTTGGCCCACATAGAAAAATATATTATTTTGGCCCACATAACAAAAGATATCGTTTTGGCCCATATAACAAAATATATCGATTTGGTCCACATAAAAATTTTATCGATTTTATCAATTTTATCATATGAGAACTAAGCCAATTTTCCCGGTTTCACCTTAATACGATTTTAATCAAACGGTTTACTATCAATATGACATTAATCTCCAACCCACGAAAAACGGTGTGAGATTACACACCTGATTACGGTAAGCACTACGCTCTCTCGATCGTCGACACCCTCGGGATTGTGAACAACTACGATTTGTCGGTTCTCCCCGGTTGACGACCCACAACCCGGTGGAAAATCTCGAATCGCCGATACAACCCTTCGCTTGAATTTAGGAGTAAGGATCGTTAATCCGCTCCTTTTTAGATTTCCACTCGACTTCCCATTCGAATCGGTACCACAAGTCTCCATTCGGTTAGATCTTACACAATCGGTATAACAATAAAATATGGATTATCGAAATCGTGAAGATCGGCTTACCACTAATTTCCGAGTGACCAATGATTTGGTAGATTGAGCAATTTAACCCCTGTGAATAATATCGGTTAATCATCACCATCTTATCGAATAAAGAATGATTTATAGAATCCTTGAATAACACTTACCTAAAAGATTTTAGAACCGACTTCTAGCGATGATATGATGACTTCAGAAAAAATCCAAGTTTCGGCCTTCCACTATATCTCTACGAGAAAGAAAATGATTTCGAATGAAAGAAAGAAGGTGGTGATCTCGGTCAAAATGACCATCCAAACCAAAACAATATTTCGGCATTAAGAGAAATAAAATAAAATATTGGAAATAACACTTACCGATGGATTAAGGAATAAGTGATAGTTCGAATGAGAAAGAAAGAAAGAATGATGAAAAGGTTTCGATTATGAAGGAAATGAACAATGATATTCGGCTATGGAGGTATATATTTTGATAAGAAAAAGAAAGGTTTGTAAACTTTTGTAAAAAGGAATAGAAAGATGAAAAAGGTGTATTTTTGGGGTTTCGATTCTTCCAAGGAATAAAGAGTGAACAATTTTGTCTCAATGGTTTTGGTGAATTCGGCAATCAAGAAGAAAGAAGAAGAATTTGCTTATAATCAACTTGAAGTTTCGGCTATCAAGGAAGATTGACAAAAGGTGAATATGTGACCAATCCAAAGAGAAGAAAAATGCACTATTGTGCTAGAAGATTTCGGCAAAGAGAATAACAAATTGGGAGAAGATGACACTAAAGTTGCAAATGAAATTTTTGACCCAAAACAATACCAAGACCCTACCAAAAGCCAAAGTAAAATTTCAGCCACCTATCTACCCCCAAAACCATCCACATGCATTGCCATAAGGGTCAAAATTTTGCCAACCATACTTTCCATAGCATTATCCATGAAATAAGCCACTTGTTCTGTAACACCCCAAACCCGGTCAACACACCACGACTGAATCTGGCATGTTACAGAGTGAAAACGTTTTGAAGAAATATAATTGTTGAGTAATTTCTAAGGAAATCTCTTTGCCGTTTTAAGTTTTAGAAAACCCTATTTTAGGTGCTGTTGAAATTGTTTTGTTTTTGTTCTAAAACCTGAGAAACTCACGCTTAAAATCGTTTGTTGTACTAGTTAATAGGAAAACCCATGCGTTACTTAAAAAAAACGAGTGAGTTGAGTTTAGTCAAGTTGAAAATCGTTTACATTTAAAGTTGATTGAAATCTTATTGGAAAATCGTCTAAGTTATAAAAAGTTCATTTGCAAATCGATTAAGTCATCTTTTCAAACATGTTTTGAATGCGGTTACCCGATGGTAACGTTTAAAAACCCGATATTAAGTAAAATTTCAAAAACTCTAATTAAAACCCTATTATTTAGCAATATTAAAAGATTAATCACATGCATTAAAAGATTAATCACATGCATAGTATAATAAACGTAAATCAAATAAGTAAAACCAAATAAAAGCGAGCGACCTTATTACAAATCCCAAAACCAAATTTAAGTAAATAGATCAAACCGAAATAATAATGTAAAGTCAAAACCCGAAATAAGTTGCATGGCCACCTCGAGTCCTCCCCGGCTCTATATCCGCGAATCATGCCTCGTCTGCAAAATATAAGGGAAGGGTGAGTCACCGAGACTCAGTGTATAAATCCCCAACCCGGAAGAATAGCACTTACACAAGTCATTAATAATACATGCAAATCATGCAAACCCCATAACCTAACCATCCATACTCCTTTCTCTACCCCGTGTGGTCAAAACCACTGGTGACCGTAGTCACAAATATATTGGTGTGGTCAAAACCACTGGTGACCGTAGTCACAAATCAGGTGATGGGGCCAACCCATCGTGTGGTCAAAACCACTGATGACAATCCCGTATTAAGCATGTGGGGCCAACCCACTGTGGTACCAAACCACTGGGACGAGTCACGATATCCATATGTGGTCAAAACCACTGGTGGTACCAAACCACTGGGACTTAGTCACAAATAATAATTTCCAAGACGGGGCCAACCCGCCGTGTGGTCAAAACCACTGATGACAGTCCAAATATCCTTCCCCCTCCTCTCATCAATCCCACCATCATGTCCATATTAATCGCGGCATAAAATCATATGATGATGCAAATTAACATATGGCATAGCATTCAATAACGAAATGATAGCATATATCAAGATCCACGATCAGGGGGGACTTACCCGGAGTCCACGCTCATGCCCACAAGGCACACACAATAATTTCAATGGCTAATCGGTTAATAATAGTTAACATAAAACATGCATCACTAATGAAGTGTGTAAGGATACACACCTGACTGTACATAGATCTAATGAGAAATCCCGAAACTACGTGATACTACGAGATCCCGAAACGTATGCCCTCACTGCTCCTACAATCGGCCAACGCTTAGTTAGTAATCAAAAAGCCCTATTCGGCATAACTAGAAATCCTGAAAAGATGTCGCAATAAGGTAATACTTTACCTTAATGCCGATTTGGTTTCCTAGCAAATCCCGAAAATTCGCGACGGATCTCCCTTGCAATCGGCCTTAACACATCATTAAGAATCATAGGGCCATTTGGCCATGGCATCAATCCCGAAAATGAAGAGGAGTTGTCGCAACCTTACCTTAATGATAGATCCCTTCGGCTTTTACAAGGAGTCGGCCCTAGCACCAATGATAGGAGAATCGGCCACCACAAAGAGAGAGAGTGAGATCACAAGAGGGGATTCGGCTATACAAGGAATAGAGAGAAAAATGGGAATGAAGTAGCAAAACTTACCACACTAAGATTGAGATTCGGCTTCTATTGAGAACCAAAGAAGAAATGTGTTTCGGCACTTGAGGTGATGAAGAGATAACGCAAAAAGGAGAGGGATTAATGAACAGAGTATTCGGCCAAGAAGAGAACTAGACCAAAGTTTCGGCTTTTGAAAATAATGAGAAAAAGGGGAGGAGATGAAATCAAGATTCGGCTTTTGAATGTGTTTAAGATGAAGAAGAAAGGAATGGGATTGAGGAGAATTCGGCAAAGGATGGTGAATGAACTTTCGGCACAAGGGGTTTAAGAGAAGAAGAGAGATGAAGTAGAATAGGTTACTTTCGGCTTTGAGCACAAATAGAGAAAGAAGAAGAGAAAGGTGCACAAGGTAGATCGGCAAGGAGAAGTTTCGGTCAACAATGATTGCATAGAAAAAGAAGAGAAGAGAAAGGCTTAGCAATGCATGAACCGAAAAGTAAAAGAAGAGAATGGGAGAATTGATTTTCGGCTCCTTTCAAAGAAGTGGCAATGGCAATGCTTGGTTCGGCCACTTGATAAGGCTTGTCGAAAGAGCAAAGAGAAAAATGCTACAGGGTCTCGGTTTGGCACTAACCGAAAGTGAAGAAGGCTTCCTAAGCTAGCCGAAACGCACCCCTACCTGGCCATTGAATTTTGGCACACAAGCTTCCCAAACCGATTACACTTCTCCCCTCCTAGAGTCCAAAATTCGGCCAACCTCTCCAAGCTCTCCCATCCACTCATTCAAATAGATTTGAATGAGTCAACTCCACTTTTTTCTCCTCTCATCCAATTCAAACTTTGCTGATCAAATCCTCATCTATCCATGAGAGTCCCAGCTAAGCACAACTCTCCTGGCTTGTGGCGTGAAAAAGAATTTGCAGGGAGTGCAATTCTTGCTGCTCGAACACAGGCACTCCCCACCTACTTGTGGCGTCATTTTCCTGACAACTTAGTGGCGCCTCCTTGCCACTTTTCCACCGGTTTCCTTGTGTCTAAATCTCTTGAATAATTCTTTTAACCCCTAACTCTCTTAGCTCCCTCTCACTAAGTACAAAAACAAAAATTTTGGCCATGCCTCAGGCCTAACCCGAGGTCATTCCTAGACCCCAAAACATGCCAAATTAGTACAGCAAACATACCATCACATGCAAACACATGCAAAATGCAGAGACCCCGATTTAAGGATATTACAGTTCTACCCCCCTTAAAAATAATTTCGGCCTCGGAATTACCTGGTCAGAAGAGTTGTGGGTATTGCTGCCGCATCACATCCTCTGGCTCCCACATGGCCTCCTCCGTGCCATGGTTTCACCATAACACCTTCACCAGGGGTACTGACTTCCTACGCAGAACTTTGACATCCCGATCCAAGATCTGTACAGGTTCTTCCTCGAAAGACAAGTCAGGACTCACCTCTATCTCCTCAACTGGTACAACATGCGACGGATCCGACCGATATCGCCTAAGCATTGATACATGGAAGACATCGTGAATCTGACCCAACTCTGCTGGCAACTCGAGCTGGTAAGCTACCGGCCCACTCGCTTCAATACCGTATACGGTCCGATAAACCTAGGGCACAGCTTGCCTTTTCGCCCAAATCTCAACACCTTCTTCCATGGCGATACCTTCAGAAAGACCTTATCACCCACGGCATACTCAATATCCCTGCGCTTAAGATCGGCGTAAGACTTCTGCCTGTCCGACGCTTCCTTCAGACGAGCCCGAACCACCTTAACCTTATCCTCTGTTTCTGACACTAACTCCGGACCTAACACCTGCCGTTCACCCAATTCTGTCCAACACGTCGGAGTACGACATTTCCGTCTATAAAGTGCCTCATATGGCGCCATCTGAATACTCGCTTGATAACTATTGTTATAAGCGAACTCTACCAATGGAAGATACTCCTCCCAACTACCATTGAAATCCAGAACACAGCCCCTTAACATGTCCTCTAAAATCTGAATTACCCTCTCAGACTGTCCGTCGGACTGCGGATGAAAAGCCGTGTTGAAATCCAACCTCGTACCCAATGCCTGATGCAAAGCCTTCCAGAACCTCGACGTGAACCTGGGATCCCTATCTGAGATAATTGACACAGGTACACAGTGCAACCTTACTATCTCTGCCACATATAACTTAGCTAACCTCTGCAGCGAATAATCAACCCTTACCGGTATGAAATGAGCTAACTTAGTCAACCGGTCCACTATCACCCAAACTGAGTCCTTCTTGCTGGGCATAAGGGGAAGCCCACTGACGAAATCCATCATAATCCTTTCCCATTTCCACTGCGGGATCTTTACTGGCTGCAACAGCCCTGATGGTAACTGATGCTCAGCTTTAACTTGCTGGTATGTCAGGCACTTGCCCACAAACTCAAGTTACTTCCCGCTTAAGACTCGCCACCGAATCGCTCCCTCAAATCACGATACATTTCACGCCTCCGGGATGCATAGCGTATGGGTCGCTATGAGCTTCTGAAGAATCTGCCTCAATTCCGTGTCCTTAGGCATACATACCTTCCTCGAAACACAGACTCCATCATCACTCAAATCAGAACCCTCGATTCACCGCTTCGCACTTGTAACCTCCGAGCATTCAAGACTTCATCTCGTCACCGTTTCTCCTTAACTCGATCAATCCGGGGCCGGCTTTACTTGCAACTCTGCCAAAAGACTCCCGTCGTCATATAGACTAAGGTGACCAAACATCGCTCTCAGGTCTGCTACCACCTTACAGTTCAACGCATCAGCTACTACGTTAGCCTTACCCGGATGGTATTCAATCGAGCAGTCGTAGTCCTTTAACAACTCGATCCACCTCCGCTGTCTCAAGTTTAACTCCTTCTGAGTCAAGAGGTACTTCAGACTCTTGTGATCCGTGTAAACTATCGACTTTTCTCCATATAAGTAATGCCTCCAAATCTTCAAGGCAAAAACCACCGCAGCTAGTTCCAAGTCGTGTGTCGGATAGTTACCCTCGTGAGGCCTCAGCTGTCGAGATGCATATGCTACCACTTTACCGTCTTGCACCAGCACACACCTTAAACCAGTATGTGACGCATCACAGTAGACTGTGAACTCCTTTTCTCCCTCAAGCTGAATCAAAACCGGAGCCCCAGTTAGAATCTTCTTCAACTTATCGAAACTCTCTTGTTGTTTCTCAGTCCACACAAACGGAACCCCTTTCCTCAATAACTTAGTCAGCGGTGCCGCGATTAAAGAAAAACCTTCCACGAACCTCCTGTAGTATCCTGCCAAACCCAGGAAACTCCGAATCTCTGCAACTGACTTAGGTGGTTTCCAATCCAACACCGCCCCGATCTTTCAGGGATCCACCCTAATCCCCTCAGCTGATACTACATGCCCTAAAAAGGTTACCTCATTCAGCTAGAACTCGCACTTGCTGAACTTAGCGAATAACTCGCTTTCTCCTCGTAACTCGCGAGAACCACCCGAAGATGCGCGTCATGTTCGTCCTCAGACTTCGAGTACACCAGAATGTCGTCTATGAATACCACGACGAATCGATCCAAATAGGGCTGAAACACCCGATTCATCATGTCCATGAATGCTGCCGGCGCATTAGTCAACCCAAACGGTATTACCAAAAACTCGTAGTGTCCATAACGAGTACGAAACGTCGTCTTATGCATATCAGCCTCCTTCACTTTGAGCTGATGATACCCCGATCTGAGGTTGATCTTAGAGAAAACCGATGCCCCCTTAAGTTGATCAAACAAGTCGTCTATCCTGGGTAATGGATACTTGTTTTTGATCGTCAACTTGTTCAGCTGGCGGTAGTCTATACACATCCGCATCGTATCGTCCTTTTTCTTAACGAAAAGCACTGGAGCTCCCCACGGTGAAACACTTGGCTGGATAAAACCTCTGTCCAGCAACTCCTGAATCTGAGCCTTCAACTCCACTAACTCTTTCGGCACCATCCTATACGGGGCAATAGATACTGGCACGGTTCCGGGTAACAAATCTATCCTGAACTCAACCTCGCGGTCTGGAGGCAGACCCGGAAGTTCCTCGGGGAATACATCAACAAGTTCCCCTACAGTTCGAACATTTTCCACAGCTGCATCTTTAGCTTCCAACGCACAGACATGCACCATAAATGCCTCACAACTTTTCCTAACCATTTTCTCCGCCTTCAGCGCCAAGACCACATTGGATAGGTAATCTCTCCTATTACCTATCATCACCACCTCATCGCCTTCCACTGACTTTAACACCATGCGCCTAGCTGCGCAATCCAAACTATCTTGAAACTTCACTAGCCAGTCCATCCCGAGAATCAGATCGAACTCCCCAAACGACAGTTCCATCAAGTCAACCAAAAACACGACCCCTTGGAGTTCTAGGGGTACATCCTTATACAGCTTACTTACTTCTACAGAGTGACCTAGAGGACTTATCACAGTCATCTTCCTAGAAGTAGTCTAAGAGTCTAAATCCATAGTTTCCACTATACTACTGGCTACATACGAGTGCGTCGAACCCACATCTATTAAGGCATTATAAGGGAAACCAAAGATTAAGAACGTACCGGTTATGACGTCCGGTGTGTCGCCCTCCTCTCGACGTCTCGCTACGTAGACCAACCCAGGCTATCTCGCCTCTGTACCACCTGCACCTCTGTTCGGTGCTCCACGGCCTCTACCCGAGCCATTACCTCCCCTGGCCGTACCACGGCCCCTTTGAGGCTGCTGACCATCCCTCCTGGTCTGGGCACGATTTTGATCTCCAGATTGCAGCCTAGCTGACCTCTGTGGACAGTCCCTCACTCTATGCTCCATCGATCCACACTCAAAACATCCTCTGTTACCAGTCCAGCATTCTCCCGTGTGAGACTTTCCACACCGAGCACATCGTGGCGGCCACTGAGTGTTGGTAGCAGCAGCTGCAGCAGCAGGCCTAGCAGCTTGATTCGGCCTATTATACCTACCCCTTTTTTGTTGATTTCTGGCAGACCCAGATGATCCCGAATTCCTTTTGTTCCAACCCTTGTCCTGATCCGTCTCACCGATTGTTTCACTTCCTCAGCAACTTTGGCCTTTTCCACTAAGACCGCAAATTCCCTTTCCTGCTGTGGGGCAAATAATAGCCGTAGCTCGTCTCTCAGCCCATCCTCAAATCTAACACAGCGCTCATGCTCAGTGCCCACGATACCACGTGCATACCTACTCAGCCGAAGGAATTCCGCCTCATATTCCGACACAGACTTATTACCCTGGACCAAATTCAAGAACGCCTTGCGCTGCGCATCAATATAACTAGCCCCTATGTACTTCCTCTGATAAGCTACCCTGAAGAATTCCCAAGTAAGATCATCTGTCATAGCTCCGTCCCTAACTGTGAGCCACCACTGATAGGACTCATCTCGCAGCAAAGATACTACCCCCTTAAGCTTCTCCTCAGCTGAGAAGTCCAGATCATCCATGATACGTTCCGTTGCTTCTAGCCAATATTCTGCCGTACTAGGAGCCACGCCAGACACACCTCTGAATACTTCCGCACCATTAGCCCGAAGACGTTCGGACACAGATTTCCGAACCCCTGCTCCAACGCCTGCACTAGCAACCCTTTCTAACACCCGCAGCATCGCCTGTGATACTGCGTCATCACCTGTCTGATCCTGATCCTCCGCGCCCACAGCTGGCGGCGGTGGTACCTCATTTTTCGACCTGTGTCCGGACCCTACCGGTTCTGAGACCGTCATTCTACCTCTACCTCGTCCATGAGTGTTACGTCCACGTCCACGTGTACTCATGACTACCTATATGTTCGAGCCGATTAGAAATTTTATGCGTTAAACTTTTATTCCACAGACTATTAAGGCAAAGTTTTATGAAGAGTTTAATAGAGATTCTTTCGCGAGTTCACAACATCCTAGGGTTTGAGTCTCTAAAGTAGTTCCTACTACTAAATGAGTCATACCATTATCATCATAACCGTATCATTTACACAATGCCATCAATATCATATCCATATTATTAAAACAATAGTTGGGGTACTTACCTGGGCGGATTGGTGCCGGAGACTCGGTGCCATGCCTTTCCAACCATATTTTTTTTCTCATAAAAACCCTTTTGTAACCCATTTGAAAACATTTTTGGGCCTTGGGCCCACAGCCGAGCTGTTGAACTTAGCTCTGATACCAAAATTGTAACACCCCAAACCCGGTCAACACACCACGACCGAATCTGGCATGTTACGGAGTGAAAACGTTTTGAAGAAATATAATTGTTGAGTAATTTCTAAGGAAATCTCTTTGCCGTTTTAAGTTTTAGAAAACCCTATTTTAGGTGCTGTTGAAATCGTTTTGTTTTTGTTCTAAAACCTGAGAAACTCACGCTTAAAATCGTTTGTTGTACTAGTTAATAGGAAAACCCATGCGTTACTTAAAAAAAACGAGTGAGTTGAGTTTAGTCAAGTTGAAAATCGTTTGCATTTAAAGTTGATTGAAATCTTATTGGAAAATCATCTAAGTTATAAAAAGTTCATTTGCAAATGGATTAAGTCATCTTTTCAAACATGTTTTGAATGCGGTTACCCGATGGTAACTTTTAAAAACCCGATATTAAGTAAAATTTCAAAAACTCTAATTAAAACCCTATTATTTAGCAATATTAAAAGATTAATCACATGCATTAAAAAGATTAATCACATGCATAGTATAATAAACATAAATCAAATAAGTAAAACCAAATAATAGCGAGCGACCTTATTACAAATCCCAAAACCAAATATAAGTAAATAGATCAAACCGAAATAATAATGTAAAGTCAAAACCCGAAATAAGTTGCATGGCCACCTTGAGTCCTCCCCGGCTCCATATCCGCGAATCATGCCTCGTCTGCAAAATATAAGGGAAGGGGTGAGTCACCGAGACTCAGTGTATAAATCCCCAACCCGGAAGAATAGCACTTACACAAGTCATTAATAATACATGCAAATCATGCAAACCCCATAACCTAACCATCCATACTCCTTTCTCTACCCCGTGTGGTCAAAACCACTGGTGGCCGTAGTCACAAATCAGGTGATGGGGCCAACCCATCGTGTGGTCAAAACCACTGATGACAATCCCGTATTAAGCATGTGGGGCCAACCCACTGTGGTACCAAACCACTGGGACGAGTCACGATATCCATATGTGGTCAAAACCACTGGTGGTACCAAACCACTGGGACTTAGTCACAAATAATAATTTCCAAGACGGGGCCAACCCGCCGTGTGGTCAAAACCACTGATGACAGTCCAAATATCCTTCCCCCTCCTCTCATCAATCCCACCATCATTTCCATATTAATCGCGGCATAAAATCATATGATGATGCAAATTAACATATGGCATAGCATTCAATAACGAAATGATAGCATATATCAAGATCCACGATCAGGGGGGACTTACCCGGAGTCCACGCTCATGCCCACAAGGCACACACAGTAATTTCAATGGCTAATCAGTTAATAATAGTTAACATAAAACATACATCACTAATGAAGTGTGTAAGGATACACACCTGACTGTACATAGATCTAATGAGAAATCCCAAAACTACGTGATACTACGAGATCCCGAAACGTATGCCCTCACTGCTCCTACAATCGGCCAACGCTTAGTTAGTAATCAAAAAGCCCTATTCGGCATAACTAGAAATCCCGAAAAGATGTTGCAAGAAGGTTATACTTTACCTTAATGCCGATTTGGTTTCCTACCAAATCCTGAAAATTCGCGACGGATCTCCCTTGCAATCGGCCTTAACACATCATTAAGAATAATAGGGCCATTCGGCCATGGCATAAATCCCGAAAACGAAGAGGAGTTGTCGCAACCTTACCTTAATGATAGATCCCTTCGGCTTTTACAAGGAGTCGGCCCTAACACCAATGATAGGAGAATCGGCCACCACAAAGAGAGAGAGTGAGATCACAAGAGGGGATTCGGCTATATAAGGAATAGAGAGAAAAAGGGGAATGAAGTAGCAAAACTTACCATACTAAGATTGAGATTCGGCTTCTATTGAGAACCAAAGAAGAAATGTGTTTCGGCACTTGAGGTGATGAAGAGATAACGCAAAAAGGAGAGGGATTAATGAACAGAGTATTCGGCCAAGAAGAGAACTAGACCAAAGTTTTGGCTTTTGAAAATAATGAGAAAAAGGGGAGGAGATGAAATCAAGATTCGGCTTTTGAATGTGTTTAAGATGAAGAAGAAAGGAATGGGATTGAGGAGAATTCGGCAAAGGAAGGTAAATGAACTTTCGGCACAAGGGGTTTAAGAGAAGAAGAGAGATGAAGTGGAATAGGTTACTTTCGGCTTTGAGCACAAATAGAGAAAGAAGAAGAGAAAGGTGCACAAGGTAGATCGGCAAGGAGAAGTTTCGGTCAACAATGATTGCATAGAAAAAGAAGAGAAGAGAAAGGCTTAGCAATGCATGAACCGAAAAGTAAAAGAAGAGAATGGGAGAATTGATTTTCGGCTCCTTTCAAAGAAGTGGCAATGGCAATGCTTGGTTCGGCCACTTGATAAGGCTTGCCGAAAGAGCAAAGAGAAAAATGCTACAGGGTCTCGGTTTGGCACTAACCGAAAGTGAAGAGGGCTTCCTAAGCTAGCCGAAACGCACCCCTACCTGGCCATTGAATTTCGGCACACAAGCTTCCCAAACCGATTACACTTCTCCCCTCCTAGAGTCCAAAATTCGGCCAACCTCTCCAAGCTCTCCCATCCACTCATTAAAATCGATTTGAATGAGTTAACTCCACTTTTTTCTCCTCTCATCCAGTTCAAAATTTGCTGATCAAATCCTCATCTATCCATGAGAGTCCCAGCTAAGCACAACTCTCCTGGCTTGTGGCGTGAAAAAGAAATTGTAGGGAGTGCAATTCCTGCTGCTCGAACACAGGCACTCCCCACCTGCTTGTGGCGTCATTTTCCTGACAACTTAGTGGCGCCTCCTTGCCACTTTTCCACCGGTTCCCTTGTGTCTAAATCTCTTGAATAATTCTTTTAACCCCTAACTCTCTTAGCTCCCTCTCACTAAGTACAAAAAAAAAATTTGGCCATGCCTCAGGCCTAACCTGAGGTCATTCCTAGACCCCAAAACATGCCAAATTAGTACAGCAAACATACCATCACATGCAAACACATGCAAAATGCAGAGACCCCGATTTAAGGATATTACATGTTCCCCTTACTTGCCTTTTCCTTTTGATTCCTTTCCCCAACCTCAACCTTTCCTTAATTCCTTAGCCACCTTACCAAAAATAAAGAAGTCAAACTTGCCATAAATACCTCTTGGCCGACACTTAAGGAAAGAGTGCAAAAATATAAGTCAAAAATTGCACACAAAGGGATTCGAACCTCTTCCCTCAAGGTACTACATGTGGCGCCTTAACCTTCTTACCAATAGCTCATTTATGCTAGCTATTTACTCAATTATTTCCATATGCTTTAAGGTCACTTACTCCATCTCCTTAAAGTGCTAAATGCCAAAAAATTTTACTAGGTCCAAATAAACCCCGAGCCTTCTCAGGACCTCCTAAACATACACAATTAATAATCTAACTAGCTTAGCACCAAAAATAATGCAACACATAAAATTCCAAATTTGAGGATGTTACAATTCTACCCCCTTAAAGAAAATTTCGTCCTCGAAATTTACCTGATTAAAAGATGTGAGGATATTGCTGCCGAATCGCGTCCTCAGGCTCCCATGTAGCTTCCTCCGATCCGTGATTGCGCCATAAAAGCTTGACTAACGGTACCGACTTCCTTCTCAGCACCTTAACATCCCGATCTAAAATTTGCACTGGCTCCTCCTCGAACGACAAGTCAGGTCTTATCTCAACTTCCTCTACCGGTACTATATGAGACGAATCCGATCGGTAACGCCTTAACATTGAGACATGAAATACACTGTGTATCTAACTCAACTCCGGAGGTAACTCAAGCTGATAAGCCACTGGCCCAACACGCTTCAAAACACGGTATGGTCCAATGAACCTAGGGCTCAACTTGCCCTTCCTTCCAAATCTGAAGATCTTCTTCCAAGGTGAGACCTTTAGAAAGACTTGATCTCCCACCGCAAACTCAATATCCTTACGCTTGGATCGCATAAGATTTTTGTCTATCCAAGCTTCCTTTAACTGCGTGCTAATTACCTTTACTTTTTCCTCGATCTCGATATCGACTTAGGGCCCAATAACTGCCGCTCCCCAATTCACCCAACAAGTAGGAGTACGACATCTACGACCATACAATGCCTCGTAGGGTGCCATCTAAATACTGGATTGATAGCTATTGTTATATGCAAACTCTGCCAACGGTAGGAAATCCTCCCAACTACCCCTGAAGTCAATCACACAGCCCCTTAACATGTCTTCCAGAATCTGGATTACTCTCTCTGACTGACCATCTGACTGAGGATGAAATGCCGTGCTGAAATTTAACTTTGTTCCCAAAGCTTCATGTAAGGCTTTCCAAAACCATGATGTAAACCTAGGGTCCCTGTCCGATATAATAGACACTGGTACCACATGTAACCTCACGATCTCTGCTACGTACAACTTGGCCAACTTTTGCAATGTGTAATCCGTACGAACAGGTAGGAAATGGGCAGTCTTCGTCAACCGATCCACTACTACCCAGACGGAATCTTTCTTAGTAGGCGATAAGGGTAACCCACTAACAAAGTCCATCGTTATCCATTCCCATTTCCATAATGGAATCTTCACCGATTGTAGTAATCCCTACGAAAATTGATGTTCCGCCTTCACTTGCTGGCATGTTAAGCACCTACTCACAAAATCAGTAACCTCCCGTTTCAACCCTGGCCACCAATATTGTTCACGGAGGTCTTGATACATTTTATTTCCCCCGAGGTGTATAGCATATGGGCTACTATGCGCCTCTCGCAGAATCATTTGTCTCAATTCCGAATCTTTGGGCATAAAAATTCTTCTGCGGAAACACAATACTCCATCATTATTCAATCCAAAATCCCCTATCACACCACCTTCCACTTGCTGAAGTAAAGAACCCAACCTTTCATCTAATAATTGTTTTTCCTTAATATGACCAATCCACGCAGGCTTCACCTGAAGTTCGGCTAGCAAACTACCATCTTCATACAAGCTGAGATGAGCGAACATTGCTCTCAAATCTGATATCACCTTACGACTCAACGCGGCTGCCACCACGTTAGCCTTTTCGGGATGATACTCGATTGAGAAGTCATAATCCTTCAACATCTCTATCCACCTCCGCTGTCTTAGGTTCAACTCCTTTTGGGTAAGGAGGTACTTTAGACTCTTATGATCCGTATAGATGATTGACTTCTCACCGTACAGGTAGTGCCTCCAAATCTTCAAAGCAAACACCACTGCAGCCAACCCCAAATCATGAGTGGGATAATTCACCTCGTGCGGCCTTAACTGACGAGATGCATAAGCCACCACTTTTCCACTTTGCATCAACACACATCCCAAGCCCGTGTGTGACGCATCACAGTAAACAATAAACTCTTTTCCAGCCTCAGGTTGAATCAATACTGGCGCTTCCGTCAGAATCTTTTTCAATTTCTCAAAGCTCTCTTGCTACTGATCTGACCACACAAATGGTACTCCCTTGCGCAATAGTTTAGTTAGGGGTGCAGCAATCAACGAAAACCCCTCAACGAAACGCCTATAGTAACCAGCCAATCCTAGGAAACTCCGAATTTTAGTGTAACATCCTGAATTGGTGGGGCTTCCCATTTAGTGTGCTGTGATGTTTATGTTACGCTTGATGTGCTAGTTAGGTTGTTTAAGGGGTTAAGAATGGGCTCAGGGATTGGGCCGAGGCCTTAATCGAATTTTCTGCTTGGGCACTCTGGTGGAAAGCCAGCTAGGATAGGGCTTAAAAGATATTATCTGTAAATTAAGACACACAAATGGGCTTGTGGCCCAGTGGTCAGTGGCGCTACTTAGGGGCTTTGAGGTGGCGTGATAAGCAATAGAGATGTCCAAGGTTCGAGACGCATTACCCACTTATTTTAAATGTTTTTGGCGTCAAAAGAATGGAGAGTTAGGGGCGGCTAGGATGCTTGGAATTAGGAGATTTATGTGTTTGGATAATGTGGATAATGTGGTAGATAAAAGGAAGAAGAGGTGGTGTTATCTGGGTCACTTGTGGATGAGAGATCAGGTAAGGATAAGGGAGAAAGTTTAGAAATTATCTACTGATCACAGTAGTGGCTGAATTTCCAACTCTAGGGGAAAGAGGAAATCGGTTTTGATGAGGCTAAGGGGGGTGCCAAAATTTCCCTTGTTAATTAATTAGTCTTAGTTTTCAAAAGAGGGCAATTCCGGCTTTTGGTTAGTGTGTGTGCCAAAAATTTGATTAGAAAATAGGGTACTTCTAAATTTTGGCATTTATTCTCATTCTCTTCTCTTAGTTGTTTCTTTTCTCAAAAAGCCGAAAACTCCTAAAGTTCCATCTTCTTCTTCATTCTCTACTAAATTCGAAACCTCATAGCCTTTCTCTACACCTTTTCTCGATTTCTTCTATAAGCCGAAACCCTTAAGTATTCCTTCTCTTTACTCTCTTCTGCCATAGCCGAATGTCCTAGTGCCCATTCTTTTTCTTCCTGCTGATTCCTTCATTGAAAGCTGAATCTCCATAGATTTCTTTGAATCATCTTCTCTTTTTGATTTTTGCAAAAAGCCAAAATCTTCTAGGAGTTACCGAATTCTCTGTAAAGGTAGGTGCCGATTTCTTCTGATCTATTCTTTGTTCTCTTTCAGTTTTTAGAAGACAAAGTCGAAAGGCTAATGGATTGATGGTTTCTTGTGTTTACGTGTTAGGCGACATTTGGGAATTGAAGTAGATCGCTTAGATCTAAAAGCCGGAACTGCTAGTCTCTGAACCTCATATCTCTCTTTTCGAGATTTTAAGGTAAGGGGTTCTCTTTAGATTCTCGTTAGATTTGCTATCGTAATTGTGATCTTAACCATATGTTATGATGGTAATAACTGATAAGGTCTTTTGATGGAATCAAATATCGATCAGGCGAAGGAGGGGATTGGATCTGTTAAACTAATCCCTAAGTTTAAGAAACGAGCGGTGTCAGTAGTTCGGGATTGGCCACCGGGTTGCAGACCGGCTTCAGAACAAAACCTTAGACAGTTAGCAGTCGTATCGGCTTCTGATAGTGTCAACATAGAAAGTCTCGTCTTGTTTGTAATCAGGTGTGTAGATCTCTATCACACTAATTAATATGTACTATATATGTTATGGGCTAAAAGCTGGATAAAGGCTGTATGGACAGTCGTATTACCCGAAAAGGTTAGGCAAGGGATGCCAGGTACGTAATCATAGAAACTTCTCTATGTGTATCGATGTATGTGATAGACTGTGATCTTTTAGGTAGTATATTATTTTGCTTCTGCATGGATGTATGCATGGGATGGGTTTGATATGATGAAGGGGAAGAGCATGTTAAAAGGTCACCTAGTGATCGGAGGTTGAACCACGATATGTACACTTAGGTCACAATAGTGATCGGTGGCTCGCCACACACTTGATTATAAGGTCACACGGTGATCGGTGGCTCTACCACAAAGGGATTATAAGGTCACATGATGATCGACATTATAACCGACAAAGCATGACCGCCGATATGGTGTGTAGCGGTTGGTGGGTTGATTGTAGAAATCCCGAGGTGTGATGGTTGGTACAGTGGTGTGTAGAGGATGGACTTTTAGGTTGGGTTGGGCCATGCAGCATGTGAATATTTTGTTGCCATTGTATATGGGCCAAGGCCCATAATGTGTTTGTGGGCCTCAAGCCTTTTTATGTGTTTTCGGGATTTGCACACCGAGTCTTGGTGACTCACCCTTTATTTTTCCCGACTTTTCGGATGAGCGATGGGATTGTGGACATGGGAGTTTAGGCGGACTCGATGGGCCATCAAGTCTTATATTTTCATAAACTATTTTCAGTTTTCCTTTAAGTTTTCAATTTTGGGACTATTTATGTAATAAGGCTCCATAGCTTAGATTCATATTATAATTGTTAATGTCTTTATTCTATTTTTTAAAAAAAATTAATTTTATGTTCAAAGACTTATCTATAGGAAGTAAAAATATGGGAATTTCAAACACGTTCAAAGAAAAGCAAAGGTTTTCTTCAAATATCACTTATTTTAGCGAATACCTAAATAAACAAACTGAATTTCCAAAAATCATCCAAGTGAAGTTTTTAACGTTAAACCTCGTAGCATACCAGATCTGGTCGTAATGTTTGGGCCGGGTTTGGGGTGTTACATTTTTGTATCAGAGCCTTGTTGCAAAACACGGGCTGTGAAATGGGTCTAGTAGGGTGTTGTAAAATTGATGTGAATTTGAGAAAAATGCTTTGGGTTGAGATATGGCCTTCAAGTCTACCGACACTCGATCCACGCAGGTAAGTATTCTAACTCTTGATGTGATATGCATGTTGGGTTTGATGGGCTTTATGGACGTAGACTAGTATGATACGGTTAATGGATCTTAGGCCTAGTTTAAAGAACTCTTCAATTTCATAAAACTTAATCTAATTAAACATGTCCGTAAACAAGTAGTCAAGTTAGGGTGTGGTAACAGCATACGCATGTCTAGGATTGGATTCAGTGGAGAGCTTGGTACTTAAGCGGCCTTAGTGGCTCACCTCCTCTTCGCTGGAATCCTACCTGGTGCGTAGTGACTGTTCACCTTAGTCGCGAGGGCTTGTTGATGGGGCAAAGACCATAATTAAAACCCGAAAGGGACCAAATACCTTTAGTTTTGTAAATTACCAAAATACCCTCGATTTGAAAAAAAATTTTAAATTTTCCAAAATACCCCTGCTTTACAAAAAAAAACCAAAATATTTCTATTTCGAAAAAAAACACCAAGATACTCTAATTTGGGATATTACAAAAATACCCCTGTAGGATAAAATTATGGAAAAACCCCTGGGTAGTGAAATGACGAAAATACCCTTATGTGACGAATGTGAGTTCATAGATGCTACTTGTATGTTGATGTATGATGGTTGAATGTATGGGGTTCCTAGAACTAGGAGATACAGACTTGAGAGCTCAGAACCTGTAGATATAATTTCGAATTCGAAAGAACTACTCTTGAAACTACTGTCCATAAGATTGTTCGTGGTTAACCAGTGAAAGAAATTATTAATTCATAAAATTTCTAATCAAATAAACACGAATCGGTAGAATGAGTACAAGGGGTCGTGGACGTCCGCCGTGTGGTCGTGGGAGGGGTAGGATGGCTGTGTCAGAACCAGTAGGATCTGGCCATGGGTCTGGAAACGAGATGCCGGTACCACCCGCTGCGGAGATGGAATTTCAGACTGCATGTACCCGAGAGATGATGCGGTATCTCAGGCGATGTTAAGTGTTTTAGAGAGGGTTGCTGGGGCAAGCATAGGCACAGGAGCCCAGAAATCTGTGTCGGAGCGACTTAGAGCCAATGGGGCAGAAATGTTTAGGGGAATTTCTGGTATAGCCCCGAGTACAGCTGAGTATTGGTTGGAGGCGGTTGAGCGTATAATGGATGATCTGGATTTCACGAAAGAGGAAAAACTAAAAGGGGTTGTATCTCTCCTGCGGGACGAAGCTTATCAATGGTGGCTTACGGTTAAGGATGGTACGGTGGCTGACTGTATCACCTGGGATCTCTTCAAACCGGCGTTCCAGAGTAAATACATTAGGTTGAGTTATGTGGATGCGCAGCATAGAGCGTTTTTGAATCTGGTTTAGGGAAGTAGGTGGGTGGCTGCGTATGAAGCGGAATTCTTACGCCTTAACCGTTATGCTCGAGGGATGGTGGCCACAGACCATGAACGTTGTGTTCGATTTGAAGGTGGTTTGAGGGATGATCTACGTGTATTGATAGCACCACAGCGGGAGAGGGAATTTACTGTGCTTGTGGAAAAAGCTAAGATAGCTGAGGAGGTTAAGCGGACGGAAAAAATTGAATCGGGATAGAGATAGGGGTGGAAGCAAGAGAAATTTTGGATCATCGTATTAGTGGGCGTGCTCGAGAAAAGGCCTAGGTCGGATCGCCGAGGCGGGAGGAGAGACTTGTCATTGTTAGTCGGACACACGTAGTGTGCTCGATGTGGTAAATTCCATGTAGGTGAGTGTTGGGCGCAGCGGTGGGAAGTGCTTTAGGTGTGGATCTACGGACCATCAAGTTAGAAACTGTCCACAGCAACGGGGTAGTGAAGGGCCCATGGGTCAAGGGAATGCACAGCCGGGAAGAGGTGGTCAGCAGCCACAGAGAGGTCGTGGTCCAGCCAGGGGTGGTAACGGTTTCGGTCGGATCAATTTTGGAAAACATAGTAGCTCCTTTTAACTGATCAAATAAATCATCAATTCTGGGCAACGGATATTTATTCTTTATTGTCACCTTATTCAACTGACGATAATCGATGCACATTCTCATCGTGCCATCTTTCTTTTTCACAAACAGAATGGGAGCACCCCAAGGTGAGAAACTCGGTCTAGCAAACCCTCTATCAGTCAATTCTTGTAACTGTGACTTCAACTCTTCTAGCTCTGTTGGTGCCATTCTATACGGAGCTATTGAAATAGGCGTAGTACCGGGCAACAACTCAATACCAAATTCAACTTCACGTATCGGAGGCAAACCCGACAATTCTTTCGGAAACACATCAGAATATTCACAGACAACAGGCACTGACTCAACTTTCTTTTCAGACACCTTCGAGTCAATAACATAAGTGAAATATGCTTCATATCCCTTTTTCACATAACTTTGAGCTTTCAAAACCGATATCACAGTAGACAATTCATTCATATCATTAGACTCAATCCGCACAGTTTCATTATTCAGACATCTCAAATCAACAGTCTTTCTTTTACAATTTACAACCGCATCATGCAAAAACAACCAATCCATACCCAGAAGAATATCGAACTCGTCAAATGGAAACAGCATCAGATCAGCAAGAAAACAGATATCTTGAAACATTAACGGACAGTTCTTGCATACTTTGTCAACAAAGACACTTTTACCTAAGGGGTTCAATACTTTTATAGTAAACTCAGTAGACTCTACAGGCTAAGTCTTGATGAATACTAAATTCATACATATATATGAATGCGTAGAACGAGGGTCTATCAAAGTAATCACAGAAGTATCATAAAGAGTAAAAGTACTCGTTATAATGTCAGGCGATGAAGCTTCCTCTCGAGCTCGTCACAAAGATACGCCTAACAGCGCCTAGCTTCGAGATCGACAACATTGTCTCTTGTAGTTCTCTCGACTACCACGACATTCTTTACATTCTTCGATGGTCTACCTCTCACAGTGTGCAATATCGGATCTCGATTTTGAACTCTCTCTGCTCAACAGTGCGGGGCAATCACGGATAAAATGATCAAGCGATCCACATCTGAAGCAAGCTCTGTCATTCAATCTACAGCTTCCCGGATGCCTTTTTCCACAATGTTTACATTCAGGTCTTTCAGTCTGGACATTACCAACACTGGCTACTAAAGTTGCTGGAGTTTTGGAACTTATTTGCGGTCTAGATTGATTTCTGTTCGAATATCTCACATTATCCCTGAATCTTTTCGGAGCAGATTGAAATGATTTACTCTGAAATCTCTTTTTCATATCTCGAGTATCAGACTCAGCTTTTCTTTTATCTTTCCCGAGTACCTCTGCTTTACAAGCTCGGTCAACGAGTACAACGAACTCTTTTATTTCTAAAATACCAACTAGAAAACGGATGTCTTCATTAAGTCCGTCTTCAAATCTTTTACACATTATAGCTTTGGATTATACACATTCCCGAGCATACTGACTTAGTCTCACGAATTCTCGTTCATACTCAGAAATAGTCATTCTGCCCTGTTTAAGTTCCAGAAATTCCTTCCGTTTTTTATCAATGAATCTTTCACTGATATATTTCTTTCGAAACCCGCTTCGAAAGAAGTCCCAGTTAACTCGTTCTCTCGGAACAACAGAAATCAGATTTTTCCACCATTGATAAGCTGCATCTCGGAGTAACGATACAACACACTTTATACATTCATCCGGAGTCAGAGACATTTCGTCGAATACCCGGATAGTATTTTTAATCCAAAACTCAGCCTTTTCTGCATCATCATCTTTAGTAGCCCAGAATTCTTCGGCCCCATACTTACGAATCTTGTCAACAGGAGGCTTATTCAACAGATTCGGATGCATATCTGGTGGCAAAATTGTAGTCTGAGGGGGATTAACAGGGGGCGGGGGTTGCAAAACAGTCGGGTTATTCTTTACAAACTGAGTGAACCACTCACTCATCATCTGGAAGAAAGCTTGTTTAGCTTCTTCCCCTTGACCGCTAGTAGCCGGTCTCGATTCGTATAAGGCGCCGCCTCTTGCGCGGATCGAAGCGTATTGCTTTCTACGTCATCAGCTATGGCTCTTTCGGGATCCATTACTATATAGAAATCACATTTATACGTCAGGATTCATCACACTATCACAATTCAGATATATGGCATGTATAGCTAGACTCTAACACGCTACGTTAGTCCGAGAATCGGCTAAACCGTAGCTCTGATACCAACCAAATGTAACACCCCTAACCCGTAACCGATGCCGGACTAGGGTTAGGAGCATTACCAGACAGATCGGAAACTTACACAACATTTCATACATTACATTCATCATTAACGATCATAGTGTCCCTTAGATGAGTCATCAAGACCCAAAGCATGCATATAAACCGAGTTGGGACTAAACTGAAACACATATGAAATTTCATGAAAATTAAAAACTTTTCTAACTTTCAGGGGAGACACGCCCGTGGGAGGAGACCGTGTGCCCTCCACGGCTTCTAGACACCCCCGTGTGTCCATCTGTGTTTACATACTGACAATATCAACACGGTCACTAGGCACGTCCGTGTGCCATGACCGTGTGCTACCAGACCATATACTGACTTTTCCAACACGGCTACCAAGCATGCCCGTGTGCCATGGCCGTGTGCTCTTAGCTAGCTACTGACTTGTACACCACGGCCAGCTGACACGCCCATGTCGAGGCCGTGTATTATTTAAGCTACATTCTGCCAATTCAACCACGGTCTTAGGCACGCCCGTGTGCCACAACCGTGTGACATTATAGGCCATTTACAAGGACAAAATGCCACCCATAAGGGTCAACCTACAAGCCATATTTACCAACATATCTCATGCACATATAACCATCAAAAACATACCAAAATAATCATTCAAACCATGCATTCAATACCATTTCCAACCATGACAATTTCAAAGAATAAAACTCATATCATTACAAGCATATTTCATTCATTTGCTCACTCAACCTTGGCCATTTCACATGCTTTCATCATACCAAGATATGCATCATATATCACATTCATTTAAGCAAAGTCTTAATTCAAAAATAGCCAAATCACATGGCTAAGATCACATAACAACTTATACTAAAATACTAGCCAATACATGCCATATCTAACTTTATACATTTTCAAAGTGTACCAAAATGAGTTTAGTAGTGTGATGACGATCCGTGACGGTCCCGAGCCTTCAGTAGCTTTGACGACCTATAAAATAGAGAAAACACACACAGAGTAAGCTTTCTAAAAGCTTATTAAGTCACATACAAATAAACTTAATAGACAAGTATATAAGCATATAGAAATATAGGCACATTTCATATACATTACATCTTCTCACATATATACTTTGGTTCATACTATTGGCCACATTTGCCACATTCATCAATTCAAAAAATCTCTTATGCACAAAACTATTTCAAAGGTCCATAACCATCATAGCAAGGTTACATAGGAACTTACCTTATATACACACTTAGTGTATGAATCAACGTACCTGAAGCGGATTCACTATTTACATGGCTATTTCGTATCACAAACTTGCCCGTTGAACCGTAAGGATTCTAGTAGGATACTCAGAAAGCTCGGAATGGTCGTACAATGCCAATGTCCCAGACGAGGTCTTACATGCACTCAGACATTGATGCTGCTGTCCCAGACAGGGTCTTACATGTATCAATACGATGCCGATGTCCCTGACATGGTCTTACACGTAAAACTTATCTTGATGCCAATGTCCCAGACGCGGTCTTACACATAAAACTCATATCGATGCCTACGTCCCGGACTAGGTCTTACACGAAGTCTCAAATCAACGCCAACGTCCCAGACGTGGTCTTACATGATAAAACAGAACAGATACCTATGTCATGACATAGCTAATCCTATTTGTTCCTAGGTTCGTACGGGACTTCTCGGACTTAACACTATATCATCCATATCTCGGAATTCATATTCATAACCTCTCATAAGCATCCATCATCAACATTTTTCATATGAACAAATATAATTGCATACATATACGTTTATTTGCATAGTGACTTACCTCGGATTTGATTTATCGAGAATGGAAACGGCTACTCCGTTTACTTTCGCTTTCCCGTGATCTAAGTCTATTTTTCTCGGTTCTTGATCTAAACATATTCAGAATTAACTCTTTTATTCACTTATTCACTCAATTCAATCCAAAGACATACATTTAGGGCTATTTGCAAATTAACCCTCATATTTACATATTTTATCAATTTAGTCCATTTTTCTCAAAACACCAAATTCACAAAATCTATACACAACCAAGCTTAGCCGAATATATATGTACATCATACAAACCCATGCTTTTCATCAAATTAGCAATTTAGTCCCTCAATTTTTTATTTTCACAATTTAGCCCTAATTAGCTAAATTCATCAAAAATTCAGGAACAAAGTATGTTCATCTAGCTCATATCTTTCATTTATCAACTAAACTCATTTCAAAACTCAACATATCAACAATGGCATTTTACACAAACATCATCAATACACAAAATTAAGACATAGGTTTTATAGCTCTCAAAGCAACGATTGCAAAAACGTAAAATTATCGAAAACCGCTCAAAACGAACCTTGAATTTTAGCTTGATAGTAACCGAATGTTCAAAGCTTCCAAGCTTTCTTTTTCTTTGTGATATTCAACCAAAGTAGAGAAAATAAAAGATGAACACTCATCTTTTGTTTTCATTAATATAATGTTATTTATTCAATTACTAAATTGCCCATCCATTAAACATATAAGACAAATTAATACTAAGGTTATTAAGACATTCTATCATCCACTATCTCAATGGTGGCTTATTTGCCATATGAGGCCTCCATTTTTACAAAGCCACAACACTTTGATACCTTAGTAAATAGCAAGCAACTTTCACACTTAATGCAATTTCATCCTTTTGTCAAATTAAACACACAGACAAACGAATTAGCTTACAAAAATTTACCACATGCTTAATCACATATTAACGGAACAGAAAATAATATTAAAATATTATTTGGACTCGGATTCGCGGTCCCAAAACCACTGTTCTGACTAGGGTATTAACCGGACTGTTACAATTCTATTTAAACCACCCACCCCTCCCTCTTCTCACCCATTCAGCCCATTTAGTTTTCCTTTTCTTTCTCAAACCTCTCCCTACTTTTCTTCTCCAATACATTCCCAAAACTCTTGAGCTACATCAAAACCATGTCAAAGAAGCGGAAGAAGCCAAGCACAGTCTCCTCATGGAGACCAATCAATATAAGTTCATGCTGGCCGCTTCATTCACTCGCCAAGCCAAGGGTCTTTGAAACCATTTATCTTTTCTTTCACTTTTATCTTCTCCTTTATTTTCCTTCTCTTTGACTACCTTATGCTTAATTTAGTTTATTTTAATTTAGTTTCTTGGTTTTAGGTTCTTCAGGCTACTTGGGAATCACGCCACTTCTGCCACCGCCAGCACCTCCGCAGCCTTGGAAATCACGCCCACCTCATGAACCATCCAACAATAAGGACTCTACGGTCCATTTATCTTATCTTTTCCTTTAATTTTATTCTATTTTTCATTTTCCTTCACTTTAGCTTGCTTTTCTTTAATTATTTAATTAGTATAGTTTTAATTATTATTATTATATCCTGGCTAATCCTCCATGAGCTACCCAATTTCTTCATCTAGCACAGAGCTCGTTAGTAACCGCCACAACAAAAGACGACACCTCCAACGTATCTTTCACCTCCAGTCCAAGGATGTCATGCATAATTCAGGAAGTTTCACTTTTCCCCATATCTTATGATTTTATTATTATCGTGCTATTCTCTATCTTCGTACACTGAGGGCAATGTACATCTTAAGTGTTGGGGGGTGAACAACCTAAAAAGGTGCCTAACTTTTTTCATTATTCTCAAATTCCTGAAATTAGGTGCCAAACTTTTTCATTATTCTCAAATCCCTGAATTATACCTTGTCTTAAAGTAATATTATCATTAGAATGAAATTTCCATGAATTATGATTTTTATTGATATGTCTTAGATTAAGTCATTGATAATTGTGCATTGATAGTTAAATTCTAAGATACTAGAGAATCAAGCATGATAAGTCTATTTTTCAGAAATTAAATTTTTTTTCTAGGTTGTTAACATGAATTTGAATATTACTTTGAAATTTGAAATTTACGAGGTTGATATCAAAATACCCATAATTTTCGTGAGATTTTGAGCCTTACAGAGCATATATCCTTTTTCATGCTCACTTTTTGATTATGAGTGTGTCAACATTGAACTGTTATTCTAGAACTTGCCTCGATTATACATGTTGAGACCACATCTTTGATTTGATATACAGAAATGATAAAGGCACCTAGGATTTAACCCACTTACTCCATAAAAAGCCTACCTTCATAATTAACCCCTAGTGAACCCCTTTGATCCTAACAACCCTTTTTATTGACTCACCCACTAATATTAACCCAAAACCCTTTGTATCTGTTATCACCATTCTTCTTGACTACCTTTTTTTTTGTCGAGATTTGATTTGATCAGTTGCCTAACTATGTTCTTTATTTCAGTTGTTAAAGTTCTTTATTATTACTTGATTTGTTCTTAAAAAAAATCGAAGTATATTCAGTATTAGGATGATGAAAAGCGAGCTTGTACAGTTAAAGTCTATTTATTAAAGAAGAAGCTCGTATTATTAGTTTCAAAGTTTCAATTCATGTAATTATTTATTTTTCATTTCGTTGTTTCTAGTTAGGTAATTTTTCAGGTCGATCTCGATTCTAACCCTCTAATTCAGCCTTTATCCACACTTTTAACCCAAGCCCCGTCACAACCCTTTCAAAGACCTTTTGATTTGTGCATCATCTCATATTACAGTGGTGGAGATTTGATTTTCATGCAAGCCTATGGGATTAACTTTTCAGGTTTGACATTTGAGTGCTTAATTTTGAACCTTAAACACTTCGAGTGATTTGAGTGAATCTTTTGGGAGGATGTCAATCCTTGTAGGTTTTGGATCAGAGGTAATTATTTAGATAAGGGGAAACACCTATGTTTTGTGCTACAAATGTATGACTTATATTGTTTGAATATTTAGGACTCTTTGAGTTAGATTATCCATGTATAAATTATCTATGAATTATGATGAGACATTATTGATAGGAATATTGAATCATGGAAAGTTTGTTTTAATTGTAAGTTGAGAATTTTGCTTGAGGACAAGCAAAAGCTTAAGTGTGGGGGTATGTGATAAACCGTAAAAGTAACATATTTTAATCCCACATTTAGCATACTTTTGGATGATTTATCCCTTGATTTATGTAAAAAGGTGCTCTTAATCCTTTCTTTTCATGTTTTATACTCAGGAAAGCACCGGAGGATGGAAAGAACAAGAAACGGGCTCAAAACGGACCAAATTGGACCAAAGTGAAAATTGACACGGCCTGGACTTGAGCCAACACGGTCGTGTCTCCTTGATAGACTAGAACACGGCCTGATCACGATTTACACAGGCGTGTCACCTCATTAAAAGTCCGAACACGACCTAAAGACAATTCACACGGGCGTGTGCCATGGCCGTGTCCCTGTCGTGGAGAAGAGCAATTTCACTCGAAAAAGGATACTTAGGGGCAAAGATACCTATTTCAAAAGCCTATATAAACACCCTAAGTATAACCTAGAAGGGGCGGTGAGCTAGGCCAAGGAGCCGAGCCGAAAAGGTTAGATTTGTGGGAAACACTCGAAGATAGCCAGTTGATCCATCTCAAGAAGCTAAAATTCTACTCAAGACGGTGGATCTCTCCTTCAATTCCTTCAGGGGGTTTTAGGGATTTCTTATGTTTTGTTTTATCTTTTCTTCTGAGATGTTTTCTTTTATTTTTATGAACTAAACCCTTCAGATACCTGAAGGGGATGAAACTTAGATGAATCTTGTTATCGTTTACTGAACTATATGATAAATACTTGATTTGTTCTTATTTATGTGTTCTTAATTCTTGTGTTAATATTTTCGGGATATTGATTCAAGTTTGATGTGCTTAGGTGGAGGAGCAAAATTCCCTGCTTAAGAGTAGATCTAGCATAATTAAGCGGAGTTGATCGCGCGCCTAGAGATAGGGTGACAAGATTTTGCCGGATTAGGGTGAAACCTAATATGGGAGTCCATAGATCGAGTTAATGCAATTCTAGGGGTTTTAATTAGAAAGAGATTTCAATTAATCAACCTAGGGTTAGACGTTATTCACTTCGAGAGAGGGTTTAATATACATTAGGGAGTCTTACGGATCAAGTCAAGTGAATAAATCGTCTGGTTCAGAGTTAGATAACAAGTGAAGTCTAGGTGGATTCTTCCTAAGGGTATCGTCTTAATCAACTGAGTTTTTCCAATAGTATTTCCCCAATTCATTCTTTTGTCTTTGCGTCTTTAGCTTAGTAGTTAATTAAATTTAGATTAAATAACAACTTCACTTATTTTAGGCTAGATAATAAAAAGAAAGTTAGTATTAGTACTTTTGGTTCCTTTGGGTTTGACAATCCGGTCTTGCCTAAGCTATACTACTGTTCGATAGGTGCACTTGCCTCAATCATTGTTATAGTTAGTTCTAGGTTCGATCATTATAAATTTAAAACTCTGAAATCACAGCGATGAATGTTAGATAAACATCTTTTCTTAAGTGAATTTCATGAAAAATGCTAGTAAGGACTAGTTTGTAAAAGTTATGAAATTTGTCATACATGCTAGAAATAGAGAGAATTGATTATTGCTGTAGTTGAGAGAATGATTCAGCTGAGCATGAAGTTCACAAAAGTTGAATAAAAATCACTTTACGAGCCTTGGGGCAAAAGTGTAATTATGAAAAAGTTTAAGGGCAAAATGGTAATTTTGCCAAAGTATGAGTCATGAGTCAATTTAGTCAAAATGAGTATTAAATAAGCTAAATTATTATTATAGATCAAGAAAAATGAAGCTCAGATCGAAACCGTGGCAAGAACAAAGTCGAGGACTAAATTGCATATCTACATACATTTTGTACATTGAAGGTAAGTTTTTATGATTTCTAAGCTTTATGATTAATATCATTGAATTGCTTAGTATGATGTAAAATATATCTCAATTCCATGAGATTGTTTAATGATATGTTAAACAAAGAAATCATTGAGATTATGCATGATGAAGTCCCGATTGAAGTTGAATTACTTAGGATACTCAATCTATCACATGAAACAAGAAAGTCCATATAAGACCAAGCCAAGGCATGGCGTCGGCAATCAAGCAAGTTATCATGTAAGACCAATACAAGTCTTGGCATTGAAGAGTTATTATGATATGAAGACCTATATAAGCCCAAGCCAAGGCATGGCATTGGTGAGTCTCCAAGCAAAGATGTCATGTAAGTCCAAGACAAGTCTTGGCATTGAAAAGCTATCATGAGATATAGATCCCATGTAAGTCCAAGCCAAGGCATGGCATTGGTGAGTAATAAGGAAGATTTCATGTAAGTCCAAGCCAAGGCTCGGCATTGACCAATTCATGAGTAAAGATACCAAGTAAGACCATGTCAAGACATGGCAATGGTAAGTTCCCAAGGGAACACACAAGGAAGACTTCGTGTAAGCCCATGTCAAGACATGGCATCGATACCAAGTTGAGAGATTCCATGTAAGACCAGCTCTAGGATATGGCTTTGGCATCGAGATATATGTGAGATGAGATTCAGTATCCTCAGTTATTCATAGTAAATCATCGGGCAAAAGAGTAAAGAATAAATGAGAAAGCAAGAAAGTTAAGCAAGTAAAGTTATCATCAAAGTATGCTAGCTAAAGTTAACTAAGAGTATTATTCATGTTATGAATGATGAAGTTAAGATTATGCTTACCTTATCAAAGTATGCTAATCTATATGATTAAGTGATATAGGTACCTTGTTTACCTTACAAGCATGAGATTAGTAAGTACCATGAAATATGTAAGAATTATTATGAGTAAGTGAGCTTAAACATATGAGTTTGGCAATGCCTTTATTTATGATGAATGAGTAATGTTAAGCAATTAGGTTTCTATATGCACCACATGCAAACTTACTAAGCTAAATGCTTACGTCTTTAATTCTTTCTTTCCATGTAGTCCCGCCAAGCTAATCTCGTGGATCATCATCATCGGAGCTCGGAGCACACTATCAATCACTATTTTGGTATAGCCAAGTTGTTTTTATTAAGTATGGCATGTATAGGAAGCCTTTCATTTTGAGTTATGTTTTAAAATTAGCCAAAGTGTTGGCTATCAAGCTTAGTATTCTTTTTGTATATGACCAAAGAGATGGGTCATGAATGATTAAGTATGTATATTTTTGTTTATCAATGAAGTATGCATCTTTGTTCATGTTAGATGTAGTACTTGAGTTAGTGAATTGAGTATTGGTTTGATCTTGATCTCAGGGTGGCAATTGGCTTGGAAAATAGCCTCTAGGTGCCCACACGGATGGACACACAGGCGTGTGTCTAGGCCGTGTGTCCCCTGCACATTAATGTTTTAAGTCAGAATATACCACGGGCTAATCACAAGGTCGTTTGTTTAGGTCGTGAGTGACACACGGTTAGTACATGGGCGTGTGCCCTGGCCGTGTGAAGTCTGCACCTTGCACTTGTAATTTGAATTGCCACACGGCTGAAGCACACGGGCGTGTGTATGGACCGTGTGGATAAGTCAAAATGTCACAGTTTAGCACATGGGCCATAGCCACGGGCGTGTCAAGGCCGTGTGAAATTTGTCAGTGTCGACCACGGGTGGAAGACACGGGCATGTCTTAGGGATACACGGACGTGTCCCAAGTAAAATGGGCGTGTGACCCCTGTTTTGAGGAAAAGTTTACAAAGTGAGTAAAAGTTTCTAGTTGAATTTCGAAAGTTTCCAGATGTGAGTTTAAGGCCTTGTAGGCCCATGAAATGTATGATTTGACTAAGAAAGAGAAGTTCTAATTCGAAACAAAATTTTACAGCCCGAAAGTACATGTTTTAATAAGTTCAAGTATAGTAATGTCTCGTATCCAATCTCATTTTCGGACTCGGGTATGGGGTGTTACAAGTTAGGTAATTTGTCAATTCAATCTCGATTCTAACCCTCTAATTCAGCCTTTATCCACACCTTTAACCTAAGCCCCGTTACAACCCTTTTTAAGACCTTTTGATTTGTGTATCATCTCATATTATAGTGGTGGAGATTTGATTTTCATGCAAGCCTATGGGATTAACTTTTCATGTTTGACTTACGAGTGCTTTATCCTGAACCTTAAACATTTCGAGTGATTTGAGTGAATCTTTAGTGAGGATGTCAACCCTTGTCGATTTTGAATTAGAGGTAATTATTTAGATGAGGGGAAACACCTATGTTTTCATGCTACAAAAATATATGACTTGATTGTTTGAATTTTTAGGACTCTTTGAGTTTAATTATCCATGTATGAATTATCTATGAATTATGATGAGACATTGTTGATGAGAATCATGAATTGAGGAAGTTCGTTTTAATTGTGAGTTGAGAATTTTGCTTGAGGACAAGCAAAAGCTTAAGTGTGGGGGTATTTGATAAACCGTAATAGTAACATATTTTATCTCCACATTTAGCATGCTTTTGGATGATTTATCCTTTGAATTGTGGAATTTGATGCTCCTAATCCTTTAAATTCATGTTTTATACTTAGGAGAGCATAGGAGAAGGAAAAGAATGGAAAACAGGCCGAAAATGGACCAATTGGGCCAGAGAAAGAAATCAACACAGCCTGGGCCCAATCCACACAGCCGTGCCTCCTTATCAGACCCAAACACGGCCTGGAGTCTATTCACACGGGCGTGTGCCATGGGCGTGTGCCATGGGCGTGTGCCTGCCGTGACAAAGAAAAATTTCACTCGGATTAGGATACTTAGAGGAAAAGAAACAAATTCCAAAAGCCTATATAAACACCCTAGAGGCCATCCTTCAGGGGGGCTGATCGTTGTTTTCGCGATGTCAAAGTCTTAAAATTTATAAAAAGAATGATCGAACCTGGAACTAACTATAACAACGATTGAGGCAAGTGCACCTATCGAACAGTAGTATAGCTTAGGCAAGACCGGATTGTCGAACCCAAAGGAACCAAAAGTACTAATACTAACTTTCTTTTTATTATCTAGCCTAAAATAAGTGAAGTTGTTATTTAATCTAAATTTAACTAACTACTAAGCTAAAGACGCAAAGACAAAAAGAATGAATTGGGGAAATCTTTGTTGGAAAAACTCAGTTGATTAAGACGATACCCTTAGGAAGAATCCACCTAGACTTCACTTGTTATCTAACTCTCAAGCGCATTTATTTATTCACTTGACTTGATCCGTAAGACTCCCTAATGTATATTTAACCCTCTCTCGAAGCGAATAACGTCTAACACTAGGTTGATTAATTGAAATCTCTTTCTAATTGAAACCCCTAGAATTGCATTAACTCGATCTATAGACTCCCATATTAGGTTTCACCCTAATCCGACAAAATCTCGTCACCCTATCTCTAGGCGCGCGATCAACTCCGCTTAATTATGCTAGATCTACTCTTAAGCAGGGACTTTTGCTCCTCCACCTAAGCACATCAAACTTGAATCAATATCCCAGAAATATCAACACAAGAATTAAGAAAACATAATTTAGAACAAATCAAGTATTTATCATATAGTTCAGCAAACAATAACAAGATTCATCTAAGTTTCATCCCCCTCAGGTATCTGAGGGTTTAGTTCATAACGATAAAAGAAAACATCTCAGAAGAAAAGATAAAACAAAACATAAGAAATCCCTAAAACCCCCTGAAGAAATTGAAGGAGAGATCCATTGTCTTGAGTAGAATTCCGACTTCTTGAGATGGATCAACTGGCTATCTTCGAGTGTTTCCCACAAATCGACCTTTTAGCTCGGCTCCTTGGCCTAGCTCACCTCCCTCTTCTAGGTTATACTTAGGGTGTTTATATAGGCTTTTGAAATAGGTTTCTTTGCCCCTAAGTATCCTTTTTCGAGTGAAATTGCTCTTCTCCATGACAGGGACACGACCATGGCACACGCCCGTGTGAATCGTCTTTAGGCCGTGTTCAGACTTTTAATGAGGTGACACGCCCGTGTAAATCGTGATCAGGCCGTGTTCTAGTCTATCAAGGAGACACGGCCGTGTTGGCTCAAGTCCAGGCCGTGTCGATTTTCACTTTGGCCCAATTTGGTCCGTTTTGAGCCCGTTTCTCGTTCTTTCCATCCTCCGGTGCTTTCCTGAGTATAAAACATGAAAAGAAAAGATTAAGAGCACCTTTTTACATAAATCAAGGGATAAATCATCCAAAATTATGCTAAATGTGGGATTAAAATATGTTACTTTTATGGTTTATCACATACCCCCACACTTAAGCTTTTGCTTGTCCTCAAGCAAAATTCTCAACTTACAATTAAAATGAACTTTCCATGATTCAATATTCCTATCAAAAATGTCTCATCATAATTCATAGATAATTTTACATGGATAATTTAACTCAAAGAGTCCTAAAGATTCAAACAATATAAGTCATACATTTGTAGCACAAAACATAGGTGTTTCCCCTCATCTAAATAATTACCTCTGATCCAAAACCTACAAGGATTGACATCCGCACAAAAGATTCACTCAAACCACTCGAAGTGTTTAAGGTTAAGAATTAAGTACTCAAGAGTCAAACATGAAGAGTTAATCCCATAGGCTTGCATGAAAATCAAATATCCACCACTGTAATATGAAATGATGCACAAATCAAAAGGTCTTTAACAGGGTTGTAACGGGGCTTAGGTTAAAGGTGTGGATAAAGGCTGAATTAGAGGTTTAGAATCGAGATTGAATTGACAAATTACCTAACTAGAAACAATGAACTGAATAAAGGTAATTACATTAATTGAAAACTAATAATACTAATAATACGAGCTTCTTCTTCAATATTTGGAATTCAAACGTATAAGCTCACCTAATCACAAAACTAATAATGAATATACTTCGATTTTTTTTAACAACAAGTAATCAAATATTTACAATAATAAGAAAGTACTTTAACAACTGAAATATAGAACATAGTTAGGCAACTGCTCAAAATCAAATCTCGACAAAAAGGGTAGTCAAAAAGGATGGTGATAACAAATACAAAGGGTTTTGGGTTAATATTAGTGGGTGAGTCAATAAAAAGGGTTGTTAGGATCAAAGGGGTTCACTAGGGGTTAATAATGAAGGTAGGCTTTTTATGGAGTAAGTGGGTTAAATCCTAGGTGCCTTTATCATTTCTGTATATCAAATCAAAGATGTGGTCTCAACATGTATAATCGAGGCAAGTTCTAGAATAACAGTTCAATGTTGACACACTCATAATCAAAAAGTGAGCAAGAAAAAGAATATATGCTCTATAAGTGTAACACCCCAAACCCGGCCCAAACGTTACGACCAGATCTGGTATGCTACGGGGTTTAACGTTAAAAACTTCACTTGGATGATTTTTGGAAATTCAGTTTGTTTATTTAGGTATTTGCTAAAATAAGTGATATTTGAAGAAAACCTTTGCTTTTCTTTGAACGTGTTTGAAATTCCCATATTTTTACTTCCTATAGATAAGTCTTTGAACATAAAATTAAATTTAAAAAAAAATAGAATAAAGACATTAACAATTATAATCTGAATCTAAGCTATGGAGCCTTATTACATAAATAGTCCCAAAATTGAAAACTTAAAGGAAAACTGAAAATAGTTTATGAAAATATAAGACTTGATGGCCCCTCGAGTCCGCCTCGGCTCCCATGTCCACAATCTCGCTCATCCAAAAGTCGGGAAAAATAAAGGGTGAGTCACCAAGACTCGGTGTGCAAATCCCGAAAACACATAAAAAGGCTTGAGGCCCACAAACACATTATAGGCCTTGGCCCATACACAATGGCAACAAAATATTCACATGCTGCATGGCCCAACCCAACCTAAAAGTCCATCCTCTACACCACCACGTACCAGCCATCACACCTCGGGATTTCTACAATCAACCCACCAACCGCGCTACACACCATATCGGCGGTCATGCTTTATCGGTTATAATGCCGATCACATGTGACCTTATAATCCACGTGGCAGAGCCACCGATCACTGTGTGACCTTATAATCAAGTGTGGCGAGCCACCGATCACTATTGTGACCTAAGTGTACATATCGTGGTTTAACCTCCGATCACTAGGTGACCTTTTAACATGCTCTTCCCTTCATCATATCAACCCCATCCCATGCATACATCCATGCGAAGCAAAATAATATACTACCTAAAAGATCACAATCTATCACATACATCGATACACATATAGAAGTTTCTATGATTACGTACTGGCATCCCTTGCCTACCCTTTTCGGAATAATCACATCGTCTATACAGCCTTTATCCGGCTTTTAGCCCATAACATATATAGTACAGATTGATTAGTGTGATAGAGATCTACACACCTGATTACAGACAAGACGAGACTTTCTATGTTGACACTATCAGAAGCCGATACGACTGCTAACTGTGTAAGGTTTTGTTCTGAAGCCGATCCACAACCCGGTGGCCAATCCCGAACTACTAACACCGCTCGTTTCTTAAACTTAGGGATTGGTTTAACAGAGCCAATCCCCTCCTTCGCCTGATCGATATTTGATTCCATCAAAAGACCTTATTAGTTGCTACCATCATAACATATGGTTAAGATCACAATTACGATAGCGAATCTAACGAGAATCTAAAGAGAACCCCTTACCTTGAAATCCCGAAAAGAGAGATATGAGGTTCAGAGACTAGCGGTTCCGGCTTTTAGATCTGAGCGATCTACTTCAATTCCCGAATACCGCCCAACACGTAAACACAAGAAACCATCAATCCATTAGCCTTTCGGCTTTGTCTTCTAAAAACCGAAAGAGAACAAAGAATAGATCAGAAGAAATCGACACCTACCTTTATAGAGAATTCGGCAACTCCTAAAAGATTTCGGCTTTTTGCGAAAATCAAAAAGAGAAGATGATTCAAAGAAATCTATGGAGATTCGGCTTTCAATGAAGGAATCGGCAGGAAGAAAAAGAATGGGCACTAGGACATTCGGCTATGGCAGAAGAGAAGGAATACTTAAGGGTTTCGGCTTATAGAAGAAATTGGGAAAAGGTGTAGAGAAAGGCTATGAGGTTTCGGCTTTAGCAGAGAATGAAGAAGAAGATGGAACTTTAGGAGTTTTCGGCTTTTTGAGAAAAGAAATAACTAAGAGAAGAGAATGAGAATAAATGCCGAAATTAAGAAGTACCCTATTTTCTAATCAAATTTTCGGTACACACACTAACCAAAAGCCGGAATTGCCCTCTTTTGAAAACTAATACTAATTAATTAACAAGGGAAATTTCGGCACCCCCCTTAGCCTCATCAAAACCGATTTCCTCTTTCCCCCAGAGTTGGAAATTCGGCCACTACTGTGATCAGTAGATAATTTCTAAACTTTCTCCCTTATCCTTACCTGATCTCTCATCCACAAGTGACCCAGATAACACCACCTCTTCTTCCTTTTATCTGCCACATTATCCACATTATCCAAACACATAAATCTCCTAATTCCAAGCATCCTAGCCGCCCCCAACTCTCCTCTCTTTTGATGCCAAAAACATTTAAAATAAGTGGGTAATGCGACTCGAACCTTGGACCTCCTTATTGCTTATCACGCCACCTCAAAGCCCCTAAGTAGCGCCATCACCACTTTGGGCCACAAGCCCATTTGTGTGTCTTAATTTACAGATAATATCTTTTAAGCCCTATCCTAGTTGGCTTTCCACCAGAGTGCCCAAGCAGAAAATTCGATTAAAGCCTCGGCCCAATCCCTGCGCCCATTCTTAACCCCTTAAACACCCTAACTAGCACACCAAGAGTAACATAAACATCACAACACACTAAATGCGAAAGCCCCACCAATTCAGGATGTTACAGTTCTACCCCCTTAAAGAAATTTCAGCCTCAAAATTACCTGATCAGAATAGATGCAGGTACTGCTGCCGTATTGCTTCCTCTAGTTCCCAAGTAGCCTCCTCAGAACTGTGATTCCGCCATAGAACCTTAACCAACGGAACCGTCTTCCTTCGCAATACTTTGACATCACGATCCAAATTTTCCACTGGTTCCCCTTCAAAGGATAAATCGGGTTTTACTTCGATTTCTTCCACAGACACCACGTGGGATGGATCCGAACGGTAAAGTCTTAGCATAGAGACGTTGAATACATTGTGAATCTGGCTTAGCTCAGAAGGTAGCTCTAGCTTATAAGCTACTGGTCCCACTCGTTTCAACACCCGATAAGGTCCGATAAATCTGGGACTTAATTTACCATTTCGTCCAAACCTCAGTACTTTCTTCCATGGCGACACCTTCAAGAACACCTTGTCACCCACTGTAAATTCTATGTCCTTACGCTTCTGGTCAACATAGGACTTCTGTCGGTCTGATGCTTCCTTTAATCGAGCCTGAATTAAGTCTACCTTCTCCTCTGTCACCCAAAATCTGACGTTCCCCTAATTCTGTCCAACAGGTAGGTGTACGACACCTCCGCCCGTACAATGCTTCATAGGGCGCCATCTGAATACTTGACTGGTAGCTATTGTTGTACGCAAACTCCGCCAACGGTAAGAACTCTTCCCAACTACCCCTGAAGTCAATGACACATCCTCTTAACATGTTCTCTAAGATCTGGATTACCCGCTCAGACTGTCCATTGGTCTGAGGATGAAACGCCGTACAGAAATCCAACTTCGTACCCAACGCTTGATGCAACGCCTTCCAAAATCGTGAGGTGAACCTAGGGTCCCTGTCCGATATGATTGATACTGGTACCCCATGCAACCTCACTACCTGCTATGTATAGCTTAGCCAATTTCTGCAGAGTAATTGACACGTCTTTGGTATGAAATGAGCGGACTTACGTCAAGCGATCAACAATCACCTAGACCGAATCTTTCTTAGTAGGCGTGAGGGTAGCCCACTAACAAAGTCCATTGCAATCCTTTCCCACTTCCATTGTGGAATCTTCACCGGCTGCAACAACCCTGATGGTAACTGATGTTCCGCCTTTACCTGCTGACAGGTTAAACACTTCCCCACAAATTCGGTCACCTCTCGTTTCAAACCCGGCCACCAGAACTGATCCAAGTAGGGTTGGAACACTCGGTTCATCATGTCCATAAATGCTGCTGGCGCGTTGGTCAACCCAAATGGAATCACCATGAATTCATAGTGACCATAGCGAGTTCTAAAAGCCGTCTTATGAATATCCGCCTCCTTGACCTTAAGCTGATGGTACCCCGATCTCAGATCTATCTTTGAGAAAACTGAAGCCTCTTTCAGCTGATCGAACAAGTCATCGATCCTCGGCAACGGGTATTTATTCTTGATTGTCAATTTATTCAACTGACGATAGTCAATGCACATACGCATTGATCCATCCTTCTTCTTAACAAATAATACCGGTGCTCCCCAAGGCGACACACTCGGTCGGATAAACCCTCTATCCAGCAACTCTTGGATCTGAGCCTTCAATTCCACCAACTCCTTCGGTGCCATCCTGTACGGAGCGATAGATACTGGCGCTGTTCCCAGAAGAAGATCAATACCAAACTCCACTTCACGATCCGGGGGTAATCCCGGAAGCTCTTCTGGGAAAACATCAAGAAATTCCCTCACCGTCCTAACGTCTCAAACAGTTAGTTCCTTGGCTTTCAGAGCCCGAACAAACATTAAAATTGCCTCGCATCCTTTCCTCACCATCCTTTCTGCTCTTAAGGCAAACATCACATTTGACAAACAGTTCCCCCTTTCACCTATCACCAACACTTCGCCACCCTCGGGAGTTTTTAACACCATACGCCTGGCTGCACAGTCCAAATTTGCTTGATACTTCACTAACCAATCCATTCCTAAGATCAAATCGAACTCCCTAAACGAGCGGTTCCATCGAGATCACCCGAAAAGCTACCCCTTGAACTTCCGGGGTACATCCTTATCTGATTTGCTCACCACTACGATTTGTCCTAGAGGGCTCACTCAGATCATCTCCCTAGAAGAAGTCTCATAATCTAAGTTCAAAGTTCCCGCTATAGCACTAGCTACATAAGAGTGCGTCGAACCAATATCAATCAAGGCAGTATAAGGCAAACCATAAATTAGAAACGTATCGGTTATGACATCCGGTGCGTCAGCCTCCTCTCGACGTCTGCAGCATAAACTAACCTCGACTGTCTCGCCTTGATGTTTTTTGCCCCTCGGCATGGTGCTCCACGGCCTCGACCGAAACCGTTACCACCCCTGGCTGGACCACGACCTCTCTGTGGCTGCTGACCACCTCTTCCCGGCTGTGCATTCCCTTGACCTGTGGGCCCTTCACTGCCCCGTTGCTGCGGACAGTTTCTAACTTGGTGGTCCGTAGATCCACACCTAAAGCACTTCCCACTGCCCGCCCAACACTCACCTACATGGAATTTACCACATCGAGCACACTTCTGTGTCTGACTAACAGCAGTAGGTCTCTCCTCCTACCTCGGCCAGTCTGACCTAGGCCTTTTCTGAGTACGCCCAGCTGGCCCTGATGATCTAAAATTTCTCTTACTTCCACCCCTATCTCTATCCCGATTCAATTTTTTTGTTCGCTTAACCTCCTCAGCTATCTTAGCTTTTTCCACAAGCACAGCAAATTCCCTCTCCCGCTGTGGTGCTATCAATACACGCAGATCATCCCTCAAACCATCTTCAAATCGAACACAACGTTCATGGTCTGTGGCCACCATCCCTCGAGCATAACGGCTAAGGCGTAAGAATTCCGCTTCATACGCAGCCACCAACCTACTTCCCTGAATCAGATTCAAAAACGCTCTACGCTGCGCATCCACATAACTCGACCCGATGTATTTACTCTGGAACGCTGTTTTGAAGAGATCCCAGGTGATATGGTCAGCCACCGTACCATCCTTAACCGTAAGCCACCATTGATAAGCTTTGTCCCGCAGGAGAGATACAACCCCTTTCAGTTTTTCCTCTTCCGTGAAATCCAGATCATCCATTATACGCTCAACCGCCTCCAACCAATACTCAGCTGTACTCGGGGCTATACCAGAAATTCCCCTAAACATCTCCGCCCCATTGGCTCTAAGTCGCTCCGACACAGATTTCCGGGCTCCTGTGCCCATGCACCACTGCCCAACCCCCTCTCTAAAACCCTTAACATCGCTTTGAGATACCGCATCATCTCCGTACTGCTCTGTCCTGAAATTCCATCTCCGCAGCGGGTGGTACCGGCATCTCGTTTCCGGACCCATGGCCAGATCCTACTGGTTCTGACACAGCCATCCTACCCCTCCCACGACCACGCGACGGACGTCCACGACCCCTTGTACTCATTCTACCGATTCGCATTTATCTGATTAGAAATTTTATGAATTATTAATTTCTTTCACTGGTTAACCACGAACAATCTTATGGACAGTAGTTTCAATAGTAGTTCTTTCGAATTCGAAATTATATCTACAGGTTTCAGTCTCAAGTCTGTATCTTCTAATTCTAGGAACCCCATACATTCAACCATCATACATCAACATACAAGTAGCATCTATGAACTCACATTCGTCACATAAGGGTATTTTTGTCATTTCACTACCTAGGGGTTTTTTCGTAATTTTATCCTACAGGGGTATTTTCGTAATTTCCCAAATTAGAGTATCTTGGTGTTTTTTTTCGAAATAGAAATATTTTGGTTTTTTTTTGCAAAGTAGGGGTATTTTGGAAATTTTAATTTTTTTTAAAATCGAGGGTATTTTGGTAATTTACAAAACTAAGGGTATTTGGTCCCTTTCGGGTTTTAATTATGGTCTTTGGCCCGTCAACAAGTCCTCGCGACTAAGGTGAACAGTCACTACGCACCAGGTAGGATTCCAGCGAAGAGGAGGTGAGCCACTAGGGCCGCTTAAGTACCAAGCTCTCCCTGAATCCAATCCTAGACATGCGTATGCCTGTTACCACACCCTAACCCAGCGACTTGTTTACGGACATGTTTAATTAGATTAAGTTTTATGAAATTGAAGAGTTGTTTAAACTAGGCTTAAGATCCATTAACCGTATCATACTAGTCTACATCCATAAAGCCCATCAAACCCAACATGCATATCACATCAAGAGTTAGAATACTTACCTGCGTGGATCGGGTGCCGTTAGACTCGAAGGCCATATCTCAACCCAAAGCATTTTTCTCAAATTCACATCAATTTTACAACACCCTACAAGACCCATTTCACAGCCCGTGTTTTTGCAAGCGGGCTCGATATAAAATGTAACACCCCAAACCCGGCCCAAACGTTACGACCAGATCTGGTATGCTACGGGGTTTAACGTTAAAAACTTCACTTGGATGATTTTTGGAAATTCAATTTGTTTATTTAGGTATTGCTAAAATAAGTGATATTTGAAGAAAACCTTTGCTTTTCTTTGAACGTGTTTGAAATTCCCATATTTTTACTTCCTATATATAAGTCTTTGAACATAAAATTAAATTTAAAAAAAAAATAGAATAAAGACATTAACAATTATAATATGAATCTAAGCTGAAACACCCCGAACTCGGCCCACGAGCCCTGACCGGATCGGGTATGTTCCTTGAGTAAAACAGTTAAAAACTTATTTGTTTCTTTTGGAAAGTTTGGGTGATTTTGAAGAAGATTTGATTTGTGTTGGGTTCAATGTTGAAAACAGCATTATTTTTGAAGTCTAGGTTTTAATAAAACTTTATTTTCAAAACAATAAATTAAAAATATTGCCGGGTTCTTAGAGTTTACTATTTAAACTGAAAACCATTTGTGTTAGGTGTCAAAACATTTTAAGGTTTATTTTTAAGAAAAGTTACTTAAACTTTAATTTGATAAGAATCGTGTCATAATAAAATATTTAAAAGTGCATGCATAAACAGTTTCATACTAGTGGCCTTATTACATCAAAACCAAACCCAAAATAAATTCGAAATACTAAAAACAATAAAAAGTCCAAAATAAAATAAATCCTGTGCTGTGCATGGCCACCACTAAGCTCCTGCTAACCCGGTCCATCACTGAGCGTCACCTGAAAAATATCCCACAACGGGGTGAGTCAAACAGACTCAGTGTGTAACAACCAACACTAAGTCTCAACGATTCAGGCATAGCAGATCATACATATACATATAGCAATTAAATATAATGATGCAATCCCGAACCCAAACCTATATAACCATCCGCTACACATCACCCGTACCAACCATCACACCATGGGGACTACTAAGTCGACCCTCCATCCGCTACACATCATCGAAGCGATGCAAGCATGCATTTACTAGCTCATCGCCCTTATAATTTTGTGGCATAGCCACCAGATAATAATTTTGTGACATAAGTCACCACATTCAGATATTGTGACATGAGTCACCACATTCAGATATTGTGGTATAAACCACCAGATCACTTCCCCTTTCCATTTAACCCATATGCCCCATGTCATACAAATCATGCAATTATCATGGCTTAGGCCTTATTTCACATTCTTATCAATGTTCACATATGTGCCATAATAGATATTAATAATATCATAACTACAATAGTAGTAAGTAACGTACCTGAGTACTTTGTACCATTGCATGGTACCCTTAGCCACATCTTACTTATTCTTACTAACACATTCAATAAAACATAACCATAAATCTATTAAGGCTTAGTGCAGGGTACACACCTGGTTTACTTAACGCTTCCACTGAAATCCCAAAAATCCCGATCTAACACTCTAGATCCTTAGTTCCTTGCTGCCAATTTGATTACTAATCAAATCCCGAAACTTTATGATGTTCCCTCTTGCAATCGGCTAGACACTAAATCACTTAACTAGTTAGTTTCAGCTTTTGAACAAATAAGAAACAGATCCGAAACATCAACTATGGCCTCGGCCGAATGTCATATACACTTACCTTATGGATCTAAATCCCGAAATTGCTACTTACCTTTGGTATCTGTCGAAATCCCTACAAGCACTATGTTAGATCCAATTCTAACATTTCATCTCAACAAATGGCCCTTGGCCGAATATACACATGACTTACCTTAGATCTTTAAAATCCCGAAGGTCTTCCCCTTGTAGTCGACAATCACAGAATCCCGAAACCCTCCTTCAGAGTTTCGGCCAAGATACATTAATAAGATTAATCTTTAACTTTCGGCTAAAAGAAAAGAAAAGAAATTGAATAGCATCTGATCTTACCCTTAATGCTATAGTTGACTGCCCCCTTGCTCGAATCCACAGAGAAATTCGGCTATGGCTAGATGTTAATCAACAGATTTCAGCTTTTGGGGCTTATTGAGGAATCGGCTTCAACAAGAGTGAAAAGAAAAGTATAGGACTTAGGGAGAATCGGCTATGGTGGGATTTTGAGAGGAGGATGTTCGGCCTTTGATGGGAAGAAGACGAAAGTGTGGCTTGACGAAATTCGGCTTATGGAAGTGAGTAGCAAAAAGGAAGAAAACAAAAGGGACACAAGCTGATCTCTTTTTTGAGAATTTTGGCACAAAAGAAAAGATGAGAAGAGAAGAATTTTCGGCACACCTACCTTGCTATCATTAAACCGAAAATACCATCCCTTGTACCCCATATTCGGCCAACTCCTCATCCCTTATCTAATCCCTTGTTTTTCTCTTTATCACTTCATTCAAAAATTAATAAAAATAATCCATCATTTATCCCTTATCTTAGCCGAATTTTAAAAAGGATTAAACTCATCCCTTTAGTGCCTTAATGCCGTCCACTACTGTTCACTCCTGCAGCAAAATAAAATTCTTTTATTTGCTTCCCTTGCAGCTCGAACCTTGCCCCTTGCCCACTACTTGTGGCGTCACATACTGAGGCCCTAAGTGGCGCCTCTATGCCACTTAAACAAGCCCATTTTTTGTGTCATATTTCCCTTACAAATTCTCTTAAGGCCACTCTTGTTCAGTTCCACTTCAAGACTTAAAATCTGATATTTTCTAAGGCAGTTTCCTATATTCTAAAGTCCTCAAAATTCATAAAACATACTTATAATTCACATAGGCATGCTTTCACGTAAAATTCAACAATAATTCATAAGCCCAAAATCTCGGATATTACAGTTCTACCCCCTTAAAATAATTTCGACCTCAAAATTACCTGGCTAAAATAAGTGAGGGTATTGCTGTCGCATTGCTTCTTCTGGCTCCCATGAAGCTTCTTCCGATCCATGATTACGCCATAATACTTTGACTAGAGGAACTAATTTCCTCCGTAACACTTTCACATCTCGTTCCAAGATCTGAATCGGCTCTTCCTCATAGGACAAATCTGGCCTTAGTTCCACTTCCTCAACTGGTACTACATGAGATGGATCCGATCGATAACGACGTAGCATAGAAACATGGAATACGTTCGTGCATCTGCTTCAACTCCGGAGGCAACTCTAATCGGTATGCCATCGGTCCAACTCGCTTTAATACCCGATAAGGTCCTATAAACCTGGGACTTAACTTCCCTTTGCGACCAAATCTCATCACCTTCTTCCAAGGTGACACTTTAAGAAACACTTGATCTCCTACATCAAATTCTATCTCCTTACGCTTAAGATCCGCGTACGACTTCTGCCTGTCAGATGCTTCCTTTAATCGTGCCCGAATTACCTCAACCTTCTCCTCGGATTTTGCCACAATCTCTGGACCCAAAACGCGACGTTCTCCTAATTTTGTCCAACACGTAGGAGTTCGACACTTCCGACCATACAACGCTTCATATGGTGCCATTCGAATACTAAACGATAGCTGTTGTTGTATGTAAATTCGCTAAAGGAAAATATTCTTCCCAACTTCCTCTGAAGTCTATCACACAACCCCTCAACATATCTTCCAACACTTGGATTACTCGTTCAGACTGTCCGTCCGATTGTGGATGAAAAGCCGTAGTGAAATCCAATCTGGTGCCTAAAGCTTGATGTAGAGCTTTCCAAAATCGAGACGTAAACCTTGGATCCCTATCCGAGATAATCGATACTGACACTCCATGCAACCTTACAATCTCTGCCACATATAACTTTGCCAACTTCGCAAAGAATAATCAACTTTGCTGACTTGGAATGAAATGCGCGGACTTTGTCAACCGATCCACTATCACCCATACCGAGTCCTTCTTAGTAGGCGTAAGGGGAAGCCCACTAACGAAGTCCATGGTGATTCTCTCCCACTTCCACTGCGAAATCTTTATCGGCTGAAGCAATCCTGACGGAACTTGGTGTTCAGCCTTGACTTGCTGACACGTCAAGCATTTCCCTACAAATTTGGTAACTTCCCTCTTAAGACCAGGCCACCAAAATTGTTCCCTTAGATCCCTGTACAACTTAGTACCTCCAGGATGCATAGCATAGGGGCTACCATGTGATTCCTGAAGAATTCTCTGCCTTAACTCCTTGCTCCTCGGCATACAGACCTTACCCTTGAAACACAACACTCATTCGTCATTAATACCATAATCTTCCAACTCTCCATTCTGCACTTGCTGCAACTTAGCACTTAAATCCTCATCCACTAACTGACTTTCCTTCACCTCATTCAGCCATGACGGCTTAACTTGCAACTCTGCCAGCAGACTTCCATCGTCATACAAGCTCAGATGTGTAAACATTGCCCTCAGATTCGACACCACTTTCTGACTTAGGGCATCTGCCACTACATTCGCCTTGCCCGGATGATACTCTATAGAACAATCATAATCCTTCAATAACTCCACCCACCTTGCTGTCTCGAGTTCACTCTTTACGAGTCAACAGATACTTAAGGCTCTTGTGGTCTGTGTAGATCACTGACTTTTCTCCATATAGGTAGTGCCTCCATACCTTAAGGGCAAAGACCACCGCCGCCAATTCTAAGTCATGCGTCGAGTAGTTAACCTCGTGTGGCCTTAGTTGTCGAGATGCATAAGCAACAACCTTCCTGTCTTACATCAGAACACATCCTAATCCTATGTGAGAAGCATCACAATACACCACAAAGTCCTTTCCTGCCTCCGGTTGAATCAAGACCAGAGCTTCAGTTAAAACCCTCTTAAGCTTCTCAAAGCTCTCCTGTTGCTTATCTGTCCAAACAAAAGGTAATTCCTTCCTCAACAACTTTGTCAATGGTGCGGCTATTGATGAAAATCCTTCCACGAACCTTCTGTAGTAACCTGCCAATCCCAAGAAACTTCGAATCTCAGCCACAGACTTAGGTTGTTTCCAATCCAAAGATCGCCTCAATCTTCCTAGGATCCACCCTTATTCCTTGAGACACTACATGCCCTAAGAACGCAACTTCCTTCAGCCAAAATTCACACTTGCTGAATTTGGCATAGAGCTTCTTCTCCCTTAATCTTGCAACACAATCCCAGAGATGCTCATCATGTTCCTCCTCAGACTTGGAGTATACTAGGATATCGTCTATGAACACAACGACGAACCTATCCAAGTAAGGTTGAAAAACCCGGTTCATCATATCCATGAACGCGGCTAGGGCGTTCGTCAATCCGAACGGCATTACTACGAACTCAAAGTGTCCGTATCTTGTTCGGAAGGCTGTCTTATGGATATCTGCTTCCTTCACCTTAAGCTGATGATATCCAGACCGTAGATCTATCTTCGAGAATACTGCCGCCCCCTTTAGCTGATCGAACAAGTCATCTATCCTTGGCAAAGGGTACTTGTTCTTGATGGTCAGCTTATTCAACTGACGATAATCTATGCACATACGCATAGTTCCATCCTTCTTCTTCACAAACAAGACCGGTGCTCCCCATGGAGACACACTGGGTCGGATAAATCCACGATCAAGTAACTCTTGAATCTGAGCCTTGAGCTCAACCAATTCCTTTGGTGCCATTCTGTACGGGGCGATTGACACAGGAGCTATTCCCGGTAGCAAGTCAATTCCAAACTCCACCTCCCTATCCGGGGGTATTCCAGGTAACTCCTCCGGAAAGACATCCACAAATTCCCTTACTGTTCTAACCCCTTCAACACTTATTTCCTTAGTGTCCAAGGCACTGACCCACATCAGAAAAGTCAGACATCCTTTCCTTACCATCTTCTCCGCCTTAAGAGCGGATACTACATTCGACAAATAGTTCCGTCTTTCGCCCATCACCACAACTTCCTTATCGTCGGGAGTTCTCAACGACATGCGTTTAGCGGCGCAATCCACATTTGCAAGGTACTTCACTAACCAATCCATGCCTAAGATTAGATCAAATTCCTCGAATGGTAGTTCCACTAAGTCAGCTGGGAACTGCGTCCCCTGAACTTCTAAAGGCACTTCCTTAAAGAGTTTATCTACTATCACGATCGCCTAAAAAAGGACTAAGTACAGTCATCTTCCTAGGTACCGTCTCAGAGTTCACATGCAAAGTTTCGGATACTTCACTAGCAACATAGGAATGAGTTGACCCTATGTCTATCAAAGCAATAAAGGGTAACCCCGAAATAAGGAACGTACCCGTTATAACATCAGGTGCATCGCCGTCTTCCCTCCGACGAATCGCGCATATACCGATCCCGGGCCGTCTAGCCTCGATATTACCAACACCTCTTCCTGGTGTTCCACGTCCTCTTCCAGCACCGTTTCCTTTGCCAATCGGACCACGGCCCTGCTAAGGCTGCTGTCCACCTCTACCAGCCTGATTGACACTCTGCCCTGTTGGTCGGCCCCCATCTATCTTTATAGGACAGTCCTTGATCATGTGTTCCTTAGACCCACACTTGAAACATCCTCCTATCTTTTTCCAACACTCTCCTAGGTGCCTCTTCCCACACTCAGCACAAGTACGGTATTGCTCTCCTGTACTAACTTGCTGACCTCGCGGCCCATCAACTCTAGGCCTTTTCTGCGCATTCCCAGATGACCCTGACGACCCAAAACCTCTCTTTTGCCTATTCCGGTCAGTATTCTGCCTTACAGAGTCCTTAACTCCTTCGGCTACTTTAGCCTTCTCTACTAACACGACAAACTCCCGCTCCTGCTGCTGAGCTATCAACAACCTCAGGTCGTCCCTAAGTCCGTCCTCAAACCGGACACATCGTTCATGCTCCGTAGCCACAATTCCTCGAGCATACCGGCTCAACCTTAAGAATTCAGCCTCATATTCCGCTACGGACTTGTTCCCTTGAACCAGCCCTAGAAATGCCTTCCTCTGTGCATCAGTATAACTAGTTCCAACATACTTCTTCTGGTACGCCACCTTGACATATTCCCAAGTGAGATCCTCAGCTGTGGCACCATCTCGAACTGTGAGCCACCATTGATATGCCTCATCGCGAAGTAGCGACACCATTCCCTTCAACTTCTCCTCAGCAGATAGATACAGCTCATCCATAATTCGCTCTGTCGCCTCCAACCAATACTCAGCCGTACTGGGTGCCACACCAGATACACCACGGAACATCTCGGCTCCGTTGGCTCGAAGTCGCTCGGTGCAGATTTCGAGCTCTCCCATATTTCCACCTGCTCCAGCCACCATCTCAAGAACCCGCAAGATCGCTCGTGATCTCGTGTCATCCCCGTCGATCTTGCTTCTCAACGCCAAAGACTGGTGGTGGTGGTACCTCATTCTCGCACCCTTGACCGGACCTAACGGGTTCCGTCACGGCCATTCGCGCTCTACCACGGCCTCGCGTATTACGACCACGTCCCTAGAACTCATTTCTACGATCACGCTTTAATCTGATTACAAAGTTTTATGTATTAGCCTTTGTTCCGCTGATTACCCGCGAAGAAATTTTATGAAAAGAAGTTTAATAGCAGTTCTTTAGATCAATCAAAGTTTTCGTTTCAAGTTTTCTACCCTAATTCAGAGAAACACGATCATTCAGTAGTACCTACAGCACACATTCACTATTCAAACATTTTCGTCTGTTCCTATCCCAGGGGTATTTTCGTCATTTCTCCTACAGGGGTATTTTGGTAATAAATCGGGGTCATTTTGGTAATTTTGTCAATCAGGGGCAATTTCGTAAATTTTCCAGGTCAGGGTATTTTAATATTTTGCAAAATAAGGGTTTCTAGAATTTTGAAAAATATATTAGTAAAAGTCGAGGGTAGTATGGTAGTTTAAAATTTTTCAAACCAAGGTCATTTTAGTAATTTTACAACCAGGGGTACTTAGGTAATTTTTGTAAATCAGGAATCTCTTGGAAAAATAATTTTGCTACAAATCAAAGAGGTAATTTGGTGATTAAAACTAAGATTTTACATAAATATGGCTAGTCCCTTTCGGGTTTTAATTATTGAGTTTTAGCCCGTGAGTAAGTCCTCTTGGTTAGGGTGAACCGTCACTACGCACCAGGTAGGATTCGAGCGAAGAGGAGGTGAGTCACTAGGACTGCTTAAATACCAGGCTCTTCCTGAATCCAATCCTAGACATGCGCACAATGGTTGCCACACCCTAACTCGGCGACTTAGTCACAGGTTTGTTTAATTAGGCATTAAGTCTTATGTAATTCTTAGGTTGGGGTAAACTAATCCTAGGGTTCAATAACTTACTATGCTAATCTACGTTCCCGATATGCCCTTCTACAAATCATACTATAAATCACACAACAGTCAGGAGTACTTACCTGGTGGACTTCGGGTCGGAGACTTAGGTGCCATGCCAGAAAACCTGCTCATTTCACAAAATCTTTCACAAAATTCGTTTGGGCTTAATTTTGAAAACGTTATGGGCTTTAATCCCAAGGCCGAGAGTTTAAAACCTGGCTCTGATACCAAGCTGAAACACCCTGAACCCAGCCCACGAGCCCTGACCGGATCGGGTATGTTCCTTGAGTAAAACAGTTAAAAACTTATTTGTTTCTTTTGGAAAGTTTGGGTGATTTTGAAGAAGATTTGATTTGTGTTGGGTTCAATGTTGAAAACAGCATTATTTTTGAAGTCTAGGTTTTAATAAAACTTTATTTTCAAAACAATAAATTAAAAATATTGCCGAGTTCTTAGAGTTTACTATTTAAACTGAAAACCATTTGTGTTAGGTGTTAAAACATTTTAAGGTTTATTTTTAAGAAAAGTTACTTAAACTTTAATTTGATAAGAATCGTGTCATAATAAAATATTTAAAAGTGCATGCATAAACAGTTTCATACTAGTGGCCTTATTACATCAAAACCAAACCCAAAATAAATTCGAAATACTAAAAACAATAAAAAGTCCAAAATAAAATAAATCTTATGCTGAGCATGGCCACCACTAAGCTCCTGCCGACCCGGTCCATCACTGAGCGTCACCTGAAAAATATCCCACAACGGGGTGAGTCAAATAGACTCAGTGTGTAACAACCAACACTAAGTCTCAACGATTCAGGCATAGCAGATCATACATATACATATAGCAATTAAATATAATGATGCAATCCCGAACCCAAACCTATATAACCAGCCGCTACACATCACCCGTACCAACCATCACACCATGGGGACTACTAAGTCGACCCTCCATCCGCTACACATCATCGAAGGTAGTCGCTGCAGACGACTAGCTCATCGCCCTTATAATTTTGTGGCATAGCCACCAGATAATAATTTTGTGACATAAGTCACCACATTCGAATATTGTGACATGAGTCACCACATTCGAGATATTGTGGTATAAACCACGAGATCACTTCCCCTTTCCATTTAACCCATATGCCCCATGTCATACAAATCATGCAATTATCATGGCTTAGGCCTTATTTCACATTCTTATCAATGTTCACATATGTGCCATAATAGATATTCATAATATCATAACTACAATAGTAGTAAGTAACGTACCTGAGTACTTTGTACCATTGCATGGTACCCTTAGCCACATCTTACTTATTCTTACTAACACATTCGATAAAACATAACCATAAATCTATTAAGGCTTAGTGCAGGGTACACACACAGTTTACTTAACGCTTCCACTTGAAATCCGAAAATCCCGATCTAACACTCTAGATCCTTAGTTCCTTCTTTGCCAATTTGATTACTAATCAAATCCCGAAACTTTATGATGTTCCCTCTTGCAATCGGCTAGACACTAAATCACTTAACTAGTTAGTTTCAGCTTTTGAACAAATAAGAAACAGATCCGAAACATCAACTATGGCCTCGGCCGAATGTCACATACACTTACCTTATGGATCTAAATCCCGAAATTGCTACTTACCTTTGGTATCTGTCGAAATCCCTACAAGCACTATGTTAGATCCAATTCTAACATTTAATCTCAACAAATGGCCCTTGGCCTAATATACACATGACTTACCTTAGATCTTTAAAATCCCGAAGGTCTTCCCCTTATAGTCGACAATCACAGAATCCCGAAACCCTCCTTCAGAGTTTCGGCCAAGATACATTAATAAGATTAATCTTTAACTTTCGGCTAAAAGAAAAGAAAAGAAATTGAATAGCATCTAATCTTACCCTTAATGCTGTAGTCGACTGCCCCCTTGCTCGAATCCACAGAGAAATTCGGCTATGGCTAGATGTTAATCAACAGATTTCGGCTTTTGGGGCTTATTGAGGAATCAACTTCAACAAGAGTGAAAAGAAAAGTATAGGACTTAGGGAGAATCGGCTATGGTGGGATTTTGAGAGGAGGATGTTCGGCCTTTGATGGGAAGAAGAAGAAAGTGTGGCTTGACGAAATTTGGCTTATGGAAGTGAGTAGCAAAAAGGAAGAAAAGAAAAGGGACACAAGCTGATCTCTTTTTTGAGAATTTCGGCACAAAAGAAAAGATGAGAAGAGAAGAATTTTCGGCACACCTACCTTGCTATCATTAAACCGAAAATACCATCCCTTGTACCCCATATTCGGCCAACTCCTCATCCCTTATCTAATCCCTTGTTTTTCTCTTTATCACTTCATTCAAAAATTAATAAAAATAATCCATCATTTATCCCTTATGTTAGCCGAATTTTAAAAAGGATTAAACTCATCCCTTTAGTGCCTTAATGCCGTCCACTACTGTTCACTCCTGCAGCAAAATAAAATTCTTTTATTTGCTTCCCTTGCAGCTCGAACCTTGCCCCTTGCCCACTGCTTGTGGCGTCACATACTGAGGCCCTAAGTGGCGCCTCTATGCCACTTAAACAAGCCCATTTTTTGTGTCATATTTCCCTTACAAATTCTCTTAAGGCCACTCTTGTTCAGTTCCACTTCAAGACTTAAAATCTGATATTTTCTAAGGCAGTTTCCTATATTCTAAAGTCCTCAAAATTCATAAAACATACTTATAATTCACATAGGCATGCTTTCACGTAAAATTCAGCAATAATTCATAAGCCCAAAATCCCGGATATTACATAAGCTATGGAGCCTTATTACATAAATAGTCCCAAAATTGGAAACTTAAAGGAAAACTGAAAATAGTTTATGAAAATATAAGACTTGATGGCCCCTCGAGTCCGCCTCGGCTCCCATGTCCACGATCTACTGCTCATCTGAAAAGTCTGGGAAAAATAAAGGGTGAGTCACCAAGACTCGGTGTGCAAATCCCAAAACACATAAAAGGCTTGAGGCCCACAAACACATTATGGGCCTTGGCCCATACACAATGGCAACAAAATATTCACATGCTGCATGGCCCAACCCAACCTAAAAGTCCATCCTCTACACACCAGCCCGTACCAGCCATCACACCTCGGGGATTTCTACAATCAACCCACCAACCGCTACACACCATATCGATAGTCATGCTGTCAGTTATAATGCCGATCACCATGTGACCTTATAATCCACTGTGGCAGAGCCACCGATCACTATGTGACCTTATAATCAAGTGTGGCAGAGCCACCGATCACTATTGTGACCTAAGTGTACATATCGTGGTTCAACCTCCGATCACTAGGTGACCTTTTAACATGCTCTTCCCCTTCATCATATCAACCCCATCCCATGCATACATCCATGCAGAAGTAAAATAATATACTACCTAAAAGATCACGATCTATCACATACATCGATACACATAGAGAAGTTTCTATGATTACGTACACTGCATCCCTTGCCTACCTTTTTCGGGTAATACGACTGTCCATACAGCCTTTATCCGGCTTTTAGCCCATAACATATATAGTACAGATTAATTAGTGTGATAGAGATCTACACACCTGATTACAGACAAGACGAGACTTTCTATGTTGACACTATCGGTCGATCGATCGCTAATCGTCTAAGGTTTTGTTCTAAAGCCGGTCCGCAACCCGGTGGCCAATCCTAAATCACGACATCGCTCGTACCTTAAACTTAGGGATTGGTTTAACAGATCCAATTCCCTCTTTCACCTGATCGATATTTGATTCCATCAAAAGACCTTATCAGTTGCTACCATCATAACATATGGTTAATATCACAATTACGATAGCGAATCTAACGAGAATCTAAAGAGAACCCCTTACCTTGAAATCTCGAAAAGAGAGATATGAGGTTTAGAGACTAGCAGTTCCGGCTTTTAGATCTAAGCGATCTACTTTAATTTTCAAATGTCGCCCAACACGTAAACACAAGAAACCATCAATCCATTAGCCTTTCGGCTTTGTCTTCTAAAAACTGAAAGAGAATAAAGAATAGATCAGAAGAAATTGGCACCTACCTTTACAAAGAATTCGGCAACTCCTAGAAGATTTCGGCTTTTTGTGAAAATCAAAAAGAGAAGATGATTCAAAGAAATCTATGGAGATTCGGCTTTCAATGAAGGAATCAGCAGGAAGAAAAAGAATGGGCACTAGGACATTCAGCTATGGCAGAAGAGAGTAAAGAGAAGGAATACTTAAGGGTTTCGGCTTATAGAAGTAATCGGGAAAAGGTGTAGAGAAAGGCTATGAGGTTTCGACTTTAGCAGAGAATGAAGAAGAAGATGGAACTTTAGGAGTTTTCGGCTTTTTGAGAAAAGAAACAGCTAAGAGAAGAGAATGAGAATAAATGCCGAAATTAAGAAGTACCTATTTTCTAATCAAATTTTCGGCACACACACTAACCAAAAGCCGGAATTGCCCTCTTTTGAAAACTAAGACTAATTAATTAACAAGGGAAATTTCTGCACCCCCCTTAGCCTCATCAAAACCGATTTCCTCTTTCCCCAGAGTTAGAAATTCGGCCACTACGATGATCAGTAGATAATTTCTAAACTTTCTCCCTTATCCTTACCTGATCTCTCATCCACAAGTGACCCAGATAACACCACCTCTTCTTCCTTTTATCTGCCACATTATCCACATTATCCAAACACATAAATCTCCTAATTCCAACCATCCTAGCCGCCCCTAACTCTCCTTTCTTTTGACGCTAAAAACATTTAAAATAAGTGGGTAATGCGACTCGAACCTTGGACCTCTCTATTGCTTATCCCGCCACCTCAAAGCCCTTAAGTAGCGCCACTGACCACTGGGCCACAAGCCCATTTGTGTGTCTTAATTTACAGATAATATCTTTTAAGCCCTATCCTAGCTGGCTTTCCACCAGAGTGCCCAAGCAGAAAATTTGATTAAGGCCTCGGCCCAATCCCTGAGCCCATTCTTAACCCCTTAAACACCCTAACTAGCACATCAAGCGTAACAGAAACATCACAGCACACTAAATGCGAAGCCCCACCAATTTAGGATGTTACAATAAGGCTCAAAATCTCACAAAAATTATGGGTATTTTGATATCAACCTCGTAAATTTCAAATTTCAAAGTAATATTCAAATTCAGGTTAACAACCTAAAAAAAAATTAATTCTGAAAAATAGACTTATCATGCTTGATTCTCTAGTATCTTAGAATTTAATTATCAATGCACAATTATCAATGACTTAATCTAAAACATATCAATAAAGATCATAAGTCATGGGAATTTCATTCTAATCATAATATGAGAAACTTACTTTAGAACAAGGCATAATTCAGGGATTTGAGAATAATGAAAAAAGTTAGGCACCTTTTTAGGTTGTTCACCCCCCACACTTAAGATGTACATTGCCCTTAATGTACAAAGATGTACATTGCCCTCAATGTAAAAAGATATACATATAGACAATTAATTAGAAATTTAAAAGGTATGGAGAGAGGAGAAACTCCTTGAATTATGGATGAAATCCTTGCGTTGGAGGTGAAAGATAAGTTGGAGGGGTCGTTCTTGATGACGATTCTGTGCTAGATGAAGAAATTGGGTAGCTCATGGAGGATTAGCCAGGATATAATAATAATTAAAACTATACTAATTAAATAATTAAAGAAAAGCAAGCTAAAGTGATGAAAAATAAAAAATAGAATAAAATTAAAGGAAAAGATAAATGGACCGTAGAGTCCTTATTGTTGGATGGTTCGCGAGGTGTGCGTGATTTCTAAGGCTGTGGTGAGTTGGTGGTCGTGGTTCCGGTGTGATTCCCTAGCAGCCTGTAGAACATAAAATTAAGAAACTAAGATAAAATAAACTAAATTAAGCATAAGATAGTCAAAGAGAAGGAAAATAAAGGAGAAGAGTAAAGAAGAAGAAAAATTAAATGGTCTCAAAGACCCTTAGCTTGTCGAATATTTGAAGCGTCCGGTATGAACTTATGTAGATCGGTCTCCCACAGGGGTGCTGTGCTTGGATCCTTCCGCTTTTTTCGACATAGTTATGGTGTGGCTCGATAGTTAATGAAATATTAGAGAGGAAAAATAGGGAGAGGGTTGAGAAAGAAAAGAAAAACTAAATGGGCTGAATGGGTGAGAAGAGGGAGGGGTGGGTGGTTTAAATAGAACTCTCAAGTCAGGTACATTTCCACGCCTGTGTCTCGTGGGCGTGGCATCTCACACGCCCGCATCGCACGGCCGTGGTGGGCTTCGTTCGTTTCTCCCACGCCCATGCTCAGGTCGCCACGCCCGTGTGTGATCTAACAGTGTCAACCACAGCCGCATTGCACGGCCGTGGGGTTTTGTCGGTGCTCGTGGTGTGGTGGTTTGAGTCCGTGACTCAAAAAATTGATTCGCTCTGACTCGTACCATCTCTGCCATGTCAGTACGGAGATTCGATACATCCACACGGCCACGGCCATGGCCGTGTGCAAGGCCGTGTGGCCTGGAATTCTGTACTTTTGGTTAGTTTATAGTTAGGTGCTATAAAGAAAGAATAAAAGTAAAAGAAGAATTAAAAATGTAAAAATTTATTGGGTTAGTGCTCGGGTTGCCTCCCGAGAAGCGCTCGCTTACAGTCTTAAGCTAGACTTTACCTCTCATTCGTATGGTCATGGTGGTTTGAGGAGGTGAAAATCCTTTCTCATGCGATCAATTCGGTTGTGGATATGAAGTTTAAGTCGAGTAGTGTTTACCTTAGAAGTGCTAAATTTCGGATTAGTTACCTCGACTGTTCCATCTGGGAAGATTTTGAGTACCTGATCTCCTATCTTAAGCTGGGTTGTCCCATCGTCAAGTTTGTCGTGGAGTTGCCTCGTTTTTGCTTCGTGTATTTTTAATTTCTCTTTGAAGTGTGTCTTCCACTCGTCTAGTCCTTCTGAAACACCCCAGACCCGGCCCACGAGCCTTGACCGGATCTGGTATGTTCCTCGATGTAAACCGGTTCAAAATTCGTTTTGTTACTTAGAAAAAAAAACCATGTGTTTTGAAGAAAGTTTGTTTGTGGGTTGGGCTCGAGTTGAAAGCAAGTTTGTTTTATATTGAAAACCCGTTTATTTTAGGTGACAAAATATTTAAAGTTTATTTCAAATTAAATTTGCTTAGTCTTTAATAAACACAAAGTTCGTAACATGAAAAATAAACACAACAGAAATAAAAGAGTTCACTATGGCCTTATTACATCAAATAAAAACCCAAATAATTTAAAGTACTTAAATGAAATAAAATGTCCAAATAAAATAAACTTCAAGCTGAGCATGGCCACCCCTAAGCTTCTGCCAACCCGGTCCGCCACTGATCATCACCTGAAAAATGTTCCCACAACGGGGTGAGTCAACAGACTCAATGTGTAACCACAACACTAAGTCCTAACAAACTCAGGCATATCAAATCATACATGTACATAAACATAAATAAATAAAATGATGCAACCTGAACCCAAACCTAGGTACCATCCGCTACACATCACCCGTACCATCCTGCACACCGTGGGGACTACTAAGTCAACCCTCCATCCGCTACACACCATCGAGGCGATCATTGCAATCGACGTGCTCATCGCCTCTTATAAATATTCGTGGTCTTAGGTCACCACATTCGGATATCGTGGTCTTAGGTCACCACATTCGAATCTGAGTGGTCTTAGGTCACCACAGTCAAATATCGTGGTCTTAGGTCACCACCTTTACTTCCCCTTTTCAATAACCCATATGCCCCATATCATACATATTATGCATTAACATACCAAATTTCACATTCTTATCACTTATCACATGTTAAACATAACATATTTCATAATCCTAGTAGGAGTAGGAAACGTACCTGGGTACTTTGTACCATTGTATGGTACCTTAGCCATATTCACATTCTTATAAACATGCTAATATTAAATATTGCCATAAATCTTATTAAAAGATAGTGTGGGGTACACACCTGGTACACTTAGCGGTTCACTTAAATCCCGAAAAGCTTGATCTAATGCCTTAGATCTTAAATCCCTACATTCGACCAACCTTAATATGTTAGCAAAGATCCTATTCGGCTATAAGACCAAATCCTAATAGGATTAGTACTTTCAAAACCTACCTTGTTGTCGATTTGGTCACCAACAAATCCTGAAAACTTTGCTTTTATTCCTTCTTGTATTCGGCCAAGCATTAAATTAACAAATGGGTTAGTTTTCGGCTTTTATACGAAGTAAGAAATAGATCTGGGTTCCAAAATAGGCCTTGGCCGAATGCTATAGACACTTACCTTGTGGATTTTAAATCCCGAAACTCACCGAATAACTAGGGAACACGCGGCCTATGGTGTACCTTCGGGAAAAGAACTTCTCTTCCTTATAGTCGACACTTAGTAAATCCCGAAAGATATCTTCAAAGTTTTGGCAACAAGATATTAATGGGGTTAGTCCTAGATTTTGGCAAATCTTAAAAGAAAAAGGATGAAACCGAATGAGATCTTACCCTTACTTTAGGAATCGTCAATCCTTGCTTGAAGTCCCAAGAATATTCGGCTATGGCCTTGATGTGGATCACAATTTCGGCTCTTGAGGCTTAATAAAAAATCAGCTAGGGCTATTGATATATTCAGCTTTTGATTGTGTTTGTAAAAGAAGAAGAGAAAAGGGTTGAGCAATTTGGTATTGAAGTTTCGGCTTCACAAGGTGTATTTTCGGCTTGGCAAAAACAAATGAAGAGAGGAGAAATTTGCTAGAGAATTTCGGCAGAAGAAAAGACAGAATGAAGAATGGCTACCCCTTTTCCTCCTATTGCCGAATTTACTAGGCCAAGACTCCCTTACTTGGCCACCACTCTTCCTTATTTTCCTCCTTATCTTTTTATTCAAATTAATAGAAATAATCCTTTAATTATCTCTTATTATAAATACCAATAATTATCCATCATTTATCCATCTATTTAGCCGAATTTTAAAAAGAATAAAACTCCTCTTTTAAGAGCCTTAATGCCGTCCACCTCTTTGCTCATTGTAGCGAAAATAAAATCCTTTATTTGCTTCCCATGCGACTCGAACTCAGGCCCCTTTCCCCTTGCTTGTGGCGTCACTTACTGGGCTTTAAGTGGTGCCTCCTTGCCACTTTTCCAAACCCGTTCTTGTGTCAAATTTCCTCTATTAATTTTCTTAAGGCCACCTTGCCTTAGTTCTCTCTTTTAAACTTTAAAACTTAACATTTCTAAGACATTTCCTTACATTTCCATGACATTTCCTTACAAGACATTTCCTTACATTTCCAAGACATTTCCAAGACATTTCCTTACATTTCTTTACATTTCCATGACATTTCCTTACATTTCCATGACATTTCCTTACAAGACATTTCCTTACATTTCCAAGTTTCCAAAAATGTTCACAATACATTCATAACACATAAGACATGCCATTTCGTATAATTAAATCAAAAATGCATAGGCCCATTTTTAGGATGTTACAGTTCTACCCCCTTAAAATAATTTTGTCCTTGAAATTACTTACTAACTACCGACTGAAGAATCCTACTCATCACACTACGCTTACGCTACGCACTCTGATCTTAATAAAACTATCTTACCTTCTAGGCACAGTCTTAAAGTTCACATCCAAGGTTTCATACACTTTACTAGCAATACAACAATGAACTATCTCTAAAGCAATAAATAATATTCCAAAAACAAGGAACTTACCCGCTAACAAATTTTATGAAAGGAGGATTTCAGAAGTAGTTCTTTCGATCAATCAAAGTTTTCATGTCTCTATCCCGATTCGGAGAAGTACATTCATTCAAACATTCATTCAAAGACATTCATTCCATAGTAACTCCCATACACATTCACTCTTCTGGACATTTACGTCTGTTCCTATCCTGTGTATTTTCGTCATTTGTCCTACAGGGTTATTTTCGTAATTTTTCAAAATGAGATTCCTTGGTGATTTTGTCAGTAAGGGTATTTTGGTAAGTTTGCATTTCCGAGGATACTTTGGAAATTTTGAAATCTGAGGGTATTTCGGTAATTTCGAAACTTAGGGGTATTTCGGTAATAAACCATGGTAAAGTCTAATAATTTAGGGGTATTTCAAAATTTGCAAAACTTTGAGGGTTCTCTTTGAGACTTCTATTTTCCAGAATGGTGATGTTGCAAAAATTTTGGAGATCAGGGTCATTTTGGTAATTTTGTAAGTTAGGGGCAATTTCGTAATTTTCCAAAATCAAGGTGTTTTTTTTGATAATTTGCAAATCAGGGTTTTTGAACATTTTATAAAGTAACGAAATTTTGAATAAGAACTGTGGGTATTTTAGACATTTTATAAACCAAGGGCATTTTTTTGTAATTTTACCTCTAGGGGTATTTTAGTAATTTTGCAATTCGGAAGTATTTTGAAAAATTTTCAAATTAGGTTTTCCTCTAGATCAAAGAAGTAATTTAGTGATTTTAAAACTAGGGTTTTCATAAAAAAATGGCTAATCCCTTTCGGGTTTTAGTTATTGTGTTTAGCCTATGACCGAGTCCTCTTGGTTAGGGTGAACCGAAGCTACGCACCAGGTAGGATTCCTGCGAAGAGGAGGTGAGTCACTAGGACTGCTTAAGTACCAGGCTCTTCCGGATCCAATCCTAGACATGCGCACAGGGGTTGCCACACCCTTACTCGGCGACTAAGTCACAGGGTTGTTTAATTAGTCACTTAAGTCTTATGTAATTGTTGGGGAAAACTAGTCCTAGGGTTCAAGTACCTATTATACTATTCTACGTTCCATTCTTACCCTTCTACAATTCATATAAATCACACAATGGATAGGGGTACTTACCTGGTGGACTGCGGGTCGGAGACTTAGGTGCCATGCCAGACAAACCTGCTTATAAAAATTTTCATAAAACTTATTTGGGCTCGATTTGAAAACATTTTGGGCCTTAAACCCCAGGTTGAGAGTTTAAAACTGGGCTCTGATACCAAATTGAAACACCCCAGACCCGGCCCACGAGCCTTGACCGGATCTGGTATGTTCCTCGATGTAAACCGGTTCAAAATTCGTTTTGTTACTTAGAAAAAAAAACCATGTGTTTTGAAGAAAGTTTGTTTGTGGGTTGGGCTCGAGTTGAAAGCAAGTTTGTTTTATATTGAAAACCCGTTTATTTTAGGTGACAAAATATTTAAAGTTTATTTCAAATTAAATTTGCTTAGTCTTTAATGAACACAAAGTTCGTAACATGAAAAATAAACGCATATGTAAATAAAAGAGTTCACTATGGCCTTATTACATCAAATAAAAACCCAAATAATTTAAAGTACTTAAATGAAATAAAATGTCCAAATAAAATAAACTTCAAAAATGAGCATGGCCACCCCTAAGCTTCGCCAACCCGGTCCGCCACCGATCATCACTGAAAAATGTTCCCACAACGGGGTGAGTCAACAGACTCAATGTGTAACCACAACACTAAGTCCTAACAAACTCAGGGCATATTAAATCATACATGTACATAAAAATAAATAAATAAAATGATGCAACCCAACCCAAACCTAGGTACCATCCGCTACACATCACCCGTACCATCCTCGCACAGTGGGGACTACTAAGTCAACCCTCCATCCGCTACACACCATCGAAGGCGATCATTTGCGATCGGCGTGCTCATCGCCCTTATAAATATTTGTGGTCTTAGGTCACCACATTCAGATATCGTGGTCTTAGGTCACCACATTCAGATACCGTGGTCTTAGGTCACCACAGTCAAATATCGTGGTCTTAGGTCACCACCTTTACTTCCCCTTTTCAATAACCCATATGCCCCATATCATACATATTATGCATTAACATACCAAATTTCACATTCTAATCACTTATCACATGTTAAACATAGCATATTTCATAATCCTAGTAGGAGTAGGAAACGTACCTGGGTACTTTGTACCATTGTATGGTACCTTAGCCATATTCACATTCTTATAAACATGCTAATATTAAATATTGCCATAAATCTTATTAAAAGATAGTGTGGGGTACACACCTGGTACACTTAGCGGTTCACTTAAATCCCGAAAAGCTTGATCTAATGCCTTAGATCTTAAATCCCTACATTCGGCCAACCTTAATATGTTAGCAAAGAGCCTATTCGGCTATAAGACCAAATCCTAATAGGATTAGTACTTTCAAAACCTACCTTGTTGCCGATTTGGTCACCAACAAATCCCGAAAACTTTGCTTTTATTCCTTCTTGTATTCGGCCAAGCATTAAATTAACAAATGGGTTAGTTTTCGGCTTTTATACGAAGTAAGAAATAGATCTGGGTTCCAAAATAGGCCTTGGCCGAATGCTATAGACACTTACCTTGTGGATTTTAAATCTCGAAACTCACCGAATAACTAGGGAACACGCAGCCTATGGTGTACCTTCGTGAAAAGAACTTCTCTTCCTTGTAGTCGACACTTAGTAAATCCTGAAAGATCTCTTCAAAGTTTCGGCAACAAGATATTAATGGGGTTAGTCCTAGATTTCGGCAAATCTTAAAAGAAAAAGGATGAAACCGAATGAGATCTTACCCTTACTTTAGGAATCGTCAATCCTTGCTTGAAGTCCCAACAATATTCGGCTATGGCCTTGATGTGGATCACAATTTCGGCTCTTGAGGCTTAATGAAAAATCGGCTAGGGCTATTGATAAATTCAGCTTTTGATTGTGTTTGTAAAAGAAGAAGAAGAGAAAAGGGTTGAGCAATTTGGTATTGAAGTTTCGGCTTCACAAGGTGTATTTTCGGCTTGGCAAAAACAAATGAAGAGAGGAGAAATTTGCTAGAGAATTTCGGCAGAAGAAAAGAGAGAATGAAGAATGGCTACCCCTTTTCCTCCTATTGCCGAATTTACTTGGCCAAGACTCCCTTACTTGGCCACCACTCTTCCTTATTTTCCTCCTGATCTTTTTATTCAAATTAATAGAAATAATCCTTTAATTATCTCTTATTATAAATACCAATAATTATCCATCATTTATCCATCTATTTAGCCAAATTTTAAAAAGAATAAAACTCCTCTTTTAAGAGCCTTAATGCCGTCCACCGCTTTGCTCCTTGTAGCGAAAATAAAATCCTTTATTTGCTTCCCATACGACTCGAACTCAGGCCCCTTTCCCCTTGCTTGTAACACCCCAAACCCGGCCCAAACAATATGACCGAATTTGGTTTGCTACAGAGAAAAGATTTTGAAAATCATTTTTAAAACCGATTTTGAAATTAGTCGAAATGCCTTTCAATTTAAATTTTCTTTGTTAAAAAAACCAAACTTAAAATATTTGCTTGAAGTCGAGTTGTTTACAAATTTTGAATGTACCCGATGGTACTTTAAAAACATTTTTCGTTTAATTTGAGAAAACATGTGCAACCGTTTAACATCATCAAGTAGTTTAAACCAAACATTCAAACACGCAAAGAATAATGAAATCATACTAGGAGGCCTTATTACAAATAAGCAACATAAACCTAAAAGAAAGATAAATAAAATCCAAAATTCATTTATTAAAAGTCTCCATTTGCATGGCCACCTCGAGTCCATCCGGCTCCTCACCCGTGGTCTACGAATCACTGAAAAAATTAAAGGAGAAGGTGAGTCACCAAGACTCAATGTGTAACCCTTCCCGGTTTAGTGCAATAACATACACAAATCATAACCAATTAACATGCATAAGTTTAAAATGCACCCAACCTAACCATCCAAACGCCTTTCTCTACCCCGTGGTACCAAACCACTTTGGTGGTGCCAAACCACTGGTGTCCAATGACACAATTGTGTTACCAAAACACTGGTGACATATAGTCACATTTGTGATACCAAATCACTTTGGTGTCAGAAGACACTATTGTGTTACCAAAACACCGGTGACCGAAGTCACAAAATAGATGATGGGGCCAACCCATCGCGTGTGATACCAAATCACCGGCGAGACAATCCCATATCTCAAAGTGGGGCCAACCCACGGTGGTATTAACCACGAGGGACAAGTCGCTATGAGGTGCCAAACCTCTGGAGGTACCAAACCTCTGGTGACCGTAGTCACGATGTGTTACCAAAACACCGTGTCCGCTCGACACGAATATCACTTTGCCCTCCTCTCATCAACCCATAACAATCATTTATATGCATGTACCACAAATCATGTTGATAGATTTATTTAACAACATCCAATCGATTTATCATAAGCCATATATCAAATAATACACATACCAAATGTGTCATGCTTCCCAAAAGCATCAAATAATAATCACATAGTAATAAGAACTTACCCAAATCCTTGTTAATACCATGAAGGTATTACATCCATGTCTACACAAAACGTTTAGGCATGAAATAACATAGCATATTAAAAGTTATAAGATGTGTATGTATACACACCCAGCACCAAAAAGAGTTCTAAATCCCGAATAGACAAATCGGCCACACAAGTATTCTTGCCCCTATATTCGGCCAAAAATGAATATTAGAACCATGGCCTATTCGGCCAAACCAAAATAATTGAGAAGGGTTCCTTGTGAACCTAAAATCTTACCCAAAGCCTTCAACACTTATCCAACACACTCCTAAAAGAATCGGCCTCACTTCCCTACAATCAACCATCATCAATAAGGTTTATTAGCCTTCGGCTTAAACGAAACTTAAAATAATAATCCTTCAAATAAACCTTACCACCTTACCAAAACCAATTTCTAGAGAAGTCCCGATGATAACTATCTTACCTTCAATATTCGGCCAAAGTTGATCAAGATAGGAGAAGAATATTTTCTCGGCACAACAAAGAGGTATATTCGGCTTTATGACAAAAAGAAAAGAATAGGAAAAGAAATAGAGTTTCGGCAAGAAGTAAGTATAGGAGGTTTTGATGTTTAATCAAAACAAATGGGAGAACAAAAGGTTGATGAAGGTTTCGGTTTTGAGAGATTGAGATGAAGAAAATAGAAATTGAGCATAAAATGACCAAATGGTCAAAAAGTATTAAGCTTAGCAAATGGTAAAATTCGGCTAGAAAGAAAAGAGTTTGAGAGAGAATTGTTTTGCAACTTTTGCACCAAATGAAAGAAATGACCAAAAATCTTCCTAAGCCTTACCAACACTAGCATATTCGGCCAAAACTCCCTCCTTAGCCACAATGCCGTCCAAGTTCATGGCATAAAGGCATAGGATTTCTTTCCAAAACGTTTTCCTTGATACTAGCCCCATGTCTCCATATTTTCCTTAATTTCTTGATTCCCTTCCATAAGTTAATACTTGCCTTAAACCTATAGTCTTCTAACAAAAAAATAACATGGTCAACCCTTACCTTAATTATCCTTGGCGACACTTACCATACCAAAGCAAAAATAAAAGTTGTCCCAATGCTATTTAAGGGATTCGAACCTCTCCCCTCAAGCTAAACTCCATGCGCCATTACCAACTTGCCATGCACTCATCTTGTCACTTATTGCTACTTAAATTAACTTAAGTGCTAAGCTCATTTAATCCTCTTCTTTAAATAAGCCATACTAAGAATTATTCTACTCAACCGAGCTCACTCAAGACCCCTAATTAAGCCTTATATCATCACGAATAATATCACGAAATTCAAATACAAGAAAAATAATTCAATCACAAATAACCCCTATTTTGGGATGTTACAGCTTCTACCCCTTAAAAATAATTTCGACCTCGAAATTACCCGATCGAAAAAGGTGGGGTATTGTTGCTCCAGCATCACCTCTTCGAGTTCCCACGCCGCTTCCTCCGTACCATGGTTTCGCCATAGCACTTTCACTAAGGGTGCCGACTTTCTCACGCAACACCTTGACATCACGATCTAAAATCGAATCGGGTTCCTCCTCGAATGATAAGTCGGAGTTAACCTCAATCTCTGCTCTCGCACGATGTGCGATGGATCCGACCTATACCGCCTAAGCATCGACACATGGAAGACATCGTGAATCGACTCAACTCTGTGCGCGATTCGGTGATAAGCTACCGGTCCTACTCGCTTCAACACGATGATACGGCCGATGAACCTTGGACTTAATTTCCTTTTTGCCCAAAGCGCAACACCTTTTTCAAAGCGACACCTTCGAGAAGACTTTATCTCCTACCTCGTATTCCATCTCCTTGCGCTTGAGATCGGCGTAAGACTTTTGCCTATCCGATGCTTCCTTGAGACGAGCCCGAATTACCTTAACTTTGTCCTCGGTTTACACCACCTCGGACCCAAGACATGTCGTTCACCTAGTTCCGTCCAACACGTAGGAGTACGGCATTTTCGTCCATACTGATTGCTTCATATGGAGCCATCTGGATACTCGCTGATAACTATTGTTATAAGCGAATTCCGCCAATAGAGATACTCCTCCCAACCGCCATCGAAGTCCGAACACAACCTCTCGAGCATATCTTCTAAGATCTGAATCACTCTCTCCGATTGTCCGTCCGGATTGCGGATGAAAAGTCATCTTTGAAGTCCAATCTCGTACCCAAAGCTTGATGCAACGCTCTCCAAAACCTCGATGTAAACCTCGGATCCCTATCCGAGATAATCGATCTTGGCACACCATGCAATCTCACTATCTCGGCTACATATAACTTAGCTAACCTCTCGGCGAATAATCTACCCTTACAGTGTATGAAATGCGCTGATTTAGTCGAACGATCCACAATTACCCAAATTGAATTCTTCTTGCTAGGCGTAAGAGGTAATCCACCGACAAAGTCCATGGTGATCCTCTCCCACTTCCACCGAGGAATCTTCACCTACTGAAGTAAACGGATGGCAACCGATGTTCACCTTGACTTGTTGACACGTCCGACACTTACCCACGAACTCGCCACTTCCCGTTTGACACTGCCACCAAAATTGCTCTCTCAAATCCCGACATCTTGCTACCTCCGGGATGCATAGCATATGGGTCGCTATGTAAGGCGTCGAAGAATCCTTTGTCTCAACTCCACATCCTTCGGCATACAAGCTCTTCCTTTAAAGCACAAAACTCCATCACCGGGACGGACTAAAATCCTCTAATCCACCATTCGGACTTGCAACCTCCGATCATTCAAACCATCATCCTCTAACCGCTTCTCCTTAATCGATCTAACCAAGTCGACTTGACTTGCAATTCGCCAAAAGACTCCCATCATCGAGCAGACTAAGTCGAGCAAACATCGATCTTAAATCCGATACAACCTTACGACTCAACGCATCCGCCACCACGTTAGCCTTACCGGGATGATACTCGATCGAACGATCGTAGTCCTTCAACACCAATCCATCTACGCCTCAAATTCAAATCCTTCCGAGTCAAGAGATACTTAAGACTCTTGTGATCCGTATAAACTATCGACTTCTCTCCGTACAAATAGTGCCTCCATATCTTCAAAGCGAAGACTACGACCGCTAACTCCAAGTCATGAGTCGGATAATTAGCCTCATGTGGTCTCAATCTGCCGAGATGCATAAGCCACTACCTTCCCTTCTTGCATCAAAGACGCATCCCAAACCAATATGTGATGCATCGCAATAAACCGTGAATTCCTTTCCCGCCTCGGGTTGAATCAAAACCGGAGCTTCATCGAAATCTTCTTCAATTTGTCGAAACTTTCTTGCTTTGCTCCTCGGTCCCACACAAATGGAACTCCTTTCCTCAACAACTTGGTCATCGGTGCGGCAATCAAAGAAAATCCTTCCACAAATCTTCGGTAATACCCCGCTGGACCTAGAAAACTCGAATTTCAGCCACATTTAGGCGGCTTCCAATCTAACAACTGCCTCAATCTTTCGAGGATCCACTCTAATCCCCTCGGTTGGCTCAACGTGACCCAAGAAAGTCACCTCCTTAAGCCGAGTCGCACTTACTAAATTTCGCATACAATGCTTTTCCTCGAATCTGCAACACCACTCGCAAATGCGCATCATGCTCCTCTTACGACTTCAATACACCAAAATATCATCTATAAAGACCACAACAAACCGATCCAAAAACTGTTGAAATACCCTATTCATCATGTCCATGAAAGCTCTTTGGTGCATTAGTCAAACCAAACGGCATCACCGAGAACTCGTAGTGTCCATACCGAGTACGAAATGCCGTCTTATGGATATCGGCCTCTTTTCACCTTCAGTTGATGATATCCGGACCTTAAATCAATCTTAGAGAAAACGCGGCCCCTTTCACCGATCAAACAAGTCATCTATCCTCGGCAAAGGATACTTGTTTTTAATCGTCGACTTATTCAACTCAAGCGGTAGTCTATACACATCCGCATCGTACCATCCTTCTTCTTGACAAAAATACCGGCGCTCCCAAGGTGAAACACTTGGTCGAATGAAACCTCGATCCAACAACTCTTGTATCTCGAGCCTTCAATTCCAACAATTCCTTCTGCCATCCTATACGGAGCTATAGACACTGGCGCTGTTCGAATAACAGATCTATACCAAATTCGACTTCACGATCCGGAGGCAATCCCTAAAGTTCTTGAGAAATACGTCAAAATTCCTTTACGGTTTGAACATTTCCCACGAAGACCCTTAGCTTCCAAAGCACACACATGAACTACGAACGCCTCACGCCCTTCGACCATCGTTCATCGCTTTCAACGCGGATACCACGTTGGATAGATAATCTCTCCTATTACCTATCATGACCACTTCTTCACCTTCAACCGTCTTCAAAACCATGCGCTTAGCGGCACAATCCAAACTTGCTTACGCGGACAGTCCCTCACACGATGTTCTAGCGAACCACACTCGAAACATCCTTTCCCTCCGGTCCAACATTCTCCCCAATGGAACTTCCCACAATGATTACACTGGGTTGGTCTCTGATTAGCAGCTGTGGACCTTCCTGCCTGATTTGACCCACTCTGCCTAAACCTTTTCTGAACATTACCACCGACCTGCACGATCCAAAGCCTCTCTTGACTTGCTCCTATCATAACTTTGCCTCGCGGACTCCTTGATTCCTTCGGCTACCTTCGCCTTCTCCACCAAGACGAGAAAACTCACGTTCTTGCTTTGTGGAGCAATCAGCGACCTTAACTCGCGTCTCTAAGTCCGTCTTCAAAACGAACACAACGATCATGCTCCGATGCCACTATTCCCGAGCATAACGACTCGACCTTAGGAATTCCGCTTCATACTCCGAGACGGACTTATTCCTTGCACTAACCCGGAAAAGCTTTCCTTTGAGCGTCAATGTAGCTTGAGCCAACATACTTCTTCTGGTATGCAGCTTTGAAGTACTCCCAAGTGAGATCATCTACCGTAGCACCATCTCGGACCGTGAGCCACCATCGATATGACTCATCCTTGAGAAGCGACACCGCTCCTTTCGTTTCTCCTCATTTGTCAAATCTATCTCATCCATGATTCTTTCGGTCGATTCCACCAATACTCACCGTATATTGGGCGCTACACTGAACACACCTCGAAAAATTCAGCTCCGTTAGCTCGAAGTCTCTCAGGAACCGACTTCCGAGCTCCTCCACCTCCACCAATTCCAGCTACCCTTTCCAGAACCCGTAGCATCGCTTGTGACACAGCGTCGTCACCCGTCTGATCTGCTCTTCACTCCAAAGGTTGGGGGTGGTGGTGGCGGTATCTCATTCTCGGATCCTTGACCCGACCCGACGGGTTACGATCACGGCCATCCTACCCCTTCCGTCCCACGGCGGCCACGTCCTCTAAAGCTCATTCTAACTATCGCGCTTTAATCTGATTAGGAAATTTTTATGAATTAGTACATGTTTCACTTAATTATCCGCGAAGAAATTTTATGAAAAGAGTTTAATAGAGATTCTTTCGATCAAACAAGGTTTTAAGTCTTCTATCTTGGTTTACACAGAATAATACATCCATTCCCTATACCTTTCATACCTATGCACTCTTCGGGCATTACTGTCCGTTTCTAACCCAGGGGTATTTTGGTAATTTTGTCAATCAAGAATATTTTGAAAATTTTCGAAGATAAATTTGTCCTACCATCTAAAAATAATTTAATGATTTTAAAACCGAAGTTTTCCTTAAAACATGGCTAATCCCTTTCGGGTTTTATTTAGGATTTTGCCTATGACCGAGTCCTCTTGGTTAGGGTGAACCGAAGCTACGCACTGGTAGGAATCCCGCGAAGAGGAGGTGAGTCACGAGGACCGCTTAAGTACCAAGCTCTTCCTGGATCCAATCCTGAGACATGCGCACCAAGGTTACCACACCCCTAACTCCTCGACTTGGTCGTAGGTTGGTTTAATTAGGCTTTTAAAGTCTTATGTCTTTATTTGGGGTAAACTAGTCCTAAAGTTTAAAATACTATCACTATCTACGTCCCATGCTTCCTACCCTTCTACAGAATATAATTCATACAAAAAATCAGAGATACTTACTTGGGCAGGTTGGTGCCGGAGACTCGGTGTCATGCTTATTAAAAACCAAAATTTTTTTTTTTTTTTTTAAAAGGCCTACCAAAACATTTTTGGGCCTTGGGCCCCCACAGCCGAGCTTTGAACTGGGCTCTGATACCAATTTTGTAACACCCCAAACCCGGCCCAAACAATATGACCGAATTTGGTTTGCTACAGAGAAAAGATTTTGAAAATCATTTTTAAAACCGATTTTGAAATTAGTCGAAATGCCTTTCAATTTAAATTTTCTTTGTTAAAAAAAAACCAAACTTAAAATATTTGCTGAGTCGAGTTGTTTACAAATTTCGAATGTACCCGATGGTACTTTAAAAACATTTTTACGTTTAATTTGAGAAAACATGTGCAACCGTTTTAACATCATCAAGTAGTTTAAACCAAACATTCAAACACGCAGCAATAATGAAATCATACTAGGAGGCCTTATTACAAATAAGCAACATAAACCTAAAAGAAAGATAAATAAAATCCAAAATTCATTTATTAAAAGTCTCCACTGCATGGCCACCTCGAGTCCATCCGGCTCCTCACCCGTGGTCTACGAATCACCTGAAAAATTAAAGGAGAAGGTGAGTCACCAAGACTCAATGTGTAACCCTTCCCCGGTTTAGTGCAATAACATACACAAATCATAACCAATTAACATGCATAAGTTTAAAATGCACCCAACCTAACCATCCAAACGCCTTTCTCTACCCCGTGTGGTACCAAACCACCGGGTGGTGCCAAACCACCGGTGTCCAATGACACAATTGTGTTACCAAAACACTGGTGACATATAGTCACATTTGTGATACCAAATCACCGGTGTCCAAGACACTATTGTGTTACCAAAACACCGTGACCGAAGTCACAAAATAGATGATGGGGCCAACCCATCGTGTGATACCAAATCACCGCGAGACAATCCCATATCTCAAAGTGGGGCCAACCCACGGTGGTATTAACCACGTGGACAAGTCGCTATGAGGTGCCAAACCTCTGGAGGTACCAAACCTCTGGTGACCGTAGTCACGATGTGTTACCAAAACACCGGTGTCCGTCGACCACGAATATCACTTGCCCCTCCTCTCATCAACCCATAACAATCATTTATATGCATGTACCACAAATCATGTTGATAGATTTATTTAACAACATCCAATCGATTTATCATAAGCCATATATCAAATAATACACATACCAAATGTGTCATGCTTCCCAAAAGCATCAAATAATAATCACATAGTAATAAGAACTTACCCAAATCCTTGTTAATACCATGAAGGTATTACATCCATGTCTACACAAAACGTTTAGGCATGAAATAACACTTAGCATATTAAAAGTTATAAGATGTGTATGTATACACACTGCACCAAAAAGAGTTCTAAATCCCGAATAGACAAATCGGCCACACAAGTATTCTTGCCCCTATATTCGGCCAAAAATGAATATTAGAACCATGGCCTATTCGGCCAAACCAAAATAATTGAGAAGGGTTCCTTGTGAACCTAAAATCTTACCCAAAGCCTTCAACACTTATCCAACACACTCCTAAAAGAATCGGCCTCACTTCCTACAATCAACCATCATCAATAAGGTTTATTAGCCTTCTACTTAAACGAAACTTAAAATAATAATCCTTGAAATAAACCTTACCACCTTACCAAAACCAATTTCTAGAGAAGTCCCGATGATAACTATCTTACCTTCAATATTCGGCCAAAGTTGATCAAGATAGGAGAAGAATATTTTCGGCACAACAAAGAGGTATATTCGGCTTTATGACAAAAAGAAAAGAATAGGAAAAGAAATAGAGTTTCGGCAAGAAGTAAGTATAGGAGGTTTTTGATGTTTAATCAAAACAAATGGGAGAAAAAAGGTTGATGAAGGTTTCGTTTTGAGAGATTGAGATGAAGAAAATAGAAATTGAGCATAAAATGACCAAATGGTCAAAAAGTATTAAGCTTAGCAAATGGTAAAATTCGGCTAGAAAGAAAAGAGTTTGAGAGAGAATTGTTTTGCAACTTTTGCACCAAATGAAAGAAATGACCAAAAATCTTCCTAAGCCTTACCAACACTAGCATATTCGGCCAAAACTCCCCTCCTTAGCCACAATGCCGTCCAAGTTCATGGCATAAAGGCATAGGATTTCTTTCCAAAACGTTTTCCTTGATACTAGCCCCATGTCTCCATATTTTCCTTAATTTCTTGATTCCCTTCCATAAGTTAATACTTGCCTTAAACCTATAGTCTTCTAACAAAAAAAATAACATGGTCAACCCTTACCTTAATTATCCTTGGCCGACACTTACCATACCAAAGCAAAAATAAAAGTTGTCCCAATGCTATTTAAGGGATTCGAACCTCTCCCCTCAAGCTAAACTCCATGCGCCATTACCAACTTGCCATGCACTCATCTTGTCACTTATTGCTACTTAAATTAACTTAAGTGCTAAGCTCATTTAATCCTCTTCTTTAAATAAGCCATACTAAGAATTATTCTACTCAACCGAGCTCACTCAAGACCCCTAATTAAGCCTTATATCATCACGAATAATATCACAGAAATTCAAATACAAGAAAAATAATTCAATCACAAATAACCCCTATTTTGGGATGTTACATTGCTTGTGGTGTCACTTACTGGGCTTTAAGTGGCGCCTCCTTGCCACTTTTCCAAACCCGTTCTTGTGTCAAATTTCCTCTATTAATTTTCTTAAGGCCACCTTTCCTTAGTTCTCTCTTTTAAACTTTAAAACTTAACATTTCTAAGACATTTCCTTACATTTCCATGACATTTCCTTACAAGACATTTCCTTACATTTCCAAGACATTTCCAAGACATTTCCTTACATTTCTTTACATTTCCATGACATTTCCTTACATTTCCATGACATTTTCTTACAAGACATTTCCTTACATTTCCAAGTTTCCAAAAATGTTCACAATACATTCATAACACATAAGACATGCCATTTCGTATAATTAAATCAAAAATGCATAGGCCCATTTTCAGGATGTTACACCTTCAGTCCGAAGCCTTCGTTCCTCATGCATTTCTTCTTTATTGACACGAGGTCTACGATCTGACATCTGCGAAAGAGCTTCAAGAAACGGCAAGTTAATAAGAAACTTCTTTGGAGGTTTAAGAAATTTACCGAATTGTTCCTCTGTGTGGTCTTTCTTTATCGCATTGGGGTATGGCATATGAGCTTGGTACTCTGTAATTACCAGGTTTTGTAAATCATGGCTTACCTCAACCTTACCTTCACTTACTACAGGCTCTTGCCTTGGGTCAGATTCCAATAACCTTTCACTGTCATGAGCTGTTACGGCTTGAATTTGCTCTTTTGGGTTAGTTTTAGTGTTGCTTGGTAGACGCCCTTGCGGTCGTTTGGAAATTAACTTTGCAAGTTGTCCAACTGACTTAGTAAGTTCCCCAACTTGGTTCTCGATCCCTTTAATAGATGCTTGTTGATTATTAAGCGTTGTCTCAGTTTTTTGGAGACGGGTGTCTGTGGCTGCCATGAATTTTGTCAGCATCTCCTCAGGGTTCGACTCCTCTTCCTGTTGGTAAGGTGGTTGTTGAAAATTTGGAGGAAGTTCCGGTCCTTGGCTACTTTGATCATCCCACGAGAAATTAGGATGGTACCTCCAACCTGCATTATAAGTGTCACTATAAAAATTATTTTGAGGTCTAGAATAGTTACCCATATAGTGGACTTGTTCGTTCTCTATGCCATATCCATAGGGTGGGTACTCAAGATTCGCCACGCCTCCGCTTGTTTCGTACTTCGCATAATCGGATGTATCTGCGAAGAACACAAATCATCAAACTTTTTGTTTAACATCTCTAACTGGTTTATAGCCTGGTTATTGGGTTGAGGTTGTAGATATCAGCTGCTTTTGTTGGCTTTGTCCTCATAACTTGCCACTGATAGTTATTCAGTGCCATCTCCTCTATCTGCCAAAATCAAATAAAAGAAAATTTAGCAAAGTAAAAAAATAATAATAATAATAATAATAATAATAATGGCTAAAGTAATAAAAATTGAGCTTTCTTAATATTTTAGTTCCCCGTCAACGGCGCTAAAAACTTGATCGTTGTTTTCGCGATGTCAAAGTCTTAAAATTTATAAAAAAGAATGATCGAACCTGGAACTAACTATAACAACGATTGAGGCAAGTGCACCTATCGAACAGTAGTATAGCTTAGGCAAGATCGGATTGTCGAACCCAAAGGAACCAAAAGTACTAATACTAACTTTCTTTTTATTATCTAGCCTAAAATAAGTGAAGTTGTTATTTAATCTAATTTTAACTAACTACTAAGCTAAAGACGCAAAGACAAAAAGAATGAATTGGGGAAATCTTGTTGGAAAAACTCAGGTTGATTAAGACGATACCCTTAGGAAGAATCCACCTAGACTTCACTTGTTATCTAACTCTGAACCGGATGATTTATTCACTTGACTTGATCCGTAAGACTCCTAATGTATATTAAACCCTCTCTCGGCGAATAACGTCCTAACCCTAGGTTGATTAATTGAAATCTCTTTCTAATTAAAACCCTAAAATTGCATTAACTCGATCTATGGACTCCCATATTAGGTTTCACCTTAATTCAAAAAATCTCGTCACCCTATCTCTAGCGCGCGCGATCAACTCCGCTTAATTATGCTAGATCTACTCTTAAGCGGGGACTTTTTCTCCTCCACCTAAGCACATCAAACTTGAATCAATATCCGGAAATATCAACACAAGAATTAAGAACACATAATTAAGAACAAATCAAGTATTTATCATATAGTTCAAAGAAACGATAACAAGATTCATCTAAGTTTCATCCCCTCGGTATCCGAGGTTTAGTTCATAACGATAAAAGAAAACATCTCGAAGAAAAGATAAAACAAAACATAAGAAATCCTAAAACCCCTGAAGGAATTGAAGGAGAGATCCGCCGTCTTGAGTAGAATTCCAGCTTCTTGAGATGGATCAACTGGCTATCTTCGAGTGTTTCCCACAAATCTGACCTTTTCTTCTCGGCTCCTTGGCCTAGCTCACCTCCCTCTTCTAGGTTATACTTAGGGTGTTATTATAGGCTTTTGAAATAGGTTTCTTTGCCCCTAAGTATCCTTTTCCGAGTGAAATTGCTCTTCTCCACGACAGGGACACGGCCATGGCACACGCCCGTGTGAATCATATTTAGGCCGTGTTCAGACTTTTAATGAGGTGACACGCCCGCGTAAATCATGATCAGGCCGTGTTCTAGTCTATGAAGGAGACACGGCCATGTTGGCTCAAGTCCAGGCCGTGTCGATTTTCACTTTGGCCCAATTTGATCCGTTTTGAGCCCGTTTCTCGTTATTTCCATCCTCCGGTGCTTTCCTGAGTATAAAACATGAAAAGAAAGGATTAAGAGCACCTTTTTACATAAATCAAGGGATAAATCATCCAAAAGTATGCTTAATGTAGGATTAAAATATGTTACTTTTACGGTTTATCAGGGGCGTCCAGCTAGGCCAAAAAGCCAAGCCAGAGGGGTCAGAATTGCGGGATTTACTCGAAGAAAGCCAGTTGATTCATCTCAAGAAGCCGGAGTCATACTCAAGACGGAAGATCTTCTCTTCAATTCCTTCAGGGAGTTTTAGGGTTTTTCTTATGTTTTGTTTTATCTTTTCTTCTGAGATGTATTCTTTATTGATTATGAACTAAACCCTCAGATACTTGAGGGGGATGAAACCTAAGACGGATCTTGTTATTGTTTTCTGAACTATATGATAAATACTTGATTTGTTCTTAATTATGTGTTCTTAAGTCTTGCTTTGATATTTCAGGATATTGATTCAAGTATTGATGTGCTTAGGTAGAGGAGGAATAGACCCTGCCTAAGAGTAGATCTAGCATAATTAAGCGGAGTTGCTCTTGTGCCTAGAGATAGGGTGACGAAAATCTACCGGATTAGGGTCAAACCTAATATGGGAGTCCATAGATCGAGTTAAGCAATTCTAGGGGTTTTAATTAGAAAGAGATTTCAATTAATCAACCTAGGGTTAGACGTTAGTAGCCTCGAGAGAGGTATTAATATAAATTAGGGAATCCTACAGATCAAGTCAAGTGAATAAATCGTCTGGTTCAGAGTTAGATGACAAGTGAAGCCTAGGTGGATTCTTCCTCGGGTATTGTCTTAATCAATTGGTTTTTCCCACAAGTATTTTCCCCAATTCATTCCCTTTGTCTTAGCATCTTTATCTTAGTAGTTAGTTAATTTTAGATTAAACAACAATTCCCTTATTTCTTAGGCTAAATAATAGAAAGAGAGTCAGTATTAGTACTTTTGGTTCCCTTGGGTTCGACAATCCGGTCTTGCCACTAAGCTATACTACTGTTCGATAGGTGCGCTTGCCTCAATCGTTGTCATAGTTAGTTTCTAGGCTAGATCATTCATTATATAAATTTTTAAGACTCTGACACATGATCACTAGCTCTTTAAATATCCTATAAACAGATGAACTAAGGTAAGGTTTTCATTCAAGATACAAAATCAAAGATACAGAAAGTTAATCTCAGAATAGAGTTTTCTAAATACAAAAGTGTTCTCAATCTTACCTTCTAGCAAACACAAATGGCCCTTGAACCCATTTCGAGAAGTAGTGAACTCTTGGTTGGTTAGATCTGCAAATTGGTTCACATCGAGCTTGTACGGCTTGTTGTTGGCAGCATTGAAAGAGTCGATGTGTGCCACATTTTGTTTGAAAATTTGGAAACGCTTTTGCCTCTCGTTGCTATCCTTGTAAACTCATCCAAATTGGGCCATCCATTGTCGATGCCTCTCGTACATGGATGCATATTGAAAAGCAGTGTGGGATGTGGCTTCACATACACCCAATATGAAGATTAGTAAGGCTAAACAAGTGAAATGATGATGCAGCTGGTTTTTGGAAGCCATGGTGGAAGAAGAGTTTGCGATGAAATAGAAAAATGAAGAGGCACACCAAATGTGATGAACTCCTAGACATATATATATATATAAAGTCCTAATTTTTCTGCATCTATTCTTGGCTATCTGCTGCGTGATGAAGACCCAATATGAGAATTGTTTTCATAAATTAAAATGAACCAGCTTTTAAGTTGATCTGAAAGACTTATAGTTTATCGTATTATTGATAAATTGGAAAAATGGAAAGGCACGCTAACTGTGAGGAATTAGCTATCCTTGGTGTCACTATCAAATAAAGAACCAAAAACCAATTTTTTTCAAGTAGGCAATGGACACCCTTTCTTATGAATTGAAATAAATTAGCTTTTTCGGTTTTTCTAACAATGTTACTTACACATCTGTAGATATACCAGAAACCTATGCTTCCATACCTCAATGTATGTGCTTATAAATTAATTAATTGAATTCTTAAATTAATTGGGAAATGAAAGGGACTTAGGCGAGGAAGGACTTTGGAGAACAAGGAGTGTACAAAATAGTTAAGGATTGCGTAATGATATAGTGTCCATTTTGAGATAAAAAGAGAGGTCCAAGTGCGTTAAGGATGGGAATAGAAAGGCCAAGTACTTCATAGCTAGAGCTAGAAATAACTATATTCATAGGCTTAGAATTAATGTTGTTAGGTGAAGGATATGAAGAGCTTGAGAATCGCTCAAAAGTGTCAGGTGCAATGATAAATTACATTGTACTCGTTACGAGTACTTAATTTTGGTTTTGAAAATACATTATTGAAAAGGAAACCATAAATCTCAAAAGAATTAGACCTTATAGAAAGTTTAAACTTTAAGCATAGTTTGTTTTAATGGGAGGATGGTTTATTAAATTTGCCACGGTGTAACACCCTGGTTTTAGGGGTTAGGCGTTTGGTGCTTAGCTCGGGTGTTGGCACACTCTAGGGTGTGGTTGGGTAAGTTTTAGGGGTCCTGAGAACCCTAGGTGGGGGTAGGTTGCTTTAGAAAATTTTTAGTTTTAGGAGCTAAAAGGAGGAGCTTGGATGGAGGGGGCCTTAAGAGAATTTTTGGTGGAGTTTTGGCACAAAGATTGGTGTGGCAGAGTGGCAAGGAGGTGCCACTTAGAGCTTGGGGAAGTGACGCCTCAGGTGCAAGGGAAGGGGCCAGTGTTCGAGCTGCGAAGGTAGCACTTTGGCCTTTGTTTTTGCGTCAATGAGGTAAGGAGTTGGGCAGCTTTTGGATGCTTAAAAGATGGAGAAAGACTTGGTCTTTTTTTTTAAAATTTTGGCTAGGAAGAGGTTTGACTCATTCAAACTTTTTGAATGAGTGTTGGGGAGGAATTGTAGGAGCAAATAGTGGGATTTTTGTGGGAGGTTGGAGCTAGGCCGTATAGTATAAATAGGGGGAGGGGAGGTGCTCATTTTCATTCACCATTTGTGCTTTCTTGACTTGTTTCCCATTTCTTTGTGTGCCGAATCCCTTTTGGACCCTTTGCCGAATCCTAGTTCTTTCTTAAGCCTTCATCCATTTGTCTTCCATACTCTACCAACACTAAAAATATCCCTTCTCTTCACCTATGCACTTTGGCCGAATCTTCAAGGTCACCTAGCTGATTTTCCTACTTGGTTCTCTCCATTTTTCCTAAGCCGAAACCATTTCATATTGTCCCCTCATACCTTCTTTCTTTCTCTATTGCAAAACCTTTCTCCTTGTCCTGGTGGTGGTTGGCCAATCTTAAGCAGAGAGGGGTGGAGCGTTTGGGTCTCTGCTCTAGTCATTGTGAAGGCCGGAGGAGCGGTAGGGAGGACTCGTGAGGTTCGATTCATCAAGGGTGTGTCGGCGAGTTTTTTAAGTAGCGTTTGGGAGTTGGTCATTGGTATTAATTAGGTGCGTAATCAACGCACTATTTCTGCGATTGTTGGTTTGTTTAATGTGATTACATATGTATTATGTGTGGAAGCTGATTATAATGGCTTAAGTGATGTGAATCGATGATTGGTAAGATTGGTTGTGTTACATATATTTTATATATGTTTGATGTGGTATTGGTAAATAATAATTACTCACTCTATATGTTATTTTGGCATAATTGACACGTGGGCATGGGGTTGATCACGTAGGAAGAAGTGTACAGATGATGTACGTGGTCTAATGATAGCTAAGGCTACATTAGCGCTTGAGGGTTTGTCTGTGCTACCTCAAGGAGGTGTTGGCTAGGTGCCCATCTCGGCGGTTGATGGCTATGTGCATCACCGTGAGACAGATTACAATATTGGGATCACTTGGGTTGATCGGTGGCTCACCACGGCCTTGAGCAAATGAGCTTGCCAAGGTAAGATGTTATGGATCACAATGTGATCGGTGGGGAGTTTCCACGGCCTTAGGTAGGAGTCCGCTAAGGTTGGTGTACGGTTGGACAAAGGGTTGGGCTGAAATGCATTCTTGCATGATTTGTTACGAATATTGTGTGGGTATGGGCCAAGCCCATACGTGTGGAAATCGGTGTTTTGATTATGCACTGAGTCAGTGGACTCACTCTTTATTTTCTAACTATTTCAGGTGATGCGTAGATTGGACCGGGATCGGAGAGGACACGTGGTGGCCCATGCAGAAAGAAGAGTTTAAATTTATTTATATTAAATACTAGGTCTTTTAAACATTGATGTTATAAGGCCCTTTGATTTTTATTTACTTTGGGAGTTATTTAATTATTATTTTAAATTATGTTTGGACTATATTAAATTACTAAGTGGAAACGAATTTATTTTGACAACTTATTTATTCAAAATTAGTCATATATATATTCATTAAAGTTCACTTTTGGGCATTTTATAATATTTATGTGATATCAAAGTTTTTCTCATACAATATTAAATAAACATGGATTTTCGTGGTTAACAAGTTTTACTAAATTTTCTCTAAGTTAAATAAATTTCACTAACATAACCAGATTCGGTCGTGGTGAATGGGCCGGGTTTGGGGATGTTACACACGGTGTACATTGAATGGGGTGAGGGTGAATGATAGGGTTTGGGATGCAATTGGTTGGGAATTAGATAGTAAGGGTATGTATTCGATTAACAATTTAACTTTTCCCTCGACAAAAAGAGATAGAAGGTGCTGCTAGTATGATTTGGTCCAGTTGAATGTCGAAATAGGTATATGGTAAGATTTTAGTTGAAATATATTGGCAAATTGAAGCCTCAAATTAGATGGCTCAACTTAAAGTAATTATGAGATTTAGTTTTCATTCTTCTTCATTTATTCGGTTATTTGATGGACATACCAGAACAAAAGTTGATTATATATAAATTGATCCACCTTCTACCTATTAAAGTTACACATAAAACTAATAGTGTAACACCCCTAACCCGTAACCATCACCGGTTTAGAGTTAAGGGGCATTACCGGACAATCAAAAACTTTTACGAACATTTCATATCATAATATATATCATCGTCAAATCATAACAGAATACAAACGTATAGTCCCTTAACGAGATCTACGAGACCTTAATCGTGCATTAGAAATAGGTCGGGACTAAACCGAGATCATAATTTTTTTTCTGAAAATCAAACTTTTTCAAAGTTACGAGGTCACACGCCCGTGTGGACAGGCCGTGTGCTTCACACGGCCTCAGACACGCCCATGTGTCTGAGCCGTGCCAAAACAGGGCATACATACTGACTTGTCCACATGGCCTGAGACACGCCCGTGTGTCTCACCCTTGGTCGACATTGACTTGCACCGCACGACCAGTCACACGCCCGTGTGCTCAACCGTGTGGGCAATTATAGGCCATTTACAAGGCCAAATTGCCACCCACACATTAGGTTATACCTACAAGCATTATACCAATTCAAATCATATCAAAATGACCATCTTTCTAACCATTCAAGAACATATCAAACATACCAACTTATGCAACATTTATCTCAATCTCATCGCAAGCATTTATAAGTATAAACCATTCAAAAGCTTACCAATTCAATGTGACAACCTATCATCAATAATATGTCAACTTTGCATCATAATAATTATCATAAATTTGACCATTTCATCAGTTCAACCATTAGCTACCAAACTTACCAAACTATGCATCATTTAGCATGAATTACTCATTCATATCATAATCATTATCTAACCATATCACATGGATATTTATATACAACTCAAAACATAATCCAAACTAACTAGCCTATACATGCCATATTTAACTATGTACACATTCAAAAGGTACCAAAATAGAGTTTGATAGTGTGGTGATGATCCTCGATGATCCCCGAGCCTTCCGTAGCTTTAACGATCTATAAAACAATGCAAACACACACAGAGTAAGCTTTCAAAAGCTTAGTAAGCCATATACAAATAAACTTAACATATAAACATTCATAATCATATCAATTGGAATATCATTTATATATCTCAAATGTAATTTCATACTTCTTCTTGGGCTCATTTGTTTAGCCATTGCTTACGAACAATTCATATCTCTAAATACCTCTTTTGATCATAGCAACTTCATACATATATCACATTTAATCTCATCAAGTCTATGCACATATCTCACTTGTGCACGTACACATATATACTTACCATTTATGCTCAATCGTAGCATACACTTCAAACGTACCTGAAACGAGCATACATTTCACAAAGTCTTTCATTTCTCAGAGTTGCCCGTTGAACCATTCGGAATCAAATAGGATAATCGGAATACACAGAATAATCGTACAATGCAAACGTCCCAGACGTGGTCTTACATGTAATTGAATATCGATGCCACTGTCCCAGACAGGGTCTTACATGAAATCATATACGATGCCGATATCCCAGACATGGTCTTACATGTAAATCTCAAATCAATGCCAACGTCCCAGATGTGGTCTTACATGATATCAAATATCGGAATCCCTATGTCATGACATATAAATCCTATCTATTCCTAAGGTTCATACGGGACTTTTCGGACCTTGACACATTGTCGATACTTTCTCGGATTACACTTGTCTATCTTCCAAAACCATTCATCACAATTCAATATTAAATGAACATGAATAAATCATCTTAAATACATTTATTTGTATATACACTTGCCTCGTATTTCTGAATAAACGGACAGATTCGACTACTCGATCACTTTCGACTTTCCTCGGTCTAAATCCGTTTTCTTTGGTTCTTGATCTATACATATTAAAATTTAACCCATTTATTCACCAAATCATTCAATTCAATCCAAAAACACACATTTAGCGCAATTTAAAAATTAGCCCTCACATTTTCACATTTTGACATTTAAGTCCCTATTTCACAAAATCACAAAATACACAAAATTTCATATTACCCATGCTTGGCCGAATATTCACATTCTTCATACAAGTCCATATATTTCATTTATTTTGCATTTTAGTCCCTCAAAAATTTATTTTCACAATTTAGTCCAAATTACTCAAATTCATCAAAAATCCAAAGACAAAACATGTTAACCTAACACATATATTTCATATTTCATCAACTAACAACACAAAACTCAAGCATTCATCAATGGCACTTTTCAAAATCATCATCAAAATCCAAAATTAAGACATGGGTTTTGTAGTACTCGAAGCAACGATTACAAAAATGTAGAAATTATCAAAAACCGAAACCAAAACATACCTCAATCAAGATGAACAAGGGCCAAATACCTAGCTATCTCTTTTTCTTTTCTTTTCTTTCAAATTTGGCAAAAACAAATATGATAATGGCTTGTTTTATGTTTTTTTTTTATAATATAACTTGTTAATCAATTTACTTAATTAACCTTTAATAAAAACAAATAATAATACATAATGGATGGTCATTAATGTCCATCAACCATATCAATGGTTTATTTACATAATAAGGACTTCATAGATAATAAGCCTGATCATTGTTTTCGCGATGTCAAAGTCTTAAAATTTATAAAAAGAATGATCGAACCGGGAAACTAACTATGGCAAAGATTTGAGGCAAGCGTACCTATCGAACAGTAGTATAGCTTAGGCAAGACCGGATTGTCGAACCCAAAGGAACCAAAAGTACTAATACTAACTTTCTTTTTATTATCTAGCCTAAAATAAGTGAAGTTGTTATTTAATATAATTTTAACTAACTACTAAGCTAAAGACGCAAAGACAAAAAGAATGAATTGGGGAAATACCGTTGGAAAAACACAGTTGATTAAGACGATACCCTTAGGAAGAATCCACCTAGACTTCACTTGTTATCTAACTCTGAACCTGACGATTTATTCACTTGACTTGATCCGTAAGACTCCCTAATGTATATTAAACCCTCACTCGAAGTGAATAACGTCTAACCCTAGGTTGATTAATTGAAATCTCTTTCTAATTAAAACCCCTAGAATTGCATTAACTCGATCTATGGACTCCCATATTAGGTTTCACCCTAATCCGGCAAAATCTCGTCACCCTATCTCTAGACGCGCGATCAACTCCGCTTAATTATGCTAGATCTACTCTTAAGCGGGGACTTTTGCTCCTCCAGCTAAGCACATCAAACTTGAATCAATATCCCTGAAATATCAACACAAGAATTAAGAACACATAATTAAGAACAAGTCAAATATTTATCATATAGTTCAGCAAACAATAACAAGATTCATCTAAGTTTCATCCCCCTCAGGTATCTGAAGGGTTTAGTTCATAAAAATAAAAGAAAACATCTCAGAAGAAAAGATAAAACAAAACATAAGAAATCCCTAAAACCCCCTAAAGGAATTGAAGGAGAGATCATCCGTCTTGAGTAGAATTCCGACTTCTTGAGATGGATCAACTGGCTATCTTCGCGTGTTTCCCACAAATCTGACCTTTTCGGCTCGGCTCCTTGGCCTAGCTCACCGCCTCGACAGAGGGCTTCTACCGAACTCCCTGAATAAGTTGCCCTCTAGGGTGTTTATATAGGCTTTGAGATGCCTTACTTGGCCTCCAAGTATCCTAATCTGAGTGAAGTTCCTATTTGGGTGTTTAATTAGACTTTGGCATGTGTTTCTTTGCCTCCAAGTATCCAAATCCGAGTAAAACTCCTCTTGGCCGCGGCAGGGGCACGGCCATGGCACACGCCCGTGTGAATCGTGGCCAGGCCGTGTTGAAGTCCATAATGAGGCACGGTCGTGTGGTCTTGGGCCCAGCCGTGTGGATTTTGTGATATGGCCCATTTACTCTGTTTTGGGCCCGTTTTCTATTCTTTTCATCATCCGGTGCTCTCCTGGGTATAAAACATGAAAACAAAGGATTAAGAGCACCAAATTACATAATTCAAGGCTTAAATCATCCAAAAGCATGCTAAATGTGGGCCTAAAATATGTTACTTTTACGGTTTATCACATACCCCCACACTTAAGCTTTTGCTTGTCCTCAAGCAAAAATCTCAACTCACAATTAAAACAGACTTCCTCGATTCATAATATTTATCAATAATGTTTCGTCATAATTCAAAGATAATTCACACATGGATAATTCAACTCAAAGAGTCCTAAGGATTCAAATAATCAAATTCATACATTTGTAGTGCAAATCATAGGTGTTTCCTGTAACACCCCAAACCCGGCCTAGAAGTTAGGCCCGAATCTGGTGTGTCACATGGAATTAAAAACCATCTTTGCGATTATTAAAAACTTGCTTGAGAAATACAGCCTCTTTGTTAAAACCAAAAACACTTAAGCAATTGTTAACTACTTGAAAACATAATAATCTTTAAAAACCTTTTCGCTTATGGAAGCATATTTGAAATAAACAATTTACGAAAATGTGACGTTTATAAATAGAGTTGCGTAGCATTTTGAAAACGTTATGAAACGTAGATAAAATACAAGTATTTTGAGAGGTTGTTTGATAAATCGACAATCGAAACTAATGATCTTACAAAACCATGACTTTTGAAAGCGACGTTGAAAATTCGAAAGAGAATCCAAGTCTTTTGAAAATATCGTTAATAGTTCGAGAGAAAATATCCGTGTTAAAAATATTTGTAAAATTTATTTTGAAATCAATTTGTTAATCGATTTTGGAAACCATTGTTTAAGTTTTTAGAAAATTCCCTTTTAAACAATTTAAGAAAAATAATAAAACATCCCAACCAAAAAGCAAAAATAAAAATAGTCCGTAGGCCTTATTACAACATTTAACCCAAAATAGTAAAGTAATAAAATAAACGAGAAAGAAGTCTAAAGTCTAAATAAACCATTTCAAGTATGGCCTCCTCGAGTCATCCATAGCCCAAGTCCATATCATCAAGCATTACCTACAAGGGTTAAGAGAAAGGGGGTGAGTTACAAGAACTCAAAGGTGAAATCCTCTTACTGTTATTCATTGGGCCAGAACCCAATTAGCAATATTTTTGGCCTAAGCCCATTTACAACAAAAATAATGTATCAAATATAATATGCATATGATATGCAATTCCCAAACCAAACCTAGTTTTTCCATCCGCTACACACCACCCGTACCAACCAGCACACTTGTGGGGAGCTTTAGTCACCCACCCCGCCAACACACCAAACGTAGGCATTAAGCCATTTATATCAGATTTGTGGACAAGCCACCAGATTAACAGAATTTACATGGCATCGCCATTTTTCATATTTGTGGCAGAGCCACCAGAATTATGTAGCAGAGCTACCAGAACTTCTCTTCATCATTGTCTCATCCCATGCAAATCATGTATATAATGCATAATAAAATCACAATATATCAACAGTAATTTATTCGGATATTTATTACAAAATTATGGCCCATGATCTCAATTAATCAAAAAGGCCCATTAAGCAAAATATCAGATTTGGCCCATTTAGCAAAATATCATATTGGCCCACTTAGCAAAATATCAGATTGGCCCATTTAGCAAAATATCAGATTGACCCATTTATTAAAATATCAGATTGGCCCATTTATCAAAATATCGATTGGCCCATATAGCAAAATATCGATCGGCCCATTTATCAAAATATCGATTGGCCCATTTATCAAAATATCGATTGGCCCATATAACAAAATATCGACGGCCCATTTATCAAAATATCGATTGGCCCATTTATCAAAATATCAGATCGGCCCATATAACAAATTCGTAATTTTGCCCTTTAGGGGCATTTTCGTAATTTCGACTCATAGGGGCATTTTCGTAATTTCGATAATTTACCCACTAAGGGTAATTCGGTAATTTCGCAACCTAGACTTAACTACTAATGTGGAGCATAAAAATCGAAATTGTCCATCTGCGTCGTACTGACTAAATTGACTATAACTCGAGTTAGGAATCTCAAAATCTAAATCCGTAAATTTTCCTTGAAACTAGACTCATATATCTTCTTACTACTATTTTTCCATAATTTTTGGCTTAATCATTTAGTACAGTTTATTCCTTAAATTTTCCCTTGTTTCACTGTCTAATGATCCTGACCTCTCTTACCTTAATTTCAAATATCTCACTATACGGTGTTTATATACTGTTACCACTTGTTTATATTGAAAATAGACTCACTAAGGAATCTTTACATATAAACTATAACTCACAATTCACTTTGTAAAATTTTATACGATTTTTCCAAGACAGATCAGGGAACCACGAAGTCATTCAGAACCAGTCTCACTAAAATTAAGATATCTCAAAATATAGAATTCCTTTTCCTTCTCTGTTTCTTCCATATCAAAATAGACACAGTATGCTTTAATCTGATATCTTATTCACTTTGTAATTCCGTTTCTCCTATTTTTCGTGATTTTTCAAAAACACGCCACTACTTCTAACCGAAACTGTTTTATTACGAAATACGATTACCATTACGATCATACGCACGCGCGCCAGGAGTGATCACAGATGCCGGTTTTCGTTTTCTTGATATTTTGACCAAATCACGTAACATATCATACAAAATTTCAGACAGATGTGAGATTACACACCATATCAAACATGTATTCGGAAGGTACGGGATTACACACCTTGATTAGGATTCCCTAAAGAACCACTCTTCGTTGACCCACTATATCCGAAGGATTTGTAAATAGGATATATCGAGTGGTTTCGTCCCTAAAACATAATTGATTAGTCAAAACTTCAATCCAATTTTCAACATAGCCAAATAGAGATATAACAAAAAATCCAAAATGAACCCCCTTACCTTATTGATATTGGATCCAATTTCCACCGTTTGACTTAGGGCTAGAATGATACACGGCCACCCACTTAGAACACTACGAAAAAGAGGGTGATTACAATATGAAGGAATGGAAGATAACACCATTTCAGTTAAGATCAAGATTTACAACTGAATAGTGATAAATACCTATTCGGCTAGAAAGAAAAGAATATGAACATAGAAAAGAATTCACTTACTGATTCAATCGAAGAAAAGAGTGTCAACCCACTTGAGAAAATGATAAAGAAGGGATGAATGAACAAATTTTGGTCTCAATGGTTTGGGTACATTCGGCAACAAGAAGAAAGGAGGAAGAAAATATGTTCTTTAGTGGCTTGTAATTTCGACACAAGGTAGAAAGAAATTTGGAGAATACCAAATAGTGCAAAGAGAAAGGTTTTGGCCTAACAAGCACCAAAAATTCAATCAAAAGGCAAAGGAGAATTCGGCTATCAAGGAAGGTGGAAAGAAAATGAGTATGTGACCAAACAAAAGAGAAAAACAATACACTATTGTGCTAATATGTTTCGGCAAGGAGGGTTGCAAATTGGGAGAAATGACACAAAGTTGCCAAAGGGAATTTTTTCCAAAACACTACTAAGTCTTTACCAAATGCCAACTAAAAATTCAGCTACCTATTCTCCCCAAAACCGTCCACATGCATCCCCTGGGATAAGAGTTTGGCCACCCAAGCTTTCCAAAACATCACCCACTAAATAAGCCTCATGTCCCCCTTTCTTTCCTATTTCCCTTGATTCCTTTCCCCAACTTCAACCTTGCCTTATTCATATAACCACCTTACCAAAATAATGAAGTCAACCTTGCCATGAATGCCTCTTGGCCGACACTTAAGAAAAGGGTGCAAAAATAAAAGTCAAAATTTGCACACAAAGTGATCCGAACCTCTTCCCTCAAGGTACTACATGTGGCGCCATAACCCTTTTACCAATTGCTCATTTATGCTAGCAATTTACTCTTTTATTTCCATAAGCCTTGATGCCACTTACTATCTCTCCTTAATAGGCTTAAACACAAAAATTTACTAAGGCCCAACTTGAACCCGGAACTTCATAGAAACCTCGTAACTTTCCAAAATTACCTTCTTAATAAGTCCAACTTGAAATAATGTCGTTCTCTTGTTCTCAAAATTTTAAAACGCTTCTACGCTCAAGGCCCAATGGGCCCAATCCTACTAAGCCCAAATTTCGGGTCGTTACATGCACTATAATTTGTAATAGTTCCTTGCCTATGGACTCCTTTGTTTCATTTTCCATTTTCACTCCTTCGATACTAATCTGTTAGTTTTGGCCTCTTTATTTTTCATAGAGGAGAGGTAATCTTGAAATCATCGTCGAAAGTGATGTAACGCTTCAAAGTCTTAACTTGATTTTCTTATTCTTATTTGTTTAGATTACTTTTTTTTAACAATATCGAGAATGAAACTCCAAATATGTCGGTGACGTACGTCCCACGTTCTCCCTATTAAAAAAGGTTCAATTTATATAAAAACTAAATCCTATCCATTATTTGGGCAATACCTACGAGAGTTACAGAAATGTAACTTCATTTGTTATTTCCAATTTAACTCTCTAAGAGAAATTTTCATTTTCCAAGTTCCATTACTTATTCCACTAAAAGCTTCCATTCATATTTCAGTTAAATTGGGTCGGAACGCTTACACTTAAAAAGTTAACGTAGAACGAAGAATACAATAACAGAATTGGAGTCCCACGATAAAGACATACATCGGCTTAATTTCAGAACGGGAAATATTTTTGATTTATTAATTTTGAATTTCAATCATTTAGTTGCCATTTTCTATTTTACTAATATGATAAGTGTGATAAAAACTTTTTAACAACAACAAGGTTATAAGAATTTACGCTTCGCATAATTATTTGTACACTGTAGCACATACATATCACTGGTAAAGGAATCTGGTATAACTCATTCAATTTTGAGATACACGTGAATTTTTAACCATCCACATAGCAAGTGCATACACAACTTCAAAATATTAGAAAAATAGGACGACACGCATAACGGATATGTGTGCCTGTATTGCAAGTGTACTATATCTCACATTGCTTTTTCCATATGTTATTATCGTCCTGGTGTTTGGTTTGGAGTGGACGTAATAGTTCAATCCCAGTTTCAACACAGAAACCCATGTATGACATAATCATCTTTATTGAACCTTATTTTCGTGATCCGTTTAATGCCATTTAAGAATTATAAAGGGAAGTATAAATGTGTGTCTTTGAATTAATATTTAGATTTGTATTAATTAAAGTTAATGCTAATTAAACTGAAATATTAAAGTTTTCTTTTATTGTAACGTATTCTAGTCTAATGTGGTTATAACACTTCCTATAAATGCCAGTTTTTTTCCTTGCGAATCTTGTTCGAAATTAATTTTACGAACCAAATTTAACTAGTAACATCAGTCGCGTAGTATGGCAAGCCTTAATGTTTATTCCGTCCCTCTCGTTTTATTCTTAACTTGCGTAGCGATGAATGGCTACGAAGGAGAACGACCAGTTATTAAGGAAAATAATTGTGAAACTAAAATGGGTTTGCCATGTGTTCTAGAAGCTTTCACCGCTATTTTCCAGATAGGGAGTATTTCTAACAAGTGTTACCGTGAACTTGTTGTGTTGGGAAAAGTTTGCCACTCAGCATTAGTAAAACGGACCCTTGAAAATCCTCTATTCAAAGACCTAAACCCATCGACAATTATAGCGAAGAGCATTAATACATGGAATATTTGCCTTGCATTGATCGATTCACCATCTCCGTCTGCTTAAGGATATAGTATTGCTTAAGCTAACAAACGGTTACAAGATGTAACGGGCCCAAAATTATTTTTTGTCTTTATTTTTTATATTGTTCCGAATGCTTCCTTAAAATGTGTCATGAGATTTAAGCCCAGTGAAATTATATTTAGTTGTACGGAAATTAAATGGTTCTAGAGATGCCATTACTTAATACACTATGATTTTATACAGGCCATTATTTTTAATTTTATAGCATTGGAACTCGATAACCATCTCAAATCGAGCACTAGGTATTGTTTCACATTGGTTAAATTGACACAAATATAATTATTAAAAACATTAAGATCGTTTCAATAATGTGAAATTGGAATGTTCTAGCGTGGTGTGAAATTGAAACAATCTCGATTCCTTGAAAGTCATTATCCAATTTAAACTCACATTGCCTTTAAGGAAAAAAAAACCTTGACTTCTCGAAATTCTGAAAAGACACATAACGTGCCAGGAAATATCCTCCATGGGACTTGCACTATAATTTGCAATAGTTCCTTGCCTCTGGACTCCTTTGTTTCATTTTCCATTTTCACTCCTTCGATACTAATCTGTTAGTTTTGGCCTCTTTATTTTTCGTAGAGGAGAGGTAATCTTGAAATCATCGTCGAAAGTGATGTAACTCTTCAAAGTCTTAACTTGATTTTCTTATTCTTATTTTTTTAGATTACTTTTTTTTTAACAATATCGAGAATGAAACTCCAAATATGTCGGTGACGTACGTCCCACATTCTCCCTATTAAAAAAGGTTCAATTTATATAAAAACTAAATCCTATCCATTATTTGGGCAATACCTACGAGAGTTGTAGAAATGTAACTTCATTTGTTATTTCCAATTTAACTCTCTAAGAGAAATTTCCATTTTCCAAGTTCCATTACTTATTCCACTAAAAGCTTCCATTCATATTTCAAAGAAATTGGGTCGGGCGCTTACACTTAAAAAGTTAACGTAGAACGAAGAATACAATAACAGAATTGGAGTCCCACGATAAAGACATACATCGGCTTAATTTCAGAACGGGAAATATTTTTGATTTATTAATTTTGAATTTCAATCATTTAGTTGCCATTTTCCATTTTACTAATATGATAAGTGTGATAAAAACTTTTTAACAACAACAAGGTTATAAGAATTTACGCTTCGCATAATTATTTGTACACTGTAGCACATACATATCACTGGTAAAGGAATCTGGTATAGCTCATTCAATTTTGAGATACACGTGAATTTTTAACCATCAACATAGCAAGTGCATACACAACTTCAAAATATTAGAAAAATAGGAAGACACACATAACGAATATGTGTGCCTGTAATGCAAGTGTACTATATCTCACATTGCTTTTTCCATATGTTATTATCGTCCTGGTGTTTTGTTTGGAGTGGACGTGATAGTTCAATCCCAGTTTCAACGCAGAAACCCATGTACCACATAATCATCTTTATTAAACCTTATTTTTGTGATCCGTTTAATGCCATTTAAGAATTATAAAGGGAAGTATAAATGTGTGTCTTTGAATTAATATTTAGATTTGTATTAATTAAAGTTAATGGTAATTAAACTGAAATATTAAAGTTTTCTTTTATTGTAACGTATTCTAGTCCAATGTGGTTATAACACTTCCTATAAATGCCAGATTTTTTCCTTGCGAATCTTGTTCGAAATTAATTTTACGAACCAAATTTAACTAGTAATATCAGAGTCGCGCAGTATGGCAAGCCTTAATGTTTATTCCGTCCTACTGGTTTTATTCTTAACTTGCGGGGCAGTAATGGCTACGAAGGAGAACAACCAGATTATTAAGGAAAATAATTGTGAAACTAAAATGGGTTTGCCATGTGTTCTAGAAGCTTTCACCGCTATTTTCCAGATAGGGAGTATTTTTAACATGTGTTGTCGTGAACTTGTTGTGTTGGGAAAAGTTTGCCACTCAGCATTAGTAAAACGGACCCTTGAAAATCCTCTATTCAAAGACCTAAACCCATCGACAATTATAGCGAAGAGCATTAATACATGGAATAATTGCCTTGCATTGATTGATTCACCATCTCCGTCTGCTTAAGGATATAGTATTGCTTAAGCTAACAAACGGTTACAATACGTAACGGGCCCAAAATTATTTTTTGCCTTTATTTTTGATATTGTTCCGAATGCTTCCTTAAAATGTGTCATGAGATTTAAGCCCAGTGAAATTATATTTAGTTGTACGGAAATTAAATGGTTCTAGAAATGCCATTACTTAATACACTATGATTTTATACAGGCCATTATTTTTAATTTTATAGCATTGGAACTCGATAACCATCTCAAATCGAGCACTAGGTATTGTTTCACATTGGTTAAATTGACACAAATATAATTATTAAAAACATTAAGATCGTTTCAATAATGTGAAATTGGAATGTTCTAGCGTGGTGTGAAATTGAAACAATCTCGATTCCTTGAAAGTCATTATCCAATTTAAACTCACATTGCCTTTAAGGAAAAAAAAACCTTGACTTCTCGAAATTCTGGAAAGACACATATCGTGCCAGGAAATATCCTCCATGGGACATGCACTACAATTTGTAATAGTTCTTTGCCTATGGACTCCTTTGTTTCATTTTCCATTTTCACTCCTTCGAAAGAAATTAAAGAAAAGAGCACAAAAGAATACTAAAAGAAATTAGGCCTAACAAGCACCAAAATTCTACCAAAAGACTATAGGAAATTCGGCTACTCCCAATGTAACGACCCGAAATTGGGCCTAGTAGGATTGGGCCCATTGGACCTTGAGCGTAGAAGCATTTTAAAATTTATGGGAATTTGAGAACGGCATTATTTCAAGTTGGACTTATTAGGAGGGTGATTTTGGAAAGTTACGGGGTTCTAGGAAGTTCCAGGTTCAAATTGGGCCTTAGCAAAATTTTTGTGTTTAAGCACTTTAAGGTGAGAAGGTAAGTGGCATCAAGGCTTATGGAAATAAGTGTGCATTTTGCTAGCACAAAGGAGCTTATGGTAAAGGGGATATGGCGCCACATGAAGGACTTTGAGGGAAGAGGTTCAAATCCCATCAAGTGCAAAATTTTGACATTTTTTTTTGTATTCTTTCCCTAAGTGTCGGCCAAGATGGTATATAAGGCAAGGTGAACTTTTTAATTTTGACAAGGTGGCTAAAGAAATAAGGAAAGGATGAGGGTAGGGAAAGAAATCAAAAGAAAAGGCAAGTATAGGGAACATGTTGGCCTTTTTCAAGGGAGATGTTTTGGAAAGTTTTTGTTGGCCAATTTTTTCTGATCTTATTGTCATATTATGGACGGTTTTGGTATAGGGAAAGGTAGCTGAATTTTCTTTGTCTTTTGGTAAAAACTTTGGTGCTTGTTTTGGCCAAAATTCCTTTAGCATCATTTTGTGTCATTTTTCTTTCTCTCCAAATTTCATCTTCTCTTTGCCGAATCTTCAAGCCTTTAGTGTGCATTTTTGTTTCTTCTTTTCCTTCAACCCATAACCGAAACATCAACTTCATCTCATAGCCGAAACTTTGTTTTTGTGGTTACCGAAGGTTCTTTGCCTTCTCGGGTTTTCGGTGGTTGCAAGGTAGTGTTCTTCCTCTTCTTTTATTTTCTTCTTGTTTCTCTTTTACTCCCTCTTCTAAAACCGATTATTCACCCTGTTCTTTTGACCAAGGCCGAATCTATTCCTTGCTACTTCCATCTTCTTGGTTCTCTTGGTGTGGGCCGAATCGGTAGAGTGTTAGCTTACACTCTCATTATCTTTCTAGCCTTAAGGAAATCGATAGAAGGGGATCTATTATTGTCAAGGTAAGGGATTCGTCATGGTTCTTTTTATCTTTTCGTTGATCGGTTAGTTTGCTAAACGGTATAGAGGTGATGACTAATCGTTTATTTTTAGGGACCAAATCGCTCGATCACCTATCCCTCGTAATAAGAGACTCGGATTGTTGGTAAGTGGTATAGATTGTTAATCAATTGCAATACTTGGTTGAAGTTGAAAATTTGGCTTTGGACTAATTGTTAACCGATTGTACCTTTAGGTGCCGCGGAGAGTATCGTGTTACGGATTCCGAATAAGGTGTGTAATCACGTACCCTTCCAAATACATGTTTGAAATGGTGTGTAATCTCATACCTATCTAAATTTTTGTATGATATGTTCTATGATTCGGTCGAAATACCGAAGAAAACCAGAAACCGGCATCCGTGACCACTCGGGCGTGCGTATGTTCGTAGTAGTAACCATATTTTGCAATGAAACAGTTTGGTCAGCAGCAGTGACGTGATTTTGGAAAATCACGAAAAATAGGAGAAAGGGAATTAGAAAGTGAAAAAGATATCGAAATAAATCTTACTGTGTCTATTTTTATATGAAAGAAACAGAGGAGGAAGAGAAATTGTATATTCTGTGATATCTTAATTTTAGTGAGACTGGTTCTGATTGACTTCATGGTTCCCTATTCTGTCTTGGAAAAATCGTTTAAAATTTTAAAAAGTGAATTAGGAGTTATAAGTTATATGTATAGATTCCTTAGTGAGCCTATTTTCAATAGAAACAAGTGGGAGCAACATATTAAAACCGTACAGTGAGATATTTGAATTTTGGGTAAGATAGGTCAGAACCGTTGGTCAGTGAAACAAGGGAATATTTAATGAATAAACTGTAATAAACGGATAAGCCAAAAATTCTGCAAAAATTGTAGTAAGAAGATATATGAGTCTAGTTTCAACGAAAATTTACGGATTTAAATTTCAAGTTTTCTAACTCGAGTTATAGTCAATTTAGTCAGTATGACGCAGATGGACAGTTTCAATTTTTATGCCCCAAACTAGTAGTTAAGTCTGGGTTGCGAAATTACCATAATACCCTTAGAGGGTAAATCACCGAAATACCCCTGGGTTTCGAATTACCAAATTACCCTTAGTGGGTAAGATTACCGAATTATGAAAATGCCCTTATGGGCCAAATTACAAAAATGCCCTTATGGGTCGAATTACGAAAATGCCCCTATAGGCCGATTTGATAGAATGCCTTAATGGGCCAAATTGCAAAGTGTTATAATGGGCCGATTTACCGTAATAAATCTCTAAATCAATGATTTTTGTTTATATTTGTGGATATTATGCTTTATTATGTATGTTCCATTTACATAATTTGCATGGGATGGGAAAAATGTTGAAGAGAAGTGTAGTCTGGTGGCTTTGCCACAAATATTATGAAAAGCGGTTTGATCACAAATGATGCATTTTGTTACGTGGCTCGCCACAAATTCTGATAATGGCTATGTGCCAACCTAAATATGGCTTTGTGCCATCGTGATTATGGCTTTGTGCTAAACGTATTTACCCGGGGCTATGTGCCTAACATATGAATTAACGACTCTGTTTTTACCAAGGTCGTGTGCCGATTATATTACCGTATATGATATTCCTCGTGGCTCGCCACAATGCAGATAGTGGCTATGCCACGCATATTTATGACTCTGGTGGCTTTGCCACAAAAATTATGAAAACCGCTTGATCACAGAGCGGTGGCTTGGCCACAATATATATATATAAATGGCTTCTTGCTCGCGATTGGTGTGTTTGGCGGGGTGGGTTGACTTGATCCCCACAGTGTGATGGGATGGTACGGGTGGTGTGTAGCGGATGGATTACTAGGATGGATTGGGTTACATACATTGCATATATATATTCTGTTATGAAAATGGGCTCCGCCCAAGATTATGCTTTATGGGCTCAGTGCCCAAATTTTTGCTATATGGGTTCGAGCCCAGTGGATGACTGAGGGGGTTTCACATTGAGTTCTTGTAACTCACTCCCCATTTTCTTAACCCTTGTAGGTAATGCTCGGTGATGTGGACTTGGGCCATGGATGACTCGGTGGAAGCCATACTTCAAAAATAGTGTTTTATTTTGAACTTTAAATTTCTATTTCCGTTCACTTTACTATTTTGGGTTTTTTTTATGTTGTAATAAGGCCTCTGGAGTATTTTATTATTTGCTTTATGGTTGTTATACTTATAATTTTGCTTAAATTGTTTAAAATGAGAATTTTCTAAAAACTTAAATAAAGGTTTTCCAAAATCGATTAACAAATGGATTTCAAAATAAACTTTTACAAATATTTTAACACGGAAGTTTTCACTCGAACTTTCAAACGATATTTTTAAAAGACACGGTTTTATAGGATCATTAGTCCAAATTTTTGATTTCTCAATTAACTTTCAAGGATTAGTAGTATTTTATCAAATGTTTCTAATAATATTTGTTTTCTTGTTTATAACAAAATAACATCTGTTTTAATACAAATCAAAAGGGATTTAACACGTTTTTCTCATGTGACATGTCAGATCCGGTCATAACGCATGGGTCGGGTTTGGGGTGTTACACCCAAGACCCTTCCCAAACCGTGTATACCATACCAAAAGGATCAAAAATTGACCATAAAAGCTTTCCAAAATATTCTCCCCAAAACCGGCCAACATATCCCCCTTCTTGCTCCTTTTCTTTCATTTCTTTCCTTACCCTCATCCTTACCTTATTTCCTTAACCACCTTTCCAAAATTAAAAAGTCTTCCTTGCCTTAAATACATCTATGACCGACACTATGGATGAATAACACAAAAAAATAGTCAAAATTTGCATCAAGTGGGATTCGAACCTCCTCCCTTAAAGCCCTTCATGAGATGCCACATCCTCTTTACCATATGCTCATTTATGCTAGCAATTTACTCACTTATTTCCATAAGCATTGATGCCATTTACTCTCTCTCCTTAAAGTGCTTAAACACAAAAGTTTTACTAAAACCCAATTTAGCCCCGAGCCTTCTTAGGACCCCTTAAACATTCACAATTAATATTTTTAACTAGCCTAACGCAAGAAATAATGCAACACATAAAATTCTAAATTTTAGGATGTTACAATGGCTTTATTATGGTAAGGAAGACTTTTTAATTTGGGAAAGAAGACTAAGGATATGGTAAGGAGGAAAGCAAGGGAAAAACAAGGAAAGAAATGAAGGAAAAAGGTAAGAGAAGGGAACATGTTGGCCTATTATGAGGTGGATGTTTTGGAAAGAATATTTTGGGGTCAACACTCATCTTTTGGAAGAGATGATACATGGTTTTGGGGGGGGGACTGAATTTCTCTAGCTCTCCCTTGTATTTTCACATTTTTGGGTCACTTTTTCTTTACCTAATATTTTGTTTCTTTTGGTTACATTTCCTCCTTGCCGAAATCCCCTCTTCTTCTATAGTGTTCCTTCTACTCATCATTTCTCTCTTTTCATCCAATTCTAGCTAGTACAACTTGATCTGTGTGTTGCAAATCTCTTCTTGGCCGAAACCCCTACTTCTTTTTCCCTCCTAATCTTCAAGTGGTTGATTCCATTCTTCTCATTCTTCTGGTTTCCATTGTAGTGTGTCCCAAAACCGAATAGTGGTTCTTACGCTTTCTTCACAGCCAATCTTTTCTTCCATTTGACTTTTCTCCGAGTTAAGTTAAGCCGAAACACTCTTTTGCCGATTCTTTTGATAATCAAAGGGTGAGGATCGTTAACATCGCGGTGGCGATAAAGGCGTCGTATGGTGGTAGTCGGAAGGCGGGGTTGAATATCGGGACTTTGTAGAGGGAGATCACGTAGTGGTAAGTGATTCAAGTATAAGTAATACGTTGGGTATGAAATCTTTTGGAAATCCGAGGCTAACTTTTGGTTGGTATTGTTCTAGCGTCAACGAAGAGTGGTTCTTTAGGAAATCCAAATCAGGTGTGTAATCCCGTACCCTTCCGAATACATGTTTGAAATGGTGTGTAATCTCATACCTCTCTGAATGTTTGCATGAAATATTCTGTGGTTCGGTCGAAATACCGAAGAAAACCAAAAACCGGCATCCGTGACCACTCGGGCGTGCGTATGTTCGTAGTGGTAACCATATTTTGCAATGAAACAGTTTTGGTTAGCAGCAGTGACGTGATTTTGAAAAATCATGAAAAAGAGGAGAAAGGGAATTAGAAAGTGAATAAGATATAGAATTAAATATTACTGTGTCTATTTTTAAATGAAAGAAACAGAGTGGTAAGAGGGATTTTATATTCTGTGATATTTTAATTTTAGTGAGACTGGTTCTGAATGACTTCGTGGTTCCCTGTTCTGTCTTGAAAAAATAATTTAAAATTGAAAAAAGTGAATTATGAGTTATAATTTATATGTATAGATTCCTTAGTGATCCTATTTTCAATAGAAATAAGTGGGAGCAAGATATGAAAACTGTACAGTGAGATATTTGAATTTCGGGTAAGAGAGGTCAGAACCGTTGGTCAGTGAAACAAGGGAAACTTTAATGAATAAACTGTACTAAATAGCTAAGCCAAAAATTCTAGAAAAACTTTAGTAAGAATATATATGAGTCTAGTTTCAAGGAAAATTTACGGAACTAAATTTTGAGTTTCGTAACTCGAGTTTTAGTCAGTTTAGTCAATATGACGCAGATGGACAGTTTCAATTTTTATGCCCCACATTAGTAGTTAAGTCTGGGTTGTGAAATTACCAAAATACCCTTGGAGGGTAAATTACCGAAATACCCCTGGGTTGCGAGATTACTGAATTACCCTTAGTGGGTAAAATTACCGAATTACGAAAATGCCCCTATGGGCTGAATTACCGAAATGCCCCTATGGGCCGATTTGTTAAAATGCCTTAGTGGGTCGAATTATTATATTGCTTTAAAGGGGCGATTCATTAAAAGTATACAATAGATTAATGATTGTTATTATGTATGTTGCATCTCTACATATTGCATGGGATGGGAAAATTGAATGAAGAGAAGTGTAGCCTGGTGGCATTGTAACACCACAAACCCGACCCAAACACCATGACCGGATCTGGCATGTCACTTAGGGAGATTTTAAAAGATGTCGCAATTTCGGAAAGTAATTTTCTTGAGTTTAACACTTTATTCGAGAAAACTAAAAGGTTGGATGATTTGTAAAAGATATACATTTTATATTTATGCCTTAGTGGATTAAAAACTGAAATTTGGTACATGCCTTAACTTAATTAAAACGTAAAATGTAAATGTCTAATAATAATAAAAGCCCAAAACAAATGAAAATATGAAGCTAGTGGCCCGTGGCCTTATTATAATGAAATTTAAACCCACTAATTAAAAATATTAAAAATAAATAAACTAGTAAAGTCTTTTGCTGAATCAAAATAATCCCTCGCATGGCCACCTTGCGCTTTTCTCCAACCCGGTCCGATGCACTAGGTGCTACCGAAAGATGTTAAATAATGGGGTGAGTCGCGAGACTCGGTGTAGCAACCCTCGTGCACCATCGATTGGGCCTTAGCCCCACGCAATGTATAACAACAGAGTATAATAAATCAAAAATATGCAAAGCCCAACCCAATCCTAGGTTTCCATCCGCTACACACCACCCTTACCGCCAATCACACCATTGGGGATTTCTACAATCAACCCAAACCGCTACACACCATCGATGGCGCTCATGCTACTGCAGATAGTCGCTCATCGCCGATCATGGCAATAGCCACTACAATGCATCATGGCATTAGCCACTACAATGCATCATGGCAAAAGCCACTACAATGCATCATGGCGAAAGCCACTACAATGTAACACTTCCCTTTCATCAATCACCCAACCCCATGCAATCACGTAAACCCGCATACATGTTCATCATACCAAATCGATAGAAACATTCACTTTAGAATGACAGAGATCACTAACCCGGTGATTCGCCTTTACCCTCCTCGGGTTTTCAACGACCATGCCAGTATTTGGCATTTAGCGTAATATAACAGATTTATAAACATATACTAACAAGCAATCCAAATAGTGTGAGAATGTTACACACCCGATTAATACATAGGACTACCCTCTATGTCGATACCCTCGCTAATCGGATCTATCGCCTTTGTCTACAACTTTGCTCAAAAGCCTAAGAACGCCAAGATAAGGCCTCTCCTATATTCGGCTAAGGGTTAGTGTTTTACCCGAATTATATGCTTAAATTAACAGATCTCCTTACCTTGAAATCCTGAAAGTGATACGATCCAAGGGCTACTGAACTCTGGCTTAGAAATCTAAGCGATTAAATCCCCTTCAAATCCCGGAATGCCGCAAATGATAGAAAACACCCGATTAGTTAACCATATAGCCATTCGGCTAAGATCTCTAAAAGCCGGAAAAGAATACACAAAGCGACATTTACCTCTACAGTGATTTCGCTACCCTTGCGTAAAGATTTGGCAATCCTGGAAGAAGATCGAAGCGTAGAAGAGTATAGATCTAGGAATTTTGGCTTTTAAGAAAATCCCGAAAAGATGAACTAGATGTGTTTTTTCGGCTTTTTAGAAGAATTGAATGAGGAGTTTTGGCTTTTAGTGAATGGGAGAAGAATAACAATGAGGATCAGAAGATTCGGCTAAAGGGAAGTTTCAAAGAAAAAGAAAGAAAATGTGAGGGAGGTGGTGATTTTCGGCTTTTGGAAGAGAAAAGATGTGAAAAGAAAACAAGTGGGATGGCCTTGAAATTTTCGGCACACCCCTTGCCATACTAAACCAATTCTCTTCCCCCTCTCCTGTGTTTGATTTTCGGCCAACTCTGCAACCAAATGATATCTCCTATCTTTCTTCCTTATCTTAATCTACTAACTCCTCCAAAATAGGCCTAATATCCACATATTATATACATTAAAAATCCCCTAAATAATAGCCTTGTGCCGTCCCCCCTCTAGCTCTCCTTGGGCTGCCGAAATTAGACCAATTTCTTGGGCTACAAGCGGCCACACTGAGGCCCCCTTCTTTTGCCTATTGGCGCCACTTATAGCTCCCTCTTACTGCGCCTCTTGTTCCTGGGCCACAAGCCCATTATGCCTATTTCACTCTCAATACTTTATTTAAACCCCATAGTCCCTAAACAAAATATTTAGCCAAGACCTCGGCCCATTCCCGAGCCCAATTTGCACCTCAAATACTTAAATTAACACATTAAACGTATCCACCCATTAAATGCATAGGCCCAAAAATTCAGGATGTTACAGTTCTACCCCCCTTAAAGAAATTTCGTCCTCGAAATTTCCAACTAACTATTAATCATACTACCCAAGTCTCACCACTATGCTTTCGCTGCGCACTCTAATTCTAAAGCCAAAAGAAACACTTAGTATACTGTGGTAGAGTTCGCACCGGTATTCGCATCTAGAGCGTCCTCGTCCCCTTGTACTCATTCTTCCGATTGACGTTTATCTGATTAGAAATTTTATGAATTAATAGGTTTCTTCCACTGATTAACCACGAACAGTCTTATGATCAGTAGTTTAAGAGTAGTTCTTTCGAATTTGAAATTATATCTACAAGTTTCAGTCTCAAGTTTGTCTCCTAGTTCTAGGAACCACCCACCTCAACCATCAACATGCAGATGATATCCATGAACCCACATTCAACACATAGGGTATTTTCGTCATTTCACTACCCATGGGTATTTTCGTAATTTTATCCTATAGGGTATTTTCGTAATTTTCCGAAATAGGGTTCCTTGGTGATTTTGTGAAAGAAGGGTATTTTGGTAATTTTTGCAATCCGGTGGTATATTGGTAATTTTACAAATTAGGGATATTTTGGTCATTTATAAATCAGGGGTAATTTAGTAGTTTTACAAAATAGAGTGGCTGGTCCCTTTCGGGTTTTAGTTATAAATTTTGGCCTGACAATAAATCCTCGTGGCTAGGGTGAACAAATACTATGCACCGTAGGATTCCAAAGAAGAGGAGGTGAGTCACTAGGATCGCTTAAGTACCAAGCTCTCCTCGAATCCAATCCTAGACATGCGTATGCTGTTGCCACACCCTAGTCTTGTGACTTGTTTACAGGTTTGTTCGGTTGAATTAAGTCTTATGGAATTGAAGAGTTGTTTAACTAGGCCTAAGGTCCATCAAGCTCTAACTAGAATAATCTACGTCCCTTAAAGCCCATCATGCCCACATACATATATAACACACGAAGAGTTCTCGAATACTTACCTGCTTGGACTTAGGTCGAGAGACGCAGTGCCATCTTGAGAAAACCATCCTGTGTTATTTATAAACATGCATGTTTTCAAAACCCCAACTTTAGAAAATGTTTTGAGCCCAAAACCCCAAAGCCGAGTTTTGAACCTGGCTCTGATACCAATTTATAACACCCCAAACCCGGCCCAAACACCATGACCAGATCTGGCATGTCACTTAGGGAGATTTTAAAAGATGTCGCAATTTCAGAAAATATTTTTCTTGAGTTTAACACTTTATTCGAGAAAACTAAATGGTTGGATGATTTGTAAAAGATATACATTTTATATTTATGCCTTAGTGGATTAAAAAACCGAAATTTGATACATGCCTTAACTTAATTAAAACGTAAAATGTAAATGTCTAATAATAATAAAAGCCCAAAACAAATGAAAATATGAAGCTAGTGGCCCATGGCCTTATTACAATGAAATTTAAACCTACTAATTAAAAATATTAAAAATAAATAAACTAGTAAAGTCTTTTGCTGAATCAAAATAATCCCTCGCATGGCCACCTTGCGCTCTTCTCCAACCCGGTCCGATGCACTAAGTGCTACTTGAAAGATGTTAAATAATGGGGTGAGTCGCGAGACTCAGTGTGCAACCCTCGTGCACCATCAGATTGGGCCTTAGCCCCACAAACCAGATAACAGAGTATAATATATCAGAAAATATGCAAAGCCCAACCCAATCCTAGGTTTCCATCCGCTACACACCACCCTTACCTGCCAATCACACCATTGGGGATTTCTACAATCAACCCACACCGCTACACACCATCGATGGCGCTCATGCTGCAGATAGTCGCTCATCGCCGATCATGGTAATAGCCACTACAACAGATCATGGCATTAGCCACTACAACGAGATCATGGCAAAATCCACTACAATGCATCATGGCAAAAGCCACTACAACGTAACACTTCCCTTTCATCAATCACCTAACCCCATGCAATCACGAACCCGCATACATGTTCATCATACCAAATCGATGCAAACATTCACTTTAGAATGACAGAGATCACTAACCCGGTGATTCGCCTTTACCCTCCTCGGGTTTTCAACAACCATGCCAGATTTCGGCATTTAGCGAGAATATAACAGATTTATAAACATATACTAACAAGTAATCCAAACGGTGTGAGAATGTTACACACCTGATTAATACGTAGGACTACCCTCTATGTCGATACCCTCGCTAATCGGATCTACTGCCCTTTGTCTACAACTTGGCTCAAAAGCTGGAAGAACGCGAAGATAAGGCCTCTCCTATATTCGGCTAAGGGTTAGTGTTTTACCCGAATTATATGCTTAAATTAACAGATCTCCTTACCTTGAAATCCCGAAAGTGATACGATCCAAGGGCTACTGAACTCTGGCTTAGAAATCTAAGCGATTGAATCCCCTTCAAATCTCGGAATGCCGCAAATGATAGAAAACACCCAATTAGTTAACCATATAGCCATTTGGCTAAGATCTCTAAAAGTCGGAAAAGAATACACAAATCGACATTTACCTCTACAGGTGATTTCGGCTACCCCCTTGTAGAAAGATTCGGCAATCCCAGAAGAATATCGAAGCGTAGAAGAGTATAGATCTAGGAATTTTGACTTTTAAGAAAATCCCGAAAAGATGAACTAGATGTGTTTTTTCAGCTTTTTAGAAGAATTGAATGAGGAGTTTCGGCTTTTAGTGAATGGGAGAAGAATAACAATGGGGATCAGAAGATTCGGCTAAAAGGAAGTTTCAAAGAAAAAGAAAGAAAAGGTGAGGGAGGTGGTGATTTTCGGCTTTTGGAAGAGAAAAGATGTGAAAAGAAAACAAGTGGGATGGCCTTCAAATTTTCGGCACACCCCTTGCCATACTAAACCAATTCTCTTCCCCCTCTCCCGTGTTTGATTTTCGGCCAACTCTGCAACCAAATGATAACTCCTATCTTTCTTCCTTATCTTAATCTACTAACTCCTCCAAAATAGGCCTAATATCCACATATTATATACATTAAAAATCCCCTAAATAATAGCCTTGTGCCGTCCCCCTCTAGCTCTCCTTGGGCTACCGAAATTAGCCCAATTTCTTGGGCTCCAAGCAGCCACACTGAGGCCCCCTTCTTTTGCCTATTGGCGCCACTTATAGCTCCCTCCTACTACGCCTCTTGTTCCTGGGCCACACGCCCATTATGCCTATTTCACTCTCAATACTTTATTTAAACTCCATAGTCCCTAAACAAAATATTTAGCCAAGACCTCGGCCCATTCCCGAGCCCAATTTGCACCTCTAATACTTAAATTAACACATTAAACGTATCCACCCATTAAATGCATAGGCCCAAAAATTCAGGATGATACAGGAATTGCCACAATTTGTTTATTAATGTGATTGATTATGACTCTGGTGGTTCAACCACCAAAATTTTATAAATGGCAGTTTGACTGCAAATTGGAGAGACTGGCGGGGTGGGTTGACTTGATCCCCATAGGAGAGGTTGCCTGGTCGGGGGAGAGATTGGCTGGATGGGATGGGTTGCATTCATGTCATTTATTTATTACTTTGTAATGGGCTTAGGCCCAAGATATTGCTATATGGGTTCAGGCCCAGTGGATGAGGGTAAGGGGATATACACTGAGTTCTTGTAACTCACTCCCCCTTTTTCTTAACCCTTGTAGGTAATGCTCAGTGACGAGGACTTGGGGCCATGGATGACTCGGTGGAGCCCATGCTTTTGGAATGTTATTTTCAGACATTAGTAAACTTCTTTTCCTTATTATTTCGTTGCTTTTATTATTTCGGGTTTTAAAGTTGTAATAAGGCATTTGGGATATTTTTATTTGGTTTTATGTTTAGCCATACTTATTATTTTTCTTGCATTATTTTAAATGGAGATTTTTCTAAAATCATAAATAATGTTTTTCCAAAATTGATTAATAAACGGTTTTCATAATAAATATGTACAAATAATTCAACTCGGATTCTCTTTCAAATTTTCAACGTCATTTTTAAAAGTCATGGTTTTAAAGTTCACTACCTCGATTTTCGACTCATCAATCAATCTTTTAAAAATAGTTGTATTTTATCAAATATTTACATCCAAAACTTGTTTACTTAACCACAACCAAGTAACGCCTATTTTAGTAAGAATCACAAGCTCTTTACACATCTTCTTCACGTGACATGCCAGATCCGATCATACCGTATGGGCCGGGTTTGGGGTGTTACATTTTATGGTATCAGAGCCTGGTTACAAAACTCGGCTGTGGTTTGGGTTCAAAAGCGTTTTCCAAAGCTATTTAAAATTTTATTTTATAAATGCATGTTCTAAAGGAAGTATGGCACCACAGGTATCCGACACCATGTCAAGTAAGTTTATGTTTTTATTTTATGATTATTGTGGTATAACTGTAGAAATACTCTAGAACTTTTAGTTTTAGGAGCTGAAATTATAGAGATTGAGACTATAGGATGCATTTTGCGAAAACGACTTTACTTCTTATATTCCATAAAATATTGTTTAATAAACATTGAATAGCATAATGATTCATAAGACTCTTAGTCAGATTAAATCGACTTAGCAAATATGAGCGCTAGAGGACATGGACGTAGTGGGCGCGACCGTGATAGAGGCCGAATAGAGGCCGAGGTGCTAGGGCTAGACTTTCAGCACCGAGGCATGTGCCCGAAAGGAGATGGGATCTCATGATCGAGCTAGGGTTGATGAGCTGACTCAAATAGTTAAGGAGGTATTGGAGGAGGTTAAAGGAATCGGTGAAGCACTTCGAGTTGAGTGTGTGGACTGTAAGAAGAAAAGAGATCGCGGTTCTTTTGGGTCGCAGTCTCGTTCCGTAAAGCGTGTTAAGGCACGTCCAAACTTTCCGGCTTACAATTATTGCAGAAGACGTCATTCGGGAGAATGCTGGAGGAGGTCAGGAGCATGCTTGAGATGCGGGTCTAAGGAGCATAAGGCTCGGGCTTGTTTCATCACCATCAAGCCAGGTATGTTTTGGTTGGGCGTGATGATTGAATGTAGAAAATTTTAGGTATAAGTGGTAGATAAATCGCTTGCTTCGTGGTTAGATGTTTGGTTGTGTGAAAGAGGATTCAAGATTATGTTGAAAGTACATTAGTGTTATTAAGATCAGAGTGCACAGCGAAAGCATAGTGGTGTGATTTGAGTGGTGCGTTTAGTAGTTGGTTGGAAATTTCGAGGACGAAATATCTTTAAGGAGGGTAGAATTGTAACGACCCAAATTTGGGCCTAGTAGAATTGGGCCCATTGGGCCTTGGGGAGTAGGAGTGTTTAAAATTTTTGAGAACAAGAGAACGACATTATTTCAAGTTGGACTTAATAGGAAGGTGATTTTGGAAAGTTACGAGGTTTCTAGGAAGTTCCGGGTTCAAGTTAGGCTATAGGTAAATTTTGTGTTTAAGCACTTAAAGGAGAAAAGGTAAGTGGCATCAAGACTTAAGGAAATAAGTGTGCATTTTTCTAGCACAAGGATTCTATTGGTAAAGGTGGAAAGTGGCGTGTGAAGTGTACTAATGGTCTGAGGTTCGAAACCCACCAATTGCAAATTTTGTATTAATTTTTTTGTGCTACATTCCATGTGTCGGCCATGGCTGTAACACCCCAAACCCGGCCCATGTGTTAAGACCGGATCTGACATGTCACATGAGAAAAACATGTTAAATCCTCTTTATTTGTACTAATATAGATATTGTTTAGTTATAATTGAGAAAACGAGTTGATTTGAAATATTTTATAAATCGTAACTTTTGAAAATATCGTTGATAGTTCGAGAAAAACTTTCCGAGCTAAAATATTTGTAAAAGATTGTTATGAAATCCATCTGTTAATCTATTTTGGAAAAACCTTTATTTAAGTTTTAGAAAAATTCTCATTTAAAATCATTCAAGCAAAATAGTAAGTACGACAAACATAAAGCAAAAATTAAAATATTCCAGAGGCCTTATTACAACATAAAAACCCAAAATAGTAAGAGTAGTAAAATAAGCGGAAATAGAAATCTAAAGTTCAATAACACCATTACTAAAGTATGGCCTCTACCGAGTCATCCATGGCCCAAATCCACATCACTGAGCATTACCTACAAGGGTTAAGAAAAAAGGGGAGTGAGTTACAAGAACTCAGTGTAAAATCCCCTTACCGTCATCCACTGGGCCTGAACCCATATAGAAATATCATGGGCCTAAGCCCTTTTACATAACAATCTTAAAATGAAGATAATGTATGAACGTATGCAACCCAACCCATCCTAGATATCCATCCGCTACACACCACCTGTACCATCCCATCACACCTGTGGGGATCAAGTCAACCCACCCCGCCAAACACACCAATCACAGGCAAGTTGCCATTTATATTATAATTTGATTGTGGCCAAGCCACCAGAATCATAGTGAAACATATTAACAAACATTTTTGTGGCAAAGCCACCGGGTTACTCTTCTCTTCAACATTTTTCCCATCCCTTGCGAAAATTATGTAATGCAACATATATTATAAAACATAATAATTTCAAATATAAACAACAATCATTAATCCAGAGATTTGATACGATAAATCGGCCCATTATCACACTTTGTAGTTCGGCCCATTAGGGCAATCTATCAAATCGGCCCATAGGGCATTTTCGTAATTCGACCCATAAGGGTATTTTCTTAACTCGGCACTTTTAAGGATTTTTAAGCAATACGGCCCATTAAGGCATTCTAGAAAATCGGCCCTAGAGGGGCATTTTCGTGATTCGGCTCATAGGGGCATTTTCGTAATTCGGAACTTAGAGGCATTTTCGTAATTTTAAAAATAATCCCTAATTTGACAAATCTCAGTATTTACGATGTTTAGGCAAATTACTCGATTCATACCATTTTACCGATTTTAAGTTTTTAAGCAACAATGATCGATATTTCTAATATGATGCTAAAACACAGATTTACGGGATTTGGTGAGATTACACACTGATTCACGGCAAGTATTAAACTCTTTTGATCGTTCAAGACCTATGACAACATAATACTCGATTAATCTAATGAACGAGATTTTTATTAATCTAAATCTAAATCATCGATCTAAAATACTTACTCTCTAAATCGTGAATGACCATGTTTTGTCGATTCTCATCGGATGATGGTCCACAACCCGGTGGAAAATCTCGAATCGCCGATACCGCCCTTCGTATGAACTTAGGAGTAGGAATCGCAACTCCACTCCTTTTGAGTTCTCCAATCGCTTTTCCTTTCGATTCGGTATCGTTTGCCTCCTTTGAAAAGATCTCGGTTAGAAAACTATTACTATGAACGAAAATAATCGTTTAGGGATAAGATTCGGCTTACCTCTATTTTCGAAAGATCAACGATTGATATAGTCCCTAGGACGAACGTGTATACATAATCATCAATCCGTTTAAGCGGAATAACCAAGTATTGAGATATTGAACCTTGAAGAAATCTCTTACCTTGGCAATAATAGATCCACTTCGATCGATTGGGCACAAGACTAGAAGTGATTCGACTAAGATGTGATATTCGGCCAATCCACTAAAGTACTACAAATAGAAGATTATCAAAATATGAGGGAGTGTGGGAAAACACCATTTCAGTTTAGAAACAATACGAAATAACCAAATGATGAGGAATATTCATTCGGCTGAGGAGAAAAAAAATTGAAAGGATTTGAATAAAACACTTACCCGGTTTAATTAAGAAAGAAACATCCAACTTGTATGATGAGGAAGAGAAGATAATCAAGGTTCGGTTATGGAGAAAATGAACAAGAAATTTCGGCTATGAAAGTATGGATTAGAGAAGAAGAAAGAAGGGTTGAAGAATTTTGTGAAAAAGAAAAGAAAGATGGAGAAGGAGTGCTTAACTAGTTTCGGTTTCCAAAGGGAAGATGAGTGAAAATAATTTGGTCACAATGGCTAGGTGATTTCGGCAAGACAAAGAAGAAAAAAAAATAAAAATACCCACTATTGGCTTGAAGTTTCGGCAATGAGAGAAGAAGTTGAAGAAAAGAGCACAAAAGAATACTAAAAGAAATTAGGCCTAACAAGCACCAAAATTCTACCAAAAGACTAAAGTAAATTCGACTACTTCCAAGACCCTTCCCAAACCGTGTATACCATACCAAAAGGATCAAAAATTGACCATAAAAACTTTCCAAAACATTCTCCCCAAAATCGGCCAACATATCCCCCTTCTTGCTCCTTTTCTTTCATTTCTTTCCTTACCCTCATCCTTACCATATTTCCTTAGCCACCTTTCCAAAATTAAAAAGTCTTCCTTGCCTTAAATACATCTATGACCGACACTATGGATGAATAACACAAAAAAATAGTCAAAATTTGCATCAAGTGGGATTCGAACCTCCTTCCTTAAAGCCCTTCATGAGACGCCACATCCTCTTTACCATATGCTCATTTATGCTAGCAATTTACTCACTAATTTCCATAAGCATTGATGCCATTTACTCTCTCTCCTTAAAGTGCTTAAACACAAAAGTTTTACTAAAGCCCAATTCAGCCCCGAGCCTTCTTAGGACCCCTTAAACATACACAATTAATATTTTTAACTAGCCTAACGCAAGAAATAATGCAACACATAAAATTCTAAATTTTAGGATGTTACAATGGCTTTATTATGGTAAGGAAGACTTTTTAATTTGGGAAAGAAGACTAAGGATATGGTAAGGAGGAAAGCAAGGGAAAAACAAGGAAAGAAATGAAGGAAAAAGGTAAGAGAAGGGAACATGTTGGCCTATTATGAGGTGGATGTTTTGGAAAGAATATTTTGGGGTCAACACTCATCTTTTGGAAGAGATGATACATGGTTTTGGGGAGGGGGTGGGAACCGAATTTCTCTAGCTCTCCCTTGTATTTTCACATTTTTGGGTCACTTTTTCTTTACCTAATATTTTGTTTCTTTTGGTTACATTTCCTCCTTGCCGAAATCCCCTCTTCTTCTATAGTGTTCCTTCTACTCATCATTTCTCTCTTTTCATCCAATTCTAGCTAGTACAACTTGAGCTGTGTGTTGCAAATCTCTTCTTGGCCGAAACCCCTACTTCTTTTTCCCTCCTAATCTTCAAGTGGTTGATTCCATTCTTCTCATTCTTCGGTTTCCATTGTAGTGTGTCCCAAAATAGAATAGTGGTTCTTACATTTTGCTGTTGTGCCGAATCTTTTCTTCCATTCGACTTTTCTCTGAGTTAAGTTAAGTCGAAACACTCTTTTTCCGATTCTTTTGATAATCAAAGGGTGAGGATCGTTAACATCAGTGGCAGTAAAGGAGCGTGCGGTGGTAGTCAGAAGGCGGGGTCTAATATCGGGACTCCGTAGAGGGAGATCACGTAGTGGTAAGTGATTCAAGTATAAGTAATATGTTGGGTATGAAATCTTTTGGAAATCCGAGGCTAACTTTTGGTTGGTATTGTTCTAGGGTCAACGAAGAGTGGTTCTTTAGGAAATCCAAATCAGGTGTGTAATCCCGTACCCTTCCGAATACATGTTTGAAATGGTGTGTAATCTCATACCTCTCTGAATGCTTGCATGAAATGTTCTGTGTTTCGGTCGAAATAAAGAAGAAAACCAGAAACTGGCATCCGTGACCACTCGGGCGTGCGTATGTTCGTAGTGGTAACCATATTTTGCAATGAAACAGTTTTGGTTAGCAGCAGTGACGTGATTTTGAAAAATCACGAAAAATAGGAGAAAGGGAATTAGAAAGTGAATAAGATATAGAATTAAAGCTTACTGTGTCTATTTTTAAATGAAAGAAACAGAGTGGTAAGATGAATTTTATATTCTGTGATATTTTAATTTTAGTGACACTGGTTCTGAATGACTTTGTGGTTCCCTATTCTGTCTTGGAAAAATCATTTAAAATTGTACAAAGTGAATTATGAGTTATAATTTATATGAAAGTGAATTAGAAAGTGAATTATAATTTATATAAAATTGTACAAAATAGGATAAAGGGAATTAGAAAGTGAATAAGATATAGAATTAAAGCTTACTGTGTCTATTTTTAAATGAAAGAAACAGAGTGGTAAGATGAATTTTATATTCTGTGATATTTTAATTTTAGTGACACTGGTTCTGAATGACTTTGTGGTTCCCTATTCTGTCTTGGAAAAATCATTTAAAATTGTACAAAGTGAATTATGAGTTATAATTTATATTTATAGATTCCTTATTGACCCTATTTTCAATAGAAATAAGTGGGAGCATCATATGAAAACTGTACAGTGAGATATTTGAATTTCGGGTAAGAGAGGTCAGAACCATTGGTCAGTGAAACAAGGGAAAATTTAATGAATAAATTGTACTAAATGGCTAAGCCAAAAATTCTAGAAAACTTTTAGTAAGAAGATATATGAGTCTAGTTTCAAGTAAAATTTACGGAACTAAATTTTGAGTTTTGTAACTCGAGTTATAGTCAGTTTAGTCAATATGACGTAGATGGACAGTTTCAATTTTTATGCCCCACATTAGTAGTTAAGTCTGGGTTGCGAAATTACCAAAATACCCTTGGAGGGTAAATTACCGAAATACCCCTGGGTTGCAAGATTACCGAATTACCCTTAGTGGGTAAAATTACCGAATTACGTAAATGCCCCTATGGGCCGAATTACCGAAATGCCCTTATGGGCCGATTTGTTAAAATGCCTTAGTGGGCCGAATTATTATATTGCTTTAAAGGGGCGATTCATTAAAAGTATACAATAGATTAATGATTGTTATTATGTATGTTGCATCTCTACATATTGCATGGGATGGGAAAATTGAATGAAGAGAAGTGTAGCATGGTGGCATTGCCACAATTTGTATATTAATGTGCTTGATTATGACTCTGGTGGTTCAACCACAAAAATATTATAAATGGCAGTTTGACTGCAAATTGGAGAGACTGGCGGGGTGGGTTGACTTGATCCCCACAGGAGAGATTGGCTGGTCGGGGGAGAGATTGGCTGAATGGGATGCGTTGCATTCATGTCATTTATTTATTACTTTGTAATGGGCTTAGGCCCAAGATATTGCTATATGGGTTCAGGCCCAGTGGATGAGGGTAAGGGGATTATACACTGAGTTCTTGTAACTCACTCCCCCTTTTTCTTAACCCTTGTAGGTAATGCTCAGTGACGAGGACTTGGGGCCATGGATAACTCGGTGGAGGCCATGCTTTTGGAATGTTATTTTCGGACATTAGTAAACTTCTTTTCCGTATTATTTCGTTGCTTTTATTATTTCGGGTTTTAAAGTTGTAATAAGGCCTTTGGGATATTTTTATTTGGTTTTATGTTTAGCCATACTTATTATTTTTCTTGCATTATTTTAAATGGGGATTTTTCTAAAATCATAAATAACGGTTTTCGAAAATTGATTAATAAATGGTTTATATAATAAATAAGTACAAATAATTGAACTCGGATTCTCTTTCAAATTTTCAACGTCATTTTTAAAAGTCATGGTTTTAAAGTTCACTACCTCGATTTTCGACTCATCAATCAATCTTTCAAAAATAGTTGTATTTTATCAAATATTTACATCCAAAACTTGTTTACTTAACCACAACCAAGTAACGCCTATTTTAGTAAGAATCACAAGCTCTTTACACATCTTCTTCACGTGACATGCCAGATCCGGTCATACCGCATGGGCCGGGTTTGGGGTGTTACATAACGCTTCAAAGTCTTAACTTGATTTTCTTATTCTTCCTTGTTTAGATTACTTTTTTTTTTTAAATATCGAGAATGAAACTCAAAATATGTCTGTGACGTACGTCCCACATTCTCCCTATTAAAAAAGGTTCAATTTATATAAAAACTAAATCCTATCCATTATTTGGGCAATACCTACGAGAGTTACAGAAATGTAACTTCATTTGTTATTTCCAATTTAACTCTATAAGAGAAATTTCCATTTTCCAAGTTCCATTACTTATTCCACTAAAAGCTTCCATTCATATTTCAAAGAAAATTGGGTCTAACGCTTACACTTAAAAAGTTAACGTAGAACGAAGAATACAATAACAGTAATTGGAGTCCCACGATAAAGACATACATCGCTTAATTTCGAACGGGAAATATTTTTGATTTATTAATTTTGAATTTCAATCATTTAGTTGCCATTTTCCATTTTACTAATATGATAAGTGTGATAAAAACTTTCTAACAACAACAAGGTTATAAGAATTTACGCTTAGCATAATTATTTGTACAATCGTAGCACATACATATCACGGTAAAGGAATCGTATAGCTCATTCAATTTTGAGTTACACGTGAATTTTTAACCATCAACATAGCAAGTGCATACACAACTTCAAAATATTAGAAAAATAGGACGACACACATAACGAATATGTGTGCCTGTAATGCAAGTGTACTATATCTCACATTGCTTTTTCCATATGTTATTATCGTCCCGGTGTTTGGTTTGGAGTGGGCGTAATAGTTCAATCCCGCCAACGCAGAAACCCATGTACGACATAATCATCTTTATTGAACCTTATTTTCGTGATCCGCTTAATGCCATTTAAGAATTATAAAGGGAAGTATAAATGTGTGTCTTTGAATTAATATTTAGATTTGTATTAATTAAAGTTAATGCTAATTAAACCGAAATATTAAAGTTATTGTAACGTATTCTAGTCCAATGTGGTTATAACACTTCCTATAAATGCCGTTTTTTCCTTGCGAATCTTGTTCAAAATTAATTTTACGAACCAAATTTAACTAGTAACATCGTAGTCGCGCAGATGGCAAGCCTTAATGTTTATTCCGTCCCATCGGTTTTATTCTTAACTTGCGGGCGTGAATGGCTACAAAGGAGAACGACTGATTATTAAGGAAAATAATTGTGAAACTAAAATGGGTTTGCCATGTGTTCTAGAAGCTTTCACCGCTATTTTCCAGATAGGGAGTGTAACACCCCAAACCCGGCCTAGAAGTTAGGCCCAAATCTGGTGTGTCACATGGAAGTAAAAACTTGCTTAAGAAATACAGCCTCTTTGTTAAAACCCAAAACACTTAAGCAATTGATGTCTACTTGAAAACGCAATTATCTTTAAAAACCTTTTCATTTGCGGAAGCATATTTGAAATAACAATTTACGAAAATGTGACGTTTATAAATAGAGTTGTAGAAGCATTTTGAAAACGTTGCGGAAACGTAGATAAAATACAAGTATTTTTGAAAGATTGATTGATGAGTCAACAATCCAGGTAGTGAAATTTAAAACCGTGACTTTTGAAAATATCGTTTGATAGTTCAAGTGAAAACTTTCGTGTTAAAATATTTATAAAATTTATTATGAAATCCATTTGTTAATCGTTTTTGGAAAACCTTTATTTAAGTTTTTAGAAAAAGTCTCATTTTAAACAATTTAGGCAAAATAACAAGTATATCAACCATAAAGCAAATAATAAAACACTCCAGAGGCCTTATTACAACTTAACCCAAAATACCAAAATAATAAAATAAAATGAAATAGAAATTTAAAATTTCATCAACACCATTTCTGAAGTATGGCCTCCACCGAGTCATCCATGGGCCCAAGTCCTCGTCACTGAGCATTACCTACAAGGGTTAAGAAAAAGGGGGGTGAGTTACAAGAACTCAGTGTGAAATCCCCTTACCGTCATCCACTGGGTCTGAACCCATTTAGCAAAAATTTGGGCCTGAGCCCATAAAGCAATATCTTGGGCCTAAGCCCTTTTAACATGCATTTGGACCGAAGCCCATTTACAAAACAGAATATATTTATATATATGCAATGTATGAATGTATGCAAACCCAAACCAACCTTATAATCCATCCGCTACTCACCACCCGTACCATCCATCACACCTGTGGGGATCTTTTGTCAACCCACCCCGCCAACACACCAATCGCAGGCATTTAGCCATATATATCAATTTGAATTGTGGACAAGCCACCGTAATAACAGATGTACGTGGCTTAGCCACTGCACAAAATGTGACAGAGTCACTGCAATATGTGGCAGAGCCACCAAATTTCACTTCCCGATCATCAATATCCCAATCCCATGCAACTTATGTAAATGCAACATACATCGTAAATCATAATATTTACAATATAACCACGATAATTAATAACTCAGAGATTTATTACAAACAATTTGGCCCATTAACACTTTACAAAATCGGCCCATTAGGGCATTTTATCAAATCGGCCAATTAAGCCATGTATCAAATTGGCCCATTTAGCAATATATCAAATCGGCCCATTAAGCAAGATATCAATTCGCCCATTAAGGCGATCCAATCAATTCAGCCCATTAAGGCAATATAACAAATTGGCCCATTAAGCAATATATCAAATCGGCCCATTAAGCAGTATATCAATTCGGCCCGTTAAGGCAATATAACAATTCGGCCCGTTAAGGTAATATAACAATTCGGCCCTTTAGGGGTATTTCCGTAATTCGGCCCATAGGGCATTTTCGTAATTCGATAATCTTACCCACTAAGGGTAATTCGGTAATCTTACAACCCAGGGGTATTTCGATAATTTACCTTCCAAAGGTAATTTGGTAAATTCGCAACCCAGACTTAATTACTAATTTGGGGCACAAAGATTGAAACTATCCATCTGCGTCATACTGACTAAACTGACTATAACTCGAGTTAGAAACCTCGAAATTTAGATCCATAAATTTTTCTTGAAACTAGACTCATATATCCTCTTACGATAATTTTTCCAGAATTTTTGACTTAACCATTTAGTACAGTTTATTCCTTAAAGTTTTCCTTGTTTCACTATCCAACGATTCTCGACCTCTCTTATCTTAATTTCAAATATCTTATCATCACGGTTTTCATATGTCTGCTTCCACTTGTTTCTATTAAAAATAGGTTAAATAAGGAATCCATACATATTAATTATAACTCTTAATTTACTTTTTACAATTTCATACGATTTTTCAAGACAGTAATAGGGAACCACGAAGTCCATCGTAACCAGTCTCACTAAAATTAAGATATCTCGAATATCAAATTCCTTTTCCTTCTCCGCTTCTTCCATATCAAAATAGACACAGTAAGATTTAATTTGATATCTTATTCACTTTCTAATTTCCTTTATCCTATTTTTCATGATTTTTCAAAATCACGCCACTGCACTCTTGACCAAAACTGTTTCATTGCAAAAATATGGTTACCACTATGAACCTAGGCACGCCCGAGTGATCACTTTAAGCCGCTTTCTAGTTTTCTTTGGTATTACGACCAAATCACAGAACATTTCATGCAAACAATCAGAGATATGTGAGAACACGCACCATTTCAAACATGTATTCGGAAGGGTACGGGATTACACACCTTATTTCGATTTCCTAAAGAACCACTCTCCGTTGATCCTAGAACAATACCAACCAAAAGTTAGCCTCGGATTTCCAAAAGATTCATACTCAACGCACTGCTTACACTTGAATCACTTACCACTATATCTGAAGAATTTGCAAATAGAATATATCGAGTGATTTCGTCCCTAAAACATAATCGATTAGTTGAAACTTCAATCCGATTTGCAACATAGCCAAATAGAGATATAACAAAAAATCTGAAAATGAACCCCTTACCTTAATGATGATAGATCCGACTTCAATCGTTTGACTCAAGGCTAGAGAGGGATGAACAAGAATGTCCTTTACGACTACACACTAGAACACTACGAAAGGAAAGATGATCACGCTTAGAGAGAATAGAAGAAATGATGTTTTCGGTTAAGAAAACCATCCCAAGACAAGGGCACAAAATTCGGCATGGAGAAAAGAAAAATACAATGATAGAATAGAGTCTCTTACCGATCTGATTAAGAAGAGTTTTTTCCCACACGATGGTGAACGAAATGATGAAGGAATAGGATGATAATGGGTTCGACTATCAAAGGGAAAAGAAGCAAAGATGCCTTGAGGGTTTCGGTCAAAACAAGAGAAAAAGATGCTCTCCTTTTGGCTTTGGAGTTTTGGCAAAGAGGGAAAAATTGGAGAAAGCAAAAGACACCAAAATGCTGAGGAGAAAACAACCTCTTCAAGCACCAAAAATTTGCAAATTCCTATAGAAAATTCGGCTATCACAAACCCCCCTCCAAAACCATTATCATCTTTTCCAAAAGATGAACATTAACCAATTAAAATCTTTCCAAAACACCTTCCACACTATATGCCAACATGTTCCCTTATCCTTCCTTTTATTTCATTTCTTTCCCCTCTTTTTCACTTATCTTCCTCCTTACCATATTCCTTAGCCTCTCTTCCAAAATTAAAAAGTCTTCCATACCATATTAAAGCCTTGGCCGACACTTACCTTATTAGTACAAAAATTTAATCCAAAATATTTGCACTTGGTGGGATTTGAACCTCTTCCCTTAAAGTCCTTCATGTGGCATCATATCCTCTTTACCAATTGCTCATTTATGCAAGCAAATTACTCTCTTATTTCCATAAGCCTTGATGCCACTTACTATCTCTCCTTAAAGTGCTTAAACACAAAATTTTTCCTATAACTTAACTTGAACCCAGAACTTCCTAGAAACCTCGTAACCTTCCAAATTGACTTAACTAATAAGTCCAACTTGAAATAATGCCGTTCTCAAATTCCCATGAATTTTAAAACGCTTCTACGCTCAAGGCCCAATGGGCCCAATAGGTCCAATTCTACTAGGCCCAGTTTTGGGATGTTACAGGGAGTATTTCTAACAAGTGTTGCCGTGAACTTGTTGTGTTGGGAAAAGTTTGCCACTCAGCATTAGTAAAAATGACCCTTGAAAATCCTCTATTCAAAGACCTAAACCCATCGAAAATTATAGCGAAGAGCATTAATACATGGAATAATTGCCTTGTAACACCCTGGTTTAGGGGTTATGCGTTTGGAGCATAACTCGAGCATTTAGTAGGCTATGGTCATGTTGGGAGAATTTTTAGGGGTTTTGGAGAACCTTAGAAGGCAAGGGATGCCTTAGAAAATTTTTAAATTTTAGGGTAATAAGAGGGAAATAGGGTAGAAAGGCCTTAAAATAAAATTGTGGAGTTTAAGGCACAAGAAAGGCATTGGCAAAGTGGTGCCCGTGCGCCACTTAGGCGCTGGAGGAGGGTGAGGGCGCTAGTTCGAGTGGAAGAAGCGGCATTTTGGTGTTTTATTTTATATGCGGTTATGGGCTGGCGTAGGAAGGGTTTAAAAATTAAATGGTGTGGCTTATGGGCATGAAAGGCAGGTGGGCGGAGTGGCTAAGGCGCTACTTGAGAAGGGGCTTTGTGCAGTCGCGCGGTTTTGAGGGCTGCGAAGCATTTGGCGCTTTATTTTTTCGTTTTGGGCGTTGGGCTTTGTAAGGCCTTAAAGGTATATAGCGTGGGATTCGGACAAGGAAGATGGGCTGGTGGAATGGCTAGCGTGCGGCACTTAAGCGCTGGGGGAGAGCAAGGCGCGGGTTCGAGCGCCTGGAGCTGCAGTTAGCGTTCTTATTTTTGTTGGTGGTTATGGGCTCGATTAGAAAGGGTTTAAAATAAAATGTCAGGGTTCTAGCATAAAAATCAGCCGGCCGAGTGGCCCAAGTATTGGGGGGCAAAGGAGCAGCAGCTTGGTCCTGTGTTCGAGCCAAGGAAGTTGCATTTTGGGAGTTTGAATTTTTATTTCTTTTTGGGCAGCAAATTGAGGTGTTGGACGGCTAGAAGACTTTTTTTTTTGGAAGAGGATAATATGTTTTTTTTATTTATTATTTATTATTTAGATTAAGTGGAATTATTATTATTTATTTTTTTAAATAATAATGGGATAATATGAGCATTATTATTGGATTTTTATTTGGTTAATATTAAGAGTTTTTTTAGGATTATTATAGGAGATAATCAAGGATATTATGAAGATTAAAAGAATTATTATTGGATTATTAGTGAAGTGTTCAAGTGGGATTAAATTAGTGAGGTGTTGGCCAAATTTTGGAGACTTCAAGGGGGGTTGGCCGAATGCTATAAATAGGGGAGGGTGGAGTGCTAGTTGTTTATCAAGTCTTTTGCCTCTTGGTGTGCCGATTTCTCCCTTGGCCTTGTAGCCAAGTATTTCTTTTATTTTCTTTTAGCCTTGATAGCCGAAATCCTTAGCCCTCCATCTCTCTCTACTTTATCAAGTTTGAAGCCGAATCGGTGAGGTGTAGTGTTTGTCGACATTCGTGAGCTTGTAGCCGCGCCAAGGAGTCTAAAGGAAGGTCTTGAATTGTTTGGACTCATCAAGGGGCAAGTCGACAAAAGTACAGAGGAGCCTTTGAGATTTAAGATCGTTTGATAAGTAGTTAAATTATAGTTGTTCGCTTGAGATTTTGTATTATGGTGTTTAACCAAAGGGTTCTAATTAAGTGATTACGATGGACGTGGGTTCGAGTACCACCAAGGTGGGCAAGGGAAAGTCCCCATCCCAAAGTTCAAGAAGAGATCCGTTTCTGCTTTCGAGATTGGCCACCGGTGTGGGCCAACAAAGAAGAAACGTTAGGCGTAAAGTCGTAGTTTCGCTAGACGATAGCGTCGAGGATCGAGAGTCTAGAACTCCTAGTGATAAGGTGTGTAACTAACCCACTCGCTTCCGGTTTTATGTGTTATATGTTTTACTAACAAGTGCGAGTAATAAGTGTGCCATATATATACCCCTAAAGGGTATAGCGATGACCAGGTTAGTATCGGATCTATTGCAGTGTGATTATTTGTTTATGAGTATGTTTATGGACATTAACAAGCATGTGCATGCATGATCATGATTATATTTTATGTGGCATGTGCATGGGTGGGTTATGAAAAGAAGGTACGGGTGTACTTCGAGTACGTGGTTGATGTCAGCTTTGTGCTACATCGTGGATTGGCGCTGACTGAGGTCGCGTTGTGGATCTTTGCGATTTAGTTCGCGTGGTTACCTTGATTGATATGAGCTTTATGCCATATCGTGGCTTGATGGATTGCTTGTGTGCTCCATCGTGGTTTGATGTTAGCTATACGCTACGCCGTGGATGGCATTGGTTGCCTTTTTGGAGGAAAAAGGGAGAGGGTGACTCGATAGTCCCCGTGTGTGGTAGGTCGGATAAGGGGGTGTGTAGCGGATGGACCCTAGGTTGGGTTGGGAATCATGTTGCATTATTTTTATAATAATATGGAAATGGGCCAAGCCCAATATGACATGTGGATAGGTATGTTTTGGAAACATACGTGGAAATGGGCCAAGCCCAGTTGATATGTGGTTTATTGAGAAATGGGCCTAGCCCAGTGTTTGAGCATGATTTGAATGTGGGCCAAGCCCAGATTGTGGTAATTGTTAAAATGATATATATATATATATTACTTGTTGCATTTGGTAAGTGGGATATTTTGTGGCTAGCATGTGGGTGGATTTCAGTGGTTAACTTACACACTGAGTCTGTATGACTCACCCAACTTTTTAAACATCGCAGGAGTCATGATTGATCGGACCGGGTTGGAGTGGATACAAGGTGGCCCATGCAGAAACAGATTTTCATGCAGAAGTAGACGTTTTGAATATTGTTATTTGAAGCTTTTTAATTCAAAGTACTTGGTTTATTTATTTGATGTAATAAGGGTCACTTTTGATTAAAGTACGCTATTTATAGTTGTTAAAGGTTATAACGTATTTAGCAATATTTTTACAAAAGAGTTATATTATAGTAAATTATAATAAAGTTTTAATTCATCCCAAGCATATATTACTTAATAATTTTAAATGGACATGACTTTACCGAACTTATAATAAACTTTCATGTTTTAAATTCTAAGTAAAGAAACATATTTTCACTAACATAACCAGATTCGGTCGTAGTGAATAGGCCGGGTTTGGGGATGTTACATGCCTTGCATTGATCGATTCACCATCTCCGTCTGCTTAAGGATATAGTATTGCTTAAGCTAACAAACGGTTACAAGACGTAACGGGCCCAAAATTATTTTTTGTCTTTATTTTTGATATTGTTCCGAATGCTTCCTTAAAATGTGTCATGAGATTTAAGCCCAGTGAAATTATATTTAGCTGTACGGAAATTAAATGGTTCTAGAGATGCCATTACTTAATACACTATGTGTAACATCCTGAAATTCAAAATTTTATGTTTTGCTTTATATCATGCGTTAGGCTAGTTAAGAATGTTAATTGTTTCTGTTTAGGGGTCTTAAGAAGGTTTGGGGTTAAGTTGGGCCTTAGTAAAATTTTTGTGTCTAAGCGCTTTAAATAGAGAAGGTAAGTGGCATCATGACTTAAGGAAATAAGTGTGTATTTTGCTAGCATAAGATGAGCTAGTAGTAGAGTGGTGTGGCGTCACATGAAGAGGCTTAAGGGGTGGAGTTCGAATCCCACCTTTTGCAAAATTTTTGGATTATTTTTGTGCTCTTATTCCAAAGTGTCGGCCATGGTTCTAAATATGGTAAGGGAGACTTTTTATTGATGGAAAGATGACTAAGGAATATGGTAAGGAGGAAGACAAGGGAAAATGAAGGAAAGAAATCAAAGAAAGGGATAAGGGAGGGGGACATGTTGGCCGAATATTAGGAGTTGCCTAAGGAAAGAGTTTTAGTCAACACTCATCTTTTTTGTAAAGATGATACACGGTTTTGGTAGGGGGATTTTGGGAGCCAATTTGCTATAGCCTTTTTGCAAAATTGTGCATGAGAGGTAGTTTCTTTTTGAACATTTTTTTTTGGTGTTTCTTTTCCAATTTTTTTCCCTTGGCCGAAACACTCAAATTATTTTGGTTCTTTTTCCTTTGTTTTGCCGAATTACTCAAGACAATTTGGTCATCTTCTCCTTGGTGATTAGCCGAAACCCCCTAACACTATTTTTTCCATCTTTCTGTCTTTTTCTCACCATTTCTTCAACCTCTTTTTTCTTCTTCTTAGTTGACAACTTTGATTGGCCGAATCTTCCTTGCCCTTTTCTCTTCAATAGCCGAATCTTTAACATCTTCTCTCTTCTCCATTCTTGCGTGTTGGACATTTCTCCTTAGTTGAATCGGGTAAGGGTTTCATTTCTACTTCTTCCATTTTCTTTTCTTCCTAGCCGAATGTATGTCCATCACTATTCGGTTGTTCTATTTTGTTTCTAAATCGAAACATCACTCTCTCCTACACTCTCATATTGTGATCAATTCTTTTTCGTAGTGTTATAGTGGGTGGTCGAATACCATATCATTGCTGATTCATCTCTAGTCATAAGTCCAATCGGTGGGAATCGGGTTCATCATCGATTAAGGTAAGGAGTCTCTTCATAGTCCATTCGATATCGCTACTCGGTTATTGTGTTAATTGGATTGAAAGTTTGACTAATCGATTATTATAGGGACTAGATCGCTCGTTCTTATCTACTCGCTGACCCTTCTAAGTAGTGGTAAGTCAAACCTTTTCCTTAGACAATCGCTTTCTATAATCGTAATATCGTTCTGACTAAGACTTTTCCAATGGAGGCAAGTGGTAGCGATTTGAAAAGAAAATCGATAGGAGAGCAAAAAGGGAGTGGATTTGCGATTCCTACTCCTAAGTTCAAGTCTAGGGCGGTATCGGCAGTTCGGGATTTTCCATCGGATTGTGGACCATCATCCGGTGAGAATAGGCAAATCGTGGTCGTTCACGATACTAAGGGTAAGCATTTTAGATCGTCTGATTTAGTTATGGATTAATAAAATCTCGTTTGTTGGTTAATCGAGTGTAATGGTGATTTAGGTGCCGACGATCAAGAAGGGTTAGTCCTCACCGTAATCAGGTGTGTAATCTCACACCGAAATCTGTAGATTCAAGATTCGATATTATGTTGGAAAAGTAGATCGTTATTATTTACAGATTTAAAAATCGTAATATGGCATAAATCGAGTAACTTGCTTAAATTAATATTATTTCTAAAGATCTGTCAAAATCGGTATTAAATTGCTAAATTATGAAAATTCCCCTATGGGCCGATTTACCAAAATGCCCCTAAGGGCCGATTTACCAAAATACCCCTATGGGCCAATTTGCTAGAATGCCTTAGTGGGCCGAATTATTAAAATGCTTTATTGGGCTGGATCACCAAAATTGTTCAATAGAATAATGGTTGATATTTATATGTGAATACTTTATGTTATTAAGTATGTTGCATTTTTTTTACATTTTGCATGGGATGGGAAAATTGTATGAAGAGTAAAGATGTAGCAGTGGCATTGCCACAAATTGTATATTATTGTGCCTAAATTATGATTTCAGTGGTTTGACCACAAAAATAAAGTGCTATAGCAGTTTGACTGCAAATTTGGTGTGAGCGGCGGGGTGGGTTGACTTGATCCCCACAGGTGTGATTGGTTGGTCGGGGGTGTGATGGATGGATTGGGTTGGGTTGCATACATTTACTTCATTTAATTATTGTTATGTAAATAGGCTTAGGCCCAAGATTATGCTATACGGGTTCAGGCCTAGTGGATGACGGTAAGGGGATTATACACTGAGTTCTAGTAACTCACCCCATTCTCTTAATCCTTACAGGTAATGATCAGTAATGAGGACTTGGGCCCATGGATGACTCGGTGGAGGCCATACTTTGGAAATAATATTTTCGAACCTTAGTAAATTTCTTTTCCGCTTTATTTCGTTACTTTTACTATTTTTGGGTTTAAAGTTGTAATAAGGCCTCCGGGATTTTTATTTCGGTTTTTATGTTTGACGTATTTATTTTTCATGAATTGTTTTGAACGGGGATTTTCTAAAATCATAAACAACGGTTTTTCTTCAAATTTAACAACAAACGGATTTCATAATAAATATGTACAAATAATTTAACTTGGATTTTTCCTGCAAATTATCAATAATATTTTCAAAAGTCACGGTTTTAAAAGATCACTAGTTCGATTATCGATTCTTCAATCAACCTCTAGAAATTAGTAGTATTTTATCGATTAATTATAACCGAACTTGTTTTCTTAACTATAACCAAATAATGTCAACTTTAGTTCTTTATACGTTTTCTTTATGTGACATACTAGATCCGGTCATATCGCATGGGCCGGGTTTGGGGTGTTACATTTTATGGTATTAGAGCAAGTTACAAAACTCGGCTGTGGTTTGGGTTCAAAAATATTTTCTAAAACTGCTTGAAATTCGAGTTATAAATACATGTTTTAAAGGAAGTATGGCACCACGGGTATCCGGCACCAAGTCAGTAAGTTTTGTTTCCATTTTATGATTATTGTGGTATGACTGTAGTAAGAAAACTTCCCAAAATAGAGATACTCTAGAACTTTTAGCTTAGGAGCTAAAACTATAGAAATTGAGACTTTAGGATATGTTTTGTGAAAACAACTTTACTTCCTATATTCCATAAAACATTGTTTAATAAACACTGAATAAGCATACTGATTCATAAAACTCGTAATCAAATTAAATCGATGTTAGTAAACATGAGCGCTAGAGGACGTGGACGTGGTAGACGGGGATGAGGTAGAGGTCGAGGTGCTAGAGTTGGATCTGAGGCATCGGGACATATGCCTGAAATGGACGCACCTGCGTCACCAGTGACTGAAGCTGGGTCACATGACCGAATGAGAGAGGACGACGCTCTGTCCCAAGCGATGTTGCGAGTTCTGGAAAGGGTTGTTGGGCCAAGAACTGGGTCGACAGCTCGTGGGTCGATATCGGAGCGACTCAGATCGAATGGGGCCGAAGTCTTTAGGGGTATTTCGGGTGTAGCCCCAAGTGTAGCGGAGTACTGGCTTGAGGCGGTGGAGCGGATTATAGACGATCTGGATTGCACAGCTGAGCAGAAACTGAAAGGGGTTGTGTCATTGCTGAAAGACGAGGCGTATCAGTGGTGGCTCACTGTTCGGGAAGGCACTCAGGCTGATCGTATTACCTAGGATTTCTTTAAGACAACATTCCAGGGAAAATATGTCGGGGCTAGTTATGTGGATGCCGGAAGGAAGGAATTCCCGAGTCCGTACAAGGAGGTAGGTCTATGGTAGCTTACGAGGCGAGTTTCGTATGCGAGTCGGTATGCCCGGGTATAGTGCCAATCGATCCCGAACAGTTGTGTGCGTTTTGAGGATGGATTGCGTGATGAGTTGCGTGCTCGATAGCCCTACGAGAAGGAGAGGAATTTTGCCACACTTTGGTGGAAAAAGCTAAGATTGCTCAAGAAGTAAAGCATTCGAACGGAAAAATCGAGACAAGGATAGGGCGGGAACAAGAGAGACTCTTGGTATTCAGGTCCTGCCAGAGGATTTCAAAAAGGCCCAGAATGAGGAGCCAGCTCGAGTGAGAGTTCCAGCTACTACCAATCGATTCTGACCTTGCATGGATTGTGGGAAACTTCACTCGGGTGAATGCTGGAAGAGAACTGGTGATTGTTTCAGATGTGGATCCAAGGATCATCGGTTTAGGGATTGCCCTCGAAAGCCTGATCAAACTCGAGTGATTCATAACAGATTTACACGATCGGTGGGAGGCGCCAGCCCAGCGAGAGGCCGTGGGCCAGGTCGAGGTGGTAATGGTGTAGGACGAGGTCAAGGTGTACCGGGTAGAGGTACCGATAACAGGGGTAACACGAAGGCGAGACAGCCAGGGTTGGTCTATACGGTCAGGCGTCGAGAGGATGGCGATGCACCGGATGTCATAACCGGTACGTTCTTATATCTGATGTACCTTTTACCGCTTTGATAGACATTGGATCCACTCATTCGTATGTTGCATGTGCTGTGTCTGGAACTTTGAATATTATATCTAAGATTACTGCTAGAGAAACAACTGTGATTAGTCCTTTAGAACAGTCGGTGATAGTAAATAAGTTGTTTAGAAATGTGCCCTTAGAAGTTCAGGGGGAAGTATTTCTGGCGGATTTGATGGAACTGCCGTTCGGGGAGTTCGATCTTATATTGGGCATGGACTGGCTGGTTAAGCATCGTGCAAACTTGGATTATGCTGCAAAGCAGATGGTGCTAAGAACTTCAAAGGATAAGAAAGTGATGATGATAGGTGAAAGAAGAAATTATCTATCTATTGTGGTATCTGCTTTAAAGGCAGAAAGGTTGGTACGAAAGGGGTGTGGAGCGTTCATAGCCTTTATCAGTGCTTTGGATGCCAAAGAGTTATCGGTTGAAAGTGTTAGAGCGGTGAAAGAGTTTTCAGACGTCTTTCCCGAGGAGCTTCCAAGATTGCCTCCAGATCGGGAAGTGGAGTTTGGTATTGAGCTGTTACCAGGGACGGCTCCGGTGTCCATTGCTCCTTCATCAATGGCACCGGGAGCTTGTGGAACTTAAAGCTCGAGATCCGTGGAGTTGTTGGATCGTGGATTTATTCGACCAAGTGTGTCACCGTGGGGAGGGCCGATTTTGTTCGTTAAAAAAAAGAATGGGTCGATGCGTATGTGCATCGATTATAGACATTTGAATAAGTTGACGATCAAGAACAAGTACCCGTTACCGAGGATCGATGATCTGTTCGATCAGCTACGAGGAGCTTCAGTTTTCTCGAATATAGACTTGAGATCGGGGTATCACCAGCTTAAGGTCAAGGAGGCGGATATTCACAAGACTGCGTTTCGAACCCGATATGGGCATTACGAGTTCTTAGTGATGCCGTTTGGGTTGACAAATGCACCAGCTGCATTTATGGACATGATGAATCGAGTCTTCCAACCCTATCTAGACCGGTTTGTGGTTGTGTTCATAGATGACATTTTGGTGTACTCAAAGACTGACGAAGAGCATGATTCGCATCTACGGGTAGTATTGCAGATATTAAGGGAGAAGCAACTGTATGCCAAATTCAGTAAGTGTGAATTTTTGCTGAGGGAAGTGACCTTTTTGGGGCATGTTGTGTCTGCCGAGGGAATTAGAGTTGATCCCCGGAAGGTCGAGGCTGTGTTGGATTGGAAGCCACCGAAGTCGATGCGTAAATCAAGTTTTCTAGGTTTGGTGGGTATTACAGGCGGTTCGTTGAGGGGTTTTCGTTGATTGCTGCACCCCTAACTAAGCTATTGCGTAAAGGAGTACCGTTTGTGTGGTCAGAGAAGCAGCAAGAGAGCTTTGAGAAATTGAAGAAGATTCTGACTGAGGCACCAGTATTGATTCAACCTGAGGCTGGTAAGGAGTTTATTGTTTATTGTGATGCGTCACACACGGGCTTGGGATGTGTGTTGATGCAAGGGGGGAAAGTGGTAACTTATGCATCTCGTCAATTAAGGCCGCATGAGATTAACTATCCCACTCATGATTTGGAGTTAGCTGCAGTGGTGTTTGCTTTGAAGATATGGAGACACTATCTGTACGGGGAGAAGTCGATTATCTACACGAATCATAAAAGTCTGAAGTACCTCCTTACCCAGAAGGAGTTGAACTTAAGACAGCGGAGGTGGATAGAACTGTTGAAAGATTATGACTTATCAATCGAGTATCACCCAGGTAAAGCTAATGTAGTGGCAGATGCGTTGAGTCGTAAGGTGATATCGGATTTGAGAGCGATGTTTGCTCATCTCAGCCTTTATGAAGATGGTAGTCTGTTAGCCGAACTTCAAGTGAAGCCGGCATGGGTAAGCCAGATTAAGGAAAAGCATTTGTTAGATAAAAGGTTGGGTTCTCGACTTCAGCAAGTGGAAAGTGGTGAGATAGGGGATTTTGGATTAAATAGTGATGGAGTATTGTGTTTCCGTGGAAGAGTTTGTATGCCCATGGATCCAGAATTAAGACAAATGATTCTGCGTGAGGCGCATAGTAGCCCATATGCTATGCACCCCGGAGGAAATAAGATGTACTGAGACCTCCGTGAGCAGTATTGGTGGCCAGGGTTGAAACGGGAGGTTACTGACTTCGTGAGTAAGTGCTTGACATGTCAGCAGGTCAAGGCGGAGCATCAACTGCCTTCAGGGTTGTTACAACCGGTGAAAATCCCACTATGGAAATGGGAAAGGATAACGATGGACTTTGTTAGTGGGTTACCCTTAACGCCTACTAAGAAAGATTCATATGGGTTATAGTGGATCGGTTAACGAAGACCGCTCATTTTCTACTGTTCGTACGGATTATTCGCTGCGTATTAGCCAAGTTGTATGTAGCGTAAGTCGTGAGGTTACACGGTACCAATGTCTATTATATCGCATGAGGATCCTAGGTTTACATCACGATTCTCGAAGGCTTTACATGAAGCTTTGGGTACAAGACTAAATTTCAAAGACGGCATTTCATCCGCAGATGATGGTCAATCGGAGAGAGTAATCCATTCTAGAAGACATGTTAAGAGGTCAGTGTGATCGACTTGTGGGTAGTTGGGAAGATTTTCTACCGCTGGCGAGTTTGCATACAACAACAGCTATCAATCCATCATCCAGATGGCACCCTACGAGGCATTGTATAGACGTAGGTGTCGTACTCCTACTTGTTGGACTGAGTTGGGGGAGCGACAGCTATTGGGTCCTGAGTTGATCTCGGAGATGGAAGAAAAAGTTAAGCTAATTCGGGCTCGGTTAAAAGAAGCTTCAGATAGACAGAAATCGTACGCGGATCTGAAGCGTAAGGATATAGAGTTCTCGGAGGGAGATCAGGTCTTTTTGAAGGTTTCACCTTGGAAAAAGATATTAAGATTTAGGCGAAAAGGCAAGTTGAGACCTAGGTTTATCGGACCTTACCGTGTATTGAAGCGTGTTGGGCCAGTGGCTTATCAGCTTGAGTTACCTCCGGAATTAAGTCAGATACATAGCGTATTCCATGTCTCGATGTTAAGGCGTTATCGTTCGGATCTGTCTCATATTGTACTAGTGGAGGAAATTGAGATAAGACCTGACTTTTCCTTTGAAGAAGAGCCAGTGCAGATTTTAGATCGGGATATTAAGGTGCTGAGAAGGAAGTCGGTTCCGTTAGTTAAAGTATTATGGCGTAATCACGGATCAGAGGAAGCTACATAGGAGCCAGAGGACACGATCCGGCAGCAATATCCTCATCTCTTCTAATCAAGTAAATTTCGAGGCCGAAATTTCTTTAAGGGGGTATAATTGTAACATCCTAAAATTTGGAATTTTATGTTTTGCTTTATATCATGCGTTAGGCTAGTTAAGAATGTTAATTGTGTATGTTTAGGGGTCCTAAGAAGGTTTGGGGTTAAGTTGGGCCTTAGTAAAATTTTTGTGTTTAAGCACTTTAAGTAGAGAAGATAAGTGGCATCATGACTTAAGGAAATAAGTGTGTATTTTGCTAGCATAAGATGAGCTAGTAGTAGAGTGGTGTGGCGTCACATGAAGAGGCTTAAGGGGTGGAGTTCGAATCCCACCTTTTGCAGAATTTTTGGATTATTTTTGTGCTCCTATTCCAGAGTGTCGGCCATGGTTCTAAATATGGTAAGGGAGACTTTTTATTGATGGAAAGATGACTAAGGAATATGGTAAGAAGCAAGACAAGGGAAAAAGAAGGAAAGAAATCAAAGAAAGGGATAAGGGAGGGGGACATGTTGGCCGAATATTAGGAGTTGCCTAAGGAAAGAGTTTTGGTCAACACTCATCTTTTTGGTAAAGATGATACACAGTTTTGGTGGGGGGATTTTGGGAGCCAATTTGCTATAGCCTTTTTCCAAAATTGTGCATGAGAGGTAGTTTCTTTTTGAACATTTTTTTTGGTGTCTCTTTTCCAATTTTTTTCCCTTGGCTGAAACACTCAAATTATTTTGGTTCCTTTTCCTTTGTTTTGCCGAATTACTTAAGACAATTTGGTCATCTTCTCCTTGGTGATTAGCCGAAACCCCCTAACACTATTTTTTCCATCTTTTTTTTCTTTTTCTCACCATTTCTTCAACCTCTCTTTTCTTCTTCTTAGTTGACAACTTTGATTGGCGGAATCTTCCTTGCCCTTTTCTCTTCAATAGCCAAAACTTTAACATCTTCTCTCTTCTCCATTCTTGCGTGTTGGACATTTCTCCTTGGTTGAATCGGGTAAGGGTTTCATTTCTACTTCTTCCATTTTCTTTTCTTCCTAGCCCAATGTGTGTCCATCACTATTCGGTTGTTCTACTTTGTTTCTAAATCGAAACATCACTCTCTCCTACACTCTCATATTGTGATCAATTCTTTTTCGTAGTGTTATAGTGGGTGGCCGAATACCACATCATTGCCGATTCATCTCTAGTCATAAGTCCAATCGGTGGGAATCGGGTTCATCATCGATTAAGGTAAGGAGTCTCTTCATAGTCCATTCAATATCGCTACTCGGTTATTGTGTTAATCGGACAAAAAGTTTGACTAATCGATTATTACAGGGACTAGATCGTTCGTTCTTATCTACTCGTTGACCCTTCGGAAGTAGTGGTAAGCCGAAACCTTTTCCTTAGACAATTGATAAACCGAAATAGTAACATATTCTAAGCCCACATTTAGTATGCTTTTGGATGATTTAAGCCCCGATTTATGTAAAAAGGTGCTCTTAATCCTTTCTTTTCATGTCTTATACTCGTGAAAGCACCGGGGATGAAAAGAATGCAAAAGCAGCTTAAAACGGACAAATGGGCCAAAGCATGAAATCGACACGGCTGGACCAAAGATCACTGCACTACGTGCCTCACTAATCATCTAGAACACGGTCCTCCTCGATTCACACGGCGGCCGTGCCTCATTAAAGAAGTCCAAACACGGCTGTCCACGATTTACACGGGCGTGAGCCATGGCCGTGCCTTTGCCGTGGAGAAGAGCAATTTCATTCGGAAAGGATACTTAGGGAGAAAGAAACGTATTTCAAAATCCTATAAATACACCCTAAGTATGACTCGAAAGGGGAGCCCAAAGCCATCGTCTAGGGCGTCGTGCTAGGCCGCAGAAGGCGGATTTGTGGGGATTCACTCAGGGATAGCCAGTTGATCCATCTCAAGAAGCCGGAGTTATACTCAAGATGGAGGATCTCCTTTTCGATTCCTTCAAGGGGTTTTATGGATTTCTTATGTTTTGTTTTATCTTTTCTCTTGAGATGTTTTCCTTTATTGTTATGAACTAAACCCTTTGGATACCCGAAGGGGATGAAACATATGATGAATCTTGTTATTTGATTATTTGAATTATATGATAAATACTTAGTTTGTTCTTAATTATGTGAGCTTAATCCAAATTTAATGTGCTTAGGTGGAGGAGGAATAGACCCTGCCTAAGAGTAGATCCAACATAATTAAGCGTAGTTGATCGCACGCCTAGAGATAGGGTGACGAGATTTTGCCGGGTTAGGGTGAAACCTAATATGGGAATCCACAGATCGATTTACTGCTATTCTAGGGGGTTATTATAAAAGAACGAGAGTTCCACTAATTAACCTAGGGTTAGACGTTATTCGCCTCGAGATAGGGTTTAATATACGTTAGGGATTCTTACGGATCAAACTAAGTAAATAAATCATATGTTTCAGTGTTAGATAACAAGTGAAGTCTAGGTGGATTCTTTCTAGGGTATCGTCTAAATCAACTGAGTTTTTCCCAAGTTATTTTTCAAATTCATTCTTCTTTGTCTTAGAGTCTTTAGTTTAGTATTTAATTAATTTAGATTAATAAACAAATTCACTTATTTTAGGCTAAATAATAAAAAGAAAGTTAGTATTAGTACTTTTAGTTCCTTTGGGTTCGATAATCCGGTCTTGCCTAAACTATACTACTGTTCGATAGGTGCACTTGCCTTTAATCGTTGTCAGAGTTAGTTTCCAGTGTTCGATCATTCTTTTATAAATTTTAAAACTCGATTTACAAATGATCAAGTTTTTGGCGCCGTTCTTAGGGAAACTAAAATATTAAGAAAACTCTATTTTTATTACTTTAGCCATTATTTTTATTTTTCGCAATTTATTTTTAGTTTTAATTTTAAATTTGCTAAACTTTTTTTCTTTCTTTTCCTCGCAGGTACCTCTAGTTTATGACTAGAAGGAACCTGAGAGGACCTTTAGAATACGACAGTGATATTGAAGCTATCGCTCGAAGAAATCGCAGAGAAATTAGGTGAGCCCTAAATTACCAAGGAGAGCAAGAAGACAGATCCAATCCTACTGAAGGGATGGACGAAAATAATCTTCCACCACAAGATGTGGGAGAAAATAATGCTCCTCGTACTATATTTGATTATGCTAAATCGCATTTAACAAGAGCCGAATCTAGTATTGTTAGGCCTGCTATAGCTGCTAATAATTTTGAATTAAAGCCTAACACTATACAAATGATTCAACAGTTTGTTCAATTTGATGGTTTACAGGACGAAGATCCAAACACTCATATAGCTAATTTTTTAGAGTTCTGTGATACCTTCAAAATAAATTGCATTTCTGATGATGCCATACGACTTCGGTTATTCCCCTTTTCATTAAAGAATAAAGCTAAACAGTGGTTAAACTCATTACCACGAGGGTCAATCACTACATGGGAACAAATGACTAAAATTTTTTTATTAAAATATTTCCCACCGGCCAACACGGCCAAATTACGTAATGATATATCTTCTTTTGTGCAGATGGATTTAGAGACATTATACGATGCATGGGAGAGATATAAGGATCTCTTGAGGAGATGCCCACACCACGGTTTACCTTTGTGGCTCCAAGTCCAAACTTTTTATAACGGTGTGAATCCCTCAACGAGACAACTAATTGATTCAGCCGCCGGTGGAACCCTGAATAATAGAACTCTTGAAGCAGCCTACGAATTTATAGAAGAGATGTCACTGAATAACTATCAGTGGCAAGTTACAAGAACAAGGCCAACAAAAACAAATGGAGTTTACAACCTCGACGCAAAGAACCATGCTATCAAATCGGTAGAGTTGATGAATAAGAAGATTGATAGTTTGTGTTCTTCGCAGTACATCCAAATCATGCAATCACGACACAAGTGGAACTGTGGCGAATCCTGAGTACCCACCCTACCAACCGGGAACAGAGAGCAAACAGATGAACTATATAGGTAACAATTTCAGATCTAATAATAACCCATATAGTAATAATTATAATCCAGGTTGGAGGAACCACCCAAATTTTTCGTGGGAAGGACAAGGAAATCAAAGACAACAACCTCCTCAAAATTTCCAAAATCAGCCCTATCCACAGGAAAAGAAGCCGAATCTTGAAGAGACGTTGAACAAATTCATAGCATCCACAGAAGCCCGTTTCCAAAAAACTGAAGCAACACTCGAAACCCAACAAACATCGATCAAAAACGATCGAGAACCAAGTTGGAGGACTTACAAAGGCAATCGGGGAAATTACCCAGTCAGTCGGAGAAATTGCAAAGCTATTATTCGAACGATCGCAAGGGCTTCTACCGAGTAATACTGAAATTAATCCAAAAGAGCAAATCCAAGCCATAACAGCTCAAGAAAGCGAAGAAGTAGACGAACCCAGTCCAACACAAGGAAACGAGGTAGAAAAATGTAAAGTTGAGGTAACACAAGACAAGCCAAAACCGGTAATTAAGGAGTACCAACCTCGCGTACCTTACCCCGAGGCATTAAGAAGAGACGACACGGAAAAACGATTTCGGTAAGTTTCTTAAAATCTTAAAGAAATTACATATTAACTTACCATTACTTGAAGCTCTTTCGCAGATGCCAGATTCTAGGAAATTTTTAAAAGAGCTTCTAACAAACAAACGGAAGTTAGGCGAGTCGTCACATGTGGAACTTAACGCAAAGTGCTCAAACAATTCTCCAAAATAGACTACCACAAAAGCTAAAAGATCCGTGGAGTTTTACAATTCCATGTTTAATTGGTAGACTAACTGCTGATAATGCGTTAGTCGATTTAGGGGCAAGCATAAATGTCATGCCCGATAAATAGTTTAAACAATTAGGTCCAGAAACCCAAACAAACTAGGATGAGCATTCATTTAGCTGATAAAACTGTTAGAATTCCTAGGGTATTATCGAAGATGTTCTTTTAAAATTGATGATTCGTTTTCCCAATGAGACTTTGTTGTCTTAGACATGGATGAGGATAATTCGATCCCCTAATTTTAGAAGACCCTTTTCAAAGAATCGCCAGACTAAAATTGATGTTGATGCGGGAGAATTCATACTTTGCGTAGGTAATGAGACAGTCACCATCAAGGCTCTCGATTCGGCTAGAACATCGAGTAATCAAGGTGAGAACGTAAATTCTACTGATAACCATTTGGGTAACCCTTATTTTCAGGAATCACCACCAAAGAATACAACTGAACCCGATCCTAAACCCCAGGCCAACAAAGAAATAACTCATGAAGATCGAGGGATTTAGTTCGATGATCTAGACGAGTGAAAGACACACTTCAAGGAGAAATTAAGGATACACGACGAAGAACCGAAACCCCAAAAGATAAAACTGAAGGAGCCCCCAAAAGAGCTAATAGGAACAACAAACCACTTCAAAATAGGGGACCAGGTACTGTTAGATCAGGCAAATCCTCGAATATCTCCTCCGGACCCTAGCACAAACAAAGAAATATCTTTTAGGGTAACCAGTGTTTTCCCACACGGAACAGTCGAGGTAAGTAATCTTATTTTTGGTACTTTTACTATAAACACATCTCGACTTAAATTTTTTCATGAAGACGCAAATGATAGCATGAGGAAGGACTTCCAACTCCTCAAACCACCCTGACAAAGCGAACGAGAGGAGAGTCTAGCTTAAGACTATAAACGAGCGCTTCTCGGGAGGCAACCCGAGCACTAACATAATTTATTCCCATATTTCGCTTTAAATTTATTTTTCTTTTCTTCTTTTCTTTCTGAACACTTAGGTATAAACTAACAAGGGGTGCAAAATTCCAGGACACACGGCCTTGCACACGGCCGTGGCCGTGGCCGTGTGGACCATAAGAATCCCTGTACTGACATAGCAGAGGTCGTGCGAATCAGTTCCAACCACTTCTCGACGTCACGGATCCAACCACTACACCACGGGCACCGACAAAGGGGCACGGCCGTGTCCCATAATCGTGTGAAGCTACTGACTTGCCACCACGGGCAGAACACGCCCGTGTCTTCCAACCGTGGTCGACTCAAAAACAAACATAGAGAATCAACACACCCTGCGACACGGCCGTGCGATGTGGCTGTATGAATCGACACACCCTCAACCCACGGGCGTGGTAAATTGCCAGACTTGAGATTCTATTTAAATACCATGCCCCTCTCCTTTCTCTCCTTACCTACTCTTATTCTTCTTCCTTTCTTTCTTTTCTCCCTTTTGTTTTTTTTTCCTTTTCCTAATAAGTCCTCAGACTCTTGAGCTACAACAAAATCATATCCATGGAAAAGAAGCGTAAAAGGCCAATCTCCTCAAAGGAGACCGATTCACATGAGTTCATGCCGACAGCTTCATCCAAACAACAAGCCAAGGGTCTTTGAGACCAATTATCTGTTCTTTTATTTTTATCTTCTCCTTTATTTTCTTTATCTTTACTTCTCTTTTACTTAATTTAGTTTATTTTGTTTTAGTTTCTTGTTTTTAGGTTCTTAAGGCTGCTTTGGAATCACGCCACCACCACCACCATAACCTCAGCCTTAGAAATCACACCCAACAATAAGGACCTCCCAGTCCATTTATCTTTTCTTTTAATTTTAGTTTTCTTCTTAGTCTCCTTCTCTTTATCTTTCTTGTCTTTAATTACATTATTAGTATATTTTTAATATTACTCTAGATATCCTGGCTAATCCTGCATAAGCTACCCAATTTCTTCATCTAGCGCAGGATCGTCATCCAGACGGGCCATCACCACCACCAAAGGCACAATCTCCTCTCAAGGAATCATCCGAAAATTTAGGAAGTTTTCACTTATCCCCATATCTGATGATTTTATTACAAGGTTATTATATATCTTTGTACATTGAGGGCAATGTACATCTCAAGTGTGGGGGGTGAACAACCTAAAAAGATACCTAACTCAAAGCCTGAATTATGCCTTGTTTGAAAGTAAATTACTCATATTACTAATTAGGATGAAATTTCTGATGATTTATGATTTTTATTGATATGTTTTAGATTAAGTCATTGATAATTGTGCATTGATAATTAAATTTGAAGAATACTAGAGAATCAAGCATGATAAGTCTATTTTTCTGAATTAAAATTTTTTTTCTAGGTTATCGAACTAAGTTTAAATATTACTTTGAAGTTTGAATTTTACGAGGTTGACATCAAAATACCCATAATTTTTGTGAGTTTTTGAGCCTTATAGAGCATATATTCTTTTTCTTGCTCACTTTATTGATTATGGGTATGTCAACACTGATTTGTTATTCTAGAACTTGCATCGATTATACATGTCGAGACCACACTTTTTGATTTGATATACAGAGATGATAAAGGCACCAAGGATTTAACCCACTTACTCCATAAAAAGCCTACCTTCATAATTAACCCCTAGTGAACCCCTTTTAATCCTAACAACCCTTTTTACTGACATAACCGCTAATATTAACCCAGAAACCCCTTGTTTTTGTTATCACCATTCCTTTTGACTACCCTTATATCGAGATTTGATTTGATTAGTTGCCTAATTATGAATTTTAGTAGTTTATCCTTTATTATGTATTTAGTTTGTTCTAAAAAAACGAAGTATATTCATTTTTAGTTATGTGATTAAACGAGCTTATACATTTAAAATCCAAATATCGGAAAAAAAAAGCTCGTATTATTAGTATTATTAGTTTTCAATTGATGTAATTATTATTATTAGTTCATTAGTTCTTAGTTAGGTAATTTGTCAATTCAATCTCGATTCTAACCCTCTAATTCAGCCTTACTCCACGCCTTAACCCTAGCCCCGTTACAACCCTAACAAAGACCTTTTGATTTGTGTTTCATCTCATATTTCAGTGGTGGAGATTTGATTTTCATGCAAGCCTATGGGATTAACTCTTCATGTTTGACTTTTGAGTGCCTAAATTCTGAACCTTAAACACTTTGAGTGATTTGAGTGAATCTTTTGTGAGGATGTCAATCCTTGTCGATTTCAAATTAAACGTAATTATCTAGATAAGGGGAGACGCCTAAGTTTTCGAGCTACAAAATCTATGACTTATAATGTTTGAATTTTTAGGACTCTTTGAGTTGAATTATCCATGTATAAATTATCTCTGAATTATGATGAGACACTATCAATAGGAATTATGAATTACAGGAAGTTCGTTTTAATTGTAAGTTGAGAATTTTGCTTGAGGACAAGCAAAAGCTTAAGTGTGGGGGTATTTGATAAACCGAAATAGTAACATATTCTAAGCCCACATTTAGTATGCTTTTGGATGATTTAAGCCCCGATTTATGTAAAAAGGTGCTCTTAATCCTTTCTTTTCATGTCTTATACTCAGGAAAGCACCAGGGGATGAAAAGAACGCAAAACGGGCTTAAAACGGGACAAATGGGCCAAAGCATGAAATCGACACGGCCTGGACCAAAGATCACGTGGCCGTGCCTCACTGATCATCTAGAACACGGTCCTCCCTCGATTCACACGGTCGTGCCTCATTAAAGAAGTCTGAACACGGCCTGTCCACGATTTACACAGGCGTGTGCCATGGCCGTGCCTCTGCCGTAGAGAAGAGCAATTTCATTCGTGAAAGGATACTTAGGGAGAAAGAAACGTATTTCAAAAGCCTATAAATACACCTTAAGTATGACCTGAAAGGGGGAGCCCAAAGCCATCGTCTAGGGGCTTCGTACTAGGCCAGAGAAGGCAGATTTGTGGGGATTCACTCAGGGATAGCCAGTTGATCCATCTCAAGAAGCCGGAGTTATACTCAAGACGAAGGATCTCCTATTCGATTCCTTCAGGGGGTTTTAGGGATTTCTTATGTTTTGTTTTATCTTTTCTCTTGAGATGTTTTCCTTTATTGTTATGAACTAAACCCTTCAGATACCCGAAGGGGATGAAACCTATGATGAATCTTGTTATTTGATTATTTGAATTATATGATAAATACTTAGTTTATTTGTAACATCCCGAAATTGGGCCTAGTAGGATTGGGCCCATTGGGCCTTGGGCGTAGGAGCGTTTAGAATTTTTGAGAATAAGAGAATGGCACTAAGGCAAGTTGGACCTATTAGATAAGTGATTTTGGAAGGTTAGAGGGCTTCTATGAAGTCCCGGGATCAAACTTTGGCTTTAGGGAAATTTTAGTTTTAGGCGAGAAAAACCCTGAGAGTTAGTAGGTAGGCTTTAAGAATAAAATATGGAGAAAAATGACACAAGTGGAGGTGTGGTGTAGTGGCAAAGTGACACCACTTAAGAGGCAAGGGGATGACGCCACAGGGAAGGAAGGAGGTCCAAGGTTCAAGTCTTGGCTCTTGCATTTTGGTTTTCTTTTTACATGGACCTTAGAATTTGGCTATATATTTATATTTAGTTGCGCATGGTTTAAGACACAAGAGGAGCTTGTGGCCAAGTGGTTAGCGGTGTGGATTATGTTGCAAGGGAGCCTGGGTTCGAATCTCATGAAAAGCAAGGGAGTATTTATTTTGCGGTCTGGACGGGAAGAGTTTGAGTTGGATTTAAACTCTACTGACGAAGGGATCCCACATCGAAAAGATACAAAGAAGGAAGGTGAGAAGCCAGCTATATATAGAGCATTCTAGGAGGAGGATGAGTACACCTTGGAGGCCATTTGGGCACAAGAGTGGTCGGAGCGCGGAATAGCACCAGATTCCTATCAGGTGTGTAACTCTCTCTACTCTAGTTGTAGAGCAGCAAATGCCGAAGTGCCGATCACGACAATAGTAGCCACACGAGCGTGCGAGCGCATGTGTGGGGCTTCGACGCGATAGTTGAGGCCATCAGTAGTATTCTTGTGGGTTGAGGCTACTTGGGCCACGATGGGCCGAAGTGGGCCCAATGGGCCCGTTGGCCCAATTGAATAAAATTGTATGATGGTGTAGTAAATAGTGAACTAGACTAGGTGAATCTTATATACGTGGCTAGATTTGTGTTAGGTGGGCCACACGAGCGTGTGGGCCCGAATGGGTCGAAATCGGGTTTGAGGCCCAATAGTCTGGTACAACCAGAAATGGTAGTGGAGTCGCCCGAGGCGACATTAGGCCTTCGGAAAGGCCATTATAGGTGCAAAATTATGAAAATACCCTTGCTATGTAAATTACGGTTATACCCTTAGAGGTTGATTAGCTTGATTATGTTGTATTATGTTTATCTGATTATGATGGTAATTCATGTTATACTTATATTTGATATATGTTTTGCATACATGACATAGTGCATACATGAATTATTATGTCATATTGCATGGGATTTGGGATGTTATGATGATAAAGGGGAAGTGATAAGGTCACATCGTGATCGGTGGCTCTGCCACATCTGATTATAAGGTCATATAGTGATCGGTGGCTCTGCCACATTTGATTATAAGGTCACGTAGTGATTGGTGGCTCTGCCACATTGATTTATAAGGTCACATAATGATCGGTGGCACTGCCACAATTGATTCTAAGGTCACATGGTGATTGGTGGCTAAGCCACAGTGGATTATAAGGTCACATGGTGATCGGCATTATAACTGTCAGCATGACTGTCGAGATAGCGTGTAGCGGATGGAGGGTTGATTGTAGAAATCCCCATGGTGTGATTGGCTGATACGGGTGGCGTGTAGAGGATGGAAAAACTAGGTTGGGCTGGGACATATTGCATTCATATCTTTTGTATGCCATCTTGAGCGGGCTAAGGCCCAATGTGCATCTGTGGGCTTAAGGCCCAGATTGCGCTTATGGGGATTTACACACTGAGTCTCGATGACTCACCCTTTTGTTTAATTTTGCAGGTAATCATTAGATTGCGAATTTAGGAGCTGAGGCGGACTTATGGTGGCCATGCAATGTTTTCTCGTAAACTCGTTTCTTTTATTTGGACTTATTTTTATTTGGGTTTTTGTTATGTAATAAGGCCACTATAACTTTAATTTTGGTATTTTATTTGGTTTAGCTTCTCATTTGATTACTGCCTATTATTATTAAATGTTCAATACGGGAATTTCCTAAACCCTTAATAATCGTTTTCCAAAATGTTAAATAAAGGATTACCAGCGAATAAATATTTCCAAAATATGATAGACTGTGATCTTTTAGGTAGTGTATTATTTTGCTTCTCCATGGATGTATGCATGGGATGGGGTTGATATGATGAAGGGGAAGAGCATGCTAAAAGGTCACCTAGTGATCAGAGGTTAAACCACGATATGTACACTTAGGTCACAATAGTGATCGGTGGCTCTGCCACAGTTGATTATAAGGTCACACAGTGATCGGTGGCTCTGCCACAGTGGATTATAAGGTCACATGGTGATCAGCATTATAACTGACAGCATGAATGTAGATATGGTGTGTAGCGGTTGGTGGGTTGATTGTAGAAATCTCCGAGGTGTGATGGCTGGTACGGGCTGGTGTGTAGAGGATGGACTTTTAGGTTGGGTTGGGCCATGCAACATGTGAATATTTTGTTGCCATTGTGTATGGGCCAAGGCCCATAATGTGTTTGTGGGCCTCAAGCCTTTTATGTGTTTTCGGGATTTGCACACTGAGTCTTGGTGACTCACCCCTTTATTTTTCCCTGACTTTTTAGATGAGCAGTAGATCGTGGACATGGGAGCCGAGGCGGACTCGAGGGGCCATCAAGTCTTATATTTTCATAAACTATTTTCAGTTTTCCTTTAAGTTTTCAATTTTTGGACTATTTATGTAATAAGGCTCCATAGCTTAGGTTCAGATTATAATTGTTAATGTCTTTATTCTATTTTTTTAAAAAATTTAATTTTATGTTCAAAGACTTATCTATAAGAAGTAAAAATATGGGAATTTCAAACACGTTCAAAGAAAAGCAAAGGTTTTCTTCAAATATCACTTATTTTCGCGAATACTTAAATAAATAAACTGAATTTCCAAAAATCATCCAAGTGAAGTTTTTAACGTTAAACCCCGTAGCATACCAGATCTGGTCGTAACATTTGGGCCGGGTTTAGGGTGTTACATTTTGGTAACAGAGCCCAGTTGCAAAACACGGGCTGTGAAATGGGTCTAGTAGGGTGTTGTAAAATTGATGTGAATTTGAGAAAAATGCTTTGGGTTGAGATATGGCCTTCGAGTCTACCTAAGACCCGATCCACGCAGTAAGTATTCTAACTCTTGATGTGATATGCATGTTGGGTTTGATGGGCTTTATGGACGTAGACTAGTATGATACGGTTAATGGATCTTAGGCCTAGTTTAAACAACTCTTCAATTTCATAAAACTTAATCTAATTAAACATGTCCGTAAACAAGTCGCTGGGTTAGTGTGTGGTAACAGGCATACGCATGTCTAGGATTGGATTCAGGGAGAGCTTGGTACTTAAGCGGCCCTAGTGGCTCACCTCCTCTTCGCTGGAATCCTACCTGGTGCGTAGTGACTGTTCACCTTAGTCGCAAGGACTTGTTGACGGGCCAAAGACCATAATTAAAACCCGAAAGGGACCAAATACCCTTAGTTTTGTAAATTAGCAAAATACCCATGTTTTGAAAATTTACCCAAAAACCCCTAGATTTACAATAGCACCCGGTTTACAAAATTATCGAAAATTGTAAAATTACCAAAATACCCTCGATTTAAAAAAAAAATACTAAAATATTTCTATTTCGAAAAAAAACACCAAGATACTCTAATTTGGGAAATTACGAAAATACCCCTGTAGGATAAAATTACGGAAAAACCCCTGGGTAGTGTGAAATGACAAAAATACCCTTATGTGACGAATGTGAGTTCATAGATGCTACTTTTATGTTGATGTATGATGGTTGAATGTATGGGATTCCTAGAACTAGGAGATACAGACTTGAGACTGAAACTCATAGATATAATTTCGAATTCGAAAGAACTACTCTTGAAACTACTGTCCATAAGATTGTTCGTGGTTAACCAGTGAAAGAAATTAATAATTCATAAAATTTCTAATCAGATAAATGCGAATCGGTAGAATGAGTACAAGTGGTCATGGACGTCCGCCGCGTGGTCGTGGGAGGGGTAGGATGGTCGTGTCGAACCAGAGTGGATCCGCCATGGGTCCGAAACGAGATGCCGCACCACCCGCTGCGGAGATGGAATTACAGGACGGCATAAAGGAGATGATGCGTATCTCGAGCGCGATGTTAAGGGTTTTAGAGAGGTTTGTTTGGCGAGCATGGGCACAGGAGCCCGAAAATCTGTGTCGGAGCGACTTAGAGCCAATGGGGCGGAAATGTTTAGGGGAATTTCTGGTATAGCCCCGAGTACAGCTGAGTATTGGTTGGAGGCGGTTGAGCGCATAATGGATGATCTGGATTTCACGGAAGAGGAAAAACTGAAAGGGATTGTATCTCTCCTGCGGGATGAAGCTTATCAATGGTGGCTTACGGTTAAGGATGGTACGGTGGCTGACCGTATCACCTGGGATCTCTTCAAAACGGTGTTCCAGAGTAAATACATTAGGTCTAGTTATGTGAATGCACAGCCGGAAAGAGGTGGTCAGCAGCCACAGAGAGGTCGTGGTCCAGCCAAGGGTGGTAACGGTTCTGGTCGGGGTCGTGGAGCACCAGGCTGAGGGGCAATAAACACCGAGGCGAGACAGCCGGGGTTAGTTTATGGTGCCAGACATCGAGAGGAGGCTGACGTACCGGATGTCATAACCGGTACGTTTCTCATTTATGGTTTGCCTTATACTACCTTGATTGATATTGGTTCAACACACTCTTATGTTGCTAGTGCTATAGCCGGAATTTTGAACTTAGATTATGAGACTTCTTCTAGGGAGATGACTGTAGTGAGCCCTCTAGGACAAACTGTAGTGGTGAGCAAACTGTATAAGGATGTACCCCTGAAAGTTAAAGGGGTAGCTTTTCGGGCTGATATGATGGAACTGCCGTTTGGGGAGTTCGATTTGATCTTAGGAATGGATTGGTTAGTGAAGTATCAAGCAAATTTGGATTGCGCAGCCAAGCGTATGGTGTTAAAAACTCCCGAGGGTGGCGAAGTGTTGGTGATAGGTGAAAGGGGGAACTGTTTGTCAAATGTGGTGTCTGCCTTAAGAGCAGAAAGGATGGTGAGGAAAGGATGCGAGGAAATTTTAATGTTTGTTCGGGCTCTGGAAGCCAAGGAACTAACTGTTGGGGACGTTAAGACGGTGAGGGAATTTCCTGATGTTTTTCCAGAAGAGCTTCCGGGATTACCCCCGGATCGTGAAGTGGAGTTTGGTATTGATCTTCTTCTGGGAACAGCGCCAGTATCTATCGCTCCGTACAGGATGGTGCCGAAGGAGTTGGTGGAATTGAAGGCTCAGATCCAAGAGTTACTGGATAGAGGGTTTATCCGACCGAGTGTGTCGCCTTGGGGAGCGCCGGTATTAGTTGTTAAGAAGAAGGATGGATCAATGCGTATGTGCATTGACTATCGTCAGTTGAATAAATTGACAATCAAGAATAAATACCCGTTGCAGAGGATCGATGACTTGTTCGATCACCGAAGGGGGCTTCGCTTTTAAGAAAGATAGATCTCGAGATCGGGGTACCATCGCCTTAAGGTCAAGGAGGCGGATATTCATAAGACGGCTTTCAGAACTCGCTATGTTCACTACGAATTCATGGTGATGCCATTTGGGTTGACCAACGCGCCAACAGCATTTATAGACATGATGAACCGAGTGTTCCAACCCTACTTGGATCGGTTTTTCATGGTATTTATAGATGACATCTTGGTCTATTCGAAATCAGAAGAGGAGCATGATTCACATCTTCGGGAGGTTCTATAGATTTTGAGGGAGAAGCAGCTCTACGCCAAATTCAGTAAGTGCAAATTTTGGCTAAGTGAAGTTACTTTTCTAGGACATGTGGTGTCAGCTGAAGGGATAAGAGTCGATCCCCGGAAGATTGAAGCGGTGTTGGATTGGAAGCCGCCTAAGTCGATAGCAGAAATTCGAAGTTTTCTTGTTTAGTTGGGTATTACAGAAGGTTTGTTGAAGGATTTTCATTGATCGCGGCACCGTTGACTAAGTTGTTGTGGAAAGGGGTTCCGTTTGTTTGGTCTGGTAAGCAGCAAGAGAGTTTCGAGAGGTTAAAGAGGATCTTGGCAGAGGCTCCGGTGTTGATTCAGCCGGAGGCTGGAAAGGAGTTTGTGATTTACTGTGATGCTTCACACACGGGACTAGGATGCATGTTTATGCAAGATGGGAAGGTTGTTGCGTATGCATCTCGGCAGCTAAGACCGCATGAATCAAATTATCCCACACATGATTTGGAATTGGTGGCGGTGGTTTTTGCCTTGAAGATTTGGAGGCATTATCTGTACGGGGAGAAATCCGTCATTTATACCGATCATAAAAGCTTAAAATACCTTTTGACCCAGAAGGAGTTGAATCTAAGGCAAAGGAGGTGGATTGAGTTGTTAAAGGATTATGACTGCTCGATTGAGTACCATCCGGGAAAAGCCAACGTGGTGGCGGATGCTCTAAGTCGTAAAGTAATCTCTGATTTGAGAGCAATATTTGCTCACCTCAGTTTATACGATGATGGGAGTTTATTAGCTGAACTTCAGGTGAAACCCTCTTGGGTTAGCCAGGTTAAGGCGAAGCAGCAGACCGATGAGTTACTACAGGAGAAGTTTCCGGTAGGATCAAGTGAAGGATCAACAGAAGTTAGTGTGAATGAGGAAGGGCTATTATGTTTTCAAGGGAGAGTGTGTATGCCGAAAGATCCTGAGTTGAGGCATAAGATTTTGCAAGAAGCGCATGGTAGTCCATACAATATGCACCCTGGAGGAAGTAAGATGTATCGAGATTTGCGAGATCAGTTCTGGTGGCCGGGTTTAAAACGAGAGGTGACCGAATTTGTGGGGAAGTGTTTGACCTGCCAGCAGGTAAATGTGGAACATCAGTTACCATCAGGGTTGTTACAGCCGGTGAAGATTCCACAATGGAAGTGGGAAAGGATCGCAATGGACTTTGTTAGTGGGCTACCCCTCACGCCTACTAAGAAAGATTTGGTCCAGGTGATTGTTGACCGCTTGACGGAAGTCCGCTCATTTCATACCAAGATGCGTGTCGATTACTCTCTGCAAAAATTGGCTAAGCTATACATAGCGGAGGTAGTGAGGTTGCATGGGGTACCAGTATCAATCATATCGGACAGGGACCCTAGGTTCACCTCACGATTTTGGAAGGCGTTGCATCAAGCGTTGGGTACGAAGTTGGATTTCAGTACGGCGTTTCATCCTCGCACCGATGGGCGATGCGAAATGGGTAATCCAGATCTTAGAGGACATGTTAAGAGGATGTGTCATTGACTTTAGGGGTAGCTGGGAAGAGTTCTTACCGTTGGCGGAGTTTGCGTACAACAAATAGCTACCAGTCAAGTATTCAGATGGCGCCCTATGAAGCATTGTACGGGCGGAGGTGTCGTACACTTACCTATTAGACGGAATTAGGAGAATATCGGATTTTGGGTCCGGAATTGGTTACCTAGACAGAGGAGAAGGTAGAGTTAATTCGGGCTAGATTAAAGGAAGCGTCAGACCGGCGCGAAAGTCCTATCTTGACACGAAGCGTAGGGACATAGAATTTGCAGTGGGTGACAAGGTGTTCTTAAAGGTGTCGCCATGGAAGAAAGTACTGAGGTTTGGACGGAAAGGTAAATTAAGTCCCAGATTTATCCGACCTTATCGGGTGTTGAAACGAGTGGGACCAATAGCTTATAAGCTAGAGCTACCTTCTGAGCTAAGCGATTCACAATGTATTCCACGCCTCTATGCTAAGACGTTACCGTTCGAATCCACCCCACGTGGTGTGCAGTGGAAGAAATCAAGTAAGACCCGATTTATCCTTTGAAGAGGAACCAGTGGAAATTCTGGATCATGATGTCAAAGTATTGCGAAGGAAGACGGTTCCGTTGGTTAAGGTTCTATGGCGGAATCACGCCCGAGGAGGCTACTTGGGAACCAGAGAGGAAGCAATGCGGCGTGATACCGCATCTATTCTCGATCGTAATTTCGAGGCTGAAATTTCTTTGAGGGGGTAGAACTGTAACATCCTGAATTGGTGGGGCTTCGCATTTAGTGTGCTGTGATGTTTATGTTACGCTTGATGTGCTAGTTAGGGTCTTTAAGGGGTTAAGAATGGGCTCAGGGATTGGGCCGAGGCCTTAATCGAATTTTCTGCTTGGGCACTCTGGTGGAAAGTCAACTAGGATAGGGCTTAAAAGATATTATCTCAGTAAATTAAGACACACAAATGGGCTTGTGGCCAAAGGGTGGTCGATGGCGCTACTTAGTAGGCTTTGAGGTGGCGTGATAAGCAATAAGGAGGTCCAAGGTTCGAGTCGCATTACCCAATTATTTTAAATGTTTTTGGCGTCAAAAGAGAGAGAGAGTTGGGGCGGCTAGGATGCCCGGAATTAGGAGATTTATGTGTTTGGATAATGTGGATAATGTGGTAGATAAAAGGAAGAAGAGGTGGTGTTATCCGGGTCACTTGGGGATGAGAGATCGGTAAGGATAAGGAGAAAGTTTAGAAATTATCTATCGATCACAATGAGTGGCCGAATTTCCAACTCTGGGGGAAAGAGGAAATCGGTTTTGATGAGGCTAAGGGGGGTGCCGAAATTTCCCTTGTTAATTAATTAGTCTTAGTTTTCAAAAGAGGGCAATTCCGGCTTTTGGTTAGTGTGTGTGCCGAAAATTTGATTAGAAAATAGGGTACTTCTTAATTTCGACATTTATTCTCATTCTCTTCTCTTAGTTGTTTCTTTTCTCAAAAAGCCGAAAACTCCTAAAGTTCCATCTTCTTCTTCATTCTCTGCTAAAGCCGAAACCTCATAGCCTTTCTCTACACCTTTTCCCGATTTCTTCTATAAGCTGAAACCCTTAAGTATTCCTTCTCTTCTGCCATAGTCGAATGTCCTAGTGCCTATTCTTTTTCTTCCTGCCTATTTCTTCATTGAAAGTCGAATCTTCATAGATTTCTTTGAATCATCTTCTCTTTTTGATTTTCACAAAAAGCCGAAATCTTCTAGGAGTTGCCGAATTCTCTGTAAAGGTAGGTGCCGATTTCTTCTGACCTATTCTTTGTTCTCTTTCGATTTTTAGAAGACAAAGCCGAAAGGCTAATGGATTGATGGTTTCTTGTGTTTATGTGTTGGGCGACATTCGGGAATTGAAGTAGATCGCTTAGATCTAAAAGCCGGAACCGCTAGTCTCTGAACCTCATATCTCTCTTTTCGGGATTTCAAGGTAAGGGGTTCTCTTTAGATTCTCGTTAGATTCGCTATCGTAATTTTGATCTTAACCATATGTTATGATGGTAGCAATTGATAAGGTCTTTTGATGGAATCAAATATCGATCAGGCGAAGGAGGGGATTGGATCTGTTAAACCAATCCCTAAGTTTAAGAAATGAGCGGTGTCAGCAGTTCGGGATTGGCCACCGGGTTGTGGACCGGCTTCACAACAAAACCTTAGACGATTAGCGATCGTATCGACTTACGATAGTGTCAACATAGAAAGTCTCGTCTTGTCTCAGAATCGTGTGTGTAGATCTCTATCACACTAATTAATCTGCACTATATATGTTATGGGCTAAAATCCGGATAAAGGTCAGATGGATGAAATCGTATTACCCGAAAAGGGTAGGTAAGGGATGCAGTGCGTAATCATAGAAACTTCTCTATGTGTATCGATGTATGTGATAGACTGTGATCTTTTAGGTAGTGTATTCTTTTGCTTCTGCGTGGATGTATGCATGGGATGGGGTTGATATGATGAAGGGGAAGAGCATGTTAAAAGGTCACCTAGTGATCGGAGGTTAAACCACGATATGTACACTTAGGTCACAATAGTGATCAGTGGCTCTGCCACACTTGATTATAAGGTCACACAGTGATCGGTGGCTTTGCCACAGTGGATTATAAGGTCACATGGTGATCGGCATTGTAACTGACAGCATGACTGTCGATATGGTGTGTAGCGGTTGGTGGGTTGATTGTAGAAATCCCCGAGGTGTGATGGCTAGTACGGACTGGTGTGTAGAGGATGAACTTTTAGGTTGGGTTGGGCCATGCAGCATGTGAATATTTTGTTGCCATTGTGTATGTGCCCAGGCCCATAATGTGTTTGTGGGCCTCAAGCCTTTTTATGTGTTTTCGGGATTTGCACACTGAGTCTTGGTGACTCACCCCTTTATTTTTCCCTAACTTTTCAGATGAGCAGTAGATCGTGGACATGGGAGCCGAGGAAGACTCGAGGGGCCATCAAGTCTTATATTTTCATAAACTATTTTCAGTTTTCCTTTAAGTTTTCAATTTTGGGACTATTTATGTAATAAGGCTCCATAGCTTAGGTTCAGATTATAATTGTTAATGTCTTTATTCTAATTTTTTTTTAAATTTAATTTTATGTTCAAAGACTTATCTATAGGAAGTAAAAATATGAGAATTTCAAACACGTTCAAAGAAAAGCAAAGGTTTTCTTCAAATATCACTTATTTTAGTGAATACTTAAATAAACAAACTGAATTTCCAAAAATCATCCAAGTGAAGTTTTTAACGTTAAACCCCGTAGCATACCAGATCTGGTCGTAACGTTTGGGCCGGGTTTAGGGTGTTACAAATACTTTATGTTATTATGTATGTTGCATTTTTTTTACATTTTGCATGGGATGGGAAAATTGTATGAAGAGCAGTGTAGCCTGGTGGCATTGCCAAAAATTGTATATTATTGTGCCTAAATTATGATTTCAGTGGTTTGACCACAAAAATAAAGTGCTATAGCAGTTTGACTGCAAATTTGGTGTGAGCGGCGGGGTGGGTTGACTTGATCCCCACAGGTGTGATTGGCTGGTCGGGGGTGTGATGGATGGATTGGGTTGGGTTGCATACATTTACTTCATTTAATTATTGTTATGTAAATGGGCTTAGGCCCAAGATTATGCTATACGAGTTCAGCCAGGTGGTTGACTGAGGGGATTATACACTCGAGTTCTAGTAACTCACCCCATTCTCTTAATCCTTGCGCTTAATGATCGATGAATGAGGACTTGGGCCCATGGATGAATCGGTGGAGGCCATACTTTGGAAATAATATTTTCGAACCTTAGTAAATTTCTTTTCCGCTTTATTTCGTTACTTTTACTATTTTTGGGTTTAAAGTTGTAATAAGGCCTCTGGGATTTTTATTTCGGTTTTTATGTTTGACGTATTTATTTTCCATGAATTGTTTTGAACGGGGATTTTCTAAAATCATAAACAACGATTTTTCTTCAAATTTAACAACAAACGGATTTCATAATAAATATGTACAAATAATTTAACTTGGATTTTTCCTGCAAATTATCAATAATATTTTCAAAAGTCACGGTTTTAAAAGATCACTAGTTCGATTATCGATTCTTCAATCAACCTCTAGAAATTAGTAGTATTTTATCGATTAATTATAACCGAACTTGTTTTCTTAACTATAACCAAATAATGTCAACTTTAGTTCTTTATACGTTTTCTTTATGTGACATACTAGATCCGGTCATATCGCATGGGTCGGGTTTGGGGTGTTACACTATGATTTTATACAGGCCATAATTTTTAATTTTATAGCATTGGAACTCGATAACCATCTCAAATCGAGCACTAGATATTGTTTCACATTGGTTAAATTGACACAAATATAATTATTAAAAACATTAAGATCGTTTCAATAATGTGAAATTGGAATGTTCTAGCGTGGTGTGAAATTGAAACAATCTCGATTCCTTGAAAGTCATTATCCAATTTAAAATCACATTGCCTTTAAGGAAAAAAAACCTTGACTTCTCGAAGTTCTGAAAAGACACATATCGTGCTAGGAAATATCCTCCATAGGACATGCACTATAATTTGTAATAGTTCCTTGCCTATGGACTCCTTTGTTTCATTTTCCATTTTCACTCCTTCGATACTAATCTGTTAGTTTTGGCCTCTTTATTTTTCGTAGAGGAGAGGTAATCTTGAAATCATCGTCGAAAGTGATGTAACGCTTCAAAGTCTTAACTTGATTTTCTTATTCTTCTTTGTTTAGATTACTTTTTTTAACAATATCGAGAATGAAACTCCAAATATGTCGGTGACGTACGTCCCACATTCTCCCTATTAAAAAAGGTTCAATTTATATAAAAACTAAATCCTATCCATTATTTGGGAAATACCTACGAGAGTTACAGAAATGTAACTTCATTTCTTATTTCCAATTTAACTCTCTAAGAGAAATTTTCATTTTCCAAGTTCCATTACTTATTCCACTAAGAGCTTCCATTCATATTTCGGTAAAATTGGGTCAGAACGCTTACACTTAAAAAGTTAATGTAGAACGAAGTATACAATAACAGAATTGTTGTCCCACGATAAAGACATACATCGGCTTAATTTCAGAACGGGAAATATTTTTGATTTATTAATTTTGAATTTCAATCATTTAGTTGCCATTTTCCATTTTACTAATATGATAAGTGTGATAAAAACTTTTTAACAACAACAAGGTTATAAGAATTTACGCTTCGCATAATTATTTGTACACTGTAGCACATACATATCACTGGTAAAGGAATCTGGTATAGCTCATTCAATTTTGAGATACACGTGAATTTTTAACCATTAACATAGCAAGTGCATACACAACTTCAAAATATTAGAAAAATAGGACGACACACATAACGAATATGTGTGCCTGTAATGCAAGTGTACTATATCTCACATTGCTTTTTCCATATGTTATTATCGTCCTGGTGTTTGGTTTGGAGTGGACGTAATAGTTCAATCCCAGTTTCAACGCAGAAACCCATGTACGACATAATAATCTTTATTGAACCTTATTTTCGTGATCCGTTTAATGCCATTTAAGAATTATAAAGGGAAGTACAAATGTGTGTCTTTGAATTAATATTTAGATTTGTATTAATTAAAGTTAATGCTAATTAAACTGAAATATTAAAATTTTCTTTTATTGTAACGTATTCTAGTCCAATGTGGTTATAACACTTCCTATAAATGCCAATTTTTTCCTTGCGAATCTTGTTCGAAATTAATTTTACGAACCAAATTTAACTAGTAACATCAGAGTCGCGCAGTATGGCAAGCCTTAATGTTTATTCCGTCCCATCGGTTTATTCTTAACTTGCGGGCGTGAATGGCTACGAAGGAGAACAAATAGATTATTAAGGAAAATAATTGTGAAACTAAAATGGGTTTGCCATGTGTTCTAGAAGCTTTCACCGCTATTTTCCAGATAGAGAGTTGATAAACCGAAATAGTAACATATTTTAGGCCCACATTTAGTTTGCTTTTGGATGAATTATCCCTTGATTTATGTAAAAAGGTTCTCTTAATCCTTTCTTTTCATGTCTTATACTCAGGAAAGCACCAGGGGATGAAAAGAACGCAAAACGGGCTTAAAATGGGACAAATGGGCAAAAGCATGAAATCGACACGGCCTGGACCAAAGATCACACGGCCGTGCCTCCTTAAAGATCTTGAACACGGCCTGGACCATGATTTACACGGCCGTGCCTCATTAAAGAAGTCCGAGCATGGCCTGGCCACGATCCATACGGGCGTGTGCCATGGCCGTGTCCCTGTCGCAGGAAAGAGAAATTTCACTCGAATTTGGATGCTTGGAGGCAAAGAAACACACTCCAAAGTGTAAATAAACCCCCAATTAGGAATTGCACTCAAATTAGGATACTTGGAGGCCAAGTAACGCATCTCAAAGCCTATATAAACACCCTAGGGGGCAACTTATTCGGGGAGTTGGACAGAAACCCTCTGTCGAGGGGAGCCCAAAGCCATCGTCTAGGGGCGTCGTGCTAGGCCAGAGAAGGCAGATTTGTGAGGATTCACTCAGGGATAGCCAGTTGATCCATCTCAAGAAGTCAGAATTATACTCAAGACGGAGGATCTCCTCTTCAATTCCTTCAGGGCGGTTTAGGGATTTCATATGTTTTATCTTATCTTTTCTCTTGAGATGTTTTCTTTTATTGTTATGAACTAAACCCTTCGGATACCCGAAGAGGATGAAACCTATGATGAATCTTGTTATTGTTTTCTGAATTATATGATAAATACTTAGTTTATTCTTAATTATGTGAGCTTAATCCAAATTTAATGTGCTTAGGTGGAGGAGGAATAGACCCTGCCTAAGAGTAGATCCAACATAATTAAGCGGAGTTGATCGCACGCCTAGAGATAGGGTGACGAGATTTTGCCGGTTTAGGGTGAAACCTAAAATGGGAATCCATAGATCGATTTACTGCTATTCTAGGGGGTTATTATAAGAGAACGAGAGTTCCACTAATTTACCTAGGGTTAGACGTTATTCGCCTTGAGAGAGGGTTTAATATACGTTAGGGAGTCTTACTGATCAAACTAAGTGAATAAATCGTATGGTTCAGTGTTAGATAACAAGTGAAGTCTAGGTGGATTCTTCCTAGGGTATCATCTAAATCAACTGAGTTTTTGCCAAGTTATTTTCCAAATTCTTTCCTCTTTGTCTTAGAATCTTTAGTTTAGTAGTTAATTAATTTAGATTAATAAACAACTTCACTTATTTTAGGCTAAATAATAAAAAGAAAGTCAGTATTAGTACTTTTAGCTCCTTTGGGTTCGATAATCCGGTCTTGCCTAAACTATACTACTGTTCGATAGGTGCACTTACCTTTAATCGTTGTCAGAGTTAGTTCCAGGTTCGATCATTCTTTTTATAAATTTTAAAACTCTGATTTACAACGATCAAGTTTTTGGCACCGTTGCCGGGGAACTAAAATATTAAGAAAGCTCTGATTCACAGCGATCAGGAGTATTTCTAACAAGTGTTGCCATGAACTTGTTGTGTTGGGAAAAGTTTGCCACTCAACATTAGTAAAAAGGACCCTTGAAAATCCTCTATTCAAAGACCTAAACCCATCGACAATTATAGCGAAGAGCATTAATACGTGGAATAATTGCCTTGCATTGATCGATTCACCATCTCCGTCTGCTTAAGGATATAGTATTGCTTAAGCTAACAAACAGTTACAAGACGTAATGTGTAACACCCCAAACCAGGTCTTTGCGTTAAGACAAGATTTGGTTTGTCACACCGAACGAACATCCAAAATTTCTCTAACGATTTAAGTAATCAGTAATGCTAAACCTTAACGTAGTTTTAAAAGAAAATTTAAAGAAATTGAAAAAAATATTTTAGGTGTCCAAACTTGTTATAAAACACAATATTTTTAAGAAAACTTTATAGATTTTAACATACGCCCATATTAAGAGTCTTAAAATAAAATTAAATCCATCCACACATAAAAATCCATAAAAATATAATTAGAGGCCTTATTACAACATACCCAAAATAAAATAAGTAATTTAAATAGAGTTCATAGTTTATAAAACCCAAGCTCGTAGTATGGCCTCCACCATGTCATTCCCGGCCCAAGTCCACGTCAATTTCCATTACCTGAGATGGATAATAAAATGGGGTGAGTTACAAAGAACTCAAGTGTATAACTCACTTACCATCATCGTTGGGCGGCACCATCAAGGCATTAATTTGGGCTTGAGCCCAATTACAAATTTTAACAATATAAAATGAAATAACATATATAAAATGCATGTAAAATGAATTTCCCAACCAAACCTAATTTCCATCCGCTACACACCCCGTACCAACCAAAGACACCCGTGGGGATCAAGTCAACCCACCCCGCCAAACACACCAATCGTAGGCATTTAGCCTTTTAAATAATATTGTAGTGCACTACCGAACTAGATTGTGACATAGTCACCGAACTAGAGGCATTAAGCCAACATTTGTGGCAGAGCCACCGAACTAGATTCATGGCCACAGTGCCTTACTTCTCTTCATCATGTATCCCATCCCATGCAATTATGTATGAATAACAAACTTTAACCATAAATTATTTATCAAGTAATCCATAGTACAAATGAGTTTTTAATTAAACTTTTCATTTGGGTCCATTAAACAAAATAGTATTTAGCCCATTTAGCAATCTAGCGAACTTAGGCCCAAATGTCAAACTAGAAGGTTTTTGGCCCATTTAGCGATCTAGCGATCTTTTGACCCAATTTATCGATCTAGCGCTTTTTCAAACCCAATTTAACAATCTAGCAATTTTTCGCCCAATTTATCGATCTAGCAATTTTTCGGCCCAATTTATCGATCTAGCAAATTTTCGGCCCAATTTATCGATCTAGAAATTTTTCGGCCCAATTTATCGATCTAGCAATTTTTCGGCCCAATTTATCGATCTAGAAATTTTTCAGCCCAATTTTTCGGTTTAGCCGTTTTCATGCATTTACACAAAAGTACTAATTACTACAACATTTCCGATTTGGCCATTTTTACGATTTATCAAATTTCTTACGGTTTAGTATCTAACCCGAAAGATAAGTGTGAAGTTACACACCTTGCTATGGTGAGGACTAAACTTTCCGCCACAACACCTATACATAATCTAATAATAAAACCGATTTAAACATAACGATCTAAAATTTACCCTCGGATTTTTGAACTACTTCCACTTGCGGTTTCTCCCGATTGATGGTTCGTTAACCGAATCGAATCCACGAACAAATAATGGTTCGAGTACGAACTACTTCAAACAATTGATTCTCCTCGGATGAACGTCCACAACCCTGGGAAATCCCGATTGCCGATCATGATCCTTTGTTTATACTTAGGGGATTAATGGTACCACCCTTCTTCCGAACACTATGTACGGCCCGTTTCTTCCCTATCTTGAATGTCTTAGAAGACAAAAGATCATTAACCATTCTAATATTATACCAAAACAATATGACCAAAAGTTTTTAAGAGTGAAATTTCCTTACCACAATAATCCTTGTCCCACAATACGAGTCGTCCAAACATTTCCTTAACACTTAAATCGATTCCAACTTTCTATGTTACTCACGAACACTTGATCCCCTATCTTCCGTTATCGCACTAAAATATAACGAATGGAAACGTTAATAGTATGAACTATTAACTAATCGTAACTAAAAAGAATTCTTACCTATTGACCACGATCGAAAAGAAAGGATTGAGAATGATGTTTGATGAAGGATTCGGCTATGTATAACCAAAGAAAAAGAGATAATGTTTCGCTATGGGCACACTAGCATTCGCCATGAGAGAGTTTAATGGAGAAAATTTGAGTGAAAAGAAATAAAAATAAGAGAAAAGATGGTGATGATGTTGTTTCGATTTTCAAAGAGAAGAGAAGAAAAGATGTGTTTAGGAGCTAGGTACATTCGGCAATGGTAAAAGAAAAGAAAAAGAATGGCTTTTGGTATAGGTGATTTCAAGGCACTAAAAGAAAAGGCATACAAAGAATACCAAAGTGATAGACAAAAGTGACCAAATGGTAAAAATTTAAGGCTTACCAATGCTCAAATTCGGCTAAAGGAAAAAGGGTTGAGAAAAGGTTGCAAAACTTGCACAAAAACTAAGAATGACAAAAAACAACTCCTAAACCCTACCAAGCTACAAGCATATACGGCCAACCTCCCTCCTAGCCTCATTGCCGTCCATATTCATTGGTCAAATGACCATGAATTTGTTTCCAAAACTTTTCCTTGATATATGCCTTATGTCCCTATATCTTTCCAAACTTTCTTGATTCTATACCGTAAGTTAACACTTTCCTTAATCCTTTGATATACTAACCAAAAATAACAAGGTCAACACTTACCATATATGTACTTGGCCGACACTTGCTATACATGTGTAGAAAAATTAAAAATAAAATTCATCTAGATGCTAAACAAGGGATTCGAACCTTCTCCCTCAAGCACTAACTCATGCGCCAACACCACTTTGCCATATACTCATCTTATGCTACTATTTAACACTTAATTCAACTTAAGTGTCAATGCCACTTGCTTCACTTTAATAAATTCTCGAACAAAAATATTTCATACCCGAATAATTCTATACTCTTCTTCCGAACTATAGTAGGCACAAAAAAAAGAAATAAGAAAACTTTTCCTACATAATCTAAACACCAAAACATGCAATAATCGATACTCAATTTTTAGGGTGTTACATAATGGGCCCAAAATTATTTTTTGTCTTTATTTTTGATATTGTTCCGAATGCTTCCTTAAAATGTGTCATGAGATTTAAGCCCAGTGAAATTATAGTTAGTTGTACGGAAATTAAATGGTTCTAGAGATGCCATTACTTAATACACTATGATTTTATATAGGCCATTATTTTTAATTTTATAGCATTGGAACTCGATAACCATCTCAAATCGAGCACTAGGTATTGTTTCACATTGGTTAAATTGACACAAATATAATTATTAAAAACATTAAGATCGTTTCAATAATGTGAAATTGGAATGTTCTAGCGTGGTGTGAAATTGAAACAATCTCGATTCCTTGAAAGTCATTATCCAATTTAAACTCACATTGCCTTTAAGGAAAAAAAACCTTGACTTCTCGAAGTTCTGAAAAGACACATATCGTGCCAGGAAATATACTCCATGGGACATGCACTATAATTTGTAATAGTTCCTTGCCTATGGACTCCTTTGTTTCATTTTCCATTTTCACTCCTTCGATACTAATCTGTTAGTTTTGGCCTCTTTATTTTTCGTAGAGAAGAGGTAATCTTGAAATCATCGTCGAAAGTGATGTAACGCTTCAAAGTCTTAACTTGATTTTCTTATTCTTCTTTGTTTCGATTACTTTTGTTGTAGCCCAATTCTGCCCGTCAAAACCCAATAGCCTAACAAGACCAAAATCGGGGCCCATTTTACAATGACCCAACAAACCTAGCCCAAAACAGATAACCCTAACCCTAACCCACTTGCACCTGCCCTCTGCCTCTGACCCTCTGACTTCTGCAGCCACCTACCACCGTCTCTGCAGCACCGCCCCAACTTGCATAGCCCACGCACCTGCAAGGAGTAAAGGAGACAAGACAGAAGCAATAAAAGCATGTAAAATGGCTATAAAGCCGAAAGAAGGAACGATTGTACAGGACCTTTTTTTTCTCATTTTTTTCAATAGAAGCAGTTTTTTAAATATAAAAACAGAGAGATCGAAACAAAAGAAGAGGAGATTAGAGAAAAGTACGCGTAGGGTAAACAAAAAAAAAACTAAAAACCTAAGGATCAAAACAGAGGCCAAGGAGGTAACCTATTTTCTTTCATTTTTAAGTTTTTTTCTCTTTTCTCTTCGGTCTATCCACAATATATTATTAAAGAGTAAAAAATGTAATAAAAAATATACGTTTTACCTTTTCCGCCACACAAGTGTGTGGCGAGCGACGGACTCTAGCGGACGACGACTGCGGAATCCTCCTCCTTTTAGACCTGCGCAGAGAAAAAAGGGGGAGAGGGGTTAGTTTTTTTAAAGCAAGCGTAGAAATGAAAAAGAAAAGGAAAAATTTGCATTTATAAGGGGATCAAACGACGCCGCGTTAGGGCCTGTTTAAATGGCCCCAAACGACGCCGCTTGGCGTGACCGATTCGACCCGACCCGCTCCCGCTTAGGATCCGCATGTTTTTAAACCAGAGGGGGAAATTGCGCAATCACTCCTTCGCATTTTTAGTTTCCAAAATCAAGTTTTCCATTATTGCAATATTGGCCCAGAGATTTCACATGATTTGCGATTCAGGTCCCCCTCAAACGCTCTGCGTTTAACTTACCTGGAAAATTACCTTTTTGGTCCCCCACCTTTTACGCGCGTTTTATTTAGCCCCCAAACCTCTGTTTTATTTACAATTTGACCCGAAACTTCCGTTTTTTAATGCAAGTTAACCCATTTTTCGATTATTTTACAATTTTTACCACTTTTACTCTTATTTAATATTTTTATTTTTATTTTTATTGATTATTTTATTATTATTATTATTATTTGTCATTTCTGGTATATTTCACTACTATTTGTTTATTATTATTTATTGTGTGTGCTATTATTGTATTTTTTATTACTAATATCATTATTTTATTTATTAATATTTATTTTATTTTCATTATTATTATTATCTATTTTTATTATTATCGTTATTATCGCAATTATTATACTATTATTTTTTCATATATATGTATATATATTTATTCGTTTTTTACTCATTATTTTTTATATATCATCATTATCATCACTAGTATTATTATTATATTTATTACCGCTATTAATGCATCTTTATATGTATATTGTTATTACTATCATTTTATTTTTCTTTTCTTTAAAATTATTACTCTTATTTTACTCCCATTATTATTATTATTATTATTTATTATTATTGTTATTATTATCATGTTACTATTATTATTTCATCATTATTCCTATTACGGTTAATATACGTAATACTTTCAATACATTATCCTTACTTATACGTATATATGTATGTGTCTTTCATTATTCTTTTCACGTGTAACATCTCATCATTTGTCGCACTGATCTTTCTCGATACATCACGTTTTTAAAAAATAAGCCAATATTTCCGTATTAGCAATTCGGGAGAATCGAGCCCTAACTTACTGGGTTCTGAATTTTCTCGTTCAAGCTAAACAACGGAAGATCCCTTTTAAAACCGCAAATTTAAATTTTAAATCGACATTCCGTATTAGCAACTCGAGTGAATCGAGCCCTAACTTACTGGGTTCTGATTTTTCTCGTTCAAGTTAAACAACGGAAGATCCCTTTCAAAATCACAAATTCCAGTTTTAAATCGACATTCCGTATTAGCAATTCGAGTGAATCGAGCCCTAACTTACTGGGTTCCGGTTTCTTCTCGTTTGAAGCTAAACAACGGGATATCCCTTTTGAAATCGCAATTTAAATTGTAAACAAAACACTTAATTTCGGATATTCGAAATGTTACGCCCTAACTTACTGGACTCGACATCTAGACACTTCGAGATAAGTTTCTTTTCTTTCTTCTGAAATGGAGGCAATATTCCTAATTTGGACCTTCGAGAAAACGAGCCCTAACTTACTGGGTTCTGATTTCTCGTTTGACAAATGACGGGAGATCCTCTCCAAAAATAAAACCAAGTTTTAAAAGGCGAGCTTAGTTTCAAGAGCCTAAAGTGTCGCGACCTAACTTACTGGACATGATACTTTATCTCTTCGAAAATAAGAGAGCCTTAACGCCTCTTCCAATTCCTCCAAGTTTTGGAAATAAAAGTATCTATTTTCAAACCATTTCAAAGTTTTCAAAATTAGGACATCAATCAATCAGTTTGGTACCAATTTGGGGCGTGTGAGGAGGTGCTAATCCTTCCTCGCACGTAATCCGACTCCTGAGCCCATTTTCTCAAAATTCGCAGACCAAAAACATTGTTTTAGTAAATTGAAATATTTATTAAAACAAAGGTGATCCGATCTCACCCAAATAAAGATCGGTGGCGACTCCCTTCCTTTTCATTTTTTTAAAACCACGAGTCGACCGCGTCGTTCTTTATTTAAAAAAAATGGTTACGATAACTTAAGCGACTCACCGGGGACTTATTCGTCGAGAGTCGGGCCATTGATTGATCGATTTTTGTCCTTGTAATTAAGATTGGAAAATGGTTTCGAAATTCGTGTTCCTTTAAATGCATTTTCAATGTTATATTTGATCTCTTGAATACTTTGGCATTGCATTGCATGACCATTAGGGTCACACCTTTAAGTGGGAGCGAGAAGCTATGCTTTCGTGAGGTTTTCACCTCCGCATGGGCTAGTGGACTGCTTTCGGAATACATCCGTACCTATGTCTTCGTGAAGTTTTCACTTCCGCATGGCCATAGGGAAATGTATTCCCTCAACCAACTCGATCCGTATGAGCCTATAATGAGTGAGGATCGAGGAATCTGCTGGTTCGGGTACCTCGAACTTTAGAACTCAACCACATGTAAAGAGCCTAAGAACCCACCCCGAGCTGAACTATGCCAGACCTTAGTAATTACCCAGATAGGTGTTTGTTTATTTCACTTGCTTTGTATTCCATGGTACTAACTTTTTGTGTTTTATTTTTCTTTGTGCATATCATTTCATATTTAAGAGGCATCGATTCACGGTCAGTTTCTGAGTTAGAAAGCTGGTTATGGAAAGCAAATTCCTTGATAAAGTGGAAGACAATGCGGCCGTCCGCACGTGGTCCGAGCAATGCCAAATAGAAAAAGGGGATAGCATAGTTGAGGGGTATGTGTCGGAGCTACGGGATTTCACCAATATTAGTGTCACACAGAACGAGCTCCAAGAGTTGAAAGAAATTTGGGCTCAGTGGGATAACGAGACGAAGCAACTGTTCTATGGTACTTACGGTGACTCGCCCTTACCGCTTGATGTCAAAATAGATAAGCACCTATTCCGAGCAATGTCCCAGTTTTGGAATGCTGCTTATAGCTGTTTCTCTTTTGGGAAGGTGGATCTGGTTCCCACGGTAGAAGAATATACGACCTTGTTATGTTGCCCAAGAATTCAGGTCGACAAAGCTTATTCCAAAGCAGTTAATGGCCCAACCTTCGCGAAGAAATTGATGAACATCACCGGAATGAGCGAACAATGGGTTTCAAATGAATGCAAAAGAAAGGCGGAGGTAAATGCATACCCTGGATATGTTTGGGAGACTTGATCTTGGCGCATCCCGATGCAAAGAAAAGGATTGACGTCTTCGCCCTGTGTGTTTACGGTCTGGTAATATTCCCAAAAGCTTTAAGGCATATCGACGGCGAGCTATTGATCTATTCAGCCGATTAGACAAAGGGGTCACACCTGTTCCTGCCATCTTAGCCGAAACGTTTAGGTCCTTGAATGCATGCAGAAGAATGGGTGAAGGCAGGTTTATTGGATGTGCGCAGCTGTTATTGGCTTGGTTCCATAGTCACTTCTGGAAAGTGGAGAAAGTGTCCTATCGGTTTATGACAGAGAATTACTCTCCGCTAGAAGAAATAGCAGCTACACCTAGAAGAGAGGATGTGTCCGAAGAAAATTGGATCGCGCTCTTCCAAAACCTTCAAGAAGATGACATCGGTTGGAAAGCTCCGTGGTTGGTTACCGACCAAATCCTTTATCGTTGTGGAAGCTTCGACTGGGTTCCTCTACTGGGAATTTGGGGTGCCACTGCATATGCCCCTCTGCTGGTCCTGAGACAATATAATTCAAGACAGTTTGTACCAACGACATATGGGTTGGCTCAATGTGAGTTCTCATACGAAGGGGGGAGCTATAAGAAAAAGGTTAAAGAGATCTCCTAGGCACTGGAATCGGATCCACGAAATGAAGAGGTTATCCGTAGGCCCGATGATGACCTCTGAGTCTGAGAGAGAATGGAGGACTAGGAGGATCAACGATAACATCCCCGAGCCAAATCTAGAAGGCGCTCGGTCAAGAGAGGAATATTTGCGAGTAGTCCCATCAGAACTAGAAATCGCGAAACGAGATTTTGAAAGGATGAGTTCAGAACTCGAAAGAAAGATAGAGAGACTGGAAGAAGAGAAGATGCTCCTCAAGTTAGACGTAGATGGACAAAAGTCGAAAGCTGAAAAATTAAGAAAGGAGAAAGGGAAAATAGAGGAAGACCGAGATGATCTGAAGACGGAATATAAGAAGATACGTCTGACAATGAAAAACGCCGGATTAGGAAAAACTCCGGAGCAATGGGGACGTGAGATCTGAGAGGAAAGAGCCAAAGCTAGCAGTTGGGAGAAAAAGTTCCAGGAAATGCAAACACAAAATGAGGTTTTGAGAAAAGACATGGCAGAAAAGCCAAAAAGAAAAGAAAGGGCTAAAAGCTAGGTGGTTGAGCTTGGGCGGTCCTGCATCACTACCGAAGTCGCAACTCGAAAGCGAAACCAAATTAAGTCTAAATAAAATCGAGGAAATGAAGGGTAAGATTGAAGAATTAGAATCAAAGATTACACAGCTGTGAACTTGGATTGAGCTTCGAAACAAGAGAAGGGCGTTGGGAAGAAGAACTTCACCATTCTCATGATCAAGTTAGAAATCGGGATTACCTTATGGGCGAAGCGATAGTTCGATTCGAGAGGTAGCCGATCATCTACAAACTTTGGCAAAGACAGCCGATATGTTGAGCATGAAATATGAGCTGCAATCGAATTCGTAGTCAAGAGCTAACCTCTTTGCTTGGGAAAATTAAAACTTTAGGCCTTAGGGCTAAAGCATATTTGTAGTTCGCTTTTATGTAAAGGATCTTGCCTTCTAATAAAGTCTTCTAAAATGAAGTTGATCGAGAATCGATGTCTTTTCTTGCATTCATGCATTTGCATTGCATCACATTACATGCATTTAAGTTTATAAAAAAAGGGGTCTAATTAGCTAAAATTATCGGAGAAAAAGAAAGTGAAAAGAGAAAATGCTGAAGTGGAACATCACTACGGAACACGCGCTAAAACTAAGAGAATGGATCGAGGTTCGAACAATTCCGTAAAGAAATGCAGAAGAAATGCAACAAAAATGTTGAAACTCCAAATAGAAATGAAGGACCAAATGCTTGAGGCCCAGAGAAACATGATAGCACAGATGGCCCAAATGCTTTGAATGGAGTAACGGACAAAGGGAAAGGTCCAATGCCTCCGGTCGAAGAGGATAGCGAAGGCGCTCCCGGGTTTACCCCGCCGCACTCAAGAGCCCCCGCTGAGGAATATCTCCAAAGGCTATCAATTACGATCGAGCCCCAAAGAAGGACAGATGATGACACTAGACCTCCCGTGAGCCATCACGTGGGCTCTCGGGTCCCAACCAGAGATAGCCCACCAATCTGTTGTACCCGATTTAGATGCGAGAGAGAATGGGATCGAGCAATGTAATCCTCAAGGCAACTAGAGGATCGTTGTAAATGGCTAGAGGAAAAGTTTAAAGCACTGGAAAGCATCGATCATCATCATGGGATCGACGCAAAGGATTTAAGTCTAGTTCCCGATTTGGTACTGCCCCATAAGTTCAAAATGCTCGAGTTTGAAAAATATAGTGGGACTAGTTGCCCGGAGGCCCACATCACCATGTTCTGCGCAGCGAATGGCGACACGTGAGCAATGATCGACTCTTAATCCACTTTGTTTCCAAGAAAGTTTGGTGATGCAGCGACTAGATGGTATAACCAGCTTAGTCGGGCTAACATTAGTTCCTGGAGAGATTTGGCTCAAGCATTTCTGAAGCATTACAGCCACGTCACGGACATGGCACCGGATAGAATTACTCTGCAAAACATGGAAAAAAGACAAAATGAACGTTTCAGACAGTACGCGCAGAGGTGGAGGGAGGTCGCCATGCAGGTCCAACCACCCCTCTTAGAAAAGGAAACCACCATGCTCTTCATTAATACCCTGAAGGCCCCTTTCATAACCCATATGATAGGGAGTACGACTAAGAGCTTTGCCGACATAGTGATGGCAGGAGAGATGATCGAGCATGCTATAAGGGGCGGCAAGATCGAGGCAGGAGAAAGCACTAGAAGAACCGCTCCTAAGAAGAAAGATGGTGAAGTAAATAATGTGAGTACATACAATAAGGGGTACTCGAAGGCGATCACGATTAATCAGCCAAAGGCAGCTACTACTGGACAACAAGGACCTGCAAGACAGGAATCGGGAACCAGACCGAATATTGAAAAGATTCAATTTACTCCAATTCCGATAACGTACAAAGAGTTATACCAGATTTTATTCAATGAGCACATCGTGTCCCCGTTCTATTTGCAACCATTGCAGCCCCCATACCCTAAGTGGTACGACTCTAACGCTCACTGCGATTACCATGCAGGGATAGAGGGGCATTCGATAGAGAATTGCCTCGCCTTTAAAAAGGTAGCCGAGAGGCTAATAAAGATGGGGGTTATAACACTCGACAACATGGTAAAAAAAGGGAACCCACTGCCCAATCACGAGGAGAGAGGGGTAAATGCGATTGGTGAGGAAGGGGTGAGGAAGATTAAGAAGGATGTCACAGAAGTGAAAACCCCATTACGAATAGTCCGGAAGGAAATGGCAAAAGAGGATTGATAGATTCGGATCTTGCGGAAAAAGGGAGGGATATAAAGAACTACTGCGAACTCCATAAGACGAAGGAACACGAGATTCAAGAATGCGCCGAGTTTAGGATTTTGGTGCAAGGTCTTATTGACAACAAAGAATTGGAGTTTTATGAAAAAGGAGCAGAGGAAGAGGATGTATGCGCGACCGAGGAAGAATTGACAAAGCCGGGAGTTAATTATCCGAGAATCATTATTTCGCGAAACACGGAAGGCGGGGTACAGGGAAGGCCGAAAATTATAATTCAGAAACCTGCTTCTTTTCCCTACAAAGATAGTAAAAAGGTACCTTGGAACTATAATTGTAATGTGACGATGCCAGGGGCGGAAAGCTCCACTAGCAGTCCTGAGGAGGGCACGAATGAAGGGTTCTATACGCGTAGTGGGAAACGTTATGATCCTGGAAACAGAGGGGAAGAACCAATGAAACCGAAGACTGTGCTGAGTGGGCGAAAAAAGGAACCCGAAACCCCTATCAATGAACCCGTAAAAGAGGAAGAGGCCAAACAATTCTTGAAATTCTTGAAACACAGCAAATATAGCGTGGTGGAACAACTGCACAGACAACCAGCCCGTATCTCCGTGTTAGCCCTACTTCTAAGTTCAGAGGTACACCGCGAAGCATTGATGAAAGTACTAAATGAGACTTATGTTACTAAGGATATATCCGTCAACAAGTTAGACCGTCTGGTTAGTAACATAAGCGCCGACAATTTCATCTACTTCAACGATGATGAAATCCCGCCCGGAGGCATGGGATTAACGAAGGCCTTGCACATAACTACCCGTTGTAAGGGGTACACTCTGCCGAGCGTACTAATAGATAATGGGTCAGCGTTGAATGTCCTACCATTGGCTACACTCAAGAGGTTGCCAATAGACAGTTCTCACATGAAAGCATGCCATAACATAGTGAGAGCGTTTGACGGCACTGAAAGAAGAGTGATAGGGAGAATAGATGTACCTTTATTGATAGGGCCTAACACTTACGAGGTGGACTTCCTGGTCATGGACATCAAACCCTCGTATAACTGCCTGTTGGGGAGGCCATAGATTCATTCGGCGGGGGCCGTACCCTCATCGCTGCACCAGAAATTAAAACTGGTAACAGAAAATCAGTTGGTAACTATAAACGCTGAAGAAGATATCATAGCGACCGTTACCAGCGAAGCGTCGTACCTAAAAACTAATGAGGAGGCTATCGAATGTTCCTTTCGATCCCTAGAGTTCGTAAATGCGACGTTCATCGCAGAGGGAAGTGAAGTTCCGGTGCCCAAGCTATCCAAAACCACCAAGATGGGATTACAAATGACGATGGGAAAAGGAGCACTGCCCAGAAGAGGATTGGGCAAATATCTCCAAGGGAAAGTCCAGACCCCGATGCTGAAGGAGAAAAGAGACCGCTTTGGTTTAGGTTTTAAACCAGATGCTAAACAAATGAAGAAGGAAATGGAAAAGAAGCGAGAAAGGAGAAGGGCCCGACTGAACGGAGAAGACGTTAAGTGGGAACCGATGACATTCCCCCACATATCTCAGACCTTCATATCAGGAGGAATAATTTACCCTGGGAAGAATCTTCTAGAGACGAATATCCCCACATCAATGCTATACACGATTAGGTGACTAATCAAGGAAATCATCGGGCATTCGCACATATGAACTCCAAGCACTCTAGACAATTGGATGAAGAGGAGTTTTCTGTAGTTTTTAAAGATGATACAGAGTAATACTCGAAACACTCTTGTTGTTTTTAAGCCTAGAAACAATGAGATTTCTTTGGTGAAATAGGCTCATGTTCTGACATTTTGTTTTAATGAAATACGTCTTCAATTCTACTAAATATTCTCTCATTTTACATTTTTATCATTTATTCTTCGTTCTCATTCATATCATGTGAATAGTTGTCCTCAAATTCATTTGTTCTTTGTACACCCTTTGATACCCATTACAGTCTCTAGACATCAACGATATGAGTAACGATACTCAGATTCGTAAGTCCGCTTTGAGCAAGAAATGTGTTCAGAGGAATCTCGGGATTTTGAAAATGACACAGTAATGCGACTTTGCCTCCAGTTTGTTGAGAATGGTAGAGCAAGAAGAAAAGCGAGATCCTACCCCATAAAGAGTCGGTAGAAATGGTGAACCTAGGAGAGGGGCAAGAAGTGAAGGTTGGAGCCCATATTATCGCGAAACCAGTGAAACCTCATTGAATTACTCCATGAATTCAAGGATGTGTTCGCATGGTCGTACCAAGATATGCCCTGACTAAGCAATCGATATCGCAAAGACACCGATTGCCCATAAGAGAAGAATGCAAGCCAATCCAACGAAGCTCAGAAGAATGAGACCGGATGTCTTGTTAAAAATAAAGGAAGAAGTCGAGAAACAGTTTTAATCTTTGGGTTCTTGCAAGTAGTTAAATACTCGGATTGGGTAGCTAATATTGTCCCGGTCCCCAAGAAGGACGGGAAAGTACGGATGTGCGTGGACTACAGAGACCTAAACAAGGCCAGCCCGAAAGACAACTTCCCGTTGCCTCACATCGACACCTTGGTAGACAATACAGCAGGCTATTCGTTGTTCTCCTTCATGGATGGTTTCTCGGGGTACAACCAAATAAAGATGCATCCTGAGGACATGGACAAGACAACGTTTATAACCATGTGGGGAACATTTTGTTACAAGGTAATGCCATTTGGGCTAAAAAATGCGGGGGCGACATATCAGAGAGCCATGGTAACTTTATTCCATAACATGATGCACAGGGAAATTGAGGTTTACGTCGACGACATGATCGCCAAGTCCCGAACTGAAGAAGAGCATGTGCAGGTCTTGAGAAAATTGTTCTTGAGGCTGAGAAAATTCCAGTTGAAGCTTAACCCGTCAAAGTGTACCTTCGGAACTCGGTCCGGAAAGCTACTCGGGTTTATAGTCAGTGAAAAGGGGATTGAGGTTGACCTGGATAAAGTCAAAGCCATACAAGAATTACCTCCACCACGTACCCAAAAAGAAGTTAGAGGTTTCTTAGGAAGGCTAAATTACATCGCCCGGTTCATTTCACAACTAACCGAGAGGTGTGACCCCATATTCCGTCTCCTCAAGAAACACAACCCAGGCACGTGGGATGAAGAATGCCAGAAGACCTTCGAAAAGGTAAAACAATACCGTCCCATGCTCAGTATTAATGCCGCCTCAACCGGACAAGCCATTAATCCTTTACTTGACGGTGCTTGATAATTCGATGGGATGTGTCTTTGGGTCGACTTGATGAGTCGGGAAGAAAGAAAGAGCAATATACTACCTTAGTAAAAATTTACCGAATGTGAAACGAGGTACCCCAATTGAGAAATTGTGTGTGCCTTAATTTGGACAACTCGGAGACTAAGGCAATATATGTTTGTATCACACGACATGGCTCATCTCAAAGCTAGATCCCCTTAAATATATGATGGAATCTACTGCCTTGAATGGAAGGATGGCCAGATGGCGATTCTACTTTCTCGAATTTGACATCGTTTATGTAAACCAAAAGGCGGTAAAAGGGAGTGCAATAGCGGACTTTCTAGCCAGTAGAGCCCTTGAAGACTATGAGCCCTTAGATTTTGATTTCCCTAATGAAGATTCAATGTACGTGGCATACACTGAAGAAGGCGCCTTCGAAGACTATCCTTGGAAACTGAATTTCGACGGGGCATCAAATGCCGTGGGCAATGGAATTGGGGCAGTTCTGATGTCCCCAAAAGGAGACTATTATCCATTCACTTGCAAACTGGATTTCGATTGCACTAATAATATGGCTGAATACGAAGCTTGCATTATGGGTCTCCGCGCCGCTATCGAACGTAAAATCAGGGTATTGGAAGTTTATGGAGATTCTACCTTGGTAATCTAACAACTCAAAGGAGAATGGGAAACCAGAGATCCAAAGCTGGTTATCTACAAAAGATTGGCCCAAAAATTGATCGAGAGAGTTCGATGACATCACTTTCAATTACCTACCGGGGGCGAGAATCGATGGTGATGCTCTCGCCACCCCAGCTTCCATGGTCCGAATAAACGCAAGCGAAGATATGAAACCAATACAAATGAGCATTCATCAAGACCCAGCCCATTGCTACAATGTCGAGGAAGGAGAGAAAGGCGGCCCACCATGGTACTACGATATCTTTGCGGTATGTGAAAAATCGCGAATACCCGGATCAAGCGTAATCGAGAACGATAAAAAGACGCCGAGAAGACTAGCCTGTGATTACGTCCCGGATGGAGAAGTCTTATACAAGAAAAGAAAAGATCAAGTCTTCGCTAAGATGTGTGGGCGCCGCCGGCTAAGTTAATCTTGGAAGAAGTCCATGAAGGTGTCTGTGGAACTCATGCTAATGGTTTCACAATGGCCAGGCAAATAATGAGGTTTGGATATTATTGGTCCACTATGGAGGGAGACTGTATCAACTATGCCAAGAAATGTCATAAATGTCAGATTTATGGAGACAAGATTCACGTGCCCCCATCACCTTTACATGTTATGACTTCTCCATGGCCATTTTCCATGTGGGGCATGGATGTCATTGGGCGATATCGCCAAGGCTTCGAATGGACATCGGTTCATCTTTGTAGTTATTGACTATTTCACAAAATGGGTAGAGGCGGCTTCATATGCTAACGTCACTAAATCAGCGGTTAGTCGATTTTTGAAAAAAGAGATCATTTGTCGATATGGAATGCCTGAGAGGATCATATCAGACAATGCACTGAACTTAAACAATAGCACGATAGCAGGGGTTTGTAGTCAATTCAACATCAAACACCACAATTCGTCACCGTATCGTCCAAAAATGAATGGGGCCGTGGAAGCAGCCAACAAGAATATCAAAAAGATAGTGGGAAAGATGACTGAGACTTATAGAGACTGGCATGAGAAGTTGCCGTTTGCACTCTATGCTTATCGGACATCCGTTAGAACCTCTACTGGGGCAACACCTTTCTCATTGGTCTACGGGATGGAAGCGGTTCTACCTATTGAAGTGGAAATACCTTCTCTTCGAGTGTTGTCAGAAGTAAAACTGGATGAGGCCGAATGGATCCAAGCTCGATATGATCAGTTGAATTTAATTGAAGAAAAGAGATTGAGGGCTATTCGTCACGGTCAGATGTACCAAAGACGAATGATGCGGGCTTATGACAAGAAAGTTCGGCCAAGAGATTTCCATGAGGGGGACCTCGTGCTGAAAAAGATCCTTCCCATACAAAAGGATTACAGAGGAAAATGGATGCCAAACTGGGAAGGGCCGTATGTGGAAAAGAAAGCTTTCTCAGGAGGTGCACTGATTCTGACTGAGATGGACGGGAAAAGCTTGCCCAATCCCGTGAACTCGGATTCAGTTAAAAAGTACTTCGCTTGAAACCAGAGAGGCCAAGGCGAAAACCCGCAAAGGGCACTTTGAGACTTCAAAAAAAAAACGGAGAGGCCAAGGTGAAAACCCGCAGACGGCGCCTTGGGGCCAAAGGGCTTTTGAGTTGAAAACCCGAAAAGGGCGGCTCGAATTTTGAATAGACACGTAGCGACCTTGCAGCGCTAGAATCAACAGAAGAGGAAGCACGTTGCATATTGGGGCATCAACAAAGTACTTTGAGTCTTCTGAACACATGCTAAAGCTCAAAGCAGCCTTCATGAAGCTTGTATAGAAGCCCAATCGGCGGTGTCTAGGGCATTTGATTTATGTCTTGCACATTGTTGGATTCTTTTTCGCAAAAAAGGATATGTTCCCAATCAAATCGTTGATAATTCATTTTTAACTCTCTTTGAAGTCAATCTATTGTTACCCATCATTCATAAACATGTTGCATTAAAATAATAATTGATAAACTGATAATTTCACAAAAGAAAGTTCTACGTATTACTTTGGGAATCTCTAAGATAAAACAAGAAACTGAAACAGGACAATTGTTTAGAATTTCCACGTACATAGATTAAAGACATTGGAGAAAGAGGGGTCTTAATGGAAATCATTTCTTCAAACTTCCTCGCCCGATTCAATGTCGTGACAGGTGAATAATATTACCTAGTCACCCGGGAAAGGTGACAGCCAATTTTCGACAAGGAAAGATTCAAAAACCTAAATCATTTGTGGAACGAATCCAAAAACAAACCAAGTCGGGTACTCTTCGAGTAGGAGTTGTGATTCTCGGGAAGACAGTTAGAAGTCAATGCACACCCGTGTCCCGAAGCCTAAAGGAAAGGGGCCTTGAAATTTCCACAGGGGCAAGTTATTCATACGAAAACAGTTCTCGCAAGAGAAACGAAGATGAAACTGTGACGGATAAATAGATGATAACACCTCAAATGGGAAATCGCACTCATAACATTCTGACTCATCATACTCATGGCATCCTAATCATTGGGCATAAGCATGTACTCATTCTACAGGTTATGTCCTCAAAAGGACACTATGGCAGAACAGATTAAAGAATAGCAGATCCTGTCTCCCTGAGTTTGCAGTGGAGCAGATCAAAGATAGCAGATTTGACCTTCTTGAAGTTGCGCAGAAGCGGATCGAAGACATCACCTAGTGATCCCCGAGTTTGCGGGGATCGAGTTGAAAATAGCAGATTTGACCTTCCGAAGTTGCGAGCGGATCGAAGACATCACTTCTAGTGATCCCCGAGCTTGCGGGGATCGAGTTGAAAATAGCGATTTGACATTCCCGAAGTTGCGCAGAAGCGGATCGAAGACATCGATCCTAGTGATCCCCGAGTTTGTAGGGATCAGATTGAAAATAGCGATTTGACCTTTACGAAGTTGCGGAAGCGGATCGAAGACATCAGTCTAGTGATCCCCGAGCTTGCGGGGATCGATTGAAAATAGCGATTTGACCTTTACGAAGTTTCAAGAAGCGGTCGAAGACATCGGTCTAGTGATCCCCGAGTTTGCGGGGATCAGATTGAAAATCGATTGAAAATCGATTGAAGAAAGCGATTTGACATTCCCGAAGTTGCGGAAGCGGATCGAAAGCATCGATCGTGATCCCTAAGTTTGTAGGGATCAGTTGAAGAAAGCGATTGACATTCTTGAAGTTGCAAGAAGCGGATCGAAGACATCACTCTAGTGATCCCCGAGTTTGCGGGGATCGATTGAAAATAGCGATTTGACCTTCCTGAAGTTGCGGGGAAGCGGATCGAAGACATCGATCTAGTGATCCCCGAGCTTGCGGGGATCGGATTGAAAATAGCGATTTGACCTTTCTCGGAGTTGCGGGAAGCGGATCGAAGACATCGACCTAGTGATCCCCGAGCTTGCGGGGATCAGTTGAAAATAGCGATTTAACCTTCATGAAGTTGCGGAAGCGGATCGAAGAAATCAGGTCTAGTGATCCACGAGCTTGCGGGGATCGATTGAAAATAGCATATTTGACCTTTACGAAGTTGCGGAAGCGGATCGAAGACATCACCTAATGATCCCCGAGCTTGCGAGGATCAGATTGAAAATAGCGATTTGACCTTTCCGAAGTTGCGAGAAGCGGATCGAAGACATCACTAGTGATCCACGAGTTTGCGGGGATCAGATTGAAAATCGATTGAAAATCGATTGAAGAAAGCAAATTTGACATTCCCGAAGTTGCGGAAGCGGATCGAAAGCATCGATCGGTGATCCCTAAGTTTGTAGGGATCAGTTGAAGAAAGCGATTTGACATTCTTGAGGTTGCGGGAAGCGGATCGAAGACATCGATCCGGCGATCCACGAGTTTGTGGGGATCAGTTGAAGATAATAGATTTGGCGATTCCTGTGGTTACAGAGAGCGGTGAAGTTAGCCAATTAAAACGAAGAGTCCTATACCTCTGAAGTTGCAAAAGAATGGAGTGGATTAAAGCAACAAAGTGCGATGGACTAGAACGAGGCTATCTGAAGAAAAGAAGCATCGAGAAGTTAAGACTCGACAAGACCGGGCAAAATTGGTCCTTTGAAAGTCTTTGCTCTATTCCCGTTAACACGACAATGAGCAAAGAGGGGCAGCTGTTGTAGCCCAATTCTGCCCGTCAAAACCCAATAGCCTAACAAGACCAAAATCGGGGCCCATTTTACGATGACCCAACAAACCTAGCCCAAAACAGATAACCCTAACCCTAACCCACTTGCACCTGCCCTCTGCCTCTGACCCTCTGACTTCTGCAGCCACCTACCACCGTCTCTGCAGCACTGCCCCAACTTGCATAGCCCACGCACCTGCAAGGAGTAAATGAGACACGACAGAAGCAATAAAAGCATGTAAAATGGCTATAAAGCCGAAAGAAGGAACGATTGTACGGGACCTGTTTTTTTCTCATTTTTTTTCAATAGAAGCAGTTTTTTAAAATATAAAAACAGAGAGATCGAAACAAAAGAAGAGGAGATTAGAGAAAAGTACGCGTAGGGTAAACAAAAAAAAACTAAAAAACTAAAAACCTAGCGGCTACGACTCAAAAATCCCTCCTCCTTTTAGACCTGCGCAGAGAAAAAAAAAAAGGGAGAGGGGTTAGTTTTTTTAAAGCAAGCGTGAGAAATGAAAAAGAAAAGGAAAAATTTGCATTTATAAGGGGACCAAAACGACGCCGTTTAGGGCTGTTTTCAATGTTCCAAAACGACGCCGTTTGGCGTGACCCGATCGACCCGACCCGCTCCGCTTAGGATCCGCGTGTTTTTAAACCAGGAGGGGGAAATTGCGTAATCACCCATCTGCATTTTTAGTTTCCAAAATCAAGTTTTCCATTATTGCAATATTGGCCCAGAGATTTCACATGATTTGCGATTCAGTCCCCCCTCAAACGCTGCGTTTAACTTACCTGGAAAATTACCTTTTTGGTCCCCCACCTTTTACGCGCGTTTTATTTACAATTTGACCCGAAACTTCCGTTTTTTAATGCAAGTTAACCCATTTTTCGATTATTTTACAATTTTTACCACTTTTACTCTTATTTAATATTTTTATTTTTATTTTTATTGATTATTTTATTATTATTATTATTTGTCATTTCTGGTATATTTCACTACTATTTGTTTATTATTATTTATTGTGTGTGCTATTATTGTATTTTTTATTACTAATATCATTATTTTATTTATTAATATTTATTTTGTTTTCATTATTATTATTATCTATTTTTATTATTATCATTATTATCGCAATTATTATACTATTATTTTTTCATATATATGTATATATATTTATTCGTTTTTTACTCATTATTTTTTATATATCATCATTATCATCACTAGTATTATTATTATATTTATTACCGCTATTAATGCATCTTTATATGTATATTGTTATTACTATCATTTTATTTTTCTTTTCTTTAAAATTATTACTCTTATTTTACTCCCATTATTATTATTATTATTATTTATTATTGTTATTATTATCATGTTACTATTATTATTTCATCATTATTCCTATTACGGTTAATATACGTAATACTTTCAATACATTATCCTTACTTATACGTATATATGTATGTGTCTTTCATTATTCTTTTCACGTGTAACATCTCATCATTTGTCGCACTGATCTTTCTCGATACATCACGTTTTTAAAAAATAAGCCAATATTTCCGTATTAGCAATTCGGGAGAATCGAGCCCTAACTTACTGGGTTCTCGAATTTTCTCGCTCAAGCTAAACAACGGAAGATCCCTTTTAAACCGCAAATTTAAATTTTAAATCGACATTCCGTATTAGCAACTCGAGTGAATCAAGCCCTAACTTACTGGGTTCTGATTTTTCTCGTTCAAGTTAAACAACGGAAGATCTCTTTCAAAATCACAAATTCCAGTTTTAAATCGACATTCCGTATTAGCAATTCGAGTGAATCGAGCCCTAACTTACTGGGTTCCGGTTTCTTCTCGTTTGAAGCTAAACAACGGGATATCCCTTTTGAAATCGCAATTTAAATTGTAAACAAAACACTTAATTTCGGATATTCGAAATGTTACGCCCTAACTTACTGGACTCGACATCTAGACACTTCGAGATAAGTTTCTTTTCTTTCTTACAAATGAAGGCAATATTCCTAATTTGGACCTTCGAGAAAACGAGCCCTAACTTACGGGTTCGATTTCTCGTTTGACAAATGACGGAGATCCTCTCCAAAAATAAAACCAAGTTTTAAAAGGCGAGCTTAGTTTCAAGAGCCTAAAGTGTCGCGACCTAACTTCATCGGACATGATACTTTATCTTTTCGAAAATAAGAGAGCCTTAACGCCTCTTCCAATTCCTCCAAGTTTTGGAAATAAAAAGTATCTATTTTCAAACCATTTCAAAGTTTTCAACATTAGGACATTAATCAATCGCTTTGGTACCAATTTCAGGCGTGACGAGGGTGCTAATCCTTCCTCGCACGTAACCGACTCTGAGCCCATTTTCTCAAAATTCAGAGACCAAAAACATTGTTTTAGTAAATTGAAATATTTATTAAAACAAAGGTGATCCGATCTCACCCAAATAAAGATCGGTGGCGATTCCCTTCCTTTTCATTTTTTTAAAACCACGAGTCGATCGCGTCATTTACTGTTTAAAAAAAAATGGTTACGACAACTTTTTTTTAACAATATCGAGAATGAAACTCCAAATATGTCGGTGACGTACGTCCCACATTCTCCCTATTAAAAAAGGTTCAATTTATATAAAAACTAAATCCTATCCATTATTTGGGCAATACCTACGAGAGTTACAGAAATGTAACTTCATTTCTTATTTCCAATTTAACTCTCTAAGAGAAATTTTCATTTTCCAAGTTCCATTACTTATTCCACTAAGAGCTTCCATTCATATTTCAGTAAAATTGGGTCGGAACGCTTACACTTAAAAAGTTAATGTAGAACGAAGTATACAATAACAGAATTGGAGTCCCACGATAAAGACATACATCGGCTTAATTTTAGAACGGGAAATATTTTTGATTTATTAATTTTGAATTTCAATCATTTAGTTGCCATTTTCCATTTTACTAATATGATAAGTGTGATAAAAACTTTTTAACAACAACAAGGTTATAAGAATTTACGCTTCGCATAATTATTTGTACACTGTAGCACATACATATCACTGGTAAATGAATCTGGTATAGCTCATTCAATTTTGAGATACACGTGAATTTTTAACCATCAACATAGCAAGTGCATACACAACTTCAAAATATTAGAAAAATAGGACGACACACATAACGAATATGTGTGCCTGTAATGCAAGTGTACTATATCTCACATTGCTTTTTCCATATGTTATTATCGTCCTGGTGTTTGGTTTGGAGTGGACGTAATAGTTCAATCCCAGTTTCAACGTAGAAACCCATGTACGACATAATCATCTTTATTGAACCTTATTTTCGTGATCCATTTAATGCCATTTAAGAATTATAAAGGGAAGTATAAATGTGTGTCTTTGAATTAATATTTAGATTTGTATTAATTAAAGTTAATGCTAATTAAACTGAAATATTAAAGTTTTCTTTTATTGTAACGTATTCTAGTCCAATGTGGTTATAACACTTCCTATAAATGCCAGTATTTTTCCTTGCGAATCTTGTTCGAAATTAATTTCTGAACCAAATTTAACTAGTAACATCGAGTCACACAAGATGGCAAGCCTTAATGTTTATTCCGTCCCTCATCGGTTTTATTCTTAACTTGCGGCGCGTGAATGGCTACGAAGGAGAAACGACACGATTATTAAGGAAAATAATTGTGAAACTAAAATGGGTTTGCCATGTGTTCTAGAAGCTTTCACCGCTATTTTCCGATAGGGAGTATTTCTAACAAGTGTTGCCGTGAACTTGTTGTGTTGGGAAAAGTTTGCCACTCAAAGATTAGTAAAAGGACCCTTGAAAACCCTCTACTCAAAGACCTAAACCCATCGACAATTATAGCGAAGAGCATTAATACATGGAATAATTGCCTTGCATTGATCGATTCACCATCTCCGTCTGCTTAAGGATATAGTATTGCTTAAGCTAACAAACGGTTACAAGACGTAACGGGCCCAAAATTATTTTTTGTCTTTATTTTTGATATTGTTCCGAATGCTTCCTTAAAATGTGTCATGAGATTTAAGCCCAGTGAAATTATATTTAGTTGTACAGAAATTAAATGGTTCTAGAGATGCCATTACTTAATACACTATGATTTTATACAGGCCATTATTTTTAATTTTATAGCATTGGAACTCGATAACCATCTCAAATCGAGCACTAGGTATTGTTTCACATTGGTTAAATTGACACAAATATAATTATTAAAAACATTAAGATTGTTTCAATAATGTGAAATTGGAATGTTCTAGCGTGGTGTGAAATTGAAACAATCTCGATTCCTTGAAAGTCATTATCCACTTTAAACTCACATTGCCTTTAAGGAAAAAAAAACCTTGGCTTCTCGAAGTTCTGAAAAGACACATATCGTGCCAGGAAATATCCCCCATGGGACATGCACTATAATTTGTAATAGTTCCTTGCCTATGGACTCCTTTGTTTCATTTTCCATTTTCACTCCTTCGATACTAATCTGTTAGTTTTGGCCTCTTTATTTTTCTTTGAGGAGAGGTAATCTTGAAATCATCGTCGAAAGTGATGTAACGCTTCAAAGTCTTAACTTGATTTTCTTATTCTTCTTTGTTTAGATTACTTTTTTTTAACAATATCGAGAATGAAACTCCAAATATGTCGGTGACGTACGTCCCACATTCTCCCTATTAAAAAAGGTTCAAATTATATAAAAACTAAATCCTATCCATTATTTGGGCAATACCTACGAGAGTTACAGAAATGTAACTTCATTTTTTATTTCCAATTTAACTCTCTAAGAGAAATTTTCATTTTCCAAGTTCCATTACTTATTACACTAAGAGCTTCAATTCATATTTCAGTAAAATTGGGTCGGAACGCTTACACTTAAAATGTTAACGTAGAACGAAGAATACAATAACAGAATTGGAGTACCACGATAAAGACATACATCGGCTTAATTTCAGAACGGGAAATATTTTTGATTTATTAATTTTGAATTTCAATCATTTAGTTGCCATTTTCCATTTTACTAATATGATAAGTGTGATAAAAACTTTTTAACAACAACAAGGTTATAAGAATTTACGCTTCGCATAATTATTTGTACACTGGTAGCACATACATATCACGGGTAAAGGAATCTGTATAGCTCATTCAATTTTGAGATACACGTGAATTTTTAACCATCAACATAGCAAGTGCATACACAACTTCAAAATATTAGAAAAATAGGACGACACACATAACGAATATGTGTGCCTGTAATGCAAGTGTACTATATCTCACATTGCTTTTTCCATATGTTATTATCGTCCTGGTGTTTGGTTTGGAGTGGACGCAATAGTTCAATCCTAGTTTCAACGCAGAAACCCATGTACGACATAATCATCTTTATTGAACCTTATTTTCGTGATCCATTTAATGCCATTTAAGAATTATAAAGGGAAGTATAAATGTGTGTCTTTGAATTAATATTTAGATTTGTATTAATTAAAGTTAATGCTAATTAAACTGAAATATTAAAGTTTTCTTTTATTGTAACGTATTCTAGTCCAATGTGGTTATAACACTTCCTAAAAATGCCAGTTTTTTTCCTTGCGAATCTTGTTCGAAATTAATTTTACGAACCAAATTTAACTAGTAACATCAGATTCGCGCAGTATGGCAAGCCTTAATGTTTATTCCGTCCTACTGGTTTTATTCTTAACTTGTGGGGCAGTAATGGCTACGAAGGAGAACGACCAGATTATTAAGGAAAATAATTGTGAAACTGTAACACCCCAAACCCGGCCTAGTAGGTTTGGGCCCAATGGGCCTTAGGCGTAGGAGCGTTTAAAATTGTTGAGAATAAGAGAACGGCTTTAGTGCAAGTTGGATCTAGTAGGTAAGGGATTTTGGAAGGTTAGGGGGCTTCTATGAAGTCCCGGGATTAAACTTAAGCTTTAGGAAAATTTTGGTTTTAGGTGAAAAAAACCCTGGGAGTTGGTAGGTAGGCTTTAAGAATAAAATGTGGAGAAAAATGACACAAGTGTAGGTGTGGTGTAGTGGCAAAGTGACGCCACTTAGAGGCAAGGGAGTGACGCCACAGGGAAGGAAGGAGGTCCAAGGTTCAAATCTTGGCTCTTGCATTTTGGTTTTCTTTTTAAATGGACTTTAGAATTTGGCTATAGATTTATATTTAGTTGCACATGGTTTAAGACACAAGAGGAGCTTGTGGCTTGGTGGCAAGTGACGTGTTGAACTATTGAAGGGAGCTTGGGTTCGAATCTCATGAAAATCAAGGGAGTATTTATTTTGCGAATTGGACGGCAAGAGTTTGAGTTGGATTTAAACTCTACTAACGAAGGGATCCCACATCGAAAGATACAAAGAAGGAAGGTGAGAAGCTAGCTATATATAGAGCATTCTATGATAGGAGGAAGGATACCTTGGAGGCATTTGGGCACGGGAGTGGTCTGAGCACGGATTAGCACCGATTCCTATCGTGTGTGTAACTCTCTCTACTCTAGTTGTAGAGCGGCAAATGCCGGCGCGCCGGTCCACGGCAATAGTAGCCACACGAGCGTCGCGAACGCACGTGTGGGGCTTCGACGCGATAGTTGAGGCCATCGTAGTATTCTTGTGGGTTGAGGTCGCCACACGATGGGCCAAGTGGGCCCAATTGAATAAAATGTATGATGGTGTAGTATATAGTGAACTAGACTCGGTGAATCTCATATACGTGGCTAGATTTGTGTTAGGTGGGCCACACGAGCGTGTGGGCCCGAATGGGCCGAAATTAGGTTTTAGGCCCAATAGTCCGGTACGACCAGAAATGGTAGTTGAGTCGCTCGAGGCAACATTAGGCCTTTGGAAAGGCCATTGCAGGTGCGAAATTACTGAAATACCTTTGATCTACAAAATTACTAAAATACTCTTGGTTTACAAAATTACTGAAATACCCTTGGTTTACAAAATTACCGAAATACCCCCGGTTTGTAAAATTACCAAAATACCCCCGGTTTGTGAAATTATGGAAATACCCTCGATTTGTGAAATTACTGAAATACCCCGGTTTGTAAAATTACTGAAATACCTTAATTTACGAAATTACCAAAATACCCCCGGTTAGTAAAATTACCGAAATACCCCCGGTTTGCAAAATTACCGAAATACCCCTGGTTTGCGAAATTAGTGAAATACCCTCGATTTGCAAAATTACTGAAACACCCTCAGTTTGCGAAATTACCGTTTTACCCCTAAACGACAAAATGACCGTTGTACCCTCGTGGTAGTACTAGCGTTGTATGCGTTAATTGTATGATTGATTATGTTTGAGATGTATTGCATACATGGATTGGTTATGAGTAGAATTACTGAACTACCCCTGTAGGGTAGATGTAATATCCTGATTCTGTGGGTCTGTGCATTTGGTATGCTGCATGGCTAAGTTAGTAGGTTAAGGCCTTGAGGTGTGTATTGGGCTCGAGTTTGGGCTTAAAACCTGGGTTAAACTGCTTATAAATAGTGTTAGTTCATAATTTAAGTAAGTACTGTGTGTTTAGTAGCAAGTCGGGCTTGTGGCCCAAAAATTTGGGGTGCTTCAGTGAGCATGAAGGTGGCGTCACAAGGGGAAGGAGTTGGGCCAGTGTGGCCGCTTGGGGCCCAAAGGGATGGGTCAAAATTTGGCACATAGGAGGGAAGGGGATGGACGGCACAATGGCTAAAATTTAGGAGCTTTATTTCTTTTTAATTTAGTAATTAAAAGCTGATAATTAGGAGGGAAGAGTTGGTTCTAAGTTGGCCTCTTCTAAAGGTAAGATAGGGATTGGGTTATCATGTAAGATAAGAGTTATCAGGAGGGAGAGAGTTGGCCAAACTCCAACTCGAGTGTGTGCATGTGTATTGCCGAAATTTTGAGGCTTGGTGTTCATCTTTTTCATTTGTTTTCTTTTCTTTCTTTCTCACTTACTCTCCTAGCCGAAATTCTCTTCTCCTCTTCTCCCAAATTCTTTTCTTGGCCACAACTCTCCAACACATTATTCTCGTTATTCTTTTCTTCCAAGGCCAAATACCCTGGTCTTCATCTTCCTCTTCCATTGCCGAATCTACAAGGGTGGTTTCTGTTTCCCGAAGGTGCACCATAAGCCTAATACTCCTCGATGATCCGTGAGTTTCGGGATTTTCCTTCTTTGCGATTTCACTCTTTCTTTTCATTAAGACCTAACCCGAATCACTTGTTCTAAGGCCTGTCGATTTTCCCTCTCTGCTGCTAGTAGCCAAATCTGTCTCATTAAAAGTCTCCTGTGCCGATTTGGTGGAAAAGCCGAAGGTAGGTGGTGGTAGGTTCGGCCGGATGGCCTTTCTTGATTTCTTTTAATTGGCCGAATGTCACATGGGCTGGTTTGGTTGTGATTATTGGTTTGTTTGATATTTTGAGGATGGCCGAATGTAGGTAGGTTGGTGGTGGTGGTTTCCCAAAGACTTTCGGGATTCGATTAATTAGGTAAGAGTTCGTATTAAGTGTTATAGTTGTTTGGGTAATTAGATCTCATCATTTAAATGATTTAGTGACAAGGAGTTATTATGGACAATACTAACAGTCAAGTAGTAGGGGGATTGAATCTATAAACCCAACGCCAAAGTAGCGTAGAAGCAGTAAAAGCGGTAGTACGAAAACCAGGTGTGTAACTCTTACACACTTTCTTTACTTATTATGTTAAATGTTTTGTGTTGTTAAAAGCCGGAATGACGGCAATGGTTACCAAATTACCCTTGTGGGTAAAAAGATGAGGATGCCGGGTAAGTTGTTATGTTTCTCGCATTGATTGTGATCTATGAGAGCATGATATTCTGTATACATAATTATGTATGTTAAGCATGATCATACTAATATTGTTAGCATAACTCGTGTTATGGGTGATGAGAGGAGGGGGAAGTATGATCTATCGATCACACCACGATGATTTGGCATCACAACAAAGGGTTGGCCCCACATATATTATAAAAATTGTGACTAAGTCTCGGTGGTTTGGCACCACCAAAGGTTTGGTACCACATATGCTATTCTTGTAACTTCGGTTACCAGTGGTTTGGCACCACTAGTGGTTTGGTACCACAAGGGGTAGATTTGGGAGACATGGATGGATACTTAGGTTGACGGGTTGCATGACATGCATATGTGTAAATGAATTTGTGTAAGAGCATAACTTCTCTTGGGATGGGGATTTATACACCGAGTCTCGGTGACTCACCCTTCCTTTACATTTTGCAGATCGAGACTTAGATCGTGGATATAGAGCCTGAGGACTCGAGGTGGCCATGCTCAAGCATTTATTTTATATCAAAGTTTTCATTAGGACTTAGTTGCTTTATTTAAATTTTGGGTTTTCCTCGTTGTAATAAGGCCGCCCAACCTTTATTTCTGTGATGTTTTATTTGGTTGTTTTTTTTATAACTTTCGATAAGCATACTTGGTAAATATGAATTGGTTGTTTTTTTTTTAAACCTCGATAAGAATGTGTTTTCTAAAATGTTCACTGATTAAGTAATAAGTATGGAGTAACAATTAAGCAACTAAGTTTTTCTAAAACAAGATTCAAATTCGTTTTCTCTAAAATTAATCAACAGTTTCCTCCTTAAATAAAATTGACAAGTCGATCTTCAAACATTCTCTTTCCGTAGCACGTCAGACTCGGTTATAGTGGTTAGACCGGGTTTGGGGTGTTACATTTTGGTATCAGAGCCAAGTTCAAAAGCTCGGTTGTGGGTTTAAGGCCCAAAATATGTTTTGAGGGGTGTAAAATAATTTTTAAGGAGATGAATATCTCGGAAAGCATGGCACCTTAGTCTCCGGCGTCGATCCACCCAGGTAAGTACCCTAACCTTTGATTTAATGTTTATATGTGGGCTTGATGGGCCTTATGGGATGTAGATTAGTTAGGTTAGAACTTGATGGACTTTAGGCCTAGCTGAAACAACTCTTAAAATCTCATAAGACTTAACTTCACTAAACAAACCTGTGAACGAGCCGCAAGACTAAGGTGTGGTAATAGGCATATGCATGTCAAGGATTGGATCTGAAAGAGCTTGGTATTTACGCAGTCCTAGTGACTCACCTCCTCTTCGCTGGAATCCTACCTGGTGCGTAGTGACTGTTCACCCTGACTATGAGGACTTGTTTACAGGCTAAATCCGATAATTAAAATCCGAAAGGGACCAGCCACACTATTTTGTAAAAGTCCTAGTTTTGAAATTATCAAATTACCCCTAGTTTGCGAAAATTACCAAATTACCCCTGACTTGTAAAACTTCCCCGGATTTACAAAATTACCAAAATACCCCCCCGAGTTGAAAAGAAAAATTATCAAAATACCCTTCTTCGCAAAATCACCCGAGACCATATTATGAAATTTATGAAAATACCCCTATAGGTTAAAATTACAAAAATACCTCCAGGTAGTGAAATGACGAAAATACCCTACACATTGAATGTGGTCTGTGGACGTTGTTTGTGTGATGAATGCACTTAGAACTAGGAGATAAGCCTGAAACTGAAACTATAGATAGATTCGACTTCGAAAGAATCACTTTTAAAACTATTTTCTATAAAAATTGCTCGTGGATAAACAGTGAACAGAATTAATAATACATAAAATTCTTAACCAGATAAACGCGAACGGGAAGAATGAGTAAACGAGGTCGTGGACGTCTGCCGCATGGCTGGGGTAGAGGTAGGATGACCTTGTCAGAGCCAGCAGGGTCTGGCCATGGGTCTGGGAATGGGCTACCAGATCTACCGGCAGAGGGAGCTGAATTTCAGGATCAAACAGGTGATAATGATGTAATATCCCAGGCGGTACTGAGAGTTTTGGAGAGAGTTGCCGAGGCGGGCGCGAGTACAGGAGCCCAGAAATCGGTGGCTGAGCGACTCCGAGCTAACGGAGCGGAGGTGTTTAGGGGGGTGTCCGGTGTAGCTCCCAACACTGCTGAGTACTGGTTAGAGGCAACAGAACGTATAATGGATGACTTAGACTTCTCGACTGAGGAGAAGTTGAAGGGGATAGTGTCTCTTCTCCGGGATGAGTCGTGTCAGTGGTGGCTTACGGTCCGGGATGGTACAGTGGCTGATGATATCACCTGGGATTATTTTAAGGCAGCCTATCAGAGGAAGTATGTGGGAGCTGGTTATACTGATGCGCAACGTAGGGCGTTCCTGAATTTGGTTCAGGGGAATAAGTCGGTACCTGAATATGAGGCAGAATTTTTGAGGTTAAGCAGGTATGCTCGGGGTATGGTGGCTACGGAACATGAGCATTGTGTTAGGTTCGAGGACGGGCTAAGAGATGAGCTGCGGGTGTTGATTGCCCCTCAGCGAGAAAGGGAATTCGCCGTTCTCGTGGAAAAGGCCAAAATAGCTGAGGAGGTGAAGCGAACCGAGAAGTGGAATCAGGAGAGAGGCAGGGATAAAAGGAGTTTTGGGCCATCAGTGGTCCGTGGAAATACTCGTAAGAGGGCTAGGTTTGATGGACCGGATCGAGTCACAAAGCTCGCTGCCGCTTTGCCGGTGGCCACCTCGGTCGTTAGATGTGGGAAGTCTCATTCGGGAGAGTGTTGGATGGTAATAGAGGGTGCTTTGAGTGTGGGTCAATGGAGCACCGGGTAAGGGATTGTCCGCGGAAGTTAGCTAGGACCCAAGCTGAGGGTCAAGGACGTGGTCAATTCAGGAGAGATGGCCATCAACCACAAAGGGGTCGAGGTGCAGTTAGGGGTGGTAATGGTAACGGACGAGGTCGTGGAGCACCTGGTCGAGGTGCTGGGGGTGCTAATGCTAGACAGCTTGGGTTGGTTTATGCAGCCAAGTGTCGGGAGGAGGGCGACGCACCGGACGTCATAACCGGTACGTTTTTAATTTCTGGGTTGCCTTATACTACTTTGATTGACGTTGGTTCAACACACTCATATGTAGCTAGTCGCGTAGTGGGAACTCTGAACTTAGCCTATGAGATTTCTGCTAGGAAGATGACAGTAGTTAGCCCTCTAGGACACTTTGTGGTAGTAGATAAACTGTATAGGGATGTACCCCTAGAACTTCAAGGGGTCGTGTTTCAAGCGGATTTGATGGAACTACCCTTCGGGGAGTTCGATTTAATCTTAGGAATGGATTGGTTGGTTAAGTACCGGGCAAAACTAGACTGTGCGGCTAAGCGCATGGTGCTAAAATTGGCCGAGGGTGAAGAGGTGGTAATGATAGGTGAGAGAAGGAATTACCTATCTAGTGTGGTGTCCGCACTAAAGGCGGAAAGGATGGTAAGGAAAAGATGTAAGGCGTTTGTTGTTTATGTTTGTGCCTTGGAAGCTAAGGATTTGGCTGTAGGAGGTGTTCGAACGGTGAAGGACTTTGTCGATGTTTTTTCGGAGGAGCTTCCGGGATTGCCACCGGATCGGGAGGTGGAGTTCGGTATTGACCTTCTACCGGGAACAGTGCCAGTGTCTATTGCTCCGTATAGGATGGTGCCAAAGGAATTGGTGGAGTTGAAAGCACAGATTCAGGAGTTATTGGATCGGGGTTTCATTCGGCCAAGTGTATCACCTTGGGGAGCGCCTGTGCTCTTTGTTAAGAAAAAGGACGGGTCGATGCGAATGTGCATAGACTATCGTCAGTTGAATAAATTGACAATTAAGAACAAGTATCCATTGCCTAGGATAGATGACCTGTTCGACCAGCTTAAGGGAGCATTAGTCTTTTCCAAGATAGATTTAAGGTCGGGGTATCACCAATTTAAGGTAAAGGAGGCGGATATCCAGAAGACGACATTTCGTACTCAATACGGGCACTATGAATTTCTGGTAATGCCGTTCGGGTTGATGAATGCACCGACAGCGTTTATGGATATGATGAACCGGGTGTTTCAATCGTACTTGGATCGGTTCGTCGTGGTATTTATAGATGATATTTTGGTATACTCGAGGTCGGAAGAGGAACACGACGCGCATTTGCGGGTAGTGTTACATATTTTAAGGGAAAAGCAATTATACGCCAAGTTTAGTAAGTGTGAGTTTTGGTTGAAGGAAGTTACTTTTCTGGGGCATGTGGTATCAGCAGAAGGGATAAGAGTGGATCCTCGGAAGATTGAGGCAGTATTGGATTGGAAACCACCCAAGTCGGTGGCAGAGATTCGCAGTTTCTTGGGGTTAGCAGGCTACTATAGGAGATTTGTGGAAGGGTTTTCTTCGACAGCGGCACCTTTGACAAAATTGTTGAGGAAGGGTTACCTTTTGTATGGACGGATAAGCAGCAGGAGAGTTTTGAGAAGTTGAAGAGGGTTTTGACTGAGGCTCCGGTCTTAATTCAGCCTGTGGCAGGGAAAGATTTTGTGGTGTATTGTGACGCTTCCCATACGGGGTTAGGTTGTGTATTGATGCAGGAGGGGAAGGTTGTTGCTTATGCGTCTCGGCGATTGAGACCGCATGAAGTTAACTATCCGACGCATGATCCGGAGTTAGGCTGCGATGGTCTTCGCTTTGAAGGTGTGAAGGCATTATTTATGCGGGAGAAGTCGGTGATCTACACGGATCATAAGAGCTTGAAGTATCTGCTGACTCAGAAGGAGCTGAATTTGAGGCAACGAAGGTGGGTGGAATTGTTAAAGGATTACGACTGTTAGATTGAATATCACCCGGGAAAGGCAAACGTGGTGGCAGATGCGCTAAGTCGGAAAGTGGTTTCAGATTTGAGGGCGATGTTCGCTCATTTGAGTTTGTATGATGACGGAAGCCTGTTAGCGGAATTGCAAGTGAAGCCATCATGGGTAGATCAGGTTAAGGAGAAACAGCTGGTAGATGAAGTCTTAAGTGCTCGATGCTTGCAAGTGCAGAATGGTGGATTGGAGGGTATAGTCTGAGCAGCAATGGAGTATTATGTTTTCAGGGGAAGGTGTGTCTACCTAAGGATGTGGAGTTAAGGCAGAAGATTTTGCAAGAGGAACATAGCAGTCCATATGCTATGCATCCGGGAGGTAGTAAGATGTATCGAGATTTGCGGGAGCAGTTTTGGTGGCCGGGTCTTAAGCGGAGGTAACGAAATTTGTAGGTAAGTGTCGACATGTCGCAAGTCAAGGCCGAACATCGATTACTGTCGAGGTTATTCTGATAGATTAAGATTCCACAGATGGAAGTAGGAAAGGATCACAATGGATTTTGTGAGTGGGTTACCCTCACACCCACTAAAAAGGATGCAGTTTGGGTGATTGTGGACCGTCTGACGAAGTCTGCTCATTTCATACCTGTACGTATGGATTTCTCTCTTCAGAAGCTAGCGAGACTATATATAGCGGAGATTGTGAGGTTACACGGGGTGCCAGTGTCGACTATTTCGGACAGAGACCCTAGATTTACGGCAAGGTTCTTGAAGGCTTTGCACCAGGCATTGGGTACAAGATTGGATTTCAGTACGGCATTCCATCCCCAGTCAGATGGACAACCGGAGAGGGTGATTCAAGTTTTGGAGGACATGCTAAGGGGATGTGTCTTGGATTTCAAGGGTAGTTGGGAAGAATTCTTACCGTTGGCGGAATTCTTGTATAACAATAGTTATCAGGCGAGCATTAAGATGGCTCCATATGAAGCTTTATATGGTCGGAAGTGTCGTACCCCTACGTGTTGGACAGAGTTAGGGGAGCGGCAGTTATTGGGTCCAGAGTTGGTTGTTGAGACAGAAGATAAGGTGGAGATGATTAGAACTCAGTTGAAAGAAGCTTCAGACAGGCAGAAGTCTTATGCCGACCTTAAACGGAAGGATATAGAGTTTGCGGAGGGTGACAGGGTTTTCTTGAAAGTGTCGCCGTGGAAGAAGGTTCTGAGGTTCGGTAGGAAAGGCAAGTTGAGCCCTAGGTTTATTGGGCCTTATCGGGTATTGAAGCGAGTGGGACCAGTGGCTTACCATCTAGAGTTGCCACCAGAGTTGGGTCAAATTCACGATGTGTTTCATGTTTCCATACTTAGACGCTATCGCTCGGATCCATCACATGTTGTGCCAGTGGAGGAGATAGAGGTGAATCCAGACTTATCTTTTGAGGAGGAACGGTGCGCATCCTAGATCGGGATGTTAAGGTTTTACGTAGGAAATTTGTTCCTTTGGTGAAGGTATTATGGCGGAACCATGGATCGGAGGAAGCGACATGGGAGCCGGAGGATATCATGCGACAGCAATACCCTCAACTTTTCTGACCAGGTAAATTTCGAGGCCGAAATTTATTTTAAGGGGGGTAGAACTGTAATATCCTGATTCTGTGGGTCTGTGCATTTGGTATGCTGCATGGCTAAGTTAGTAGGTTAAGGCCTTGAGGTGTGTATTGGGCTCGGGTTTGGGCTTAAAACACAGGTTAAACCGCTTATAAATAGTGTTAGTTTATAATTTAAGTAAGTACTGTGTGTTTAGTAGCAAGCTAGGCTTGTGGCCCAAAAATTTGGGGTGCTTCAGGTGAGCATGAAGGTGGCGTCACAATGGGGAAGGAGTTGGGCTGGTGTGGCGCTTGGGGCCCAAAGGGATGGGTCAAAATTCGGCACATAGGAGGGAAGGGGATGGACGGCACAATGGCTAAAATTTAGGAGCTTTATTTCTTTTAATTTAGTAATTAAAAGTGATAATTAGGATGGAAGAGTTGGTTCTAAGTTGGCCTCTTCTAAAGGTAAGATAGGGATTGGGTTATCATGCAAGATAAGAGTTATCAGGGAGGGAGAGAGTTGGCGAAACTCCAACTCTGAGTGTGTGCATGTGTATTGCCGAAATTTTGAGGCTTGGTGTTCATCTTTTTCATTTGTTTTCTTTTCTTTCTTTCTCACTTACTCTCCTAGCCGAAATTCTCTTCTCCTCTTCTCCCAAATTCTTTTCTTGGCCACAACTCTCCAACACATTATTCTCGTTATTCTTTTCTTCCAAGGCCGAATACCCTGGTCTTCATCTTCCTCTTCCATAGCCGAATCTACAAGGGTGGTTTCTGTTTCCCGAAGGTGCACCATAAGTCGAATACTCCTTAGTGATCTGGTGAGTTTCGGGATTTTTCCTTCTTTGCGATTTCACTCTTTCTTTTCATTAAGACCTAACCCGAATCACTTGTTCTAAGGCCTGTCGATTTTCCCTCTCTGCTGCTAGTAGCCGAATCTGTCTCATTAAAAGTCTCCTGTGCCGATTTGGTGGAAAAGCCGAAGGTAGGTGGTGGTAGGTTCGGCCGGATGGCCTTTCTTGATTTCTTTTAATTGGCCGAATGTCACATGGGCTGGTTTGGTTGTGATTATTGGTTTGTTTGATATTTTGAGGATGGTCGAATGTAGGTAGGTTGGTGGTGGTGGTTTCCCAAAGACTTTCGAAATTCGATTAATTAGGTAAGAGTTCGTATTAAGTGTTATAGTTGTTTGGGTAATTAGATCTCATCATTTAAATGATTTAGTGACAAGGAGTTATTATGGACAATACTAACAGTCATGCAGTAGGGGGATTGGATCTATAAACCCAACGCCAAAGTAGCGTAGAAGCAGTAAAAGCGGTAGTACGAAAACTAGGTGTGTAACTCTTACACACTTTCTTTACTTATTATGTTAAATGTTTTGTGTTGTTAAAAGCCGGAATAACGGCAATGGTTACCAAATTACCCTTGTGGGTAAAAAGACGAGGATGCCGGGTAAGTTGTTATGTTTCTCGCGTTGATTGTGATCTATGAGAGCATGATATTCTGTATACATAATTATGTATGTTAAGCATGATCATACTAATATTGTTAGCATAACTCTGTGTTATGGGTGATGAGAGGAGGGGGAAGTATGATCTATCGATCATCACAAGTGATTTGGCATCACAACAATGGGTTGGCCCCACATATATTATAAAAATTGTGACTAAGTCTCAGTGGTTTGGCACCACCAGTGGTTTGGTACCACATATGTTATTCTTGTAACTTCGGTTACCAGTGGTTTGGCACCACCAGTGGTTTGGTACCACAAGGGGTAGATTTGGGAGACATAGATGGATACTTTGGTTGACGGGTTGCATGACATGCATATGTGTAAATGAATTTGTGTAAGAGCATAACTTCTCTTGGGATGGGGATTTATACACTGAGTCTCGGTGACTCACCCCTTCCTTTACATTTTGCAGATCAGACTGAGATCGTGGATATGGAGTCGGAGTGGACTCGAGGTGGCCATGCTCAGCATTTATTTTATATCAAAGTTTTCTGTTAGGACTTAGCTGTTTTATTTAAAATTTGGGTTTTCCTCGTTGTAATAAGGTCGCCTAACCTTTATTTCTGTGATGTTTTATTTGGTTGTTTTTTTATAACTTTCGATAAGCATACTTGGTAAATATGAATTGGTTGTTTTTTTTAAACCTCGATAAGAATGTGTTTTCTGAAATATTCACTGATTAAGTAATAAGTATGGAGTAACAATTAAGCAACTAAGTTTTTCTAAAACAAGATTCAAATTCGTTTTCTCTAAAATTAATCAACAGTTTCCTCCTTAAATAAAATTGACAAGTCGATCTTCAAACATTCTCTTTCCGTAGCACGTCAGACTCGGTTGTAGTGGTTAGACCGGGTTTGGGGTGGTACAGTAGAATTACCGAATTACCCTTATAGGGTAAAATGACTGACTTGCCCTTGTAGGTAAATGATCGACTTGTGCAATGAGTGGACTAATTTGGCTGTGGTTGTCTGACTGATATGCTTTTATTACATGTTTAAATAATTGTTACTGAGCATGGCCATTTTGCATACACGTGTAATGATTGAGCATGACATACACGACATATTGCATGGGGTTGGGATTATTAATACGGAGGAAGTGCTAATAGGATCGCATGGTCGCTTGAAAATAGTGGATCCACCGAAGGCTTTATAGCCACCGCAGGCTTTTTAGCCACCGAGCAGCCATGCTGCACCGATAATGTTACTGAGGGCTATATGCCATTAATATGGCTTCGTGCCATAATTATGGGCTTTGTGCCAATACCGAAGGCTCTGTGCCGATATTATGGCTTTGTGCCAATCGTATTTACCGTGGCTATGTGCCTAACTTATATATCGATGACTCTGTGTCGATCATATTTACCCCAGGCTGTGTGCCGATTATATTACGTCGCTGATGGCTATGTGCCAAATATAATACAGTCACTGATGGCTTTGTGCCAATTGTAATACCGCTACTGAAGGCTTTTTAGCCACCAAGCAGCTATTGTAATATCCGAGATTTAGGGGTTATGTGTTTTCACTTAAACGTATGTGGTAGCTTGCCTATGTGTGGTTTGTATGTGTTTTGGGGGCTTCGGGAACCTTGGAATGTAGGTAGAAGCCTTAGAAAAATGTTTAATTTTAAAGCCTTGAAGGGGAGCTTAGGGAGCTAGGCCTTAAGGAGTTTTGTTTGTGGTTTAAGACACAAGAACTGAGCTGGTAAAGTGGCCAGGGAGACGCCACTTAGAGCACAGAAGGGTGACGCCTCAGGGACAGTGAAGGGGGCCTAGGTTCGAGCGGCACAGGTAGCGTTTTGGAGTTTTTATTTTCGGCAAGGAGGAGCAGTGTTGGACGGCACAGGGACTCTGAAGAGATGAGCATGAGACCAAGTCAAATCCAATTGAAGGTGTGGCTAAGAGTGTGGATGAGGAGTGGACTCATTCAAACTCCTTGAATGAGAGGTAGAGAGGAAAAGTAGGAGAAAAAGGAGGAAGCTGATAGAGGGAAGAGAGTTGGCCGGCCAAGGGACATCTATGATGGCAATTTCGGTCATGTTGAAGGGGGGAGAGGCCGAATATGCATAGTGGGATATAGGCATTCCTTTTTGTGCGATTTCTTTTTCCCGAAAGCTTCTATGTTCCTTTTCTTTTGAGACCAAAAATCAAGTAAGTGACCACTCGTGCATCTCTTTCTCTTCTGACCATCTTTCTTTTTTTTCTTTTACCTTGCTAAGGCCGAAACCTCTCTCTCTCAAACTCACCATTGCCGAATTCTTTTAAGCCTCACACTTCTCTTCTCCATTGTTTGGTTAAAAGCCGAACCTTCCTCTTGTTCACCAAGGCAAATCGTACCTCTTCTTCTCTCTTCTTCTCACGATTTCTTCTATCATCAAAAGCCGAAGAAACCTTCTCCCATTTGTTAAGACCTCAGCCGATTGTTCACTTGCCACTAAAGCCGATCCCAAACCCTTTACTACTCCTCTCTATATCCGATTACATCCTTAACCTGTTGAAACCGATTGTCCCTAGGCACCAAAGAGCCGAAAGCCGATCAACCATCTATAGTGGCCGAATACCTCTGTGTTCTGAGCAAAGGTGAGCAATCGATTCCGGTAAGGGATCTTGGTCATATGATCTCCCTTCTTTTCCGTTGGTTAGCCGAAATCTAGGTAACTAACTCCTATATCTTCTTTGGCCGAAACCATGAAGGTGGATTTTTGGGACTCTTTTGTAGTCGACGATAGGAGGTGATCTTTCAGGATTTGAGATCCAAGGGATTTCGACAGACTCCATAGGCAAGTGACGGTTTTGGGATCTAGACAATCGAGGTAAGGGGGACTTGATATTCGGCCAAAGGCCATATTGCTTATTGAGGTTGGCCGATTCTGACTATGATCTTTTAGGGGCAGATCGACAGGGATTAGGAGAAGTCTCGGGATTCTGATCCATTCTGGTAAGGGTGTTTAAGTTGTAGTTATTCAATTAAGATCTCATATGTTATTTAACCGGGTTTTCTGATTAAGTGTTGATTCAATGGATGCGAGTACCAGTAAAGGGGAGAAAGGGGTAGTGCCTACCCCTAAGTTCAAGAAATGTTCAGTTTCTGCTGTTCGTGATTGGCCACCGGGGTGTGGGCGAGTGTCGAAAAGGGATAAGCAATTTACTGTTATCCCTGCTAGCGAGAGTGTCGGTATCAATAGTATCGTACTTACGGTTATCAGGTGTGTAGCCTACACTAAATTTCCGATAGATTGATAGTATTAATGATAGCATGTGTTAATAAGAAATCTGTGTGAATGTGGCTATGGGTACCATACTGTGGTACGATGCATTCAGGTACGTAAACCCCTTAATATACTCAGTTAATGATGTTATAAGTATGGATATGAGATAAGTATGATTCTGTTATGACTTTGGGGTATATGGCATGATATCTGAATAATATGTTTATTGCATGGGCATATGGGTGATTTTGATAAAGGGGAAGTGTTCCTGTGGTTTTTACCGCATTATCCGGTGACTTATGTCACAATATTATATATCCGGTGACTTTTGTCACATATTATGAATCCGGTGACTCTGTCACATTATCTGGTGGCTATGCCACGATTATAAGGGCGATGTGCGCTTGATGCGGCGATCGCCGAGAGGTGTGTGTAGCGGATGGAGGGTCGATTTAGTAATCCCCACGGTGTGATTGGCAGGTACGGGTAGTGTGTAGAGGATGGATATCTAGGTGGGCTCGGGATTGCATTTCATTTTATGTATAAATGTGATTTAATATGCCATGATTCGATTTGCTATGTATGGGCTTATGGCCGAATATGACTAAAATGGGCTTTGCCGAAATGTTAAGATTAAGGCTATGACCGGTTGGGTTTTTGGTGTAACCGTTACACATTGAGTCTATTGACTCACCCTTCGTGGGATAACTTTTTGCAGGTGATAATTAGTACTATGGACCGGGTCAGCGAGGACTAGGTGGTGGCCATGCTCAGCTCAACGTTTTCGGGTTTTGTCATATATGAACTTTTTTGCGTTTTCTTTAATATGTTTCGGGATTTATTTCGGGTTTTATTTTATTCAGTTGTAATAAGGCCACTATTAAACTGTTTTAATTATGCGTTTTAAATTTTTATTCTTATACGATCAACATCAAACAAATGATTAAACAATTTACTTAAAAAAAAATTTCAAATGTTTTAACACCTACGGTTTTCAACTTAATAATAAGCTCTAAAATTCGACATTTTTCTTAACTTACTAAATATGAAGAAAACGTTTTTAAAGAGAAACAAACTTGAACTACAACTCGGTTTCCAACTCACAAAATTTTCAAACTTGTTTTACTAAGTCGGCCTATTTTATCAAAACATGAAACGAAATTTATCTAAGATTTTCCGAAGGAACATGTCAAATCCGGTCGAGGCTTGTGGGCCGGGTTTGGGGTGTTTCAGCTATGCTACATCGATAAGTTAGTGTCGCAACCAGGTGCTACATAAGGAGTGTAGGGATGGGTGGGTCGATTAAATCCCCACGAGAGTGTAGGGTTGGACAGAGACGGAGTGCGGGGTTGGTATGGGCATTAACGCATTGCATATCCGGATTATATTATCGAGATGGGGCTTAGGCCCCGATTTATATGTATGACATGTGACATTTGACTTGGGTTAAGGCCCAACCGAGGCTATTTTGGGCTAATGCCCAATTGCCACCAGTTACTTTAATGGGCTTGGGCCCAATTGTTTTGATGCATGTTCTTACAGATTTTGTTCGTAAGGGGATTACACATCGAGTTTTCGTAAACTCACCCCCTCTTTTATTAAATGTTTGAGTAATTCCCAGATGATAGAGGATTGGGAGCCGTGGAGGACTCGGGGTGGCTATACATCTGAGATACTACTCGTGAACTTTAGTAATTTTGATTTTTACCTTATTTTAAGATTATTTTTTTTGGGTTAATATTTTGTAATAAGGCGATTGGTTTATTTTTTTCTAAGTTTTCATCTATAACTGTTAAACTTATAAATACGGGGTTTTCCTAAAACATTAGCAATCATTTTCTAAAATATCATGTTTACGCAACGATGCAAGTTCAACTTTCATAACAAAACAGTTTTTCAAAATAATAACAACTTTTAAATGGTCATTTAGGAAATCACGTTTTTCTCAAACAAAAAACGAACTCGGAGTTCAAAAATCCGATAAAACTTTTCTAAACAATTGCTTAGCTTTTCAACTTCCTTCAATGTGACACGCCAGATTCGGGCTTAACTTCTAGGCCGGGTTTGGGGTGTTACAGAAACTAAAATGGGTTTGCCATGTGTTCTAGAAGCTTTCACCGCTATTTTCCAGATAGGGAGTATTTCTAACAAGTGTTGCTGTGAACTTGTTGTGTTGGGAAAAGTTTTCCACTCAGCATTAGTAAAAAGGACCCTTGAAAATCCTCTATTCAAAGACCTAAACCCATCGACAATTATAGCGAAGAGCATTAATACATGGAATAATTGCCTTGCATTGATCGATTCACCATCTCTGTTTGCTTATGGATATAGTATTGCTTAAGCTAACAAACGGTTACAAGACGTAACGGGCCCAAAATTATTTTTTGTCTTTATTTTTGATATTGTTCCAAATGCTTCCTTAAAATGTGTCATGAGATTTAAGCCCAGTGAAATTATATTTAGTTGTACGGAAATTAAATGGTTCTAGAGATGCCATTACTTAATACACTATGATTTTATACAGGCCATTATTTTTAATTTTATAGCATTGGAACTCGATAAAAATCTCAAATCGAGCACTAGATATTGTTTCACATTGGTTAAATTGACACAAATATAATTATTAAAAACATTAAGATCGTTTCAATAATGTGAAATTGGAATGTTCTAGCGTGGTGTGAAATTGAAAGAATCCCGATTCCTTGAAAGTCATTATCCAATTTAAACTCACATTGCCTTTAAGGAAAAAAAAACCTTGACTTCTCGAAGTTCTGAAAAGACACATATCGTGTCAGGAAATATCCTCCATGGGACATGCACTATAATTTGTAATAGTTCCTTGCCTATGGACTCCTTTGTTTCAGTTTCCATTTTCACTCCTTCGATACTAATCTGTTAGTTTTGGCCTCTTTATTTTTCGTTGAGGAGAGGTAATCTTGAAATCATCGTCGAAAGTGATGTAATGCTTCAAAGTCTTAACTTGATTTTCTTATTCTTCTTTGTTTAGATTACTTTTTTTTAACAATATCGACAATGAAACTCCAAATATGTCGGTGACGTACGTCCCACATTCTCCCTATTAAAAAAGGTTCAATTTATATAAAAACTAAATCCTATTCATTATTTGGGCAATACCTACGAGAGTTACAGAAATGTAACTTCATTTGTTATTGCCAATTTAACTCTCTAAGAGAAATTTTCATTTTCCAAGTTCCATTACTTATTCCATTAAAAGCTTCCATTCATATTTCAGTAAAATTGGCTCGGAACGCTTACACTAAAAAGTTAACGTAGAATGAAGAATACAATAACAGAATTGGAGTCCCACGATAAAGACATACATCGGCTTAATTTCAGAACGGGAAATATTTTTGATTTATTAATTTTGAATTTCAATCATTTAGTTGCCATTTTCCATTTTACTAATATGATAAGTGTGATAAAAACTTTTTAACAACAACAAGGTTATAAGAATTTACGCTTCGCATAATTATTTGTACACTGTAGCACATACATATCACTGGTAAAGGAATCTGGTATAGCTCATTCAATTTTGAGATACACGTGAATTTTTAACCATCAACATAGCAAGTGCATACACAACTTCAAAATATTATAAAAATAAGACGACACACATAACGAATATGTGTGCCTGTAATGCAAGTGTACTATATCTCACATTGCTTTTTCCATATGTTATTATCGTCCTGGTGTTTGGTTTGGAGTGGACGTAATAGTTCAATCCCAGTTTCAATGCAGAAACCCATGTACGACATAATCATCTTTATTGAACCTTATTTTCGTTATCCGTTTAATGCCATTTAAGAATTATAAAGGGAAGTATAAATGTGTGTCTTTGAATTAATATTTAGATTTGTATTAATTAAAGTTAATGCTAATTAAACTGAAATATTAAAGTTTTCTTTTATTGTAACGTATTCTAGTCCAATGTGGTTATAACACTTCCTATAAATGCCAGTTTATTTCCTTGCGAATCTTGTTCAAAATTTAATTTTACGAACCAAATTTAACTAGTAACATCAGTCGCGCGAGATGGCAAGCCTTAATGTTTATTCCGTCCTCTGGTTTTATTCTTAACTTGCGGGCGATAATGGCTACTGAAGGAGAACGACACGATTATTAAGGAAAATAATTGTGAAACTAAAATGGGTTTGCCATGTGTTCTAGAAGCTTTCACACTATTTTCCGGATAGGAGTATTTCTAACAAGTGTTGCCGTGAACTTGTTGTGTTGGGAAAAGTTTGCCACTCAAAGCATTAGTAAAAAGGACCCTTGAAAATCCTCTATTCAAAGACCTAAACCCATCGACAATTATAGCGAAGAGCATTAATACATGGAATAATTGCCTTGCATTCATTGATTCACCATCTCCGTCTGCTTAAGGATATAGTATTACTTAAGCTAACAAACGGTTACAAGACGTAACGGGCCCAAATTTATTTTTTTGTCTTTCTTTTTGATATTGTTCCGAATGCTTCCTTAAAATGTGTCATGAGATTTAAGCCTAGTGAAATTATATTTAGTTGTACGGAAATTAAATGGTTCTAAAGATGCCATTACTTAATACACTATGATTTTATACAGGCCATTATTTTTAATTTTATAGCATTGGAACTCGATTACCATCTCAAATCGAGCACTAGGTATTGTTTCACATTGGTTAAATTGACACAAATATAATTATTGAAAACATTAAGATCGTTTCAATAATGTGAAATTGGAATGTTCTAGCGTGGTGTGAAATTGAAACAATCTCGATTCCTTGAAAGTCATTATCCAATTTAAACTCACATTGCCTTTAAGGAAAAAAAAACCTTGACTTCTCGAAGTTCTGAAAAGACACATATCGTGCCAGGAAATATCCTCCATGGGACATGCACTATAATTTGTAATAGTTCCTTGCCTATGGACTCCTTTATTTCATTTTCCATTTTCACTCCTTCGATACTAATCTGTTAGTTTTGGCCTCTTTATTTTTCGTAGAGGAGAGGTAATCTTGAAATCATCGTCGAAAGTGATGTAACGCTTCAAAGCCTTAACTTGATTTTCTTATTCTTCTTTGTTTAGATTACTTTTTTTAACAATATCGAGAATGAAACTCCAAATATGTCGGTGTGACGTCGTCCCACATTCTCCCTATTAAAAAGGTTCAATTTATATAAAAACTAAATCCTATCCATTATTTGGGCAATACCTACGAGAGTTACAAAAATGTAACTTCATTTGTTATTTCCAATTTAACTCTCTAAGAGAAATTTTCATTTTCCAAGTTCCATTACTTATTCCACTAAAAGCTTCCATTCATATTTCAGTAAAATTGGGTCGGAACGCTTACACTTAAAAAGTTAACGTAGAAAAGAAGAATACAATAATGTAATTGGAGTCCCACGATAAAGACATACATTGGCTTAATTTTAGAACGGGAAATATTTTTGATTTATTAATTTTGAATTTCAATCATTTAGTTGCCATTTTCCATTTTACTAATATGATAAGTGTGATAAAAACTTTTTAACAACAACAAGGTTATAGGAATTTACGCTTCGCATAATTATTTGTACATTGTAGCACATGCATATTACTGGTAAAGGAATCTGTTATAGCTCATTCAATTTTGAGATACACGTGAATTTTTAACCATCAACATAGCAAGTGCATACACAACTTCAAAATATTAGAAAAATAGGACGACACACATAACGAATATGTGTGCCTGTAATGCAAGTGTACTGTATCTCACATTGCTTTTTCCATATGTTATTATCGACCTGGTGTTTGGTTTGGAGTGGACGTAATAGTTCAATCCCAGTTTCAACGCAGAAACCCATGTACGACATAATCATCTTTATTGAACCTTATTTTCGTTATCCGTTTAATGCCATTTAAGAATTATAAAGGGAAGTATAAATGTGTGTCTTTGAATTAATATTTAGATTTGTATTAATTAAAGTTAATGCTAATTAAACTGAAATATTAAAATTTTCTTTTATTGTAACGTATTCTAGTCCAATGTGGTTATAACACTTCCTATAAATGCCAGTTTTTTTCCTTGCGAATCTTGTTCGAAATTTAATTTCTGAACCAAATTTAACTAGTAACATCAGTCGTCGCGCATATGGCAAGCCTTAATGTTTATTCCATCCTCTTGGTTTTATTCTTAACTTGCGGGCGATAATGGCTACTGAAGGAGAACGACCTGATTATTAAGGAAAATAATTGTGAAACTAAAATGGGTTTGCCATGTGTTCTAGAAGCTTTCACCGCTATTTTCCGGATAGGGAGTGTTTCTAACAAGTGTTCTTTGTGAACTTGTTGTGTTGGGAAAAGTTTGCCACTCAAAGATTAGTAAAAAGGACCCTTGAAAATCCTCTATTCAAAGACCTAAACCCATCGGCAATTATAGCGAAGAGCATTAATACATGGAATAATTGCCTTGCATTGATCGATTCACCATCTCCATCTGCTTAAGGATATAGTATTGCTTAAGCTAACAAACAGATACAAGACGATGCAGACCCAAAATTATTTTTCTCTTTATTTTTTATATTGTTCCGAATGCTTCCTTAAAATGTGTCATGAGATTTAAGCCCATTGAAATTATATTTAGTTGTACAGAAATTAAATGGTTCTAGAGATGCCATTACTTAATACACTATGATTTTATACATGTCACACCCCAAACCCGGTCAACACACCACGACCGAATCTGGCATATTACGGAGTGAAAACGTTTTAAGTAAAACAAGTTTGCTGATTTATTTCTATTGAAAACGCTGTTATCGTTTTAAGGTTTAGAAAACCCCGTATAAAGTGATGTTGAAATCGTTTTATTGTTGTTTTAAAATCCGGAAAATAAGTTTGGGAACATCCAATTGCTGTTTCTAGTTTTGGAAAACCTTTCGATACTTATTAAAAACCGAGTGAGTTGAACATAGTCAAGTTTAAAACCATTTGCATTTGAAGTTGTTTGAAAATTTAGGTTTGAAAATCATCTATATTACCTTTGTTATTACCTTATGAATAATGTTACCCGATGGTAACGTTTGAAAATCCCGAAATAGAGTATAGTTTTTGAAAATGTTGCTATTTATCCGGTTACTTAAGCAATATCAAATTGTTAATCACAAGCATAAGATAGGTAAAATAAAATCCAGAAATAAAACCCAAAATAATACTTAGCGGCCTTATTACAAAAAAAACCAAAACCAAATTTAAGTAAAATATAACCCGAAGTAGTAATTTAAAGTTAAACCCGAAATTTAGATGCATGGCCACCTCGAGTCCTCCCCGGCTCCATATCCGCGATCTATGCCTCATCTGTAAAATATAAGGGAAGGGGTGAGTCACCGAGACTCAGTGTATAAATCCCCAACCCGATAGTGCAAACACTTACGCAAATCACCAGTAAAACATGCAAATCATGCAACCCCATAACCTAACCATCCGATCTCCTTTATCTACCCCGTGTGGTCAAAACCACTGGTGACCGAAGTCACAAATATATATAAGTGTGGTCAAAACCACTGGTGACCGTAGTCACAAATCAAGTGATGGGGCCAACCCATCGTGTGGTCAAAACCACTGATGACAATCCCGTAATCAATATGTGGGGCCAACCCACTGTGGTACCAAACCATTGGGACGAGTCACAATATCCATATGTGGTCAAAACCACTGGTGACCGTAGTCACAATATCATATATGTGGTCAAAACCACTGTGGTCAAAACCACTGGGACTTAGTCACAAATAATAGTATCAAGACGGGGCCAACCCATCGTGTGGTCAAAACCACTGGTGACAGTCCAAATAATTCTTCCCCCTCCTCTCAACAATCCCACCATCATGTCCATATCAATCATGGCATAATAACGTATGATGATGCAAATAACACATGGAATAGCATTAAACAATGACATGATAGCATATATCGAGACCCATAATCAGGGGACTTACCCGGAGTCCACGCTCATGCCCACAAGGCATAACTACCGGTTTCAATGGCTATTAACAGTAACATAATAAACATATCCTACTAACGAAGTGTGTAAGCGTTACACACCTGACTACTTGTAGATCTAAGCGAAACCCGAAACTACGCGAAACTAGCGAAATCCCGAAACGTTGCTTTCCCCCTTCCTACAATCGGCCAATACTTGTTAGTAACCAAAAGCCCATTCAGCTAAACTAGGAATCCCGAAGGATATGTCGCATGAAAATAACCCTTACCTTAGTGCCGATTTGGTTTCCAACCGAATCCCGAAGCTACATGATGATCTCCCTTGCAATCGGCCAACCACTATCACATAGAAACAATTAGCCTTCGACTTTGAAAGAATATGAAACAGATCCAAACGCTAGAGCCCTTACCTAGATCGGCACCCAAATCCCAAAGATCTACCGCATCAGGTTGTACTCCTCCCTACAATCAACTTAAACGCATCATTAGCAATCCAAGTACCATTCGGCCTTAGCATGAATCCCGAAACCAAAAGGGATTGTCGCCCCCTTACCTTAATGACTGATTCGGCCACTAACCACCAAAGATCGGCACACCCTATTGATGTTAGGGGTTTCGGCTACAAATAAAAAATAGGAATAGGGTTTAATATATATAGATCTATAACAAAAGGGAAGATAGAAGAGAAGTGGGGTTTCGACATTACCCAAATCGATCAAGAAGAGAAGAAGAAGTCACTTGCCAGAAGATTCGGCTATAACTCAAAGAAAGAACTAAAGATAGATTCGACACTTAATATGATGAAGAGAAAATGCAAGAAGAGAAGGGCTTATGAGCAAAGTATTCAGCCAAAGCACTTGATGGAAACGAAAGAGAACAACAAGACTTTCGGATTTTTGAAGATAAAAGAGATAAAGAAGAAAAATGGAATGGTATTGAAGGGATTCGACAAAGGAGAATGAAAGAAGTTTCGGCACAAGGAGATTTGAGAGAGGGAAGAAAGATGCCGAATGAAACTAAGAAAGTTGGTTTCGGCTTTGAGCAAAATAGGGAGAAGAAGTAGTGAACAAAGATGGTGGATTCGGCAAGGTAGGCTAATAATGAGTGAACCGAAAAGAAAAGGGGGAGAATGGCTACCAAGTTCGGCTCTTCAAAAGAAATGGCACGAGTGGTTCGGCTAATTACAAGAGTTGCCGAAAAAGAAAGAAAGCAAAAGCAAATTGGGTTTCAGTTTTGACGCTAAAGGAAAAGAAAAAGACCTTCTAAGCTAGCCGACTTTAGTTAGCTCCCATAGCATATTTGGCCACCCTCCAAAGAACCCCAAAACCGATTGCACTTGCCCAAAATACCTTCCCATATTCGGCTGAACTCTCCCCATCTAAAACTCCTCCTTTTTCTCCACAAAAACCTCTCTTCCACTCATTCAAACCCGTTTGAATGAGTCCACCAGCTAAAATCTCTCTTCTCCACATATTTTAAATCTGTCAGCTTGATCCATATCTTCCTAACAGAGTCCTACTTGAGCACTCCACCTTCCCTCCTTTGACGTGAAAAAAAATAAGCAGGAAGGGATTTCTGCAGCTCGAACCCAAGCTCTCCTTCCCCGCATGTGGCGTCACTCTCCTTGTGCTTAAGTGGCGCCTCCCTTGCCACTTTACCACTGGGATATTTGTGTCACAACACCACAAGAATTTCTTTTAAGCCCTAACTTCCTTAGCTTCCTCTCTCTAAGCACTAAAACAAAAATTTTGGCCATGACCCAGGCCTAACCCGAGGTCATACCTGGACCTCGAAACATGCTAAACTAGCACAGTAGGCATATCATCACATCCAGACACATGCAAGATGCAGAGACCCCGATTTAAGGATGTTACAATACAAGCCATTATTTTTAATTTTATAGCATTGGAACTCGATAACCATCTCAAATCGAGCACTAGGTATTGTGTCACATTGGTTAAATTGACACAAATATAATTATTAAAAACATTAAGATCGTTTCAATAATGTGAAATTGGTGAAACACCCCAAACCCGACCCATGAGCCTTGACCGGATCTGGTATGTTCCTCGAGTGAAGTGATTCAAAAACCTCTTGATTACTTTTGGAAAATTCGGATGGGTTTGAAAGAAATTTCAAATTGTGTTGGGCTTGGGTTGAAAACGAGCTTATCTTATATTGAAAACCATTTGTTTTTAGGGTGTCCAAAACAATTAGAGTTCATTTTTAAAATAAGCTTACTTAGTCTTTAATTTGATAAAAATTTCGTAACATAATAATTTCAAATAAAAAAAAACATGTATAAAACAGTTCATACTATGGCCTTATTACATCAAAATTTAAAACCCGAAATAAACCAAAGTATATAAAATATAACATGTCCAAAATTAAATAAAATCCCGAATCGAGCATGGCCACCACTAAGCTCCCGCCAACCCGGTCCATCACCGAGTGTCATCCGAAAGAAAATATTCCCCAACGGGTGAGAGTCAAATGACCCAATGTGTAACCAACGCTAAATCCCAATAGTTTAGGCATATTAGTTCATACATGTTCATATAGTTAAATAAATATATAATGATGCAACCCAACCCAAACCTAGATGCCATCCGCTACACATCACCCCGTACTCAACCGTCACACCGTGGGGACTACTAAGTCAACCCTCCATCCTACACATCATCATCGATCCGCTGCATCGCAATCGACGTGCTCATCGCCCTTATAAATTCGTGGCGAGCCACCACATAATAATTTGTGACATAAGTCACCACATTCAAATTATGTGACCAAAGTCACCTCATTCATATATTGTGACCGAAGTCACCACATTCACATATTGGGGTATAAAACCGCCAATCACTTCCCCTTTCATAATCACCCATATGCCCATGTCATACATTTCATGCAATATCATGCCTTATTTCACATTCTTATCACAGTTCACATAGGTGCCATATCACATATCCATAATAAGATAACTACAGTAGTAGTAAATTAACGTACCTGAGTACTTTGTACCATTGCATGGTACCTTTGGCCACATTCATATTATTGTAAACACACATAATTAATTTAAGCCGTAATCTAATAAGGTTTAGTATGGGGTACACACCTGGTATCAATGCTTTCCTGAAAACCCGAAAACCTGATCTAACGCTTTAGATCCTTAGTCCCTACATTTGGCCAACATCTTAATATTTAAACAAAAGCCTATTCGGCTATAGAATCAAATCCCGAAGGATTAACGAAACCAATTCATCACCTTGCTGCCGATTTGAATATTAATCAAATCCCGAAACTTGTAGTCTTTCCTCCTTGCATTCAATCACTTGACTAGGTTAGTTTTCGGCTTTTTAATACAATAAGGAATAGATCTAGGTTGCTAAATAGGCCTTGGCCGAATACACATGTTCACTTACCCTGTGAATCTTAATCCCAGAAACAACCACTTGATTGGGGGTATCTGTCGAAACCATTATGGCATATGTTAGATCCAAATTAATCATAATGAATGGCCCTTGGCCGAATACATGCCTTACCTTAGATAACCGAATTCTGAATGCTCTCCCCTAGAAGTCGGCTATTCCAAAACAAATCCCGAAATTCCTAAAAGAACCGATTTCATGGTTGATTAAAAGTCAAATCAAATGCCATATTTCGGCTTTTGTTCTACACATGTCGACAGAGAGGAGATAAGAGAGAATAGTAAAGATTCGGCCATAGCAGACTTACCTATCCAAACCGCTTTGCGAAGGGATCACAAAAGATCTCTAACTTGGTTGCTATTCGGCCAAGATTGAGAAGAGATGAGGTGGGAGAATTTCGGCAATGGCTTGGGGAATCAATGAAGATTCGGCTTCAATGGAAAAAGGAAAATAACATTGTGGTTCGGCCTTTTAAGAATATGGAGAGGGACCGTGTGAAGCTTAGGAGTTTCGGCAATGGTGAATATAGAAGGAAGAAGATTTTGGCTTGACAAAATAAAAAGAGAAAAGAGGATATTGCTAGAGAATTCGGCAGAGAGAAAGGAAGGAAAAGGAAAAGAATGAATAATGGCCTTAATTCCTCCTTTGGCCGAAAATACTAACCTCAGTCTCCCCCAACCGGCCAACTCTTCTCTCTCAATCCAATCCCTTGTTTTTCTCTTACTTTATCTCTTATCTTTATTTATTCAAAATAAATAAAATAAATCTACATTTATCTATCTATTCTGCCGAATTTTTATAAGGAATTATCCAAGTCAAATCCTCATCCATCTAGTCTCCCCATGCCGTCCATCACCTTCCCATTGCCAAAAAAATAAAAATTCCCTTATTGGTTTCCTTGTGGCTCGAACTCAAGACCTCATTGTACTGCATATGGCGTCACTTTCCTGGGCTTTAAGTGGCGCCTCCAAGCCACTTAGACAAGCCCATTTCTGTGTCATATTTCCCTTACAAATTTCCTTAAGGCCTTATCAAGCTTAGCTCCCCTTTTAACCTTAAAAATTTGATAATTCCCAAGGCATTTAACCACACACTAAGATTCACAAAATTCATAGAACACATTCAGAATATTCATAAGCATGCTACTTCATCTAATTTAGTAGTAATGCATAAGCCATAATCCAGGATATTACAATTGGAATGTTCTAGCGTGGTGTGAAATTGAAACAATCTCGATTCCTTGAAAGTCATTATCCAATTTAAACTCACATTGCCTTTAAGGAAAAAAAAACCTTGACTTCTCGAAGTTCTGAAAAGACACATATCGTGCCAGGAAATATCCTCCATGGGACATGCACTATAATTTTTAATAGTTCCTTGCCTATGGACTCCTTTGTTTCATTTTCCATTTTCACTCCTTCGATACTAATCTGTTAGTTTTGGCCTCTTTATTTTTCGTAGAGGAGAGGTAATCTTGAAATCATCGTCGAAAGTGATGTAACGCTTCAAAGTCTTAACTTGATTTTCTTATTCTTCTTTGTTTAGATTACTTTTTTTAACAATATCGAGAATGAAACTCCAAATATGTCGGTGACGTACGTCCCACATTCTCCCTATTAAAAAAGGTTCAATTTATATAAAAACTAAATCCTATCCATTATTTGGGCAATACCTACGAGAGTTACAGAAATGTAACTTCATTTGTTATTTCCAATTTAACTCTCTAAGAGAAATTTTCATTTTCCATGTTCCATTACTTATTCCACTAAGAGCTTCCATTCATATTTCAGTAAAATTGGGTCGGAACGCTTACACTTAAAAAGTTAATATAGAACGAAGTATACAATAACAGAATTGGAGTCCCATGATAAAGACATACATCGGATTAATTTCAGAACGGGAAATGTTTTTGATTTATTAATTTTGAATTTCAATCATTTAGTTGCCATTTTCCATTTTACTAATATGATAAGTGTGATAAGAACTTTTTAACAACAACAAGGTTATAAGAATTTACGCTTTGCATAATTATTTGTACACTGTAGCATATACATATCACTGGTAAAGGAATCTGGTATAGCTCATTCAATTTTGAGATACACGTGAATTTTTAACCATCAACATAGCAAGTGCATACACAACTTCAAAATATTAGAAAAATAGGACGACACACATAACGAATATGTGTGCCTATAATGCAAGTGTACTATATCTCACATTGCTTTTTCCATATGTTATTATCGTCCTGGTGTTTGGTTTGGAGTGGACGTAATAGTTCAATCCCAGTTTCAACGCAGAAACCCATGTACGACATAGTCATCTTTATTGAGCCTTATTTTCGTGATCCGTTTAATGCCATTTAAGAATTATAAAGGGAAGTATAAATGTGTGTCTTTGAATTAATATTTAGATTTGTATTAATTAAAGTTAGTGCTAATTAAACTGAAATATTAAAGTTTTCTTTTATTGTAACGTATTCTAGTCCAATATGGTTATAACACTTCCTATAAATGCTAGTTTATGTCCTTGCGAATCTTGTTCGAAATTAATTTTACGAACCAAATTTAACTAGTAACATCAGTGAGTCGCGCAAAGATGGCAAGCCTTAATGTTTATTCCGTCCCATGGTTTTATTCTTAACTTGTTTGGGCGTGAATGGCTACTGAAGGAGAACGACCAGATTATTAAGGAAAATAATTGTGAAACTAAAATGGGTTTGCCATGTGTTCTAGAAGCTTTCACCGCTATTTTCCGGATAGGGAGTATTTCTAACAAGTGTTGCCGTGAACTTGTTGTGTTGGGAAAAGTTTGCCACTCAAAGATTAGTAAAAAGGACCATTGAAAATCCTCTATTCAAAGACCTAAACCCATCGACAATTATAGCGAAGAGCATTAATACATGGAATAATTGCCTTGCATTGATCGATTCACCATCTCCGTCTGCTTAAGGATATAGTATTGCTTAAGCTAACAAACGGTTACAAAACGTAACGGGCCCAAAATTATTTTTTGTCTTTATTTTTGATATTGTTCCGAATGCTTCCTTAAAATGTGCCATGAGATTTAAGCCCAGTGAAATTATATTTAGTTGTACGGAAATTAAATGGTTCTAGAGATGCCATTACTTAATACACTATGATTTTATACAGGCCATCATTTTTAATTTTATAGCATTGGAACTCGATAATAATCTCAAATCGAGCACTAGATATTGTTTCACATTGGTTAAAGTGACACAAATATAATTATTAAAAACATTAAGATCGTTTTAATAATGTGAAATTGGAATGTTCTAGCGTGGTGTGAAATTGAAACAATCTCGATTCCTTGAAAGTCATTATCCAATTTAAACTCACATTGCCTTTAAGAAAAAAAAACCTTGACTTCTCGAAGTTCTAAAAAGACACATATCGTGCTAGGAAATATCCTCCATGGGACATGCATTATAATTTGTAATAGTTCCTTGCCTATGGAATCCTTTGTTTCATTTTCCATTTTCACTCATTCGATACTAATCTGTTAGTTTTGGCCTCTTTATTTTTCATTGAGGAGAGGTAATCTTGAAATCATCGTCGAAAGTGATGTAACGCTTCAAAGTCTTAACTTGATTTTCTTATTCTTCTTTGTTTAGATTACTTTTTTTTAACAATATCGAGAATGAAACTCCAAATATGTTGGTGACATACGTCCCACATTCTCCCTATTAAAAAAGGTTCAATTTATATAAAAACTAAATCCTATCCATTATTTGGGCAATACCTACGAGAGTTACAGAAATGTAACTTCATTTGTTATTTCCAATTTAACTCTCTAAGAGAAATTTTCATTTTCCAAGTTCCATTACTTATTCCACCAAAAGCTTCCATTCATATTTCAGTAAAATTGGGTCGGAACGCTTACACTTAAAAAGTTAACGTAGAACGAAGAATACAATAACAGAATTGGAGTCCCACGATAAAGACATATATCGACTTAATTTCAGAACGAGAAATATTTTTGATTTTTTAATTTTGAATTTCAATCATTTAGTTGCCATTTTCCATTTTACTAATATGATAAGTGTGATAAAAACTTTTTAACAACAACAAGGTTATAAGAATTTATGCTTCGCATAATTATTTGTACTGTAACACCCCAAACCAGGTCTATGCGTTAAGACGAGATTTGGTTTGTTACATCGATCTATCATTCATTTAATACTCTAATGTTTTAGGTAAACAGTTCTATAAAACCTTTCGAAAATGATGTTTAGTTGAAAATTTAGAAAAATGATTTAAAATTTGATGAATTAAGAAATACTAGTTTGAAATCTTATCATTTAGTACTTTAATTGTTTAAATCTTTAAAGTAGTTTTTAAAGAGTTCAAAAGGATTTAAAAACACGAATAGTTAAAGCATCTTCAACGTTTTAAAGGAAATTTAAATCCATCCACACACATAAAAATCCATAAAAGTATTAATAGAGGCCTTATTACATCATACCCAAAATAGTAATTAAAAGAAATTACTTAATAAAAGTTCATAGTTTATAAAAACCCATATTCGTAGTATGGCCTCCATGAAGTCATCCTCGGCCCAAGCTGTAACATCCTGAATTTTTGGGCCTATGCGTTTAATGGGTGGATATATTTAATATGTTAATTTAAGTAATAGGGGTCCAAATTGGGCTCAGAATTAGGCAAAGGCCTTAGTTAAATTATTAGATTGGGCATTATAGAGTTAAAAGAGTGGTAATTATGTTTAAAATACCAAAGTGGGCTTGTGGCCCAATCTTAGGAGGTGATGCCACACAAGGGAGTAAGGGGCCCAAATTTAAGTTTCATGGAGCCCAATTCTTTTAATTTAAGTTAGCTAAATTTTGGGCATTAGGATTATGTAACATCCCGAAATTGGGCCTAGTAGGATTGGGCCCAATGGGCCTTGATTTTAAATTTTTGAGAACGGCATTAATGCAAGTTAGACTTATTAGGTAAGTTATTTTGGAAGGTTAGAGGGCTTCTATGAAGTCCCGGGATCAAATATTAGCTTTGGGGAAATTTTTGTTTTAGGTGGAAAAAAACCCTGGAAGTTGGCAGGTAGGCCTTAAGAATAAAATGTAGAGGAAAATGACACAAAAGGAGTGTGTGGTGTAGTGGCAAAGTGACGCCACTTAAGAGGCAAGGGAGTGACGCCACAAGGAAGGAAGGAGGTCCAAGGTTCAAGTCTTGGCTTTTGCATTTTGGTTTTCTTTTTACTTGGACCTCAGAATTTGGCTATAGATTTATATTTAGTTGCGCATGGTTTAAGACACAAGAGGAGCTTGTGGCCAAGTGGCTAGCAGCGTGGATTATGTTGCAAGGGAGCACAGGTTCGAATCTCATGAGAAGCAAGGGAGTATTTATTTTGCTGATGCAGACGGGAAGAGTTGCGATTGAATTTAAACTCTACTCGACGAAGGATCCCACATCGGAAAGATACAAAGAAGGAAGGTGAAGAGCTAGCTATATAAAGAGCATTCCAGAGGAGGGCTGACACACCTTGGAAGGCGTTTGGGCATAGGAGTGGTCGGAGCGCGGATTAACACTAGAGTCCTATCGGTGTGTAACTCTCTCTACTCTAGTTGTAGAGCGGCAAATGTCGAAGTGCGGGGTCACGGCAATAGTAGCCACACGAGCGTGCGGCGCACGCGTGTGGGGCTTCGGCGTGATAGTTGAGGCCATAAGTAGTATTCTTGTGGGTTGGGGTCGCTGCTTGGGCGCGATGGGCGAAGTGGGCCCAATGGGCCCGTGGGCCCTTATGAGTAAATTGTGCGATTGTGTAGTATATAGTGAACTAGACTAGGTGGAACTTATATACATGGCTAGATTTGTGCTAGGTGGGCCACACGAGCGTGTGGGCCCGAATGGGCCGGAATCGAGTTTTAGGCCCAATCGTCCGGTACGACCGAAAATGGTAGCTGAGTCACTCGGGGTAACATTTGGGCCTTTGGGAAAGGCCATTGTAGGTGCAAAATTATGAAAATACCCTTAGTGGGTAAATTACTGAAATACCACTGAAGTGTAAATTACGAAAATGCCCTTGGTGGGTAAATTACCGATATACCCTTGGTAGGTAAATTACGAAAATGCCCTTGGTAGGTAAAATTACGGTTATACCCTTAGAGGTTGATTAGGGTGATTATGTTGTTTTATGTCTATCTGATTATGATGGTAAGTCATGTTATACTTATATTTGATATATGTCTAGCATACATGACATACTCCATACACGAATTATTATGTCATATTGCATGGGTATGATGAGAGGAGGGGGAATATGATATCCGTGTCTTTGGGACACCAGTGGTTTGGCACCACCAGTGGTTTGGTACCACAGATTGATTATTGTGACTTTGGGTCACCAGAGGTTTGGCACCTCAGCGTCTCGTCCCAGTGGCTTAGCACCACAGTGGGTTGGCCCCACAGTTGATTATACGGGATTGACGCCAGTGATTTGGTATCACACGATGGGTTGGCCCCATCATTGGATTCGTGACTTCGGGTCACCGTGATTTGGTATCACATTCGTGTCTTTGGGACACGGAGGTTTCAAAACCATCTTTTGAAAACATTTTTTTGAACCCAAACCCACGGCCAAGTTTTTTGAACTTGGCTCACGATCTACATTGTAACACTAAACCCGGCCTAAGCGTTACGGCCGAATCGGCATGTCACATGAAAGGAATGTCTAAAAAGCGTGCATTGTTAAAAGCTCATATTCTTTATAGTTGTGGTGAGAAATCGAGTTTAAGTAATTTTGAATAAGAAATGGTTTATTATCATTTTAGGAAAATCCCATATTGATCATTTAATAATAAGCAATAACAAATTGAAAGTTGAAACCAAATAAAATACCCAAGGCCTTATTACATAACAAAAACTCAAATAAAAATAAGTCCAAATAAAGAAAGCGAATTTACGAGTAAACATATGTATGGCCTCCACGAGTCCACCTCGGCTCCCAAATCCATGATCTAATGATTACCTGCAAAAATTTAACTAAGGGGTGAGTCATCGAGACTCGGTGTGTAAATCCCCATCCAACGTGCCCTTACACAATTTCATATGAAAATATGCAAGGGCACATTGGATGGGGATTTACACACCGAGTCTCGATGACTCACCCCTTAGTTAAATTTTTGCGGTAATCATTAGATCGCTGATTTGGGAGCCGAGGTGGACTCGTGGAGGCCATACATATGTTTACTAAATAAATTCGCTTCTTTTATTTGGACTTATTTTTATTTGAGTTTTTGTTATGTAATAAGGCCTTGGGTATTTTATTTGGTTTCAACTTTCAATTTGTTATTGCTTATTATTAAATGATCAATATGGGATTTTCCTAAAATGATAATAAACCATTTCTTATTCAAAATTACTTAAACTCGATTTCTCACCACAACTATAAAGAATATGAGCTTTTAACAATGCATGCTTTTAGACATTCCTTTCATGTGACATGCCGATTCTACCGTAACGCTTAGGCCGGTTTGGGGGTGTTACAATTGTGGTATCAAGCCAAGTTCAAAACTTCAGTTGTGGGTTTGGGTTCAAAAAATGTTTTCAAAAGATGGTTTGGAAAATGGTTTAGAAAATATATATCTAGTTTTTTTTTTTGAAATATGGCACCCGAGTCTCTCCGCGCACCAATCCATGACTGTAAGTTTCACGATACTTTGCTTTGTTATATGCAGTATTTTGAATATCTATTACGTGTGTTTGGGTTGGATGTGATGTTCGGATATAGAGTTGATTATGTCATGAAATATTTGTGCGCTTTAATGGTTAGTTTTTTTAGTATGTGTAGGATTTCTAAATTCTAGTTAAAAGTATATTAGGGTTATTGGAATCGAGTGCGCGGCGTGAGCATAACGTTGTAGGTTAGGTGGTACGAATGTTCTGTAGTTGGAAATTTCGAGGACGAAATTTCTTTAAGGAGGGTAGATTTGTAACATCCCAAATTGGGCCTAGTAGGATTGGGCCCAATGGGCCTTGATTTTAAATTTTTGAGAACGGCATTAATGCAAGTTAGACTTATTAGGTAAGTTATTTTGGAAGGTTAGAGGGCTTCTATGAAGTCCCGGATCAAATATTAGCTTTGGGGAAATTTTTGTTTTAGGTGGAAAAAACCTGGAAGTTGGCGTAGGCCTTAAGAATAAAATGTAGAGGAAAATGACACAAAAGGAGTGTGTGTGTGTAGTGGCAAAGTGACGCCACTTAAGAGGCAAGGGAGTGACGCCACAAGGAAGGAAGGAGGTCCAAGGTTCAAGTCTTGGCTTTTGCATTTTGGTTTTCTTTTTACTTGGACCTCGAAATTTGGCTATAGATTTATATTTAGTTGCGCATGGTTTAAGACACAAGAGGAGCTTGTGGCCAAGTGGCTAGCAGCGTGGATTATGTTGCAAGGGAGCACAGGTTCGAATCTCATGAGAAGCAAGGGAGTATTTATTTTATGCGATGCGACGGGAAGAGTTTGATTGAATTTAAACTCTCTCGACGAAGGGATCCCACATCGGAAAGATACAAAGAAGGAAGGTGAAGAGCTAGCTATATAAAGAGCATTCCAGAGGAGGGTTGACACACCTTGGAAGGCGTTTGGGCACGAGGAGTGGTCGGAGCGCGGATTAACACTAGAGTCCTATCGGTGTGTAACTCTCTCTCTCTCTAGTTGTAGAGCGGCAAATACCAAAGTGCCTGGTCACGGCAATAGTAGCCACACGAGCGTGCGAGCGCACATGTGGGGCTTTGACGCGATAGTTGAGGCCATAAGTAGTATTCTTGTGGGTTGGGGCTGCTTGGGCCGCGATGGGCCGAAGTGGGCCCAATGGGCCCGTGGGCCCTTATGAGTAAATTGTGCGATTGTGTAGTATATAGTGAACTAGACTAGGTGGAACTTATATACATGGCTAGATTTGTGCTAGGTGGGCCACACGAGCGTGTGGGCCCGAATGGGCCGGAATCGAGTTTTAGGCCCAATCGTCCGGTACGACCGAAAATGGTAGCTGAGTCACTCGGGGTAACATTTGGGCCTTTGGGAAAGGCCATTGTAGGTGCAAAATTACGAAAATACCCTTAGTGGGTAAATTACTGAAATACCACTGAAGTGTAAATTACGAAAATGCCCTTGGTGGGTAAATCACCGATATACCCTTGGTGGGTAAATTACGAAAATGCCCTTGGTAGGTAAAATTACGGTTATACCCTTAGAGGTTGATTAGGGTGATTATGTTGTTTTATGTCTATCTGATTATGATGGTAAGTCATGTTATACTTATATTTGATATATGTCTAGCATACATAACATACTGCATACACGAATTATTATGTCATATTGCATGGGTATGATGAGAGGAGGGGGAAGATTGATATCTGTGACTTTGGGTCACCAGAGGTTTGGCACCTCCAGTGGTTTGGTACCACAGATGATATTTTGTGACTTTGGGTCACCAGAGGTTTGGCACCTCAGCGTCTCGTCCCAGTGGCTTAGCACCACGGTGGGTTGGCCCCACAGTTGATTATACGGGATTGACGCCAGTGATTTGGTATCACACGATGGGTTGGCCCCATCATCTGATTCGTGACTGCGGTCACCAGTGATTTGGTATCACACTTGTGTCTTTGGGACACCAGAGGTTTGGCACCTCATTGCGACTCGTCCCTGTGGTTTGACACCACCATGGGTTTGCCCCACTTATGAGATACGGGATTGTCGCTAGTGATTTGGTATCACACGATGGGTTGGCCCCATCATTGGATTATTCGTGACTTTGGGTCACCAAAGGTTTTGGCACCACACCGATGGATATCGTGACTTTGGGTCACCAGTGGTTTGGCACCACCAGTGGTTTGGTACCACACGGGGTAGAAAAGGTGTTATGGATGGTTAGGTCGGGTGCATTAATTATATTGCCATGATATGCATATTTTCATATGAAATTGTGTAAGGGCCTGTTGGATGGGGATTTACACACTGAGTCTCGATGACTCACCCCTTAGTTAAATTTTGCAGGTAATCATTAGATCGCGGATTTGGGAGCTGAGGTGGACTCGTGGAGGCCGTACATATGTTTACTCGTAAATTCGTTTCTTTTATTTGGACTTATTTTTATTTGAGTTTTTGTTATGTAATAAGGCCTTGGGTATTTTATTTGGTTTCAGCTTTCAATTTGTTATTGCTTATTATTAAATGATCAATATGGGATTTTCCTAAAATGATAATAAACCATTTCTTATTCAAAATTACTTAAACTCGATTTCTCACCACAACTATAAAGAATATGAGCTTTTTAACAATGCATAGTTTTTAGACATTCCTTTCATGTGACATGCCAGATTCGGTCGTAACGTTTAGGCCGGGTTTGGGGTGTTACAGATTAGGTGGAGTGGATGGCAACAAGGCTAAAATTTAGGGGTTTTAATGTTTAAAATATGTGGATAATAAGCAGATAAAGGCTATTATTTAGGAATTTATTTTATGTGGATAATAAGCAGATAAAGGCTAAAATTTAGGGATTTTAATGATTAAAATATGTGGATAATATCTTTGATAAAGGAGGGAGGAGTTAGATATAATTAAGTCTCTTTTAGATGAGCTAGTAGATTAAGATAAAGGAGAAAAGATAGGATTTATCTGCAAGGTTAGGTAAGTGCAAAAATTTCTATAAATAGGGGAATATCTCTTCAATTTCAAAGATCTGGGTTTTTCTCTCATTCTTTTCTCTTCTTCTCCGAGTAAAAGCCAAAACTCCTAAAGTTCCACCTTCTTCTTCATTCTCTACAAAGCCGAAATCTCTAAGCCTATTCCCTCATCTTCACTTTGATTCAAAAGCAAACTACACCTATTCTTCTCCTTAATATTCATTGGCCGAATCTCCTTAGCCATCTTTTCAATTTTTAGTTCTTTCAAAAGCCAGAAAGCGCGATAGATCATCTTTCCGAGATTTTTCCTAGAAACCGAAACTCATAGATCTCTAAGTTATAGAATCGTGTTACATTCGGGATTTCAAGGTAAGAGGATTTGTTTATTCATATATATAAAATCGGGTAGAATACTAACTATGGCCGAATATAGGAGAGGCCTATTTTCACATCTTTTCGGCTTTTTGAAGCAAAGCGTAGATCAGTTTAGCAAGGGTATCTACATTAATCAGGTGTGTAATACTTCCCCACCATCTAGATCTAATCATAAAATGCATGATCATAAGATTTATATGTTTTGATAATTGCCAACATCTCAGTTTATTGATGAAAGCCCAATGAGGGTAAAAGCGAATCACCAGGTTAGTAAATAATTTGTTTAAATGTTATAAGTAAAATGCTTGTATGTGATTGCATGGGTTGGGTTGATGAAAGGAGGAAGTTATACGTTATATGTGTAGCGGTTTTTACCGTGATCTGATGTAGCGGCTAATGCCGTGAACTGTTATACGGGCTTCGGCCATTAAATGTTATATGGGCTTCGTCCATTATATGTTATAAGGGCTTCGGCCATCATATGTGGATGAGCAGCATGACTGCCATCATGGTGTGTAGCGGTGTGGGTCGATTGTAGAAATCCCCAATGGTGTGTACGGTTGGTACGAGGGCATTTAGCGGATGGAAACCTAGGCAAACGGGTTGGGCCTTGCATATTATTTGTTATTAATTTTTATTATTAGTATTAAACTGTTGACTTTGTTTAACGGGCTTAAGGCCCAAAATCTAGTGGTGCATGAGGGTTGCACACTGAGTCTCGCGACTCACCCTTTTAATTAACATTTCAGGTGATACCTAGTGCTTGGACCGGGAGAGAGGAACGCAAGGTGGCCATGCGAGAAGAATATGTGGATTTAGCAAAAAGACTCAAGTTATTATTTTATATTTTTAATTGGTGGATTTTAAAATTTCGTTGTAATAAGGCCATGGGCCACTAGTTTATATTTTGGGCTTTAATTACTTTTAGTTATTTATTTTTTTTATCTTAATTAAACTAAGGCATGTAATTAAGTTTGGTTTTATTTTACAAAGGAATATTCTATATGAAATATATTTGGGCTTTTCTGAAAAATACGACATGATTTGATAGAATTTTTCTTAGTGACATACCAGATCCGGTCGTAGCAATTGGGCCGGGTTTGGGGTGTTACAAATTGGTATCAAAGCTCGGTTCAAAACTCGGCTCTGGGGTTTTTGGGCTCAAAACGTTTTCTAAAGATGGGCTTTTGAAACATGCTTGTTTTTAAAAGATAACAGGTCTGTTAGCTCGGCATGGCACCTGCGTCTCCGGCCCAAGTCCGCCAGGTAAGTACCTTAAACCATTGTGTGATATACATGTGGGCTTTATGGGCTTTATGGGACGTAGACTAGTTTAAATAGACTCTGATGGACTATAGGCTTAGTTTAAACCACTTCTTAAATTTTCATAAGACTTAATTTCACTAAACAAACCCGTGAACGAGCCACAAGACTAGGGTGTGGTAACAGGCATACGCATGTCTAGTGTAACACCCTAAAATTCAAGTATCGATTTATTGCATGTTTTGGTGTTTAGATTATGAAGGAAAATTTTCTTATTTCTTTTCGTGCCTATTATAGTCCTGAAGAAGAGTATAGAATTATTCGGGTATGGAATAATTTTTAGTTTGAGAATTTATTGAAGTGGAGCAAGTGGCATTGACACTTAAGTTAAATTAAGTGTTAAAAAGTAGCATAAGAGAGCATATGGCAAGGTGGTGTTGGCGCATGAGATATTGCATGAGGGGAGTGGTTCAAATCCCTTGTATAGCATTTAGACAACTTTTATTTTGCTCTTCTATGGTAAGTGTCGGCCAAGCTATAGATATGGTAAGTGTTGACCTTGTTATTTTTGGTTAGTATATCAAAGGAATAAGGAAATAGCTAACTTATAGTATGGAATCAAGGAATTTTTGAAAGATAAGGGGACATAAGGCATTTATCAAGGAAAGTGTTTTGGAAACAAATTCATGGTCATTTGACCAATGAATTTGGACGGCAATATGGCTAGGGGGAAGGTTGGCCGATTATGCTAGTAGTTGGCTAGGATTAGGAGTTTGTTTTGGTCATTCCTAGCATTTTATGCAAAGGTTTGCAATTCTCTTTTCAACCTCTTTTCCTTTGGCCGAACTTGATCTTTTGGTAAGCCTAATTCTTTTGACCATTTGGTCATTTTTGCTTTTCACTTAAGTGTTCGATTTTGTGCCTTTCTCATAGTGCCGATTCTACCAACACCAAAAGCCATTCTTTACTTTTCTTCTCCCATTGCCGATTATACATTGCTCCCAAAACTCATCTCTTCCTTCTTTCTCTTTTATTCTCTTTGAAAACCGAAACATCATCATCATCTCTTCTCTTATATTTTATTTCTTTTCACTCATACTTTCTCTATTATTTTCTCTCATGGCCGAATGTTGATGTACCCATAGCCGAATCATTTTTCTATTTTCTTTGGTCTTATAGCCGAATCCTCCATCTTGCACAAACATCTTTCTCAATCATCTCTTTTCAACCGTGGACAATAGGTAAGGATTCTTTTTAGTTCATGTTAGTTATAGTTGTCATGGCCGAATCTTGATAAGGGGTATAAAGGCTTTCTTATATCGAAATAAACGTTCATTCTATTAACGTTTTTATTCGTTATACTTTTGTGCAATAGTGGAAGACCGGAACTCAAGTGTTCGTGTGTATCATAGAACGATTTGCTCGATTCTCATTTTTGGAACAAGGATCTTTGTGGTAAGCAAATTTCACCCTTAAACCCTTAGTCATATTTTGATGTAATATTATATTGGATAAACGATCTTTTGTCTTTGAAGACAATCAAAATAGGGAAGAAAAGGGCGGTGAATAGTGTTCAGAAGAGGGGTGGTTCCGTTATTCCCCCTAAGTATAAACAAAGGATCGTTTTCAAAGAATCCGGGATTTCCACGGGTTGTGGACGTTCATCCGAGGAGAATCAATTGTTTGAAGTAGTTCGTACTCCCGAACCATTATTTGTTCGTGGATTTGATTCGGTTAACGAACCATCAATCGGGGAGAAACTGCAAGTAGAAGTAGTTCAAAAATCCGAGGGTAAAAGTTAGATCGTTAATTTCTAAGATTGATTTCGTTAATAAAATATAGTGTTCTAAATTATCGTGATACGTATAGCTGTTGACGAGCGGGAAAGTCTAGTTCTCACTATAACAAGGTGTGTAACTTCATACTTATCTTTCGGGTTAGATACTAAACCGTAAGAAATTTGATAAATCGTAAAAATGGCCAAATCGAAAATGTTGTAGTAATTAGTACTTTTGTGTAAATCCATAAAACTGCTAGATCGATAAATTGGGCCATAAAACTGCTAGATCAATAAATTGGGCCATAAAACTGCTAGATCGATAAATTGGGCCATAAAACTGCTAGATCGATAAATTGGGCCATAAAACTGCTAGATCGATAAATTGGGCCATAAAACTACTAGATCGATAAATATGGGCCAAAGTTTGCTAGATCACTAATGGGCCAAAAACCCTCTAGTTTGAGATATGGGCCAAAGTTTAATACTATATTGTTAATAGGCCCAAATGAAAGGTTTTATTAAAGACTCATTTGTATTATGGGTTACTTGGTAAAATTTTTATGTTTTAAAGTTGTTATTCATACATAAATGCATGGGATGGGATTTGATGAAGAGAAGAAAGGCACATGTACGTATCTAGTTCGGTGGCTCTGCCACAAATTTTGGCTTAATGCCTCTAGTTCGGTGACTATGTCACAATCTAGTTCGGTAGTGCACTACAATATTATTTAAAAGGCTAAATGCCTACGTTTGGTGTGTTTGGCGGGGTGGGTTGACTTGATCCCCACAGGTGTGCTGGTTGGTACGGGGGTGTGTAGCGGATGGAAATTAGGCTTGGTTGGGAAATTCATTTTACATGCATTTTATATATTTTATTTCATTTTATGTTATTAAAATTTGTAAGTGGGTTCAAGCCCAAATTAATGCCTTGATGGTCTGGCCCAATAATGGTGGTAAGTGAGTTACACACTGAGTTCTTTGTAACTCACCCCGTTTTATTATCCATCTCAGGTAATGGAAATTGATGTGGACTTGGGCCGGGGATGACTTGGTGGAGGCCATACTACGAGCTTGGGTTTTATAAACTATGAACTTTATTTAAGTTATTTATTTTAATTACTATTTTGGGTATGATGTAATAAGGCCTCTAATTATGTTTATATGGATTTTTATGTGTGGATGGATTAAATTTTATTTTAAGACTCTTAATATGGGCTTATGTTAAATCTATAAAGTTTTCTTAAAAATATTGTGTTTTATAACAACTTTGGACACCTAAATTACTTTTCAATTTCTTTCAAATTCTTTTAAAACTACGTTAAGGTTTCGACTAATATATATATAAGATTTCAAGCAAGTATTTTTCTTAATTCATAATCATTGTACTTAGTTTTATTAAACCTTATTTCTAAAGGTTTTGCATTACTGTTTTACTTAAATCATTAGAGAATTTTGGATGTTCGTTCGGTGTGACAAACCAAATCTCGTCTTAACGCATAGACCTGGTTGGGGTGTTACATTTAATGGTATCAGAGCTAGTTTCAAAACTCGGCTGTGGTTTGGGTTCAACAAAAATATTTGTTTGAGAAACAACTCAAATTTCTAGACTTTTTGATTTAAAGGTAGTATGGCATCATGAGCATCCCGCGCCAAGTCAAGTAAGTATCTGTATATTGATTGTTTATTATCATTGTGATATGATCATAAGAAACACTCTAGAACTTCTAGTTTTAGGTGTTGAAACTGTAGAGATTGAGACAATAAAGATATGATTGCGGAAACAACTCTATCTCTTTTATATCATAAAACATCGTTAATAAACACTGAAATAGTATTCTGATTCATAAAACTCATAATCAGATTAAATCAGTCACTATGAGCGCTAGAGGACGTGGTCGTGGACGCGGTAGACGTTGCCATGGTAGAGGACGAGGTGTTAGAGGCGCAACTGAAGCGTCGGATCATATGCCGGAAATGGATGCACCTGCGTCACTCGAAAGTGAGACGGGATCACATGATCATATGGAAGAAGATAATGCGGTGACGCGAGCAATGCTTGTGAGTCCTTGAAAGGGTCATTTGGAGCTAGAACCGGGCCAACGGCTCGTGGGTCGATATCGAACGATTGAAATCAAGTGGTCTTGAGGTTTTCGAGAGGTGTCTCGGTGTAGCTCCAAATGTCGCTGAATATTGGCTTGAGGCGGTGGAGCGAATTATGGGCGATCTTGAGTGTACGGTGGAACAAAAACTAAGGGGCGCGTGTCCTTGTTAAGGGACGAAGCATACCAATGGTGGTATCGTCCGAGAAGGCAATCGTTGCATTAGTTAATTGGTAATTCTTTAAAGTTTCCTTCCAAGGGAAATATGTAGGAACGAGTTATGTTGATGCCAGAAGGAAGGAATTCCTGAATCTGGTCTAAGGGAATAAGACAGTGGCAGCATATGAAGCTGAGTTTTTGCGCTTGAGTCGCTATGCTCGAACAATAGTGGCAACGGATCATGAGCGTTGTGTACGCTTTGAGGATGGCTTGAACGATGAATTGCGGGTTTTAATAGCCCCACAACAAGTTAGAACTTTTGCCACGCTTGTGGAAAAGGCCAAGATAGCCGAAGAGGCTAAGAACTCAGAACGTCAGAATCGGGAATGATCTAGAGGCAAGAGAGATATGAAGTATTCGGGTTCTTCAAGAAGGTTTCTGAAGAGGCCTCGGAATGATGAACCAGCTCAAGGTAGAACACCTGTAACTATGAATCAGAGTCGAGATTGTGCTGATTGTGGGAAAAGGCATTCTGGAGAGTGCTGGAAGAAAACGGGTGCTTGCTATAAATGCGGGTCGATGGATCATCAATATAAGAATTGCCCTCTTCGAATAGATACAACTCAGGAAGCTCGTAATACAGATGCACCACCGGCAAGAAGAATTCAGCAACCACCGAGAGGTCGTGGACCAGGTCGTGGTGGTAATGGGGCTGGACGTGGTCAAGGTGCAGCGGGTCGAAGCAATGGTCCTAGAGGCAACACAGATACAAGACAGCCAGGATTGGTATATGCGGTTAGACGCCGTGAGGATGGCAATGCACTGATGTGATAAGCGATACGTTCTTCATTTTGATGTACCATGTTATTGCTTTGATAGATATTGGTTCTACCCATTCGTATGTTGCTAGCACCATATCTGGAAACTTGAATTTAGACTCAAATTTCCGATAGTGAGATGAAGGTAATTAGTCCTTTAGGGACGATCGGTGTTAGTAAATAAACTGTTTAGAGATGTGCCCTTAGAAATTCAAGGAGAAATATTTACGCGAATTTGATGGAATTGCCTTTTGGCGAGTTCGATATCATTTTGGGCATGGATTGGTTGGTTAAGCACCGGCGAAATTGGATTGTCTTTGAAAAGCGGATGTCAATAAGGACGGTGGAGGATAAAGAAATAATTATGATAGGCGAGCGAAGGAATTACTTGGCAAATGTGGTATACGCACTTAAGGCGTAAAAAGTTGGTGCGAAAAGGGTATGGAGCATTTTTAGCATTTATTAGTGCTTTAGATGCCAAAGAGTTGTCGATGGAAGATGTGAAAACAGTGAAGGAATTTCGGATGTATTTCTGAAGAACTTCCCGTGTACCTCCGGATCGGGAAGTGGAATTTGGTATTGAGCTTTTGCGGAACGGCTCAGGTATCCATTGCTCCTTATAGAATGGCACCGAAGGAGTTGTCGAGCTTAAAGCTCAAATTCAAGAATTGCTAGATCGGGGCTTTATTCGACCGAGTGTGTCCGTGGGGAGCACTAGTTTTGTTTGTTAAGAAGAAAGATGGGTCGATGCGTATGTGTATTGACTACGAGCAATTAAATAAATTGACGATCAAGAATAGGTACCCTCTGCACGAAATTGACGACTGTTTGATCAATTGAAGGGAGCTTGATTTTCTCAAAATTGATTTGAGATCGGGTTATCACCAGACTTAAGGTGAAAGAAGCGGATATTCACAAGACGGCTTTCCGAACTCGTTATGGACATTATGAGTTTTTGGTGATGCCGTTTGGATTGACCAATGCACCAAATTGCATTTATGGATATGATGAATCGGGTCTTTCAACCATATTTAGACCGGTTTGTGGTGGTATTCATAGATGACATTACGGTATATTCAAGGAATGAAGAGGAGCATGACTCGCATTTGCGAATTGTATTGCGATTACTTGAGATAATCAATCTGTATGCCAAATTCGATAAATGTGATTTCGTTAAGGAAGTGACTTTCTTGGGTCATGTGGTATCACCAGAAGGAATAAGGGTGGATCCTCGTAAGATTGAGGTCAGATGGATTGGAAACTACCAAAGTCGATGAGTGAGATTCGGAGTTTCTTGGGTTTGGTGGTTACTATAGACGCTTTGTTGAGGGGTTTTCGTTGATTGCTGCACTCCCTAACTAAGCTATTGCGGAAGGGAGTACCATATATATGGACCGATAAACAACAAGAAAGTTTGAGAAATTGAAGAAGATTTTAGCAAGCGCCAAAGATCGATTCAACTCGTCGGAAAGGAGTTTATAGTTTCTTCGCGATCGTCACACACGGGCTTAGGATGTGTATTGATGCAAAGTGGGAAAGTGGTGGCTTATGCTTCTCGTCACCGAGACCGCCTGAAGTAAACTACCCTACTCATGACTTGGAGTTAGTCAGTAGTAGTGTTTGCTCTAAAGATTTGGAGGCATTACCTCTACGGTGAAAAGTCTATCATCTATACGGATCACAAGAGTCTTAAGTATCTTCTTACTCGTAAGGAATTAAACTTGAGACAACGAAGATGGGTGGAGCTGTTAAAGGACTATGATTTCTCAATCGAGTATCATCCTGGAAAAGCTAATGTGGTAGCGACGCGCGTTAAGTCGTAAGGTGGTATCGATTTGAGAACAATGTTTGCCCATTTGAGTTTGTACGAGGATGGTAGTCCGATAGCGGAACTTCGTGTGAAGCCTCTGTGGTTAGAGCAAATCAAGGAAAAACATATATCAGATAAGAAATTGGGACTGTTAATTCAACAAGTTGAAAATGGTGGAATAGAGGATTTTGGCATAAACGCGGAAGGTGTGTTATGTTTTCGTGGGAGAGTTTGTATGCCTAAGGACTCAGATCTGAGACAAATGATTCTACGGGAGGCGTATAGTAGCCCTTATGCTATGCACCCCGGAGGAAATAAGATGTATCGGGATCTTCGTGAACAATATTGGTGGCCAGGGTTGAAGCGTGAGATTTCTGAATTTGTGGGAAAATGTTTAACTTGTCAGCAAGTGAAGGCGGAGCATCAATTGCCGTCAGGATTATTACAACCGGTAAAGATTCCTCTTTGGAAATGGGAGCGGATAACAATGGATTTTGTTAGTGGGTTACCTTTAACACCTACTAAGAAAAACTCCGTTTGGGTAATTGTTGATCGTTTGACGAAGACCGCTCATTTTCTACCGGTTAAATGCGGATTACTCGTTACATAAGTTGGCTAAGCTTCATGCGTTATCCGAAATCGTGAGGTTGCATGGGGTACCGTGTCTATTATATCGAGATAGGGATCCTAGGTTTACGTCACGGTTTTGGAAAGCTTTGCATGAAGCTTTGGGAACAAAGCTAAACTTCGATCACGGCTTTTCATCCTCGATCGGATGGTCAATCGAAAAAGAGTAATTCGATTACGGAAGACATGTTAAGGGGATGTGTAATCGACTTCAAAAGTAGTTGGGAGGATTTTCTACCGTTGGCTGAATTTGCTTACAACAATAGCTATCAGTCTAGCATTCAGATGGCACCTTATGAAGCATTATATGGTCGTAGGTGTCGTTCTCCTAGTTGTTGGACTGAATTGGACGAACGACAGATGTTAGGTCCTGAGCTGATCTCTGAAACGGAAGAAAAAGTAAAAGCTATTCAAGCACGGTTAAAGGAAGCTTCGGATAGACAAAAGTCGTATGCAGATCTGAAGCGTAGAAGTATCGGGTATGCTGTGGGGGATCAAGTTTTCTTGAAGGTCTCACCTTGGAAGAAGATTTTCAGGTTTGGGAAGAAGGGCAAGTTGAGTCCTAGATACATTGGACCATATCGTGTGGTGAAGCGTGTTGGTCCAGTGGCCTATCAGATCGAATTACCTCCGGAGTTGAGTCAGATTCATAATGTTTTTCATGTTTCCATGCTGAGGCGCTATAGATCGGATCCTTCGCACATAGTGCCGGTAGGAGAAGTGGAGTTGAAGTCAGACTTGTCTTTTGAGGAAGATCCAGTGGAAATCTTAGACCGAGATGTTAAGGTGCTAAGAAAGAAAATCGTGCCATTGGTCAAAGTTTTATGGCGTAATCACGGAGCGGAGGAAGCTACGTGGGAGCCTAAGGATGCAATTCGGCAACAATACCCTCACCTTTTTCAACCAGGTAAATTTCGAGGACGAAATTTTTTTAGGAGGGTAGAGTTGTAACACCCTAAAATTCAAGTATCGATTTATTGCATGTTTTGGTGTTTAGATTATGAAGGAAAATTTTCTTATTTCTTTTAGGTGCCTATTATAGTCTGAAGAAGAGTATAGAATTATTCGGGTATGGAATAATTTTTAGTTTGAGAATTTATTGAAGTGGAGCAAGTGGCATTGACACTTAAGTTAAATTAAGTGTTAAAAAGTAGCATAAGAGAGCATATGGCAAGGTGGTGTTGGCGCATGAGATATTGCATGAGGGGAGTGGTTCGAATCCCTTGTATAGCATTTAGACAACTTTTATTTTTCTCTTCTATGGTAAGTGTCGGCCAAGCTATAGATATGGTAAGTGTTGACCTTGTTATTTTTGGTTAGTATATCAAAGGAATAAGGAAATAGCTAACTTATAGTATGGAATCAAGGAAATTTTGAAAGATAAGGGGACATAAGGCATTTATCAAGGAAAGTGTTTTGGAAACAAATTCATGGTCATTTGACCAATGAATTTGGACGGCAATATGGCTAGGGGGAAGGTTGGCCGATTATGCTAGTAGTTGGCTAGGATTAGGAGTTAGTTTTGGTCATTCCTAGCATTTTATGCAAAGGTTTGCAATTCTCTTTTCAACCTCTTTTCCTTTGGCCGAATTTGATCTTTTGGTAAGCCTAATTCTTTTGACCATTTGGTCATTTTTGCTTTTCACTTAAGTGTTCGATTTTGTGCCTTTCTCATAGTGCCGATTCTACCAACACCAAAAAGCCATTCTTTACTTTTCTTCTCCCCATTGCCGATTATACATTGCTCCCAAAACTCATCTCTTCCTTCTTTCTCTTTTATTCTCTTTGAAAACCGAAGCATCATCATCATCTCTTCTCTTATATTTTATTTCTTTTCACTCATACTTTCTCTATTATTTTCTCTCATGGCCGAATGTTGATGTACCCATAGCCGAATCATTTTTCTATTTTCTTTGGTCTTATAGCCGAATCCTCCATCTTGCACAAACATCTTTCTCAATCATCTCTTTTCAACCGTGGACAATAGGTAAGGATTCTTTTTAGTTCATGTTAGTTATAGTTGTCATGGCGAATCTTGATAAGGGTATAAAGGCTTTCTTAGATCGAAATAAGCGTTCATTCTATTAACGTTTTTATTCGTTATACTTTAGTGCAATAGTGGAAGACCGGAACTCAAGTGTTAGGTGTGTATCATAGAACGATTTGCTCGATTCTCATTTTTGGAACAAGGATCTTTGTGGTAAGCAAATTTCACCCTTAAACCCTTAGTCATATTTCGATGTAATATTAGATTGGATTAACGATCTTTTGTCTTTGAAGACAATCAAAATAGGGAAGAAAAGGGCGGTGAATAGTGTTCGGAAGAGGGGTGGTTACATTATTCCCCTAAGTATAAACAAAGGATCATTTTCAAATCATCCGGATTTCCCACCGGTGTGGACGTTTCATCAGAGGAGAATCAATTGTTTGAAGTAGTTCGTACTCCCGAACCATTATTTGTTCATGGATTTGATTCGGTTAACGAACCATCAATCGGGAGAAACGCAAGTAGAAGTAGTTCAAAAATCCGAGGTAAAAGTTAGATCGTTAATTTCTAAGATTGATTTCGTTAATAAAATATAGTGTTCTAAATTATCGTGATACGTATAGGTGTTGACGAAAGGAAAGTCTAGTTCTCACTATAACCAGGTGTGTAACTTCATACTTATCTTTCGGGTTAGATACTAAACCGTAAGAAATTTGATAAATCGTAAAAATGGCCAAATCGAAAATGTTGTAGTAATTAGTACTTTTGTGTAAATCCATAAAAAGCGCTAGATCGATAAATTGGGCCATAAAATTGCTAGATCGATAAATTGGGCCATAAAGCGCTAGATCGATAAATTGGGCCATAAAGCGCTAGATCGATAAATTGGGCCATAAAAGCGCTAGATCGATAAATTGGGCCATAAAAGCGCTAGATCGATAAATATGGGCCAAAGTTTGCTAGATCACTAATGGGCCAAAACCCTCTAGTTCGAGATATGGGCCAAAGTTTAATACTATATTGTTAATAGGCCCAAATGAAAGGTTTTATTAAAGACTCATTTGTATTATGGGTTACTTGGTAAAATTTTTATGTTTTAAAGTTGTTATTCATACATAAATGCATGGGATGGGATTTGATGAAGAGAAGAAAGGCACATGGCCACGTATCTAGTTCGGTGGCTCTGCCACAAATTTTGGCTTAATGCCTCTAGTTCGGTGACTATGTCACAATCTAGTTCGATAGTGCACTACAATATTATTTAAAAGGCTAAATGCCTACGATTGGTGTGTTTGGCGGGGTGGGTTGACTTGATCCCCACAGGTGTGCTGGTTGGTACGGGGGTGTGTAGCGGATGGAAATTAGGCTTGGTTGGGAAATTCATTTTACATGCATTTTATATATTTTATTTCATTTTATGTTATTAAAATTTGTAAGTGGGTTCAAGCCCAAATTAATGCCTTGATGGTCTGGCCCAATAATGGTGGTAAGTGAGTTACACACTGGAGTTCTTTGTAACTCACCCCGTTTTACTATCCATCTCAGGTAATGGAAATTGATGTGGACTTGGGCCGGGGATGACTTGGTGGAGGCCATACTACGAGCTTGGGTTTTATAAACTATGAACTTTATTTAAGTTATTTATTTTAATTACTATTTTGGGTATGATGTAATAAGGCCTCTAATTATGTTTATATGGATTTTTATGTGTGGATGGATTAAATTTTATTTTAAGACTCTTAATATGGGCTTATGTTAAATCTATAAAGTTTTCTTAAAAATATTGTGTTTTATAACAACTTTGGACACCTAAATTACTTTTCAATTTCTTTCAAATTCTTTTAAAACTACGTTAAGGTTTCGACTAATATATATATAAGATTTCAAGCAAGTATTTTCTTAATTCATAATCATTGTACTTAGTTTTATTAAACCTTATTTCTAAAGGTTTTGCATTACTTTATTTACTTAAATCATTAGAGAATTTTGGATGTCGTTCGGTGTGACAAACCAAAATCTCGTCTTAACGCATAGACTGGTTTGGGGTGTTACATCTAGGATTGGATCCTAAGAGCACAGTATTTAAGCGATCCCAGTGACTCACCTCCTCTTCATTGAAATCCTACAGTGCGTAGTATTTGTTCACCCTAGCCACGAGGATTTGTTGGCGGGCCAAAATCTATAATTAAAACCCGAAAGGGACCAGCCACATTATTTTTACAAAATTGCTAAAATACCCTTATTTTGAAAAAAAAAAGTACCAAGATACCCAGATTTACAAAAAACACCCTAATTTACAAAGTCAACGGTTTTTAAAAGAAAAAAAACATACAACACACAACATCAATCAAAAACCACAAACACTTGAACGCCGCTATTATTCTTTTGAAATCAAATTCTCTAAGATACCCCTGTTTAAAAAAAAATACCTTCTTAGTTTTGTAAATTTTTTAAAAATACCCCGACTTGTAAAATGACCAAAATACCCCTGATTTGTAAAATTACCAAATTACCCTTGATTTGCAAAATGACCAAAGTACCCCAGATTTGTAAATTACTAAATTACCCCTGATTTTCAAAATTACCGAAATACCCCCGGATTTCAAAATTTTCGAAATACCCCCATTTAACGATCTAGCAATTTTTGGCCCATTTAACGATCTAGTAGTTTTCGGCCCATTTAACGATCTAGCAGTTTTCGGCCCATTTATTTAACGATTTTCATACATTTACACAAAACTGTTAATTACTATGTATTTTCCGATTTTGCCATCTTTACTATTTTATCCCAATATTTATGGTTTAGTATCTAACCCGAGAGATAACTGTGAAGTTACACACCTGGTTATTGTGAGAACTAGACTTTCCCGCTCGTCGATACCTAAACGCATCACGATAAATTAGAACACTATAATTTATTCACATATTGAATCTTAGAAATAACGATCTAGACTTTACCCTCAAAATTTCGAACCACTTCTATTTGTGGTTTCTCCTCGATTGATGGTTCGTTACCCGATAAAAATCCACGAACAAACAAAGGTTCGAGTGCGAACGATTTCAAACAATGATTCTCCTCGGATGAGCGTCCACAACCCGTGGAAAATCCCTGATTCTTTGAAACAGATCCTTTGCTTAAACTTAGGGGAATAGCGGAACCACCCTCTTCCGAACACTATTCACCACCCTTTTTCGTCCCTATTTTGGTTATTTCTAATGACAAAAGATCATGAGTCCGACTAAATATATCGAAATTATGACTAACTTGTTTACAAGGGTGAGATTGCCTTACCACAAAATATCCTGTTCCACAATATGCGAATTGAGCGTCGTCCCTAAATTGAAATCGAGTTATAATCCATCTATATCAAAATGACGAGTAATATGAGGATCTTTGAATAAACTCCTTACCTTAACTCTTTAGATCGATTCCAACGATTCACTATACTCACGGACACTTGAGTTTCGGTCCTCCAAAATCACACTATTGTCCACGATTGAAAAAGAAACATTTGAGAAGAATACCTATGTATAGTAGGAGATTCAGCTATGAATATCAAAGGAAGGGAAAAATGGTTCGGCAATGGAGCAATCTAGCATTCGGCCATGAGAGAAAATAATGAAGAAAATTTAGTTGAGAAGAAAGTAGAAGGATGAAGGAAGGAGATGATGTTGATTCGGTTTTCAAGAGAGAAAAGAGAAAATAAAAGAGATGAGTTTAGGAGTAAGGTACATTCGGCAATGGAGAAAAGGAGAAGGAAACGAAAATGATCTTAGCTTTGGTATTTCGGCCAAAAGAGAAAATGTCTTGAGATGCTAAGCAAAAATGTGTCCAAATGCTAACATGAAATGGTCAAAAACAAAGCTTACCAAAAGCTCAAATTCGGCTAAAAGAAAGGTTGAGAAGAGAATTGCAAATTTTGCACAAAAATGCTAGAAATGACCAAAAGCTAACTCCTAATCCTAGCCAAGCTACTAACACATTCGGCCAACCCCTTAGTCCACAATGCCGTCCATGTTCATGGTCAAAATGGCCATGAAGAAGTTACCAAAACATCAACCTTGATTCAAGCCTTGCAATCCTCCATTTTCCTAAAGTTTGAGAATCTTATCCCCAAAATCAACCATTCCATCCCTTAAATCATGCTTGCCATAAACCTTAATATCCTTACCATAAAAATTTAGTCCATCTTATCCATGTTTGATGCTTGGCCAGACACATGCTAGGAAAAACCAAAAATAAAAGCTCCTAATTTGCATGCTAGGAGATTCGAACCTCTCCCTCAAGTCCAACTTATGGCGCCATCACCACTTTGCCAATTACTCATCTTATGCTAATTTTAGACACTTAAATTAACTTAAGTAACAGTGTCACTTGATCCACTTCAATAAATTCTCAATACTAAAAATTATTCTATACCAGAATACTTCTATGCCATTTTCAAGGCTATAATAACACGAAAAAGAAGAAAGGAAAATTTTCATTCATAAGCTAGACACCAAAACATGCAATATATCGATACTCATTTTTAGGATGTTACAATTCTACCCTCCTTAAAGAAAATTTAGTCCTCGAAATTTACAGTTAAAAGAGGTGAGGGTATTGTTGTCGAATTGCATCCTCATGCTCCCACGTAGCTTCCTCCGCTCTGTGATTACGCCATAAAACCTTGACCAACGCCTTTGTCTTCTTTCTTAGCTCCTTAACATCTCGGTCCTAAAATTTCCCTGGTTCCTCCTCGAAAGACAAGTCGATCTCAACTCCACTTCTTCTCTTTGGTACTATGTGTGACGGATCCGATCTATAACGCCTTAGCATGGAAACATGGAAAACATTATGAATTTGACTCAACTCGGAGGTAATTCAATCGATAAGCCACTTTGGACCAACACGCTTCATCACACGATATGGTCCAATGAACCTAGGACTCAACTTGTCCTTCCTTCCAAATCTGAAAATTTTCTTCCAAGGTGAGACCTTGAAAGACTGATCCCCACAAAGAAACTCGATATCCTTACGCTTTAGATCTGCATATGACTTCGTCTATCCAAGCTTCCTTTAACCATGCTCGAATGAATTTTACCTTTTCTTCCGTCTCCGATATTAACTTCGAACCTAACATCTGTCATTCGCCCAATTAATTCCAACAAGTGGGAGAACGACACCTACGACCGTACAATGCCTCGTAGGGTGCCATCTGAATGCTAGACTGATAGCCGTTGTTATACATAAATTACGCCAATGGTAGAAAATCCTCCCAACTACCTTTGAAATCAATCACACATCCCCTTAACATGTCTTCCAATAATGAATTACTCTTTCCGTGACCATCCGATCGAGGATGAAAAGCCGTCTTGAAGTTTAACTTTGTTCCCAAAGCTTCATGCGAGCTTTCCAAAATCGTGATGTAAACCTAGGATCCCTATCTCATATAATAGATCTTTGGTATCCCATGCAACCTCACAATTTCGGATACATACGACTTAGCCAACTTCGTAATGAATAATCTGTACTGAATCGGTTAAAAATGAGCGATCTTCGTCAATCGATCAACTATTACCCAAAATGAATTTTTCTTAGTAGGTGTTAAAGGTAACCCACTAACAAAATCCATAGTTATCCGCTCCCATTTCCAAAGAGGAATCTTTACCGGTTGTAATAAGCTGGACGGCAATTGATGCTCCGCCTTCACTTGTTGACAAGTCAAACATTTTCCCACAAACTCGTAAATCTCACGCTTCAACCACAGCTACCAATCTCATTCACGGAGATCCCGATACATCTTATTTCCTCCGGGTGCATAGCATAAGGGCTACTATGCGCCTCCTGCGAGAATCATTCATCTCAAATCGAGTCCTTAGGCATACAAACTCTTCCACGAAACACAAAGACCTCCATCCGTGTTTATACCAAAATCCTCTATTTCACCACTCCCAACTTGTTGAATTAAGGGTCCCAACTTTTTATCGATATCTGCTTTTCCTTGATTTGCTCTAACCACGAGGCTTCACTTGAAGTTCCGCTAATAGACTACCATCCTCATACAAACTCGGATGAGCAAACATTACTCTCAAATCGAGATACAACCTTACGACTTAACGCGTCTACTACCACATTAGCCTTTCCTGATGATACTCGATTGAGAAATCATAATCCTTTAACAGCTTCTATCCATCTTCTTTGTCTCAAGTTTAACTCCTTCCGAGTAAGAAGATACTTAAGACTCTTGTGATCCGTGTAAATGATGGACTTCTCACCGTAGAGATAGTGTCTCCAAATCTTTAAAGCAAACACTACCGCAGCCTAACTCCAAGTCATGAGTGGGGTAATTTACTTCGTGCGGTCTCGGTTGACGAAGAAGCATATGCCACTACTTTTCCACTTTGCATCGAGACACAACCTAAACCCGTGTGAGGCGCATCACAATAAGCGATAAATTCCTTTCCAACCTCAAATGAATCAGCCCCAGTGCTTCCGTCGAATCTTCTTCAATTTACGGAAACTCTCTTGTTGTTTTCAGGTCCAAATATCTGGTACCCCTTTCCAAAGCAGTTTTAGTTAGGGGTGCGGCAATAAGATAAAACCCTCAACAAAGCGTCTATAATAACCCGGCCAACCCCAAGAAACTCCGAATCTCGACTCATCGACTTTGGCGGTTTCCAATCGATCTGACCTCAATTTTCCGAGATCCACCCTTATTCCTTCAAAATTGATACCACATGACCCAAGAAAGTAACTTCCCTTAACCAGAATTCACATTTACTAAATTTGGCATAAAGATGATTATCTCGAAGTAACTGCAATACTATACGCAAATGCGAGTCATGCTCCTCTTCATTCCTTGAATATACCAAAATGTCATCTATGAACACCACCACAAACCGGTCTAAATATTGTTGAAAGACCCGGTTCATCATGTCCATAAATGTAGCTGGTGCATTGGTCAACCCAAACGGCATCACCAAAAACTCATAATGTCCATAACGAGTTCGGAATGCCGTCTCATAAATATCTGCTTCTTTCACCTTAAGCTGGTGATAACCCGATCTCAAATCAATTTTGGAGAAAACTGAAGCTCCTTTCAATTGATCAAACAGGTCATCAATTCTCGGTAAAGGATACCTATTCTTGATCGTCAATTTATTCAACTGCCTGTAATCAATGCACATACGCATCGACCCATCCTTCTTCTTAACGAACAAAACCGGTGCTCCCCACGGAGACACACTCGGTCGAATAAAACCTCGATCCAGTAATTCTTGAATTTGAGCTTTAAGCTCCGCCAACTCCTTCGGTGCCATTCTATAAGGAACAATGGACACTGGAGCCGTTCCAGGCAAAAGCTCAATACCAAATTCCACTTCCCGATCTGGAGGTACACCAGAAAGTTCTTCGGGAAATACATCTAAAAATTCCTTCACCGTTCTCACGTCCTCCACTGATAACTCTTTGGCATCCAAAGCACTAATAAAAGCTAGAAATGCTCCGTACCCTTTTCGCACCAACTTTTCTACCTTTAACGCAGATACCATATTTGCCAAGTAATTCCTTCGTTCGCCTATCATTACTATTTCTTTATCATCCGAAGTCCTTATTGACATCCGCTTTTCAAAGACACAGATCCAAAAGCGCCGGTGCTTAACCAACCAATCCATGCCCAAAATTAGATCGAACTCGCCAAAAGGCAATTCCATCAAATTCGCCAAAAATATTTCTCCTTGAATTTCTAAGGGCACGTCTCTAAGCAGTTTATTTACAATTATCGATCATCCTAAAGGACTAATTACCATCATCTCACTATCGGTAATTTGATTCTAGATTCAAGTTTCCGATATGGCGCTAGCAACATACGAGTGGGTAGAACCAATATCTATCAAAGCGATGAATAATTACATCAAAGATAAAGAACGTACTAGTTATCACATCAGGTGCATTGCCATCCTCGCGGCGTCTAACTGCATATACCAATCCTGGCTGTCTTGCATCCGTGTTACCTCTAGAACCATTGCCTCGACCCAATGCACCTTGACCACGTCCAACCCCATTACCACCACGGTGATCCACGACCTCTCGGTGGTGCCGAGTTCCTCTTGCCATTTGTGCCCGATATTACGAACTTCCCGAGTCGTATCCATGCGTCGAGGGCAATTCTTATATTGATGATCCCTTGAACCACATTTATAACAAGCACCCGTTTTCCTCGGCCTCTCTCTCCGGAATGTCGTTTCCCACATTCAGTACAGTCTCGACTCTGATTATTAGCTACAGGTGCTCTTCCTTGAGCTAGCTCATCATTCCGAGGCCTCTTCAGAAACCTTTTTGAAGAACCCGAATACTTTATATCTCTTTTGCCTCTAACTCTTTCCCGATTCTGACGTTCTGAGCTCTTAGCCTCTCCGGCTATCTTGGCTTTCTCCACAAGCGTGGCAAAAGTTCTAACTTGTTATGGGGCTATCAGAATCCGCAACTCATCATTCAACCCATCCTCAAAGCGTACACAACGCTCATGGTCCGTTGGCACTATTGCCCGAGCATAGCGACTCAGACGTAAAAACTCAGCTTCATAAGTTGCCACCGTCTTATTTCCTTGAATCAGATTCAAAAATTCCTTCCTTCGGGCGTCCACATAACTTGTGCCTACATATTTCCCACGAAAGGCGACTTTGAAGAACTCCCAATTAACTAATGCGACTTGATGCCTTCTCGCATGATAAGCCACCATTGATAAGCTTCGTCCCTTAGCAAGGACACCGCTCCTCTTAGTTTCGTTCTCTGATTGCACTCGAGGTCTTCCATAATTCGCTCCACCGCCTCAAGCCAATATTCGGCAACATTTGGAGCTACACATGAGACACCTTTGAAAACCTCAGCACCACTTGATTTCAGTCGCTCCGATATTGACCCTCGATTTGTTGGCCCAACTCTAGGTCCAGCGACCCTTTCATGGACTCGCAGCATTGCTCGTGTTAAAGCATTATCTTCTTCCATATGATCATGTGATCCCGTCTCACTCTCGAGCGATGCAGGTGCATCCATTTCCGGCACATGACCCGGCGCTTCAGACGCAACACCTCGTCCCTCTACCACGGCCACGTCTACCGCGTCCACGACCACGTCCTCTAGTGCTTATAATAACTGATTCGATTTATTATGGTTACAAGTTTTATGAATCAGAATACTATTTCAGTGTTTATTAACGATGTTTTATGAGATATAAGAGGTAAAGTTGTTTTCGCAATCACGTCCTATAGTCTCAATCTCTATTGTTTTCAACACCTAAAACTAGAAGTTCTAGAGTGTTCCTATGATCATATCACAATAATAACAATCAATATACAAATACTTACTTGACTTGGTGCCGGATGCTCGTGGTGCCATACTACCTTTAGAACATAAATTTTAAAAATTTAAACTGTTTCTCAAACAAAATTGTTGTTGAACCCAACCACAGCCGAGTTTTGAAACTGGCTCTGATACTATTAAATGTAACACCCCAAACCAGGTCTATGCGTTAAGACGAGATTTGGTTTGTTACATCGATCTATCATTCATTTAATACTCTAATGTTTTAGGTAAATGATTCTATAAAACCTTTCAAAAATGATGTTTAGTTGAAAATTTAGAAAAATGATTTAAAATTTGATGAATTAAGAAATACTAGTTTGAAATCTTATCATTTAGTACTTTAATTGTTTAAATCTTTAAAGTAGTTTTTAAAGAGTTCAAAAGGATTTAAAAACACGAATAGTTAAAGCATCTTCAACGTTTTAAAGGAAATTTAAATCCATCCACACACATAAAAATCCATAAAAGTATTAATAGAGGCCTTATTACATCATACCCAAAATAGTAATTAAAAGAAATTACTTAATAAAAGTTCATAGTTTATAAAAACCCATATTCGTAGTATGGCCTCCATGAAGTCATCCTTGGCCCAAGCCTTCACAATTTCTATTACCCGAAATGGTTAAAAGATAGAGTGAGTTACTCGAGAACTCGTGTGTAACTCACTTACCACGTTCATTGAGCCGGATAATCAAGGCATTGTTTTGGGCTTGAGCCCATTTACGAATATAATATAATAAATTAAATGCATACAAAATGAAATTTCCCAACCAAACCTAATTTCCATCCGCTACACACCCCCGTACCAACCAACACACCTGTGGGGATCAAGTCAACCCACCCCGCCAACACACCAATCGTAGGCAATAAGCCGTTTTAAATATATTGTGGTGCACCACCGAACTAGATTGTGACAAAGTCACCAAACTAGAGGCATTAAGCCATTAAAATTTTGTGGCAAAGCCACCGAACTAGATTTTTGGCAACAGGCCTTTCTTCTCTTCATCAGTTATCCCAACCCATGCAATTAGGTATGCATAACAATTTATATCCATGTAATAATTTAACAAAAGGCCTACCATACATGTGAGTCTATATTACAAATTTTCATTTGAGCCCATAAGATAAAATAGCATTTAGCCCAATTAGCAATCTAGCTAACTTGGGCCCATATATCGATCTAGCAGTTTTTCGGCCCATTTAACGATCTAGCAAATTTTTGGCCCATTTAACGATCTAGCAATTTTCAGCCCATTTAACGATCTAGCAATTTTCGGCCATTTAACGATCTAGCAATTTTTGGCCCATTTAACGATCTAGCAGTTTTCGGCCCATTTAACGATCTAGTAGTTTTCGGCCCATTTATTTAACGGTTTTCATACATTTACACAAAAGTGTTAATTACTATGTATTTTCCGATTTTGCCATCTTTACTATTTTATCCCAATATTTACGGTTTAGTATCTATCCCGAGAGATAAGTGTGAAGTTACACACCTGGTTACTGTGAGAACTAGACTTTCCCGCTCGGCGATACCTAAACGCATCACGATAAATTAGAACACTATAATTTATTCACATATCGAATCTTAGAAATAACGATCTAGACTTTACCCTCAAAATTTCGAACCACTTCTATTTGTGGTTTCTCCTCGATTGATGGTTCGTTACTGATAAAAATCCACGAACAAACAAAGGTTCGGAGTACGAATGATTTCAAACAACCGATTCTCCTCGGATGAGCGTCCACAACCCGGTGGAAAATCTCGGATTCTTGAAACAGATCCTTTGCTTAAACTTAGGGGAATAAGCGGAACCACCCCTCTTCCAACACTATTCACCACCCTTTTTCGTCCCTATTTTGGTTATTTCTAATGACAAAAGATCATGAGTCCGACTAAATATATCGAAATTATGACTAACGGTTACAAGGGTAAGATTGCCTTACCACAAAATATCCTTGTTCCACAATATGCGAATTGAGCGATACGTCCCCTAAATTGAAATCGAGTTATAATCCATCTATATCAAAATGACGAGTAATATGAGGATCTTTGAATAAACTCCTTACCATAACTCTTTAGATCGATTCCAACGATTCACTATACTCACGAACACTTGAGTTTCGGTCCTCCAAAATCACACTATTGTCCACGATTGAAAAAGAAACGTTTGAGAAGAATACCTATGTATAGTAGGAGATTCGGCTATGAATATCAAAGGAAGGGAAAAATGGTTCGGCAATGGAGCAATCTAGCATTTGGCCATGAGAGAAAATAATGAAGAAAATTTAGTTGAGAAGAAAGTAGAAGGATGAAGGAAGGAGATGATGTTGATTCGGTTTTCAAGAGAGAAAAGAGAAAATAAAAGAGATGAGTTTAGGAGTAAGGTACATTCGGCAATGGCGAAAAGGAGAAGGAAACGAAAATGATCTTAGCTTTGGTATTTCGGCCAAAAGAGAAAATGTCTTGAGATGCTAAGCAAAAATGTGTCCAAATGCTAACATGAAATGGTCAAAAACAAAGCTTACCAAAAGCTCAAATTCGGCTAAAAGAAAGGTTGAGAAGAGAATTGCAAATTTTGCACAAAAATGCTAGAAATGACCAAAAGCTAACTCCTAATCCTAGCCAAGCTACTAACACATTCGGCCAACCCCCTTAGTCCACAATGCCGTCCATGTTCAAGGTCAAAATGGCCATGAAGAAGTTACCAAAACATCAACCTTGATTCAAGCCTTGCAATCCTCCATTTTCCTAAAGTTTGAGAATCTTATCCCCAAAATCAAGCCATTCCATCCCTTAAATCATGCTTGCCATAAACCTTAATATCCTTACCATAAAAATTTAGTCCATCTTATCCATGTTTATTGCTTGGCCGACACATGCTAGGAAAAACCAAAAATAAAAGCTCCTAATTTGCATGCTAGGAGATTCGAACCTCTCCCCTCAAGTCCAACTTATGGCGCCATCACCACTTTGCCAATTACTTATCTTATGCTAATTTTAGACACTTAAATTAACTTAAGTATCAGTGTCACTTGATCCACTTCAATAAATTCTCAATACTAAAAATTATTCTATACCAGAATACTTCTATGTCATTTTCAAGGCTATAATAACACGAAAAAGAAGAAAGGAAAATTTTCATTCACAAGCTAAACACCAAAACATGCAACATATCGATACTCGGATTTTTAGGATGTTACATGTACACTGTAGCACATACATATCACTGGTAAAGGAATCTGGTATAGCTCATTCAATTTTGAGATACACGTGAATTTTTAACCATCAACATAGCAAGTGCATACACAACTTCAAAATATTAGAAAAATAGGACGACACACATAATGAATATGTGTGCCTGTAATGCAAGTGTACTATATCTCACATTGCTTTTTCCATATGTTATTATCGTCCTGGTGTTTGGTTTGGAGTGGACGTAATAGTTCAATCCCAGTTTTAACGCAGAAACCCATGTACGACATAATCATCTTTATTGAACCTTATTTTCGTGATCCGTTTAATGCCATTTAAGAATTATAAAGGGAAGTATAAATGTGTGTCTTTGAATTAATATTTAGATTTGTATTAATTAAAGTTAATGCTAATTAAACTGAAATATTAAAGTTTTATTTTATTGTAACGTATTCTAGTCCAATGTGGTTATAACACTTCCTATAAATGCCAGTTTATTTCCTTGTGAATCTTGTTCGAAATTAATTTTACGAACCAAATTTAACTAGTAACATCAGTCGTCGCAAGATGGCAAGCCTTAATGTTTATTCCATCCTACTGGTTTTATTCTTAACTTGCGGGGCAGTAATGGCTACGAAGGAGAACGACCAGATTATTAAGGAAAATAATTGTGAAACTAAAATGGGTTTGCCATGTGTTCTAGAAGCTTTCACCGCTATTTTCCAGATAGGCAGTATTTCTAACAAGTGTTGCCGTGAACTTGTTGTGTTGGGAAAAGTTTGCCACTCAAAGATTATTAAAAAGGACCATTGAAAATCCTCTATTCAAAGACCTAAACCCATCGACAATTATAGCGAAGAGCATTTATACATGGAATAATTGCCTTGCATTGATCGATTCACCATCTCCGTCTGCTTAAGGATATAGTATTGCTTAAGCTAACAAACGGTTACAAGACGAACGCAGACAAAATTATTTTTGTCTTTATTTTTGATATTGTTCCAATGCTTCCTTAAAATGTGTCATGAGATTTAAGCCCGGTGAAATTATATTTAGTTATGCGGAAATTAAATGGTTCTAGAGATGCCATTACTTAATACACTATGATTTTATACAGGCCATTATTTTTAATTTTATAGCATTGGAACTCGATAACCATCTCAAATCGAGCACTAGGTATTGTTTCACATTGGTTAAATTGACAAAAATATAATTATTAAAATCATTAAGATCGTTTCAATAATGTGAAATTGGAATGTTCTAGCGTGGTGTGAAATTGAAACAATCTCGATTCCTTGAAAGTCATTATCCAAATTAAACTCACATTGCCTTTAAGAAAAAAAAAACCTTGACTTCTCGAAGTTCTGAAAAGACACATATCGTGCCAGGAAATATCCTCCATGGGACATGCATTATAATTTGTAATAGTTCCTTGCCTATGGACTCCTTTGTTTCATTTTCCATTTTCACTCCTTCGATACTAATCTGTTAGTTTTGGCCTCTTTATTTTTCATTGAGGAGAGGTAATCTTGAAATCATCGTCGAAAGTGATGTAACACTTCAAAGTCTTAACTTGATTTTCCTATTCTTCTTTGTTTAGATTACTTTTTTTAACAATATCGAGAATGAAACTCCAAATATGTCGGTGACGTACGTCCCACATTCTCCCTATTAAAAAAGGTTCAATTTATATAAAAACTAAATCCTATCCATTATTTGGGCAATACCTACGAGAGTTACAGAAATGTAACTTCATTTGTTATTTCCAATTTAACTCTCTAAGAGAAATTTTCATTTTCCAAGTTCCATTACTTATTCCACTAAAAGCTTCCATTCATATTTCAGTAAAATTGGGTCGGAATGCTTACAGTTAAAAAGTTAACGTAGAACGAAGAATACAATAATAGAATTGGAGTCCCACGATAAAGACATACATCGGCTTAATTTCAGAACGAGAAATATTTTTGATTTATTAATTTTGAATTTCAATCATTTAGTTGCCATTTTCCATTTTACTAATATGATAAGTGTGATAAAAACTTTTTAACAACAACAAGGTTATAAGAATTTACGCTTCACATAATTATGTGTACACTGTAGCACATACATATCACTGGTAAAGGAATCTGGTATAGCTCATTCAATTTTGAGATACACGTGAATTTTTAACCATCAACATATCAAGTGCATACACAACTTCAAAATATTAGAAAAATAGGACGACACACATAACGAATATGTGTGCCTGTAATGCAAGTGTACTATATCTCACATTGCTTTTTCCATATGTTATTATCGTCCTGGTGTTTGGTTTGGAGTGGACATAATAGTTCAATCCCAGTTTCAACACAGAAACCCATGTACGACATAATCATCTTTATTGAGCCTTATTTTCGTGATCCGTTTAATGCCATTTAAGAATTATAAAGGGAAGTATAAATGTGTGTCTTTGAATTAATATTTAGATTTGTATTAATTAAAGTTAGTGCTAATTAAACTGAAATATTAAAGTTTTCTTTTATTGTAACGTATTCTAGTCCAATGTGGTTATAACACTTCCTATAAATGCCAGTTTTTTCCTTGCGAATCTTGTTCGAAATTTAATTTCTGAACCAAATTTAACTAGTAACATCAGTCGCGCATATGGCAAGCCTTAATGTTTATTCTGTCCTTCTGGTTTTATTCTTAACTTGCGGGCGAAGAATGGCTACTGAAGGAGAACGACACGATTATTAAGGAAAATAATTGTGAAACTAAAATGGGTTTGCCATGTGTTCTAGAAGCTTTCACCGCTATTTTCCAGATAGGGAGTATTTCTAACAAGTGTTGCCGTGAACTTGTTGTGTTGGGAAAAGTTTGCCACTCAGCATTAGTAAAAAGGACCCTTGAAAATCCTCTATTCAAAGACCTAAACCCATCGGCAATTATAGCGAAGAGCATTAATACGTGGAATAATTGCCTTGCATTGATCGATTCACCATCTCCGTCTGCTTAAGGATATAGTATTGCTTAAGCTAACAAATGGTTACAAGACGTAACGGGCCCAAAATTATTTTTTGTCTTTATTTTTGATATTGTTCTGAATGCTTCCTTAAAATGTGTCATGAGATTTAAGCCCAGTGAAATTATATTTAGTTGTACGGAAATTAAATGGTTCTAGAGATGCCATTACTTAATACACTATGATTTTATACAGGCCATTATTTTTAATTTTATAGCATTGGAACTCGATAACCATCTCAAATCGAGCAGTAGGTATTGTTTCACATTGGTTAAATTGACACAAATATAATTATTAAAAACATTAAGATCGTTTCAATAATGTGAAATTGGAATGTTCTAGCGTGGTGTGAAATTGAAACAATCTCGATTCCTTGAAAGTCATTATCCAATTTAAACTCACATTGCCTTTAAGGAAAAAAAAAACCTTGACTTCTCGAAGTTCTGAAAAGACACATATCGTGCCAGGAAATATCCTCCATGGGACATGCACTATAATTTGTAATAGTTCCTTGCCTATGGACTCCTTTGTTCCATTTTCCATTTTCACTCATTCGATACTAATCTGTTAGTTTTGGCCTCTTTATTTTTCGTAGAGGAGAGGTAATCTTGAAATCATCGTCGAAAGTGATGTAACGCTTCAAAGTCTTAACTTGATTTTCTTATTCTTCTTTGTTTAGATTACTTTTTTTTAAAAATATCGAGAATGAAACTCCAAATATGTCGGTGACGTACGTCCCACATTCTCCCTACTAAAAAAGGTTCAATTTATATAAAAAGTAAATCCTATCCATTATTTGGGCAATACCTACGAGAGTTACAGAAATGTAACTTCATTTGTTATTTCCAATTTAACTCTGTAAGAGAAATTTTCATTTTCCAAGTTCCATTACTTATTCCACTAAGAGCTTCCATTCATATTTCAGTAAAATTGGGTCGGAACGCTTACACTTAAAAAGTTAATGTAGAACGAAGTATACAATAACAGAATTGGAGTCCCATGATAAAGACATACATCGGCTTAATTTCAGAATGGGAAATATTTTTGATTTATTAATTTTGAATTTCAATCATTTAGTTGCCATTTTCCATTTTACTAATATGATAAGTGTGATAAAAACTTTTTAACAACAACAAGGTTATAAGAATTTACGCTTAGCATAATTATTTGTACAATCGTAGCACATACATATCATCGTAAAGGAATCGTATAGCTCATTCAATTTTGAGGTACACGTGAATTTTTAACCATCAACATAGCAAGTGCATACACAACTTCAAAATATTAGAAAAATAGGACGACACACATAACGAATATGTGTGCCTGTAATGCAAGTGTACTATATCTCACATTGCTTTTTCCATATGTTATTATCGTCCTGGTGTTTGGTTTGGAGTGGGCGTAATAGTTCAATCCCAGTTTCAACGCAGAAACCCATGTACGACATAATCATCTTTATTGAACCTTATTTTCGTGATCCGTTTAATGCCATTTAAGAATTATAAAGGGAAGTATAAATGTGTGTCTTTGAATTAATATTTAGATTTGTATTAATTAAAGTTAATGCTAATTAAACTGAAATATTAAAGTTTTCTTTTATTGTAACGTATTCTAGTGCAATGTGGTTATAACACTTCCTATAAATGCAAGTATTTTTCCTTGCGAATCTTGTTCGAAATTAATTTTACGAACCAAATTTAACTAGTAACATCAGAGTCGCGCAGTATGGCAAGCCTTAATGTTTATTCCGCCCTACTGGTTTTATTCTTAACTTGCGGGGCAGTAATGGCTACGAAGGAGAACGACCTGATTATTAAGGAAAATAATTGTGAAACTAAAATGGGTTTGCCATGTGTTCTAGAAGCTTTCACCGCTATTTTTCCAGATAGGGAGTATTTCTAACAAGTGTTGCCGTGAACTTGTTGTGTTGGGAAAAGTTTGCCACTCAGCATTAGTAAAAAGGACCCTTGAAAACCCTCTATTCAAAGACCTAAACCCATCGACAATTATAGCGAAGAGCATTAATACGTGGAATAATTGCCTTGCATTGATCGATTCACCATCTCTGCCTGCTTAAGGATATAGTATTGCTTAAGCTAACAAACGGTTACTAGACGTAACGGGCCCAAAATTATTTTTTGTCTTTATTTTTGATATTTTTCCGAATGCTTCCTTCAAATGTGTCATGAGATTTAAGCCCAGTGAAATTATATTTAGTTGTACGGAAATTAAATGGTTCTAGAGATGCCATTACTTAATACACTATGATTTTATACAGGGCATTATTTTTAATTTTATAGCATTGGAACTCGATAACCATCTCAAATCGAGCACTAGGTATTGTTTCACATTTGTTAAATTGACACAAATATAATTATTAAAAACATTAAAATCGTTTCAATAATGTGAAATTTGAATGTTCTAGCGTGGTGTGAAATTGAAACAATCTCGATTCCTTGAAAGTCATTATCCACTTTAAACTCACATTGCCTTTAAGGAAAAAAAAACCTTGGCTTCTCGAAGTTCTGAAAAGACACATATCGTGCCAGGAAATATCCTCCATGGGACATGCACTATAATTTGTAATAGTTCCTTACCTATGGACTCCTTTGTTTCATTTTCCATTTTCACTCCTTATATACTAATCTGTTAGTTTTGGCCTCTCTATTTTTCGTTGAGGAGAGGTAATCTTGAAATCATCGTCGAAAGTGATGTAACGCTTCAAAGTCTTAACTTGATTTTCTTATTCTTCTCTGTTTAGATTACTTTTTTTAACAATATCGAGAATGAAACTCCAAATATGTCAGTGACGTGTCGTCCCCACATTCTCCCTATTAAAAAGGTTCAATTTATATAAAAACTAAATCCTATCCATTATTTGGGCAATACCTACGAGAGTTACAGAAATGTAACTTCATTTGTTATTTCCAATTTAACTCTCTAAGAGAAATTTTCATTTTCCAAGTTCCATTACTTATTACACTAAGAGCTTCCATTCATATTTCAGTAAAATTGGGTCGGAACGCTTACACTTAAAAAGTTAATGTAGAACGAAGTATACAATAACAGAATTGTTGTCCCACGATAAAGACATACATCGGCTTAATTTCCATACGGGAAATATTTTTGTTTTATTAATTTTTAATTTCAATCATTTAGTTGCCATTTTTCATTTTACTAATATGATAAGTGTGATAAAAACTTTTTAACAACAACAAGGTTATAAGAATTTACGCTTCGCATAATTATTTGTACACTGTAGCACATACATATCACTGGTAAAGGAATATGGTATAGCTCATTCAATTTTGAGATACACGTGAATTTTTAACCATCAACATAGCAAGTGCATACACAACTTCAAAATATTAGAAAAATAGGACGACTGTAACACCCCAAACCTGGTCTATGCGTTAAGACCAGATTTGGTATGTCACACAAAACGAACATACATCTAGTCATTTATTGATTTAAATAAAACAGATCCTCAAAACTATTTTGGAATTGAAGTTTATTAAAAACCGAGGTTAATTTAAAATCTATGATTTAAGACATAAGAGTTTATAAATTAAAACTTAGAAATTAATTGGTAGAATTTTTACGAGAAGTTTAAAAGAGTTCAAAAGGAAATTTGAAGACAAGATTCTTAAAGAATTTTACAGAAAAATTTACGAGAATAAAATATTTAAGAAAAACCCCTTTTTGCACGAGAATTTAAGAAAACATTTAAAAAAAAATAGAATAGTCCCATTTTAGTATTTAAACATAATTAAAATCCATCCACAAGTAAAAATCCATAAAAATAATACCAGAGGCCTTATTACATCATAGCTGAAATAGTAATTAAATAAAAATACTTAAGAGTAGTTCAAAGTTCACAAAACCATCATTCAAGTATGGCCTCCACGAAGTCATCCCCGCCCAAGCCTCCATTAATGATCGTTACATGAGATGGGTAAAGGAAACGGGGTGAGTTACATAGAACTCGATGTGTAACCCACTTACCAAGTCCATCAATAAACCATTTAAGCATTTAATTGAGCTTGAGCCCATTTACAAATGTAGAATATAACATGTATAAAATGCATGTGATATGCAATTCCCAACCAAGCCTAAACTTCCATCCGCTACACACCACCAAGTACCAACCAAAGACACTGTGGGGAGCTTTAGTCACCCACCCCGCCAACACACCAACCGGGCATTAAGCCATATATTAAATGGGCATGAAGCCATCAATCGGGCACGGAAGCCATTAATCGGGCACGAAGCCATTAATCGGGCACGAAGCCATTATTAATCGCGAAGCCATTATCTGGGCACGAAGCCATTAATTGGGCACGAAGCCATCTTCTCTTCGTCAATTATCCCAACCCATGCAATCATGTATATAAAATGCATGACAATTCATTCATATGATAATTCCATCATAAGGCCCATAAAAAAATTATTACAAATCTGGCCCATTTCACAATTTGGCCCTTTTCACAATTTGGCCCTTTTCACAATTTGTCCCATTTCACAATTTGACCCTTTTCACAATTTGGCCCATTATATCTCATATCATACTTGGCCAATTTTATCAAATAACTCATATGGCCCATTTATCACATGGGGCCCAAAATGTCACTTTTTATCATTTTAGCCCATTAAGGGCGATTCCGAAATTTTCACGATTTCAATACCGATTACATGCTCTTAACACTAAAGTGTTAATATACCATATTTTCCGATCTCACCAACTTTGCGATTTTTTTTTTAGACTAATGCTTAATTACGGTAAAGTCATCTAACCCATGAGATAAGTGTGAGATTACACACCTAATTACGGTGAGGACTATACTTTCCCAATCGTCGATACCTAAATACGTATCACGCTTGGTTAGAACACTAATACTTAATATAAATCTATGCTAAAGATAAGCGATCTAGATCTTTACCCTCGGAATCTCGAACAACTACTATTTGGCGGTTCTCCCCGGTTGACGGTTCACAACCCGGTGGAAAATCCCGAATAGCTTATGGCTCCGAACTACGAACAACTTCGAATAATTGATTCTCCCCGGATGAGGGTCCACAACCCGGTGGAAAATCTCGAATTGCCGAAATAGCCCTTCGCTTGAATCTAGAGGGAATAGCGAATCCGCCCCTCTTTCGAACACTATTCACCACCCTTTTCGACCCCATCTTGCACGAAATCTTACGTTCACGGGATGAAAATCGAGCGATAACGTTCGTAAGATAAATTTGATTAGTAACCCATCTTTGACGAAATAACGAGTAATATGGAAGTCCTTGATAGAAACCCTTACCTTAACACTTTGAATCGAATCCTAGCGATTCACGATGATTACAAATACTCTGAGTTTCGGCCTTCTCTATATCACTATAAAGACGACAAAGATTGTCTAAGAGAAAGAGATAGAGGATACTTTCGGTCAAAAGACCCTCCCAAACAAAAGTAGATTCGGCAAAAGAAAAGATAAAAAATTAAAGAATCGAAGAGGGTTCTTACCAATTAATCAAAACGAATGCAAAGAAAATTATTGATAAGAAAATATATATGAAGAGGAAGATTCGGCTAAGAAGAAAAATGGAAGAAAGTGATACTAGCAATATTCGGCCATGGAGGAAAAGAGAAAGGAGAAAATATGTTTGTAAGAAAGAGCAAAATGGAGAAAGAAAGAAATAAAGGATGAGAGGTTTGTGTTTCGGTTTTCAAAGGTGAAAAAGGAGCAAAGAGAGGGATTTGGGACAAGAGAGCATTCGGCAATGGAGAAGAAAAGAAAAAAGAGAAAAAATGGTCATTGTGTTTTTTCGGTGTTTTACGGCACAAGGGAAGAGTGACTTGAGAGGTTTGGCAAAATATGACCAAATGATCAAAAAGAAATGACCAAAAGAAGAAAACAAGATGTTCACTAATGCACAAAATGCATTCGGCTAGGGAGAGAAAGATGAAAAGAAAAGATTTTGTGAAAAGCACAAAATGACCAAAATAAAAGTGACCAAACTTGCTACACATTCTTACCAATACCTCCAACAACATTCGGCCACCCCCTAGCCCCCAAAACCGTCCAAGTTCATGGACAAAGTTTGGCCATTCCAAACTTTCCAAAACACACCCCTTAAAAAGTGCCTTGTGTTCCCCCTACATACCATAAGCTCATGATTCCTTTGCCTATGTTCAAATATTGCCTTAAACCATTAGCCACCTTGCCATAAAAATAAAGTCCAACCTACCAAAAATAGAGCTTGGCCGACACATGCTAGAAGAGTGCAAAAATTAAAGTCACAAAATGCATACCATGGGATTCGAACCTCTTCCCTCAAGCAACACTCATGGCGCCAACTCCACTTTACCAATTGCTCATTTTTTGCTAACTTTTGTCACTTAATTTCCTTAAACATCAAGGTTACTTGTTCCACTTCAATAAAGTACTCATTACTAAAATTTATTCTAATACCAAATAAATCCCGAGCCTTCTCAAGACTATATTAAACACACAAATTGAATCATTCACAAGCTAAGCACCAAAATTATGCAACATATCGATACTCAATTTTTAGGATGTTACAATTCTACCCCCTAAAAGAAAATTTTGTCCTCGAAATTTACCTGGTTAAAAGAGGTGAGGATATTGTTGCCGAATTGCGTCCTCAGGCTCCCACGTAGCTTCCTCCGCATTGTGATTACGCCATAGAACCTTAACCAACGGTACCGACTTCTTTCTTAGCACCTTAACATCTTGATCTAAAATTTTCACCAGTTCCTCCTCGAAAGACAAGTCCGGCCTTATCTCTACTTCTTCTACCGGTACTATGTGAGACGGATCCGATCGATAACGCCTTAACATAGAGACATGGAAGACACTATGAATCTGACTCAACTCCGGGGGTAATTCAAGCTGATAGGCCACTGGTCCTACACGCTTCAACACACGGTACGGTCCAATGAACCTAGGGCTCAACTTGCCCTTCCTTTCAAATCTGAAAATCTTCTTCCAAGGTGAGACTTTCAGAAAGACCTGATCTCCCACCGCAAACTCAATATCCCTACGCTTCAGATTTGCATACGACTTTTGTCTATCCGAAGCTTCCTTTAACCGTGCTCGAATCACCTTTACCTTTTCTTCCGCCTCAGATACCATTTCAGGACCCAACAACTGCCATTCCCCCAATTCAGTCCAACAAGTAGGGGTACGACACCTACGACCATATAACGCTTTATAAGGTGCCATTTGGATACTGGATTGGTAATCATATTATATCGCGAACTCGCCAACGGTAGAAAATCTTCCCAACTATCTCTGAAATCAATCACACAACCCCTTAACATGTCTTCCAAAATCTGGATTACTCTTTCCGACTGACCATCTGACTGAGGATGAAAAGCCGTACTGAAGTCTAACTTTGTTCCCAAAGCCTCATACAAAGCTTTCCAAAACTGTGATGTAAACCTAGGATCCCTGTCCGATATAATAGACACTGGTACCCCATGCAACCTCACAATCTCCGATAAGTACAACTTAGCCAACTTTTGCAGTGAGTAATTCGTACGAACTGGTAGAAAATAGGCAGTCTTCGTTAACCGATCCACTATCACCCAGACGGAATCTTTCTTAGTAGGTGTTAAGGGTAACCCACTCACAAAGTCCATCGTTATCCGCTCCCATTTCGATAAAGGAATCTGTACCGATTGCAATAAGCCCGACGGTAATTGGTGTTCCGCCTTCACTTGTTGACAAGTCAAGCACTTACCCACGAAATCAGTAACCTCCCATTTTAACCTTGGCCACCAATGCTGCTAACGGAGGTCTCGATACATCTTATTTCCTCCGGGGTGCATAGCATAAGGGCTACTATGCGCCTCCCGCAGAATCATTTGTCTCAAATCCGAATCCATGGGCATACAAACTCTTCCACGAAAACACAAACACTTCATCCTTGTTCATTCCAAAATCCCCTATTACACCACTTTGAACTTGTTGCATTAACGGACCCAACTTTTCATCTGATAACTACTTTTCCTTGATCTGTTCCTAACCACAAAGGCTTAACTGGAAGTTCCGCTAGCGACTGCCATCTTCATACAAACTGAGATGAGCAAACATTGCTCTTAACTCCGATACTACCTTACGACTCAACGCGTCTGCCACCACGTTAGCCTTTCCAGATGATACTCGATTGAGAAGTCATAATCCTTTAACAGCTCCACCCACCTCTGTTGTCTCAAGTTCAACTCCTTTTGGGTAAGGAGGTACTTAAGACTCTTATGATCTGTATAAATAATAGACTTCTCACCGTAGAGATAATGCCTCCAAATCTTTAAAGCAAACACCACCGCAGCCAACTCCAAGTCATGAGTAGGATAATTGACTTCGTACGGCCTTAACTGACGAGAAGCATAAGCCACCACTTTTCCACCTTGCATCAGCACACATCCTAAACCCGTGTGTGACGCATCACAGTAAACGATAAACTATTTTCCAGCCTCGGGTTGAATCGATCTTTGGCGCTTAGTCAAAATCTTCTTCGGTTTCTCAAAACTCTCTTGTTGTTTATCGGTCCACACATACGGTACTCCCTTTACGCAATGACTTAGTTAGGGGTGCGAAGAATCAAATAAAACCCCTCAACAAAACGTCTATAAAAACCAGCCAAACCTAAGAAACTCCGAATCTCAGCCACTGTCTTTGGTGGTTTCCAATCCAACACAGCCTCTACCTTCCGAGGATAAACTCTTATTCCTTCAGCTGACACCACATGACCCAAGAAAGTCACTTCCTTCAGGCAAAATTCACACTTACTGAATTTGGCATAAAGTTGCTTATCTCGCAGTATTTGCAATACTATGCGCAAATGTGAGTCATGCTCTTCTTTATTCCTCGAGTATACCAAGATATCATCTATGAACACCACCACGAACCGATCTAGATAGGGTTAAAAGACTCGGTTCATCATGTCCATAAATGCAGCTGGTGCATTGGTCAAACCAAACGGCATCACCAAAAACTCATAATGTCCATAATGAGTTCGGAATGTCGTCTTATGAATATCTGCCTCCTTAACCTTGAGTTGATGATAACCCGATCTCAAATCAATCTTGGAGAAAACTGAAGCTCCTCTCAATTGATCAAATAGGTCATCGATTCTTGGCAATGGATACCTATTCTTGATCGTCAATTTATTCAACTGCCTATAATCAATACACATACGCATCGACCTATCCTTCTTCTTGACGAACAAAACTGGTGCTCCCCACGGAGACACACTCGGTCGGATAAATCCCCGATCCAATAATTCTTTAATTTGTGCTTTAAGCTCCGCTAACTCCTTCGGCGCCATTCTGTAAGGAGCAATAGACACCGGAGCCGTTCCAGGCAAAAGCTCAATGCCAAATTCTACTTCCCGATCTGGAGGTAGACCAGGAAGTTCTTCGGGAAAGACATCTGAAAATTCTTTCATCGTTCTCACACCTTCCACTGATAATTCCTTGGCATCCAAAGCACTAATGAAGGCTAGGAACGCTCCATACCCTTTTCGCACCAACTTTTCTGCCTTTAAAGTAGATACCACATTTGCCAAAAAGTTCCTTCGCTCGCCTATCATTACTACCTCCTTATCATCCAAAGTCCTTATTGACATCCGCTTTTCAGCGCAATCCAATTGCGCCCGATGCTTTACCAACCAATCCATGCCCAAAATAAGATCGAACTCGCCGAAAGGCAGTTCCATCAAATCCGCCAAAAATATTTCTCTTTGAATTTCTAACGGCACGTCTCTATACAATTTATTCACGACCACAGACTGTCCTAAAGGACTAATTACCGTCATCACTCTATCGATAATCTCATATCTAATATTCAGATTTCCAGATATGGTACTAGCAACGTATGAGTGGGTAGACTCGATATCTATTAAAGCAGTAACAGGTACATCAAAGATGAAGAACGTACCAGTTATCACATCAGGTCCATCGCCATCCTCCCGACGCCTGACCGCATAGACCAACCCCAGCTGTCTTGCCTCTGCGTTACCTCTAAAGCCATTACCTCGACCCGTTGCACATTGACCACGTCCAGCACCATTACCACCACGACCTGGTCCATGGCCTCTCGGTGGCTGCTGAGCACCTCCAGCTGGTTGTGCATTAGAGTTACGAGCTTCTTGAGTCAGAGCAGTCCATCGAGGGCAATTCCTAAACTGGTGGTCCTTAGAACCACATTTAAAACAACCACCGGTTCTCTTCCAGCATTCCTCGGGGTGTCGTCTCCCACGATCGACACATTCTTGAATCGATTGGTAGCCACAGTGCTCTAGCTTGAGCGGCTCATCATTCCGAGGCCTCTTTTGGAACCTTTTAGCAGAACCCGAGTACTTAAAATCCCTCTTGCCTCTGACTCTTTCCCGATTCTGGCGTTCTGAGTTCTTAGCCTCTTCGGCTATCTTGGCTTTCTACACAAGCGTGGCAAAAATCCTTTCTTGTTGCGGGGCTATCAGTACCCGTAACTCATCGTTCAACCCATCCTCAAAACGTACACAATGCTCATGATCAGTTGGCACTATTGCGCGAGTATATCGGCTTAAGCGAAGAAATTATGCCTCGTAAGCTGCCACTGTCTTATTCCCTTGTACTAGATTCAGGAATTCCTTCCTCCGGGTATCCACATAGCTTGCCCCGACATACTTCCCTTGGAAAGCAGCTTTGAAGAAATCCCAAGTAACACGTTCAGCCTGGGTGCCTTCTCGCACAGTAAGCCACCATTGATACGCCTCGTCCCTCAACAAGGACACGGCTCATCTTAGTTTCTGCTCGGCAGTACACTCCAGGTCATCCATAATCCGCTCTACAGCCTCGAGCCAATATTCCGCAACATTTGGGGCTACTCCAGAAATACCCCTAAAAGTCTCGGCACCATTAGATCTCGAGCGCTCGATATTGATCCTCGAGCTCATCGGCCCGTTCTAGCCCCAAAGAACCCTTTCCAAAACTCGTAACATTGCACGAGACAAAGCAATATCTTCCCTCATACGGTCGTGGGATCCAATATCCGACACAGGTGATGCCGGTGCATCCATTTCCGGCATATGTCTCGATGCCTCGGACACGGCTCGGCACCTCGGCCTCTACCACGCCACGTCTACCACGTCCACATCCTCTAGCGCTCATAATAGCTAATTTGGTTTAATCGATTACAAGTTTTATGAATCGAAATACTATTTCAGTGTTTATTAACGATATTTTATGAGATATAAGAGATAGAGTTGTTTTCGCAATCACATCCTATAGTCTCAATCTCTATAGTTTCAACACCTAAAACTAGAAGTTCTAGAGTGTTCCTATGATCATATTACAATAATAAACATTCAATATACGAATACTTACTTGACTTGGTGCCGGATGCTCGTGGTGCCATAATACCTTTAAAACATAAATTCTATAAATTTGAAACAGCTTTAAACAAAAATTGTTGTTGAACCCAAACCACAGTCGAGTTTTGAACCTGGCTCTGATACCATAAAATGTAACACCCCAAACCCTGGTCTATGCGTTAAGACCAGATTTGGTATGTCACACAAAACGAACATACATCTAGTCATTTATTGATTTAAATAAAACAGATCCTCAAAACTATTTTGGAATTGAAGTTTATTAAAAATCGAGGTTAATTTAAAATCTATGATTTAAGACATAAGATTTTATAAATTAAAACTTAGAAATTAATTGGTAAAAATTTTACGAGAAGTTTAAAAGAGTTCAAAAGGAAATTTGAAAATAAGATTCTTAAAGAATTTTATGAGAAAAATTCTGAGAATAAAATATTTAAGAAAACCCCTTTTTACACGAGAATTTAAGAAAACATTTATAAAAAAATAGAATAGTCCCATTTTAGTATTTAAACATAATTAAAATCCATCCACAAGTAAAAATCCATAAAAATAATACCGAGGGCCTTATTACATCATATAGCTGAAATAGTAATTAAATAAAAATACTTAAGAGTAGTTCAAAGTTCACAAAAACCATCATTCAAGTATGGCCTCCACGAAGTCATACCCCGGCCCAAGCCTCCATTAATGATCGTTACACGAGATGGGTAAAGGAAACAGGTGAGTTACATAGAACTCGGTGTGTAACCCACTTACCAAGTCCATCAATAAAAACCATTTAAGCATTTAATTGGGCTTGAGCCCATTTACAAATGTAGAATATAACAAGTATAAAATGCATGTGATATGCAATTCCCAACCAAGCCTAAATTTCCATCCGCTACACACCACCCGTACCAACCAGCACACCTGTGGGGAGCTTTAGTCACCCACCCCGCCAACACACCAACTAGGCATTAAGCCATATATTAAATCGGGCATGAAGCCATCAATCGGGCAAGCCATTAATCGGGCACGAAGCCATTAATCGGGCACGAAGCCATTATCTCGGGCGCGGTTATTAATCGGGCACGAAGCCATTAACTGGGCACAAAGCCATCTTCTCTTCGTCAATTATCCCAAACCCTGCAATCATGTATATAAAATGCATGACAATTCATTCATATGATAATTCCATCATAAGGCCCATAAAACAAAATTATTACAAATCTGGCCCATTTCACAATTTGGCCCTTTTCACAATTTGGCCATTTTCACAATTTGGCCCATTTCACAATTTGGCCCATTATATCTCATATCATACTTGGCCAATTTTATTAAATAACTCATATGGCCCATTTATCACATGGGGCCCAAAATGTCACTTTTTATCATTTTAGCCCATTAAGGGCGATTCTGAAATTTTCACGATTTTAATACCGATTACATGCTCTTAACACTAAAGTTTTAATATACCATATTTTCCGATCTCACCAACTTTGCGATTTTTTTTAGACTAATGCTTAATTACGGTAAAGTCATCTAACCCATGAGATAAGTGTGAGATTACACACCTGATTACGGTGAGGACTATACTTTCCCAATCGTCGATACCTAAATACGTATCACGCTTGGTTAGAACACTAATACTTAATATAAATCTATGCTAAAGATAAGCGATCTAGATCTTTACCCTCGAAATATCGAACAACTACTATTTGGCGGTTCTCCCCGGTTGACGGTTCACAACTCGGTGGAAAATCCTGAATAGCTAATGGCTCTGAACTACGAACAACTTCGAATAATTGATTCTCCCTGGATGAGGGTCCACAACTCGGTGGAAAATCTCGAATTGCCGAAACAGCCCTTCTCTTAAATCTAGAGGGAATAGCGAATCTGCCCCTCTTCTGAACACTATTCACCACCCTTTTTGACCCTATCTTGAACGAAATCTTACGTTCACGGGATGAAAATCGAGCGATAACGTTCCTAAGATAAAATTGATTAGTAACCCATCTTTGACGAAATAACGAGTAATATGGAAGTCCTTGATAGAAACCCTTACCTTAACACTTTGAACCGAATCCTAGCGATTCACGATGATTACGAATACTTCGAGTTTCGGCCTTCTCTATATCACTATAAAGACGAGAAAGATTGTCTAAGAGAAAGAGATAGAGGATACTTTCGGTCAAAAGACCCTCCCAAACAAAAGTAGATTCGGCAAAAGAAAAGATAAAAAAAATAAAGAATCGAAGAGGGTTCTTACAGATTAATCAAAACGAATGCAAAGAAAATGATTGATAAGAAAATATATATAAAGAGGAAGATTCGGCTAAGAAGAAAAATGGAAGAAAATGATACTAGCAATATTCGGCCATGGAGGAAAAGAGAAAGGAGAAAATATGTTTGTAAGAAAGAGAAAAATGGAGAAAAAAAGAAATAGAGGATGAGAGGTTTGTGTTTCGGTTTTCAAAGGTGAAAAAGGAGCAAAGAGAGGGATTTGGGACAAGAGAGCATTCGGCAATGGAGAAGAAAAGAAAAAAGAGAAAAAATGGCTTTTGTGTTTTTGGTGTTTTCGGCACAAGGGGAAGAGTGACTTGAAAGGTTAGGAAAAATATGACCAAATGATCAAAAAGAAATGACCAAAAGAAGAAAACAAGATGTTCACTAATGCACAAAATGCATTCGGCTAGGGAGAGAAAGATGAAAAGAAAAGATTTTGTGAAAAGCACAAAATGACCAAAATGAAAGTGACCAAAATTGCTACACATACTTACCAATACCTCCAACAACATTCAGCCACCCCCCTAGCCCCCAAAACCGTCCAAGTTCATGGACAAAGTTTGGCCATTCCAAACTTTCCAAAACACACCCCTTAAAAAGTGCCTTGTGTTCCCCCTACATACCATAAGCTCATGATTCCTTTCCCTATGTTCAAATCTTGCCTTAAACCATTAGCCACCTTGCCATAAAAATAAAGTCCAACCTACCAAAAATAGAGCTTGGCCGACACATGCTAGAAGAGTGCAAAAATTAAAGTCACAAAATGCATACCATGGGATTCGAACCTCTTCCCTCAAGCAACACTCATGGCGCCAACTCCACTTTACCAATTGCTCATTTTTTGCTAACTTTTGTCACTTAATTTCCTTAAACATCAAGGTTACTTGTTCCACTTCAATAAAGTACTCATTACTAATATTTATTCTAATTCTGAATAAATCCCGGGCCTTCTCAAGACTATATTAAACACACAAATTGAATCATTCACAAGCTAAACACCAAAATTATGCAACATATCGATACTCAATTTTTAGGAAGTTACAACGACACACATAACGAATATGTGTGCCTGTAATGCAAGTGTACTATATCTCACATTGCTTTTTCCATATGTTATTATCGTCCTGGTGTTTGGTTTGGAGTGGACGTAATAGTTCAATCCCAGTTTCAACGCAGAAACCCATGTACGACATAATCATCTTTATTGAACCTTATTTTCGTGATCGGTTTAATGCCATTTAAGAATTATAAAGGGAAGTATAAATGTGTGTCTTTGAATTAATATTTAGATTTGTATTAATTAAAGTTAATGCTAATTAAACTGAAATATTAAAGTTTTCATTTATTGTAACATATTCTAGTCCAATGTGGTTATAACACTTCCTATAAATGCCAGTTTTTTTCCTTGCGAATCTTGTTCGAAATTAATTTTACAAACCAAATTTAACTAGTAACATCAGAGCCACACAGTATGGCAAGCCTTAATGTTTATTCTGTCCTACTGGTTTTATTCTTAACTTGCGGGGCAGTAATGTCTACGAAGGAGAACGACCAGATTATTAAGGAAAATAATTGTAAAACTAAAATGGGTTTGCCATGTGTTCTAGAAGCTTTCACCGCTATTTTCCAGATAGGGAGTATTTCTAACAAGTGTTGCCGTGAACTTGTTGTGTTGGGAAAAGTTTTCCACTCAGCATTAGTAAAAAGGACCCTTGAAAATCCTCTATTCAAAGACCTAAACCCATCGACAATTATAGCGAAGAGCATTAATACATGGAATAATTGCCTTGCATTGATCGATTCACCATCTCCGTCTACTTAAGGATATAGTATTGCTTAAGCTAACAAGCGGTTACAAGGCGTAACAGACCCAAAATTATTTTTGTCTTTATTTTTGATATTGTTCAATGCTTCCTTAAAATGTGTCATGAGATTTAAGCCCGGTGAAATTATATTTAGTTGTACGGAAATTAAATGGTTCTAGAGATGCCATTACTTAATACACTATGATTTTATACAGGCCATTATTTTTTATTTTATAGCATTGGAACTCGATAACCATGTAACATCCTAAAAATTTGAGCATCGTTATGATGCATGTTTTGGTGTTTAGCTTGTGTATGATTAATTTTTTGCATGCTTAATATAGTCTTGAGAAGGCTCGGGATTATTTAGAACTAGAATAAATTTTAGTAGTGAGTATTTTATTGAAGTGGATCAAGTGATTATAATGCTTGAGTTAATTTAAGTGACGAAAGCTAGCAGAAGATGAGCTAGTAGCAAGGTGGTGTTGGGGCATGAGAGATTGCTTGAGGGGAGAGGTTCGAATCCCATGGATAGCATTTAGGTGACTTTTATTTTTGTACTTGTATGGCATGTGTCGGTCAAGCTTTACTTATGGTAAGGTTGGACAAATTCTTTTATGGGAAGTAGACTAAGGGAAAAAGGCAAGCTTGAATTAAGGGATAGAATTAACTTGATTTTGGGGATAGGATTCTAAAGCTTTAGAAAGTGGAGGAACACAAGGCATGATACAAGGAAGTTGTCTTGGAAACTTTTGCATGGCCACTTTGACCATGTATTTGGACGGCATTATGGACAAAAGGGGGGAGCCGAAATTTGGTGGTTAGTTTGGGGTAGGATGGTAGCTTGTTAGAATTCTTTTGGTCATAATTTTTTTTCTCATCCAAAACATCTTTCCTATCATTTCCTTTCTCTCATAGCCGAATGTGTCTTTAGCTTGGAGAAAACAACTTTGTTGAGTTTCATTTAGGCATTTCTCTTTGACCATTTGGTCATTTTTGCTTATCACTCTAGTATCCCATTGTGTGTCTTTCTCCTAGTGCCGAAACTACCAACACAAAAAGCCATTCCTTTTTCCTTCTCCTTCCCCATTGCCGAATGCATATTGTTCCTAAACTCATCTCTTTTCTCCTTCTCTTTTCTTCTTTTTGAAAACCGAATTATAACACCTTCTCTCCATTCTCTCTTCTTCCTCATTTTTATTTATCATTCAAATATTTTCTTCATTATTTTTCTCTCATGGCGAATGATACTAATCCCATTTTCTTCAATTTTCCCTTCAAAGCCGAATCTTCTATTCATCTATATTGTCTTGTTGATTATTCTTTCAACCCTCGTTTAAACAATAGGTAAGAGCTTTCTTTTTGGTTCTTATGTTGGTTTATGGGTTGTTTTGGCCGAACCTTAAGTGTGGTAAATGAGAGCCTTTTTGATCGAAACCATTGTTCATTTCTCTTAGATAATTTCTTTCGTTATTTTGTTATAGTGAGATAGTGGTGGGTCGAATCATCACATTTTCGAAGACTTCGTAAAGCCATTCGAGTTGGAACATATTTGTCAAGGAATCCTTTGGAAATCACCCGGGATTTTAAGGTAAGTCGAGTTCGCTCTTTTAAGCCATTAGTATTAAATTTCCGATATATGGTAGGACTAGACAAATAAGATAGGGACGAAAAGGGCTGTTAATAGTGTTCGGAAGAGGGGCGGTTCCGCTATTCCCCCTAAATTCAAACGAAGGATTTGTTTGACAATCCGAGATTTTCCACCGGGTTGTGGACCCTCATCCGACGAAAATCAATTATTTGAAGTCATTCGTACTCCTGAGCCATTGTTTGTTCGTGGTTCTTCATCGGGTTATGAACCATCAATCGGGGAGAAATCGCAAATAGTTGTCATTCGAGATTCCATGGGTAAGGATCTAGATCGTTAATCATTAGAATAGTTTTATATTAAATATTAGTGTTCTTGAAACACCCCAAACCCGGCCCACGAGCCTCGACCGGATCTGGCATGCTCTTTGAGTAAAACACTCCCAAGAGCTTGTTCGTTAGTTCGGAAAATTTGGGTTGAGTTGTGATTGAATTGTAAACGGTGTCTATATAGAAGCCTGTAGATAATTAAAACTTTATTTCCGTATTTGAAAACTATAAGTTAAAAGAAATGCCGGTGTTTAAGTGTCAAAACATTAAGAATTCTTTTTTTAGGGAAAAAGGTTAATAATTGTTGATTTAATAATAATTGTTATCATAATAAAACAAATAAAATGCATGCATAAAACAGTCTAATAATAATGGCCTTATTACATCAAAAACAAAAAAAAACCAAATTAAATCCAAAATACTTAAAACATAACAAGTCCGAAATAAAGTAAAGTCCCTAGCTGAGCATGGCCACCACTAAGCTCCTACCGACCCGGTCCATCACTGAGTGTCACCTGAAAAATAATCCCACAACGGGGTGAGTCAAACAGACTCAATGTATAGCAACCACACTAAGCCCTAACGATTCAGGCATATCAGATCATACATATACATATTACAACTTACAAATAATGATGCATTCCCCGAACCCAAACCTAGATGCCATCCGCTACACATCACCCGTACCAACCATCACACCGTGGGGACTACTAAGTCAACCTACCCATCCGCTACACATCATCAAAGGCAGTCGCTGCAGACGACGTGCTCATCGCCCTTATATATTCGTGGCATAGCCACCAGATAATATATTTTGTGACATGAGTCACCACATTCAGATAATATGACCGAAGTCACCAAATTCAGATATTTGTGGTAGCAACCACCAGATCACTTCCCCTTTTTATATAACCCATATGCCCATGTCATACAAAACACACAATATCATGCCATATTCTTTATTCACATTCTTACAGTTTCACATATGTGCCATACCAGATAGTTATCAAATTATACTCATAGTAGGAGTAGGATTACGTACCTGAGTACTTTGTACCATTGCATGGTACCTTAGCCATAACTTCCACATTATTATTAACACATGCATTAAAACAACACCATAAATCTATTAAAACCTAGGGTAGGGCTACACACCTGGTATTACCGCTTTACAGATGTAACACCCCAAACTCGGACAGGACACCACGTCTGAATCTGGTATGTTACGGGGAAAAACGTTTTTGAGTGATCAGATTTTTCGTTTAAAAGCGGGGTGAAAACGTAGGGAATTTGAGGAAAATTGAAGTAGGCTTGTTTGATTAGATTTTGAAAACTTATCCAAAGTATATAGCTAAAAACGAGTTGATTTCATTTAGCATTTCCAATAGTTTCTTAGTGCTATTTTGAAACATTTTTGACTTAGTAGATATCGAGTTTGGTTTGAAAATGATTTGAGTTTACTTTATAGCAAAACATAGTGAGACACCCGATGGCATAGTTTAAAACACATTGCGTTATAGTTTTGAAAACATTACCTTACCAAATTTTAGTAAAGTTTCATACCAAGTTATTTGTTAAGCAGGTTGAGAATCTAATTAAAACATAACCATCATAAAACATAATTTAAAGGCCTTTTACAAATCCAAATTAAATCCCAAATAAAAATAAATAAGCTAAAGTACCCAAAGTGAATAGTCTGAGCAAAACTTTTATTAAAGCATGGCATGTGCACCCGAGTCCACCCGACTCCATGTCCGCGTCTACGGGTCACTGAAATGTCAAAGGAGAGGGTGAGTCGAATGACTCGATGCATAAATCCGCTCCCGATGAAACAACATGCTAACACACATCATACATAGCAACATAATTAATGCAACCCGATCCTAACCATCCGTATCGCCTTTTCTACCCAGTGTGGTACCAAACCACTTTGGTGGTGCCAAACCACCGGTGACATATAGTCACAATGTGTTACCAAAACACTGGTGTCCCAAAGACACAATATCCATCAATGTGGTGCCAAACCACTGGTGTCCCAAAGACACGTTTGTGCTACCAAAGCACTGGTGACCGAAGTCACAAATCCAATGATGGGGCCAACCCATCGTGTGATACCCAATCACTAGCAGACGATCCCATATCTCATGTGGGGCCAACCCACGGTGGTGTCAAACCACAGGGACAAGTCGCAATGAGGTGCCCAACCTCTGGTGTCCCAAAGACACAAATGTGGTACCAAACCACTTTGGTGACCGTAGTCACAATAATCGAATGATGGGGCCAACCCATCGTGTGATACCCAATCACTAGCAGACGATCCCATATCTCATGTGGGGCCAACCCACGGTGGTGTCAAACCACAGGGACAAGTCGCAATGAGGTGCCCAACCTCTGGTGTCCCAAAGACACAAATGTGGTACCAAACCACTGGTGACCGTAGTCACAATAATCGAATGATGGGGCCAACCCATCGTGTGATACCCAATCACTAGCAGACGATCCCATAACTCATGTGGGGCCAACCCACGGTGGTGTCAAACCACAGGGACAAGTCGCAATGAGGTGCCCAACCTCTGGTGACCCAAAGTCACAAAGTGTGTTACCAAAACACTGGTGCTCGTCAGCACAAAATATCACGGCTCCCTCCACTCATATCACCCATCAACATACCAACTCATGAGATCATGCATATCATACAAGTCATGCATATCATGCCAACATGTCTAGTATTACATCTCATAGCATACATAACATAGATCATAATACCCAGGGTATCCATAATAGAACTTGTAATAAATTAGACTTACCCGGATGCGTACACATACCCCGTTTGGGTATCCAATAATCCATCATACTGTCATGATTTTAATAGGCAAACAGGTTTAATAACAATATTACTAAGTATAGTGTGTTAGTTTACACACACGTAAATACGAGTCTAAAAATCCCGACAAAAAGCGATCTAAGGCTCCTTGATTACCGGCTCCTATAATCGGCCAAAAGAAAACCATTAGGCAACCACAACATTCGGCCAACATCAATTAACCAAAGGGGGGTTAATGTTGATCCCTCACCTTCCTAATGGTTTGATTTCTTATCAAACCCGAACCACAATAGTTCTCCTTCCAACAATCGGCCAACCCCAATTGATTCACAAAGGGGAAAGGCTCCAACTGACTGCTTGAAATCTTTGATTGCCCTAAGGTGAGATGTTTAAAATGAATGGTTAACCCTCTTCCATAAACCAAAACAACATAACACTTGAGAGATAAGGGAAATGGCCATTCGGCCAAGAGCTTACCAACACCCAATATTCGGCCAAAAGAGGACTTCTAGGAGAGGAGAGATTCGGCCTAAGTGTTTAACACACCCTTATACTCGGTTCTGAAAGGTAAAAGAGAAAGAATAGAAATGAAAAGGAAATAGGGTTACGGCAACAAGGTGCTTTGGAAGAAAGTTTCGACAAATAGGCAATTGAGAAGAAGAAAGAAAGAAATAAATAAATAAAATAAACAAAAAATAGAGGGAGGTACCTTCGGCTTTGGAAAGAACAAATAGATGAAGAAAATGTCTTGGGTAAGATTCGGCTACAATGTTTCCAAGCAAAGAAGAAGAAAGCAAATATGAAAAAGGGAGATAGTAGTTTCGGTTTACAAAATTGAAAGAAAAGAGAAAGATGGGAAAGGGTATTCGGCTACAAGTACTCTAGGGAACAAAGACGCAAACTTTAATGACTTGTTGAGGTTTGGTCTTTGGGTTTCAAAAGATGTAAAACAAAACAAAGAGAAATGAAAAACACCCTTAGAACTTCCATGGCTAACAAATGACCCAAAGAAGAGACTTTTACTCCTTGACAAAAAGTGACCGAATTTACCTAGGTTGCTAAGGTGAATTTCGGCTAACATGTTCCCACACTTAGCCGTCCACTTCCCCACTCCAACACCCCACAAATTCGGCCATAATCCCCAAACACACTCACCACCACTCATTTCAAATGAGTGGACCAAGTCCTCCTCCATATTTTGCTCTCCACCTTACATTTGAAAGTGAAGACCAAGTCCAAGTAGAATTTCACTAGCCTTCAACCTCTCCTCCATGCCGTCCCAAAAAGAAGCCAAAATGGGGACTCTGCAGCTCGAACACCTGGACCTCCACCACGAGTAGATGACGCCACACCAAGCTCCCCATGTAGCGCATGCTTTGCCACTAAGCTAGCTCCTCTTTTGTGCAACAAAACATCAATTAAAATTCTTAAACCCCACTTTCCTCGGCTCCCTTCACTTAACACCCAAAAACAAATTTTTTCCCATTCCCTCGAGCACACTCCTAGCCCACAATTAAGCCCCTAAAACACCGAAATAGCAACACAAAGACACACTAAACACATGCAACAACAAAACAGCCCCTAACCCGGATATTACAGTTCTACCCCCTTAAAAATAATTTCGCCTCGAAATTACCATCGATCGAAAGAGTTGCGGGTATTCTTTGTCTCATCATATCCTCGGGTTCCCACGTAGCTTCTTCTATGCCATGATTCCGCCAAAGTACCTTAACCAAAGGCACAGGACTTTCTCACGCAGAACCTTCACACCCGATCAAGAATCGCACAGGTTCCTCCTCCATGGACAAATCTGGATTTACCTCGATCTCTTCCATCGCTACCACATGCGACGGATCTCGAGCGATAACGCCGAAGCATCGAAACGCGTGAAAGACATCGTGAATCGACTAAGCTCTGCGGCAACTCAAGCCGATCACGCCATCGTCCAACTCGTCTCGTAACCTTATACGGCCCAATGAACCTCGGACTTAGCTTGCCTTTCTTCCCGAATCTCAACACCTTTTTCCAAGGTGAGACCTTCAGAAAACTCGATCCCCACAAATAACTCTATATCTCTTCGCTTAAGATCGACATAAGACTTCTGCCGGGTCCGAAGCTTCCTTCAAACGAGACTGAATCAACTTAACCTTGTCTTCTGTCTCAAAGAACCAACTCGGGTCCCAACAACCGACGTTCCCCAACTCCGTCCCAACACGTGGGTGAGCGACACTTCCTACCATACAACGCCTCATACGGTGCCATCTTGATGCTCGCTTGGTAAATCTGTTGTTGTAGGCAAACTCGACTAATGGTAGAAACTCCTCCCAACTACCTCAAATCCAAGATACAACCTCTCGGCATATCCTCTAAGACACGAATGACCCTTTCGATTGACCGTCGATTTGCGGGTGAAAAGCCGTCTTTGAAATCCAAGCGCGCACTACCAGAGCTTGATGCAATGCTTTCCAAAACCTTGACGTAAATCAAGGATCCCTATCCGAGATTATCGAAACGGCACACCGTGCAACCTCACTATCTCGACACATACGGCCGCCAACTTCGAAGTGAGTAGTCAACCCTCACCGAATAAAGTGAGTGATTTAGTCGACGATCCACCACTACCCAAATCGAATCCTTCTTGCTTGGCGTAAGCGGTAACCCACCGACGAAATCCATGGTTATCCTTTCCCACTTCCATCGAGGAATCTTCACAGTCAAGCAAACCCGACGGCAAGCGATGCTCGGCCTTGACTCATTGACAAGTCGACACTTCCCAACAAACTCACACCTCTTTCTTCAAGCCAGGCCACCAAAATCGCTCTCTAAGATCCCTATACATCTTGCTACCTCCGGGATGCATAGCATAAGGATCTGCTATGTGCGTCTGAAGAATCTTCGCCTCTCTCGACTCAACATCTTTAGGCATACAAGCCTTACCTTGGAAACACAGAACCCCATCACGGACAAAGTCAGTAACCCTCCAAACCACCATCCTCGCACTTGCAACCTTCGCGCACTCGAACCTCATCCAATAATCTGTTTCTCTCGATCTGCTCAACCCAAGTAGGCTTAACACGCAACTCGCGAGAATACTCCCATCGTCATACAAACTCAAGTGGGCAAACAAAGCTCTTAAGTCCGAAAACAACCTTGCGGCTCAACGCGCGTCGCCACCACGTTAGCCTTGCCGGATGATACTCAATCGAGCGATCGTAATCTTTCAAAGAACTCAACCCATCTGCGGCGCCTCAAATTCAAATCCTTCCGAGTCGGTAGATACTTCGTGCTCTTATGGTCGGTGTAGACTATCGATCTTTCTCCATACAAGTAGTGCCTCCAAATCTTTAAAGCGAAGACTACAGCCGCTAGCTCCAAGTCGTGCGTCGGATAGCTGACCTCATGTGGCCTCAGCTGCCGAGAAGCGTAAGCCACAACCTTACCTTCTTGCATCAAGACACAACCCAAGCTCGTATGTGATGCATCGCAATACACTGTGAATTCCTTACCAGCCTCAGGTTGAATCAAAACCGAGCCTCAATCAAAATCTTCTTTAACTTATCGAAGCTTTCTGCTTTGTTTCTCGACCCATACAAACGGAACTTCTTTCCTCAAAGAACTTGGTCATCAGTGCTGCTATCAACGAGAAACCCTCAACAAACCTTCGTAGTATCCGGCCAAACCTGAAAACTCCGAATCTCGACCCAGCGACTTAGGCGGCTTCCAATCCAAAATCGCCTCAATCTTACGAGGATCTACTCGAATCCCTCACCCGACACTACATGACCCAAGAAAGTCACTTCTCTAAGCCGAACTCACACTTACCGAACTTAGCATAGAGTCGCTTTTCCTCAAAATCGCAACACCACTGCAAATGCTTATCATGCTCTTCCTCCGTCCTTGAGTACACCAAGATGTCGTCTATGAAAACCACGACGAATGATCCGATCTTTGTTGAAACACCCTATTCATCATATCCATAAACGCTGCCGGTGCGTTAGTCAACCCGAACGGCATTACGAGTAAATTCGTAGTGCCCATACCGAGTCCGAAAGCTTTGTTTTATGGATATCGACCTCCTTAACCTTCAACCGATGATACCTGCACCTCAAGTCGATCTTCGAGAATACCGCAGAAGACACCCTTCGGTGATCAAACAAGTCATCTATCCGTGGCAACGGATACTTGTTTTTAATCGTCGACTTGTTCAATCAAGCGTAGTCTATACACATCCGCATCGTGCCATCTTTCTTCTTGACAAAGAGTACCTACGCACTTACCACGGCGAAACACTAGGCCTAATAAAACCCCGATCCAACAACTCCACGAATCGAGCCTTAAGCTCCACCAATTCCTTTGGTGCCATCCTATACTGGAGCAATAGACACTCGCGAGCCTTCCGGTAATAGATCTATCCCGAACTCTACCTCGCGATCAAGCGGTAAACCCTAAGCTCCTCAGAAACACATCAAGAAATTCCTTAACAAGATGGGACCTTCTCTCACAGAGACTCTTTAGCATCCAAGGCAAACACATGAACTACATATGCTTCACGACCCTTCCTCGACCATCTTCTCGCCTTGGTAAGCAGATACCACATTAGATAAGTAATCCCTCCTATTACCTATCATAGCCACCTCATCACCCTCAACCGTCTTAAGAACCATGTGCTTAGCCGCGCAATCCAACCTCGCCTGGTACTTGACCAACCAGTCCATCCCAAGAATCAGATCGAACTCCCCAAACGGCGGTTCCATCAGATCGGCGACAAAAACACTACCCCTTGGAGTTCTAGGGGTACCTCTCTAAAACAGTTTATCTACTACTACAGAGTGACCTAGAGGGCTAATCACGGTCATCTGCCTAGAAGATACCTCAGAGTCTAAATCCATGGTCTCTACTATACTACTGGCAACATAAGAGTGCGTGGAACCCACATCAATCAAAGCAGTATAAGGAGAACCAAAAATCAAAAATGTACCGGTTATGACGTCCGGTGCGTCGTCGCCCTCCTCTCGGCGCCTCGCGATACACTAATCCAGGTTGTCCGGCATCGAACTACTACCGCACCTCTCGCCCGTGCTCCACGGCCCCGACCGAACCATTACCACCTCTGCCATTACCACGGCCCCTCTGCGTGGCGGTCCATTACCTCGAATCGATTACGGCCCTGCCTCTCGGTGAATCTAGCCAACCTCACGAGGACAATCCCTCACACGATGCTCCGAGGAACCACACTCGAAGCAACCTTTTCCTCCAAATCCAACCACCCCAATGAGATTTTCCACATTGATCACACATGGCGGTCCCTCGCCTAGCAACAACAAACCTAGCAGATGATTCGGCCCACTCGGTCTAGCCCTCTTCTCATGGATTACCCGACGATCCGAAGACCCAAAGCTCCTCTTATGCCTATTTCTCGTCCATGCCTGTCTCACCGACTCCTTAACACCCTCGACTACCTTAGCCTTCTCAACCAAGACAAAGAACTCGCGCTCTGGCGAGGAGCAATCAGCAGCCTCAACTCGTCTCGCATGACCATCCTCGAAACGAACACACCTCTCATGCTCGGTGGCCACAATGCCCCCGGCATACCTACTCTCGACCAGGAACTCACCTCGTGCTCGAAAACAGATTTACTCCCGAACAAGCCTCGAAATGCCTTCCCACTGGGAGTCAATATAACTAGCTCCGATGTACTTCTTTTGATATGCACCGAAATAATCCCATGTCGGATCCTCTGCCGCCACATCTGCCTCGAACCGTGAGCCACCACCGATATGACTCATCCCGAGAAGCGATCGATGCCCTTCCGGCTTCTCTTCAAGAGCACAAATCCAGATCATCCATGATCCGCCTCGGTTGCCTCCAAACCAATATTCAAAGTGCTAGGAGCAACACCGGATACACCTCGAAAGAATTCGGCCCCATTTGCCCGGAGTCGCTCAGAACAGATTTCCTAACTCCTCGCACCACCACCTACACCAGGCTACCCTTTCCAAAACTCGCAAAGATCGCTGTGACACTGCTGCGTCGTCCCGGTCGATCTTGGAACTCACCACCTCCACCGGTGGTGGCGAGCCGGTATCTCATTTTTCGACCTTCGACTGCATCCTACGGGTTCAGAAACTGTCATCCTACCCCTACCTCTACCACGAGTATTACGACCACGTCCACCTCTAGAGCTCATGACTAATCTTTCTACGTATCTGATTTAAGAGTTTTATGCATCAGTATATATTCCACTTGTTTAAAAGCAAGTCTTATGAATATTTTAAGAGGATTTGTTCTCGCGAGTTCACAGAATCCTATCAGTTTCAATCTCTAAAGTAGCATACTATTGCTATTCATCAAATCATATCACATCCAATCAATTCACAAGCAATAATAAGGGTACTTACCTGGGCGAACCGGTGCCGGAGACTCGGTGCCATGCCTTTCAAACCATACAAACACTTACTATAACTCTTAAAAACTTTTTGGGCCTCAGGCCCACAGCCGAGCCTTTGAACTTGGCTCTGGTACCACAATTGTAACACCCCAAACTCGGACAGGACACCACGTCTGAATCTGGTATGTTACGGGGAAAAACGTTTTTGAGTGATCAGATTTTTCGTTTAAAAGCGGGGTGAAAACGTAGGGAATTTGAGGAAAATTGAAGTAGGCTTGTTTGATTAGATTTTGAAAACTTATCCAAAGTATATAGCTAAAAACGAGTTGATTTCATTTAGCATTTCCAATAGTTTCTTAGTGCTATTTTGAAACATTTTTGACTTAGTAGATATCGAGTTTGGTTTGAAAATCATTTGAGTTTACTTTATAGCAAAACATAGTGAGACACCGATGGCATAGTTTAAAACACATTACGTTATAGTTTTGAAAACATTACCTTACCAAATTTTAGTAAAGTTTCATACCAAGTTATTTGTTAAGCGGGTTGAGAATCTAATTAAAACATAACCATCATAAAACATAATTTAAAGGCCTTTTACAAATCCAAATTAAATCCCAAATAAAAATAAATAAGCTAAAGTACCCAAAGTGAATAGTCCGAGCAAAACTTTTATTAAAGCATGGCATGTGCACCCCGAGTCCACCCCACTCCATGTCCGCGTCTACGGGTCACTGAAATGTCAAAGGAGAGGGTGAGTCGAATGACTCGAGGCATAAATCCCGCTCCCGATGAAACAACATGCTAACACACATCATACATAGCAACATAATTAATGCAACCCGATCCTAACCATCCGTATCGCCTTTTCTACCCCGTGTGGTACCAAACCACCGGGTGGTGCCAAACCACCGTGACATATAGTCACAATGTGTTACCAAAACACCGTGTCCCAAAGACACAATATCCATCAATGTGGTGCCAAACCACCGGTGTCCCAAAGACACGCTTTGTGCTACCAAAGCACCGTGACCGGTTACAAATCCAATGATGGGGCCAACCCATCGTGTGATACCCAATCACTAGCGACGATCCCATATCTCATGTGGGGCCAACCCACGGTGGTGTCAAACCACGAGGACAAGTCGCAATGAGGTGCCCAACCTCACGTGTCCCAAAGACACAAATGTGGTACCAAACCACCGGTGACCGTAGTCACAATAATCGAATGATGGGGCCAACCCATCGTGTGATACCCAATCACTAGCAGACAATCCCATATCTCATGTGGGGCCAACCCACGGTGGTGTCAAACCACGGGGACAAGTCGCAATGAGGTGCCCAACCTCTGTGTCCCAAAGACACAAATGTGGTACCAAACCACCGGTGACCGTAGTCACAATAATCGAATGATGGGGCCAACCCATCGTGTGATACCCAATCACTAGCGACGATCCCATAACTCATGTGGGGCCAACCCACGGTGGTGTCAAACCACGTGGACAAGTCGCAATGAGGTGCCCAACCTCCGTGACCCAAAGTCACAAAGTGTGTTACCAAAACACTGGTGCTCGTCAGCACAAAATATCACGGCTCCCTCCACTCATATCACCCATCAACATACCAACTCATGAGATCATGCATATCATACAAGTCATGCATATCATGCCAACATGTCTAGTATTACATCTCATAGCATACATAACATAGATCATAATACCCAGGGTATCCATAATAGAACTTGTAATAAATTAGACTTACCCGGATGCGTACACATACCCCGTTTGGGTATCCAATAATCCATCATACTGTCATGATTTTAATAGGCAAACAGGTTTAATAACAATATTACTAAGTATAGTGTGTTAGTTTACACACCTGGTAAATACGAGTCTAAAAATCCTGACAAAAGCGATCTAAGGCTCCTTGATTACCGGCTCCTATAATCGGCCAAAAGAAAACCATTAGGCAACCACAACATTCGGCCAACATCAATTAACCAAAGGGGTTAATGTTGATCCTCACCTTCCTAATGGTTTGATTTCTTATCAAACCCGAACCACAATAGTTCTCCTTCCAACAATCGCCAACCCCAATTGATTCACAAAGGGAAAGGCTCCAATCGATCGCTTGAAATCTTTGATTGCCCTAAGGTGAGATGTTTAAAACGAATGGTTAACCCTCTTCCATAAACCAAAACAACATAACACTTGAGAGATAAGGAAATGGCCATTCGGCCAAGAGCTTACCAACACCCAATATTCGCCCAAAGAGGACTTCTAGGAGAGGAGAGATTCGGCCTAAGTGTTTAACACACCCTTATACTCGGTTCTGAAAGGTAAAAGAGAAAGAATAGAAATGAAAAGGAAATAGGGTTACGGCAACAAGGTGCTTTGGAAGAAAGTTTCGACAAATAGGCAATTGAGAAGAAGAAATAAATAAATAAATAAATAAAATAAACAAAAATAGAGGAGGTACCTTCGCTTTGGAAAGAACAAATAGATGAAGAAAATGTCTTGGGTAAGATTCTGGCCACAATGTTTCCAAGCAAAGAAGAAGAAAGCAAATATGAAAAAGGGAGATAGTAGTTTCGGTTTACAAAATTGAAAGAAAAGAGAAAGATGGGAAAGGGTATTCGGCTACAAGTACTCTAGGGAACAAAGATGCAAACTTTCGGCACTTGTTGAGGTTTGGTCTTTGGGTTTCAAAAGATGTAAAACAAAACAAAGAGAAATGAAAAACACCCTTAGAACTTCTGGCTAACAAATGACCCAAAGAAGAGACTTTTACTCCTTGACAAAAAGTGACCGAATTTACCTAGGTTGCTAAGGTGAATTTCGGCTAACATGTTCCCACACTTAGCCGCCCACTTCCCCACTCCAACACCCCCACAAATTCGGTCATAATCCCCAAACACACTCACCACCACTCATTTCAAATGAGTGGACCAAGTCCTCCTCCATATTTTGCTCTCCACCTTACATTTGAAAGTGAAGACCAAGTCCAAGTAGAATTTCACTAGCCTTCAACCTCTCCTCCATGCCGTCCCAAAAAGAAGCCAAAATGGGGACTCTGCACTCAACACCTGGACCTCCACCACGAGTAGATGACGCCACACCAAGCTCCCCATGTAGCGCATGCTTTGCCACTAAGCTAGCTCCTCTTTTGTGCAACAAAACATCAATTAAAATTCTTAAACCCCAGCTTCCTCAGCTCCCTTCACTTAACACCCAAAAACAATTTTTTTCCCATTCCCTCAGGCACACTCCTAGCCCACAATTAAGCCCCTAAAACACCGAAATAGCAACACAGCACACTAAACACATGCAACAACAAAACAGCCCCTAACCCGGGATATTACAACAGAAATCCCGAAAACCCGATCTAATGCTTTAGATCCGTAATTCCTACATTCGGCCAACACTTAGTGCTTTTAGCAAAAGCTTATTCGGCTATATAACCAAATCCTGAAGGATTATTGTAACCAAATATCCCCACCTTGCCGATTTGATTACTAGTCAAATCCCGAAACTGTCACTTGCTCCTGAAGTTGTCGAGATCCCTACTTAACCTACTGTTAGAATCGGCTATTAGCAATAATCTAAGAAAAAGGCCCTTGGCCGAATACCACATATCACTTACCTTGATCTCTTCAAATCCCGAAAAGTGCTACTTGGTTATGAAGGTGTCGAAATACCTATAGGCATAGGTTAGATTTAATTCTAACTTTAAATCACATAAAAATGGCCTATGGCCGAATACCACATAACTTTACCTTGGATATTGAAATCCCGAATAATCCTCCTTATAGTCGACTATAATGGAAATCCCGAAAGAACCTTTCATAGTTTCGGCCAAAACATTAAGGCGTTAGAATCTTGATTTCGACTTTAAGAAAAGGAATAAAATAACCACAATAGATCCTTACCCTTTCTACTATTGTCGACAGCACCCTTGCTTTGATCTACAGAGTATTCGGCTTTTGAGAGCACTTTCAAAAGAAAAGAAAAGATCAATTTTGGCAATGGAGAGGAATAAAGTTTCGGCTTTGGATGTTATGAAGAAATCGGCTATGACTGCTTGTGTTTTCGACTTTTGACAAAATAGGAGAGAAAGAAAAGAGTGGCTAGAGAATTCGGCAGAGGCTTCAAAAGAGAAAAGAAAAGAAACAAATGGCCTCACTCCCTTCCTTAGCCGAAAATATCACCCTTAGACTCCCCTAATCGGCCAACTCTCCTTCCCCCTATCTCATCCCTTCTTTTCCTCCTATTTTCTATCTTTTTGCTCATTTAAAAATTAATTCAAATAACTCCTCAATTATCTACCACCTTAGCCGAAATTTTAAAAGAATTTAAACTCATCTAAAGCTCCTAAAATTTAGCCTTAGTGCCGTCCCTTGCTGCTCATTTCTGCTGCAAAATAAAACCTTTATTTTGCTTCCCTTGTAACTCGATCCTTGGTCCTGCACACATGCTTGTGGCGTCACTCACTGGGCTTTAAGTGGCGCCTCCTAGCCACTTTACCAAGCTGATTTTTGTGTCATATTTCCCCTACTATTTCTCTTAAGGCCACCCTGCTTAGCTTCCTCTTTTAGCTTTAAAATCTAATAATTTCTAAAGCACTCCCCTATCTACTAAAGTTCACAAAATTCATACAACGCATTCATAACACACAGAGGCATGCTTTCACATACATTTTAAGCACAAATGCATAAGCCATAAATCCTGGATGTTACAGTTCTACCCCCTTAAAATAATTTCGTCCTCGAAATTACCTAGCTGAAATAAGTGAGGGTATTGCTATCGCATTGCTTCCTCCGGCTCCCACAAAGCTTCTTTCGAACCATGATTGCGCCATAACACTTTTACTAACGGAACTGATTTCCTTCGTAGCACTTTCACATCACGTTCCAAAATCTGAATCGGCTCTTCCTCGTAGGACAAATCTGGCCTTAGTTCCACTTCCTCAACTGGTACTACATGAGATGGATCCGATCGATAACGACGTAGCATGGACACATGGAATACGTCGTTTATTTGCTTCAATTCCGGTGGCAACTCTAACTGGTATGCCACTGGTCCAACTCGCTTCAATACTCGATAGGGCCCTATAAACCTTGGACTTAACTTCCCTTTGCGACCAAATCTCATTACCTTCTTCCAAGGCGAGACTTTAAGAAGCACTTGATCTCCCACATCAAATTCTATTTCCTTCCGTTTAAGATCTGCATACGACTTCTGCCTATCAGATGCTTCCTTCAACCGCGCCCGAATTACCTCCACCTTCTCTTCAGATTCTGCCACCAACTCAGGACCCAAAACTCGACGTTCCTCTAGTTCGGTCCAACATGTAGGAGTTCGACACTTCCGTCCATACAGCGCTTCATACGGTGCCATCCGAATACTAGCTTGATAGCTGTTGTTGTATGCAAATTCCGCTAACAGAAAATATTCTTCCCAACTTCCTCTGAAGTCTATCACACAGCCCCTCAACATATCCTCTAACACTTGGATTACCCGTTCAGATTGCCCGTCCAACTGTGGATGAAAAGCCGTAGTGAAATCCAATTTGGTGCCCAAAGCCTGATGTAGAGCCTTCCAAAATCGAGATGTAAACCTTGGATCCCTGTCTGAGATAATTGATAGCTGCACTCCATGCAACCTCACAATTTCCGCCACATATAGCTTTGCCAACTTCTGCAAAGAATAATCAACTCTTACCGGAATGAAGTGCGCGGACTTGGTCAATCGGTCCACTATCACCCATACCGCGTCCTTCTTAGTAGGCGTAAGGGGAAGCCCACTAACGAAGTCCATGGTAATTCTCTCCCACTTCCATTGCGGAATCTTGATTGGTCAAGCAATCTCGACGGAACTTGGTGTTCAAATTAACTTGCGACACGTTAAGCATTTCCCCACAAATTCGGTAACTTCTCTTTTAAGACCAGGTCACCAAAACTGTTCCCTTAAATCTTTGTACAACTTAGTACCTCTGGGATGCATAGCATAAGGGCTACCATGCGATTCTTGAAGAATCCTCTGTCTTAACTCCTTGTTCCTAGGCATACAGACCTTACCCTTGAAGCACAACACTCCATCGCTGCTAACACCATAATTCTCCAACTCCCCACTCTGTACTTGCTGCAACTTAGCACTTAAGTCCTCATCCACTAACTGACTTTCCTTCACCTCATTCAGCCACGTCGGCTTAACTTGCAATTCTGCCAGCAGACTCCCATCGTCATACAAGCTTAGATGTGCAAACATTGCCCTCAGATCCGACACAACTTTCCGACTTAGGGCATCTGCTACCACATTCGCCTTGCCCGGGTGATACTCTATAGAACAGTCGTAATCCTTCAATAATTCCACCCACCTTCGCTGTCTCAGGTTCAGCTATTTCTGAGTTAGTAGATACTTAAGGCTCTTGTGGTCCGTGTAGATCACTGACTTTTCTCCATAAAGGTAGTGCCTCCACACCTTAAGAGCAAAAACCACTGCCGCCAGTTCCAAGTCATGCGTCGGGTAGTTAACTTTGTGTGGCCTCAGTTGTCGAGACGCATAAGCTACAACCTTCCCATCTTGCATCAATACGCAACCCAAGCCCGTATGGGAAGCGTCACAATACACCACGAAATCCTTTCCTGCCTCCGGCTGAATCAAGATCGGAGCTTCTGTTAACACCCTCTTAAGCTTCTCAAAGCTCTCCTGCTGCTTATCTGTCCAAACAAAAGGTACCTCCTTCCTTAACAACTTTGTCAACGGTGTGGCTATTGAAGAAAACCCTTCTACGAACCTTCTGTAGTAGCCTGCCAAACCTAAGAAACTTCGAATCTCAGCCACAGACTTAGGTGGTTTCCAATCCAGCACTGCCTCAATCTTCCTAGGATCCACCCTTATTCCTTCTGCAGACACCACATGTCCTAAGAAGGCAACTTCCTTAAGCCAAAATTCACACTTGCTGAATTTGGCATAAAGCTTCTTCTCCCTCAATACTTGCAACACAATCCGAAGATGCTCATCATGTTCTTCCTCAGACTTGGAGTATACTAGGATGTCGTCGATGAACACAACGACGAACCGATCCAAGTAAGGTTGAAAAACCCGGTTCATCATATCCATGAACGCGGCTGGGGCGTTCGTCAAACCAAACGGCATTACTACGAACTCATAGTGTCCGTATCTTGTCTAAAAAGCCGTCTTATGGATATCTGCTTCCTTCACCTTAAGCTGATGATATCCAGACCTTAGGTCTATCTTTGAGAATACCGCTGCCCCCTTAGGCTGATCGAACAAGTCGTCTATCCTTGGCAAAGGGTACTTGTTCTTGATGGTCAGCTTATTCAACTGACGATAATCTATGCACATACGCATAGTTCCGTCCTTCTTCTTCACGAACAAGACCGGTGCTCCCTATTGAGACACACTGGGTCGGATAAACCCACGATCAAGCAACTCTTGGATTTGAGCCTTGAGCTCAACCAACTCCTTTGGTGCCATTCTATACGGAGCGATATATACTGGCATCGTTCCAGGCAGCAAGTCAATTCCAAACTCTACCTCCCTGTCCGGGGGTATTCCTGGCAATTCCTCCAGAAAGACATCCGCAAATTCCTTTACGGTTCTAACTTCACTAACTCCCCCTTCTTTTGCATCCAACGCATTAACGAAAGTCAAGAAGGCCTTGCACCCTTTCCGAACCATCTTATCAGCCTTTAATGCAGAAACTACATTCGACAAGTAGTTCCTTCTTTCTCCTATCATAATTATCACCTCATCCTCAGGCGTCCTTAACTCCATTCGTTTAGCTGCACAATCCAATATAGCCCGGTGTTCCACTAGCCAATCCATGCCAAGTATGAGATCAAATTCTCCGAAGAGTAGTTCCATTAAGTCGGCAGAGAATACCATTCCTTGAATCTCTAGAGGCACTCTCCGAAAGATCTTACTCACCACTATAGTTTGACCTAATGGGCTTACTACCGTCATCTCCCTATCAGAAAGTTCAGAGGCTATGCCTAGAGTTTCAACTACTCTACATGCAACATAGGAATGGGTCGAGCCCACATCAATCAGAGCAAAGTAAGGCTTGCCAAATATAAGGAACATACCAGTTATGACGTCCGGTGCGTCTCCATCCTCCCTTCGACGAATTGCATATACCAGACCCGGCTGTCTTGCCTCAGTATTACCAACACCTTGGCTCGGTGTTCCTCGACATCTTCCAGTACCGTTACCTCTACCATTCGGACCACGACCTCGCTGAGGCTGCTGTCCACCTCTTTCGGCCTGATTAACACTCTGCCCTGTTGGTCGGCCCCCGTCTATCTTTATCGGACAGTCCTTGATCACGTGTTCCTTAGACCCACACTTGAAACATCCTCCTGTCTTTTTCCAACACTCTCCTAGGTGCCTCTTCCTACACTCAGCACAAGTACGGTATTGCCCTCCTGTACCAACTTGCTGACCTCGCGGTCCATCAGCTCTAGGCCTCTTTTGAACATTTCCCAATGATCCTGACGATCCGAGTCCTCTCTTTTGTCTATTCCGGTCAGAGTTCTGCCTTACCGAGTCCTTAACTCCTTCGGCCACTTTAGCCTTCTCCACTAATACGGCGAATTCCCGTTCCTGCTGCGGAGCTATTAATAGCCTCAGATCATCTCTCAGTCCGTCCTCAAACCGGACACATCGTTCGTGCTCCGTAGCCACTATCCCTCGAGCATATCGGCTTAACCTCAGGAATTCAGCCTCATACTCCGCCACGGATTTGTTCCCTTGAACTAGCCCCAGAAATGCCTTTCTTTGTGCGTCAATGTAATGAGTACCAACATACTTCTTCTGATACGCCGCCTTAACATATTCCCAAGTGAGATCCTCAGCTGTGGCACCATCCCGAACTGTGAGCCACCATTGATATGCTTCGTCGTGAAATAGTGCCACCATCCCTTTCAATTTCTCTTCAGCAGTTAAATCGAGCTCATCCATAATTCGCTCGGTTGCCTCCAACCAATACTAAGTCGTACTGGGTGCCACACCAGATACGCCAAGGAATACCTCAGCTCCGTTGGCTCGAAGTCGCTCGGGTACAGATTTCCGAGCTCCCATATTTCCTCCTGCTCCAGCTACCATTTCAAGAACCCGCAGCATCGCCTGCGATACTGCGTCATCCCCTGTCTGATCTTGCTGTTCAGCACCAACAGTTGGTGGTGGGGGTGGTGGTACCTCATTCTCAGACCCTTGACCCGATCTAACGGGTTCCGATACCGCCATCCTACCTCTACCACGCCCTTACATATTACGACCACGTCCCCTAGAACTCATTTCTACGATCGCGCATTAATTTGATTAAGAAATTATTATGCATTAGTATTTTGTTCCACTGATTATCCGCGAAGAAATTTTATGAAAAGAAGTTTAATAGCAGTTCTTTCGATCATTCAGAGTTTTCGTTTCAAGTTTCCTACCCTAATTCAGAGAAGCACAATCATTCAGTAGTACCTACAGCACACATTCACTATTTAAACATTTTCGTTTGTTCCTATCCCAGGGGTATTTTCTTCATTTCTCCTACAGGGGTATTTTGGTAATAAATCGGGGTCAATTTGAAAATCTTAATAAATCAGGGCACTTTGAAATTTTCAAAACTCGAGGGTAATTTTGAAAACTTTCTCAAATCAGAGGTATGGCAGAAATTTTGAAAATCGGGGTCATTTTGGTAATTTTGTAAGTTAGGGGTATTTTCGTAATTTTCCAAATCAAGGTATCTTAATATTTTGCAAACTAGGGTTTTTATAAAAATACGGCTAATCCCATTCGGGTTTTAGTTACTGAGTTTAGCCCGTGAGTAGGTCCTCTTGGTTAGGGTGAACCGTTACTACGCACCAGGTAGGATTCGAGCGAAGAGGAGGTGAGTCACGAGGACTGCTTAAATACTAGGCTCTCCCTGAATCCAATCCTAGACATGCGCATAATGGTTGCCACACCCTAACTCGGCGACTTAGTTCACAGGTTTGTTTAATTAGGCATTAGAGTTTTATGTAATTGTTGGGGTAAACTAGTCCTAGGGTTTAAGTACTTAATATACTAATCTACGTTCCATTTTATACCCTTCTACCAGTCATACTATAATTTATACAACAATTAGAGGTACTTACCTGGTGGACTTAGGGTCGGAGACTTGGGTGCCATGCCTAAAAACCTGCTCATTTCATAAAAATTTTCACAAAATTCATTTGGGCTCATTTTGAAAACGTTATGGGCTTTAAACCCAAGGCCGAGAGTTTAAATCTGGGCTCTGATACCAAGCTGAAACACTCCAAACCCGGCCCACGAGCCTCGACCGGATCTGGCATGCTCCTTGAGTAAAACACTCCCAAGAGCTTGTTCGTTAGTTCGGAAAATTTGGGTTGAGTTGTGATTGAATTGTAAACGGTGTCTATATAGAAGCCTGTAGATAATTAAAACTTTATTTCCGTATTTGAAAACTATAAGTTAAAAGAAATGCCGGTGTTTAAGTGTCAAAACATTAAGAATTCTTTTTTAAGGGAAAAAGGTTAATAATTGTTGATTTAATAATAATTGTTATCATAATAAAACAAATAAAATGCATGCATAAAACAGTCTAATAATAATGGCCTTATTACATCAAAAATAAAAAAAAAAACCAAATTAAATCCAAAATACTTAAAACATAACAAGTCCGAATTAAAGTAAAGTCCCTAGCTGAGCATGGCCACCACTAAGCTCCTGCCGACCCGGCCCATCACTGAGCGTCACCTGAAAAATAATCCCACAACGGGGTGAGTCAAACAGACTCAATGTATAGCGACCACACTAAGCCCTAACGATTCAGGCATATCAGATCATACATATACATATTACAACTTACAAATAATGATGCATTCCCCGAACCCAAACCTAGATGCCATCCGCTACACATCACCCGTACCAACCATCACACCGTGTGTAACAACCCGAACCCGGCCCAAACATTATGACCGAATTTGGTTTGTTACGGAGAAAACTTTTTGAAAACCATTTTAAAACCAATTTAAGTTTTGTTGAAAACTTCTCATTTTTGGTTATCTTGCCGAAACCATACTTAGATTTAATTTGGAAATTTAATTGAGTCAGGTTATTATACAAATTTCAAATGTGCCCGATGGCATGATAAAACATTTTCGTGTTAATGTAAGAAAAACATGTGATTTTAATTTAGTTTTAATAATATAGTTTAAGCAAACTATCCAACATATGAGAAATAACAAAAGTGAAGTATATGGAGGCCTTATTACATCCAAAATAAAAATAAACCAATAATAAAATAAAATAGCTAAGTTTAAAGTTCAATTTATTCGAGTCCACTGCATGGCCACCTCGAGTCCAACCGGCTCCTCAACCGCCATCTACGAGTCACCTGAAAAATGTTAAAGGAGAAGGTGAGTCACCAAGACTCAGTATGTAACCCTTCCCTCGTTTTAAAAACATTTCCATACACAACATATAACAGTTAATATGCAGAATATTATGTGCCCCCAACCTAGCCAACCAAACGCCTTTGTCTACCCCATGTGGTACCAAACCACTGGTGACCGTAGTCACAATGTGTTACCAAAACACCGGTGGTGCCAAACCACTGGTGACATATAGTCACGAGATGTGATGCCAAATCACCGGAGGTGCCAAACCTCTGTGTCCGTAGACACAATCGATTGATGGGGCCAACCCATCGTGTGATACCAAATCACCGGCGCACGATCCCATATCTCAAGTGGGGCCAACCCACGGTGGTGTTAACCACGAGGACAAGTCGCTATGAGGTACCAAACCTCTGGAGGTACCAAACCTCTGGTGACCGTAGTCACGCAGTGTTACCAAAACACTGGTGCTCACAAAGACAAAATATCACCGCCCTCCACTCATTTAACCCACAATAGTCAAATAATCATGAATAGATCTCATACATTTATCACATGTAACATATGAACCATGCTTCCCAAAAGCATAATAATCTCGTATTAACAGAGACTTACCGGGATCCTCGCTTGTACCCTTGAGGTACTAGATCCGTATCTACATCAAGCAGATTTACAGGCAACATATATTTAACACAAACATTAACTGCTATAAGTGTGTATGTACACACTGTCACCACCGAATCGTCTAAATCCAGAAAAGAGATGTCGACCACCTAGATCTCACGGTCCCTATATTCGCCAATTACATGGGTTAGTACCATGGCCTATTCGGTCAAACCAATACAATTGAAAAGGGTTCCTTGTGAACCCAAAACATTACCCGAACGTCTTTGAACCCAAGCCACTATACTCCAATTGGTCTTGCTTCCCCTGAATCGGCAACTATTGGCTTTTCTTAGTCATTAGAAGAATAATCTATTATAAGCGTGCATTTACCACCACTTACCCAAATCCGAAAGCCGAGAGAATGAAAGATCCAATCTCACCGCTTTGAGATCCCGAAGTGCCTATCATCAATTTCAACATTGATTAGAACCTTTGCTATCTGTTTGCCAAAATTTTAGCTTTCATCCACTCCCACAAGTCAACAAAGAAAAGAAAATATGAAAGGAGGGTTCGCCATCCCTTACCTTACAATCGATTGAATAACAGAGAAAACCCGAGTATCAATGCCACTGTGTCCTATTCGGCCAAAGTGCAACCAAGGAGGAGTGTGAGATTTCGGTACTTCAAAAGGGTATATTCGGCTAAGGGAAGAAAGAAAATAATGGAGAAGAAAGTGCTAAAAGTTTCTGCTAAAGGGGTTTGAGAAGAGGAAGGAAAGAAAATAAATGAGAGATTAATGTATAGGGAATTCGGCTAAGGTCTTTTAGAAGAAAAGAAAGAGTTTCAGCTTTTGGAGCATGAGAAAGAAAGAAAAATAAAAGATGAAGGCTAGGTAAATTGCTTGCCGAAAATCCCAAGAAAATCACTTAAGCAAATTCGGCCTCCCCTACACCTAAGCTTGTCAGTCCACCCTTCTCTCAAGTGTTTAAAAATTCATTCACTACCTAAAATAATTCTAGGCCACTCATTTGAAGCAATTCAAATTGAATTTGAATACTTAAAATAATAATCCAATAATAATTCCATTTAATCCTATTTGTTTATCACCTCTTCAAGATAACAATAAAATAATAAAATAAATTAATGTTTATCTACCCCACTCCAAATTAATTTGAGAGTCCAAATTGAATCCATTCACGCCAAAGAAGATAAAAATAATAAAAACTCAAAGTGCCCACTGGGTTCGAACCAGCGTCCCCAAGCAAAGCAGCAAAGCAACCTTTAAGCGCCCCCAACCAACTCTTCCCTTTGGCCTTTCATGCTAAATAACCCCACATTTAATTTTAAACCCTTCCTACTCCAGCCCACAACCGCATACAAAAATAAAACATGCAAGATGTTGCTCCACCTCAACCCGCACTCCACGCACACCTCCAGCGCCTAAGTGACGCACGCTAGCCACTTGACCAACGAGTTCTTTGTGTCTTAAAGTCGCCCACTCTTTTTAAAGCCTTCTTCCACTTGTAATGCCACACCCAAAAATTAAAACGTCCCTTTTGCTACTGCTGTGCCTTGAACCTGTGCCCTTGTTTGGCGTTGCTTCCACTCTTAAGTAGCACCTTGTAGCCACTTTACCAAGGCCTGCTTTGTGTCACAACTCTCCCAACAATTTTATTAAAGCCTTCTCTCCTCTAGCTCCCTCCTTTATGGTACTAAAAAAATATTCTAACACTAGATCAAGCCTAACTCGGGTTTAATTCTAGACTTAAAATACGCCAAATAAATCGTAAAATTTATTCTTCAGGGCACACACATGGGAAATTATCTAAGTTACAAACAACCCCTAATTTGGGGTGTTACAATTCTACCCCCCTTAAAATAATTTCGTCCTCGAAATTACTTATTATCGCTCAATCGTGCATCCTTAACTCGTCATCCTACGTTATCACTGCGCACTCTGATCTTAAAGAACTATCATACTTTCTACACATTCCCTACGTTCATAATCCAGGTTCCATACTCTTTACTAGCAATCATAAGAATGAACTAACGTAACCATAACCAAGACAATTGAGGGTATTCCAAAATTAAGAAACTTACCCGCTGTCATGTCCGCACATCTTCCTCCTCACGACAACCAACCGCATAAACCAACCTTGGTTGCCTCGCCTCTGCACCTTCAAACCTCGGCCACGCCCGTTACCATTTGCATTACTTCACCGCACTCTCGACCCTCTGTGGTGGTCCTTCATTTCTAACTCCGCGCACGGTTCGACCCTCCTGTTGGTTCCTAGCTAGCTTTCGAGGATAATCCCTTACACGGTGATCGAATGACCCACATTCAAAGCACCCTTTACTTCCACCAAACATTCTCCCGAATGGGGTTTCCCGCATCTAACACACCGAGGTGGCCACCGAAAGGTGCTTTGTGGTTCTTTCGATTCCCAAATCTAGCCCTCTTTTCCACATTATCGCCCGATCCAGCGATCCAAAGCCTCTCTTCTCGTTGTTCCTATCATGCTTCTATCTTACGGTCTCCTTGATCCCTTCGGCTACCTTAGCCTTTTCCACTAGAGACGAAAACTCATGAACTGTGTTGTGGGGCAATCAAGAACCTCAAATCATCTCTAAGCCCGCCCTCAAAGCGGACACGGCGCTCATGTTCATAGCCACAATGCCTCGAGCATATCTACTCACCTTAAGAATTCCGCCTCATATTCTCGACACCGACTTAGTTCCTTGCACTAACCCCTAAAAGCTTTCCTCCGAGCATCGGTATAGCCGGTGCCCACATACTTCTTCTCGAAAAGCAACTCTAAAATAGTCCCATGTAAGATCATCCGCCGTGGCACCATCTCGAACGTGTGAGCCACCACCGATATGCTTCATCCTTCGTGCGACACGGCTCTTTCAGCTTCTCCTCATTAGACAGTCAAGATCGTCCATAATCCTTTCCGTAGATTCTAGCCAAGATTCTCACAGCACTGGGTGCCACTCCCGACACCCCGAATACCTCCGCTCCGTTAGATCGTAGTCGCCGGGGACAGATTTCCGAGCTCCCACATTTCCACTAGCCCCACCCACCATCTCCAAGACTCGCAAAATGCGATGCGATACCGCCTCACCACCGGTCTATTCCGGCTCCTCAGCTCTAAAAGTAGGAGGTGGTGGTGGCAGTGGTACCTCATTTTCAGAACCCTGTCCCGACCTGACGGGTTCAGACACCGTCATCCTACCCCTACCGCGTCCACGGCGTCCACGTCCTCTAGAACTCATTCTATCTACTGCGCTTTTAATCTGATTAAGAAAAATTTTATGCATTAGCATTTGTTCCACTTTCTTATTCACGAAGAAATTTTATGGATAGAGTTTTAATCAGAGATTCTTTCGAGCAAACAAGGTTTCAGTTTCCTATCCTAGTTCGGACAAAGAAGTTCATGCATCCATTCCTTAATACTTTCCATACCTATTCGCTCATCGGACATTTCTGCCCATTTCTATCCCAGGGTATTTTCGTAATTTTCCTACAGGGGTATTTTCGTAATTTCCAGAACCAAAATATTTTGCTGATGATTTTTCAAGCAGGGTTGAATATTTGTAAAATAGTTAAAATTTTTGAGCAAAACCATTGAACTGATATTTTATGGACCGAAGGCATTTTAGTAATTTTACCCCCCCTAAGGGCATTTCTATAATTTTCCACAATCAAGTTTTTCGAGAAAAACGTTGTAAAAAAAAATAATGTTCTCAGATTTGAAGAAGTTATTGCACAAGTTTTGAAACATTAGGGTTTGTTGTTTCATTCTTTTTCGAAAACATGGCTAATTCCCTTTTCGGGTTTTAATCATTGTGTTTAGCCTATGACCGAGCCCTCCTGGTCGTGGTGAACCAAAGCTACGCACTGTGCAGTAATCCGAGTGAAGAGGAGGTGAGTCACGAGGATCGCTTAAATACTGTGCTCTTCCGGATCCAATCCTAGACATGCATGACAGGGGGTTACCACACCTAGCTCATTGACTAAGTCATAGGTTGGTTTAGTTCCTTAAGTCTTATGCTTCGTTTGTGTGTTTGAGTAGTCTAAACCTAGGGTTCAAGTTCCTACAAGTCTATCTACGCTCCATGCTTCCTACTCCTCTACGAATATAATTCACCAAGAGGTTTAGATGTACTTACCGGCGGATCGGTGCCGAGACTCGGGCCATGCTGTTCAAAAACCAGAAATCATTCCATAAGGCCTACTAAAACATTTTTGGGCCTTGGGCCCCACAAATGAGCTTTGAACTGGCTCGATACCAATTTTGTAACAACCCTAACCCGCCCAAACATTATGACCGAATTTGGTTTGTTACGAAGAAAACTTTTGAAAACCATTTTAAAACCAATTTAAGTTTTGTTAAAACTTCTCGCTTTTTGGTTATCTTGCCGAAACCATACTTAGATTTAATTTGGAAATTTAATTGAGTCGAGTTATTATACAAATTTCAAATGTGCCCGATGGCATGATAAAACATTTTCGTGTTAATGTAAGAAAACATGTGATTTTAATTTAGTTTTAATAATATAGTTTAAGCAAAGTATCCAACATATGAGAAATAACAAAAGTGAAGTATATGGAGGCCTTATTACATCCAAAATAAAAATAAACCAATAATAAAATAAAATAGCTAAGTTTAAAGTTCAATTTATTCGAGTCCACTGCATGGCCACCTCGAGTCCAACCGGCTCCTCAACCGCCATCTACGAGTCACCTGAAAAATGTTAAAGGAGAAGGTGAGTCACCAAGACTCAGTATGTAACCCTTCCTCGTTTTAAAAACATTTCCCATACACAACATATAACAGTTAATATGCGTAATATTATGTGCCCCCAACCTAGCCAACCAAACGCCTTTGTCTACCCCATGTGGTACCAAACCACCGTGACCGTAGTCACAATGTGTTACCAAAACACCGGTGGTGCCAAACCACTGGTGACATATAGTCACGCGATGTGATGCCAAATCACCGGAGGTGCCAAACCTCACGTGTCCGTAGACACAATCGATTGATGGGGCCAACCCATCGTGTGATACCAAATCACCGCGCAGACGATCCCATATCTCAAGTGGGGCCAACCCACGGTGGTGTTAACCACGGGACAAGTCGCTATGAGGTACCAAACCTCTGAGGTACCAAACCTCTGGTGACCGTAGTCACAATGTTGTGTTACCAAAACACTGGTGCTCGTCAAGACAAAATATCACCGCTTCTCCACTCATTTAACCCACAATAGTCAAATAATCATGAATAGATCTCATACATTTATCACATGTAACATATGAACCATGCTTCCCAAAAGCATAATAATCTCGTAGATAACAGAGACTTACCGGGATCCTCGCTTGTACCCTTGAGGTACTAGATCCGTATCTACATCAAGCGATTTACTGTGCAACATATATTTAACACAAACATTAATCGCTATAAGTGTGTATGTACACACTGTCACCACCGAATCGTCCTAAATCCCGAAAAGAGATGTCGACCACCTAGATCTATCTGGTCCCTATATTCGCCAATTACATGGGTTAGTACCATGGCCTATTCGGTCAAACCAATACAATTGAAAAGGGTTCCTTGTGAACCCAAAAACATTACCCGAACGTCTTTGAACCCAAGCCACTATACTCCAATTGGTCTTGCTTCCCCGAAATTGGCAACTATTGGCTTTTCTTAGTCATTAGAAGAATAATCTATTATAAGCGAGCATTTACCACCACTTACCCAAATCCAAAAGTCGAGAATGAAAGATCCAATCTCACCGCTTTGAGATCCCGGTGCCTATCATCAATTTCAACATTGATTAGAACCTTTGCTCTGCTTTTTGCCAAAATTTCAGCTTTCATCCACTCCCACAAGTCAACAAAGAAAAGAAAATATGAAAGGAGGGTTCGGCCATCCCTTACCTTACAATCGATTGAATAACAGAGAAAACCCAGAGTATCAATGCCACTGTCCTATTCGGCCAAAGTGCAACCAAGGAGGAGTGTGAGATTTCGGTACTTCAAAAGGGTATATTCGGCTAAGGGGAAGAAAGAAAATAATGGAGAAGAAAGTGCTAAAAGTTTCGGCTAAAGGGGTTTGAGAAGAGGAAGGAAAGAAAATAAATGAGAGATTAATGTATAGGGAATTCGGCTAAGGTCTTTTAGAAGAAAAGAAAGAGTTTCAGTTTTTGGAGCATGAGAAAGAAAGAAAAATAAAAGATGAAGGCTAGGTAAATTGCTAGCCGAAAATCCCAAGAAAATCACTTAAGCAAATTCGGCCTCCCCCTTACACCTAAGCTTGCCGTCCACCCTTCTCTGAAGTGTTTAAAAAAATTCATTCACTACCTAAAATAATTCTAGGCCACTCATTTGAAGCAATTCAAATTGAATTTGAATACTTAAAATAATAATCCAATAATAATTCCATTTAATCCTATTTGTTTATCACCTCTTCAAGATAACAATAAAATAATAAAATAAATTAATGTTTATCTACCCCACTCCAAATTAATTTGAGAGTCCAAATTGAATCCATTCACGCCAAAGAAGATAAAAACAATAAAAACTCAAAGTGCACTACAGGGTTCGAACCAGCGTCCCCAAGCAAAGCAGCAAGAGACTTTAAGCGCCCCAAACCAACTCTTCCCTTTGGCCTTTCATGCTAAATAACCCCACATTTAATTTTAAACCCTTCCTACTCCAAATTTCACAAACCGCATACAAAAATAAAACATGCAAGATGCTGCTCTAGCCCCTCGAACCTGCGCCCACGCACACCTCCAGCGCCTAAGTGACGCACGCTAGCCACTTGACCAATGAGTTCTTTGTGTCTTAAAGTCGCCCCAGCTCTTTTTAAAGCCTTCTTCCACTTGTAACGCCACACCCAAAAATTAAAACGTCCCTTGCTACTGCCGTGCCTTGAACCCAGGCCCTTGCTGGCGTTGCTTCCAGCCCTTAAGTAGCACCTTGTAGCCACTTTACCAAGGCCTGCTTTGTGTCACAACTCTCCCAACAATTTTATTAAAGCCTTCTCTCCTCTAGCTCCCTCCTTTATGGTACTAAAAAAAATATTCTAACACTAGATCAAGCCTAACTCGGGTTTAATTCTAGACCCTAAAATACGCCAAATAAATCGTAAAATTTATTCTTCAGGCACACACATGGGAAATTATCTAAGTTACAAACAACCCCTAATTTGGGGTGTTACACCGTGGGGACTACTAAGTCAACCCACCCATCCGCTACACATCATCGAAGGCAGTCGCTGCAGACGACGTGCTCATCACCCTTATATATTCGTGGCATAGCCACCAGATAATATATTTTGTGACATGAGTCACCACATTCAGATAATGTGACCGAAGTCACCACATTCAGATATTTGTGGTAGCAACCACCAGATCACTTCCCCTTTTCATATAACCCATATGCCCATGTCATACAAAACACGCAATATCATGCCATATTCTTTATTCACATTCTTACAGTTTCACATATGTGCCATACTAGATAGTTATCAAATTATACTCATAGTAGGAGTAGGATTACGTACCTGAGTACTTTGTACCATTGCATGGTACCTTAGCCATAACTTCCACATTATTATTAACACATGCATTAAAACAACACCATAAATCTATTAAAACCTAGGGTAGGGCTACACACCTGGTATTACCGCTTTACAGAAATCCCGAAAATCCGATCTAATGCTTTAGATCCTTAATTCCTACATTCGGCCAACACTTAGTGCTTTTAGCAAAAGCTTATTCAGCTATATAACAAAATCCCGAAGGATTATTGTAACCAAATATCCTCACCTTGCCGATTTGATTACTAGTCAAATCCCGAAACTGTCACTTGCTCCTGAAGTTGTCGAGATCCCTACTTAACCTACTGTTAGAATCGGCTATTAGCAATAATCTAAGAAAAAGGCCCTTGGCCGAATACCACATATCACTTACCTTGATCTCTTCAAATCTCGAAAAGTGCTACTTGGTTATGAAGGTGTCGAAATATCTATAGGCATAGGTTAGATTTAATTCTAACTTTAAATCACATAAAAATGGCCTATGGCCGAATACCACATAACTTTACCTTGGATATTGAAATCCCGAATAATCCTCCTTATAGTCGACTATAATGGAAATCCCGAAAGAACCTTTCATAGTTTCGGCCAAAACATTAAGGCGTTAGAATCTTGATTTCGGCTTTAAGAAAAGGAATAAAATAACCACAATAGATCCTTACCCTTTCTACTATTGTCGACAGCACCCTTGCTTTGATCTACAGAGTATTCGGCTTTTGAGAGCACTTTCAGAAGAAGAGAAAAGATCAATTTCGGCAATGGAGAGGAATAAAGTTTCGGCTTTGGATGTTATGAAGAAATCAGCTATGACTGCTTGTGTTTTCGGCTTTTGACAAAATAGGAGAGAAAGAAAAGAGTGGCTAGAGAATTCGGCAGAGGCTTCAAAAGAGAAAAGAAAAGAAATAAATGGCCTCACTCCCTTCCTTAGCCGAAAATATCACCCTTAGACTCCCCTAATCGGCCAACTCTCCTTCCCCCTATCTCATCCCTTCTTTTCCTCCTATTTTCTCTCTTTTTGCTCATTTAAAAATTAATTCAAATAACTCCTCAATTATCTACCACCTTAGCCGAAATTTTAAAAGAATTTAAACTCATCTAAAGCTCCTAAAATTTAGCCTTAGTGTCGTCCCTTGCTGCTCATTTCTGCTGCAAAATAAAACCTTTATTTTGCTTCCCTTATAACTCGATCCTTGGCCCTGCACACATGCTTGTGGCGTCACTCACTGGGCTTTAAGTGGCGCCTCCTAGCCACTTTACCAAGCTGATTTTTGTGTCATATTTCCCCTACTATTTCTCTTAAGGCCACCGTGCTTAGCTTCCTCTTTTAGCTTTAAAATCTAATAATTTCTAAAGCATTCCCCTATTGACTAAAGTTCACAAAATTCATACAACACATTCATAACACACAGAGGCATGCTTTCACATACATTTTAAGCACAAATGCATAAGCCATAAATCCCGGATGTTACAGTTCTAATCAGGAGTGACATATATTTAGGTATCGACGAGCGGGAAAGTATAGTTCTCACCGTAATCAGGTGTGTAACTTCACACGTATCTCATGGGTTATATTACCGTAAGCGATAGAATAAAAATCATAAAGTCGGTAAAATTTGAAAATACGGTATATTAGCACTTTTTTTGTGAATGCATGAAACCGGTATTAAGATTGTGGAAAAATTACGATTTTGCCCTCAATGGGCTATATCTTAGAAAAAAAATGATATTTTGGGCCACATGATTATTTGATAAATCGGCCAAAGTGTGAAAATTGTGGAAAAAAGCCACATGTGTATAATGGGCCAAGAAATCGCTAGATCGTAAATGGGCCAAGGTTGGCTAGTTCGTTAAAAAGGGCCAAATTGTTGTTTTGGACTAATGGGCCAAATTGATAATTTGTAATATGGGATTTTTGTTGAAATTTATCTCATGAATATATTGTTCTGCATTATATATATACATGACTGCATGGGTTGGGATAAATGACGAAGAGAAGAAAGGCCTGTTGCCAAATTATCTAGTTCGGTGGCTCTACCACAAATATTATAAATGGCCTGTTGCCAAATATCTAGTTCGGTGGATCTGCCACAAATATTATAAATGACATGTTGCCACAAACATTATATCTGGCTTAATGCCTGCTATTGGTGTGTTGGCGGGGTGGGTTGACTTGATCCCCACAGGTATGTTGGTTGGTACGGGGGTGTGTAGCGGATGGAAATTAGGCTTGGTTGGGAATTGCATAACACTTGCATTAATTTTTGTACTTGATTTATATATATGCATTGTACATTTGTAAATGGGCTCAAGCCCATCTAATTGCTTAAAATGTATTAGCCCAGTGAACACGGTAAATGGGTTACACATTGAGTTCTAAGTAACTCACCCCATTTTTTTTACCCCTTCTCAGGTAATGATAATTGATGGAGGCTTGGGCCGGGGATGACTTCGTGTGGAGGCGATACTACGAATGATGAGTTATAAAAACTTTGAACTTCTTTTAAGTATTTTTATTTAAGTACTATTTCAATTGCGATGTAATAAGGCCTCTGGTACTATTTTTATGGATTTTTATGCGTGGATGGATTTTAATATGTTTTAGCTACTTTAATGGGGTTGTTAATCTTTTATAAATGTTTTTCTTAAACTTGCATATAAAAAGAGGATTTTTTTTTATATATCACTTACTCGTAAAATTTTGTGAAAACTCTTTTATAAATTTATTTCAACCAATTATTAAAATTTTTAACCAATTATTTCTCTGAAAATCAATTTGTAAATTCTTACGTTTTAAAAAAACATGGTGTTCAAATAAATCTCGATTTTTGATAAACTCCAACTTCAAATCGTTTTCAAGAATTGTTTTCATTAAAAACATTGATGCTTAAGTGTAAGTTCGTTTTATGTGGCATGCCAAGTCTGGTCTTAACGCGTAGGCCGGGGTTGGGGTGTTACATTTTATGGTATCAGAGCCCAGTTTTAAAACTCGGCTGTGGTTTGGGTTCAACAACAATTTTTGTTTAAAAAATGCTTAAATTTTTAGATTTTATGTTTTAAAGGTAGTATGGCACCACGAGCATCCGGCACCAAGTGTAACATCCCAAAATTGGGCCTAGTAGGATTGGGCCCAATGGGCCTTGATTTAAAATTTTTAGAGAACAAGAGATCGGCTTAAATGCAAGTTGGACCTATTGGATAAGTGATGTTGGAAGGTTAGAAGGCTTCTATGAAGTCCCGGGATCGAACTTTGGCTTTAGGGAAATTTTAGTTTTAGGTGACAAAAACCCTGGAAGTTGGCAAGTAGGCCTTAAGAATAAAATGTGGGGAAAAATGACACAAGTGGAGTGTGTGGTGTAGTGGCAAAGTGACGCCACTTAGGGAGCAAGGGGGTGACGCCACAGGGAAGGAAGGAGGTCCAAGGTTCAAGTCTTGGCTCTTGCATTTTGGTTTTCTTTTTACATGGACTTTAATATTTGGCTATAGATTCATATTTAGTTGCGCATGGTTTAAGACACAAGAGGAGCTTGTGGCCAAGTGGTTAGCGGCGTGGATTATGTTGCAGGGGAGCCTGGGTTCGAATCTCATGAGAAGCAAGGGGGTATTTATTTTGCGGATTGGACGGCAAGAGTTTTAGTTGAATTTAAACTCTACTGACGAAGGGATCCCACATCGAAAAGATACAAAGAAGGAAGGTGGAGAGCTAGCTATATAAAGAGCATTCCAGGAGGAGAGTTAACATACCTTGGTGGGCGTTTGGGCACGGGGAGTGGTCGCAGTAGCGGTTTAACACCCAGACTCTATCGGTGTGTAACTCTCTCTACTCTAGTTGTAGAGCGGCAAATGCCGAAGTGCCGGTCACGGCAATAGTAGCCACACGAGCGTGTGAGCGCACGTGTGGGGCTTCGACGCGATAGTTGAGGCCATCAGTAGTATTCTTGTGGGTTGGGGCTGCTTGGCCCGCGATGGGCCGAAGTGGGCCCAATGGGCCTGTGGGCCCTTATGAGTAAATTGTGCAATTGTGTAGAATATAGTGAACTAGACTAGGTGGAACTTATATACATGGCTAGATTTGTGCTAGGTGGGCCACATGAGCGTGTGGGCCCGAATGGGCCAGAATCGAGTTTTAGGCCCAATCGTCCGGTACGACCGGAAATGGTAGCTGAGTCACTCGGGGTGACATTTGGGCCTTTGGGAAATGCCATTGCAGGTGCAAAATTATCGATATACCCTTGGTGGGTAAATTACGAAAATGTCCTTGGTAGGTAAAATTACAGTTATACCCTTAGTGGTTGATTAGCGTGATTATGTTGTTTTATGTCTATCTGATTATGATGGTAATTCATGTTATACTTATATTTGATATATGTTTTGCATACATGACATACTGCATACACGAATTATTATGTCATATTGCACGGATGTAATGAGAGGAGGGGGAAGGCTTGTTTCAAGACTGTCACCAGTGGTTTTGACCACACAGTGGGTTGGCCCCGCTTTCTATATTATAATCGTGACTAAGTCTCAGTGGTTTTGACCACCAGTGGTTTTGACCACACATATACTATTTGTGACTACGATCACCACTGGTTTTGACCACACATGGATTATTTGTGACTCGTCCCAGTGGTTTGGTACCACAGTGGGTTGGCCCCACATGTTGATTACGGGATTGTCATCAGTGGTTTTGACCACACGGTGGGTTGGCCCCACAATATGATTTGTGACTACGGTCACCAGTGGTTTTGACCACACTTATATGATTTGTGACTACGGTCACCAGTGGTTTTAACCACCATTGGTTTTGACCACACGGGGTAGACACATGAGTTCGGATGGTTAGGTTGGGTTTGCATGAATTGCATATTGACTTATGTATTGTGTAAGTGCTTTGTTATTATCGGGATGGGGATTTATACACTGAGTCTCGGTGACTCACCCTTCCCTTACATTTTGCGAGATGAGGCATAGATCGCGGATGTGGGCCAAGGCACTTCGAGGTGGCCATGCGTTATGTTTTCGAGTTTTATCTCATTTACTATTTTGGGTTAATTTACTTTTAAATTTGGTTTTGGATTTGTAATAAGGCCACTAAATTCTATTATTTTGGGTTTTTTTGATTATCTGCTATAAGTTTTATTATATTGTGCTTAAGTTAAACAACATGGCATGTTAATAACCTGTTAACTCAATGTTTTCGAAAAGTTATACCTCTTATCGGGATTTTCAAACTTTATCATCGGGTAATAACAAACAAATGGTGTTAACGAACAACTCAGATTTTCGCCAACCTAAGCTTTACTTTAAGTTCAAATACAAAACGGTTTTCAACTTTGCATTTTAATCAAAGTCGGCATTTCCTTAAAAACAAACAGTTTTCTCAAAGGAGTTTTCTTCTTTTGTCCAAACTTTAAACAGCAAAGTGTTTTATAGCGTTATCTTCAAAATTTAAACCTACAACTTGTTTTATTCAAATTATTTTTACCCTGTGACATGCTGAATCCGGTTGTAGTGTGTTGACCGGGTTTGGGGTGTTACACCAAGTCAAGTAAGTATTTGTATATTAAATATTTACTATTGTGAAATGATCATAGGAACACTCTAGAACTTCTAGTTTTAGGTGTTGAAACCGGTAGAGATTGAGACTATAGGACGTGATTGCGAAAACAACTTTATCTCTTATATCTCATAAAATATCGTTAATAAACACTGAAATAGTATTCTGATTCATAAAACTTGTAATCAGATTAAATTGAATTAGCCATTATGAGCACTAGAGGACGTGGTCATGGACGCGATGGACGTGGCCGTGGTAGAGGACGAGGTGTTGCGTTTGAAGCGCCGGGTCATATGCCGGAAATGGATGCACCTGCGTCACTTGGGAGTGAGACTGGATTACCTGATCATATGAGAGAGAGGACAATGCTTTGACTCAAGCAATGTTGCGAGTCCTAGAGAGGGTTCTTTGGGACTAGAACCGGTCCAGATGGTTCGTGGTTCAATATCGGACGACTCAAGTTAAGTGGTGCCGAGGTTTTTAGAGGTGTCTCCGTGTAGCTCACGAATGTTGCGAAATATTGGCTCGAGGTCAGAGCGGATTATGGATGATTTGGAGTGCACCGCAAGCGTAAGCTAAGAGGAGCTGTGTCCTTGTTAAGGGGCGAGGCGTATCAATGGTGGCTTCTTGTTCGAGAAGGCACCGAGGTTGCATTGGTTACTTGGGATTTCTTCAAAGCTACTTTTCAAGGGAAGTACGTCGGGACAAGTTATGTAGATGCCCGGAGGAAGGAATTCTTGAATTTGGTTTAAGGAAGTAAGACGGTGGCAGCTTACGAGGCAGAATTTCTTCGTTTGAGTCGTTATGCTCGCACAATAGTGCCGAATGATCATGAGCATTGTGTACGCTTTGAAGATGGGCTGAATGACGAGTTGCGGGTACTGATAGCCCCACAACAAGTACGGACTTTTGCCTCACTTGTAGAGAAAGCCAAGATAGCCAAAGAGGCTAAGAACTCAGAACGCCAGAACCGGGAAAGAGTCAGAGGCTAGAGGGATTTTAAGTACTCGGGTTCTTCTAAAAGGTTTCAGAAGAGGCCACGGAATAATGAGCCAGCTCAAGCTAGAGCATGGGTGACTACTAATCAGAGTCGAGACTGTGCCGATTATGGGAGATGACACCCCGAGGAATGCTGGAGGAAAACTGGTGCCTGCTATAAATGTGGTTCCAAGGATCATCAGTATAAGAATTGCCCTCGACGGATTGATACGACTCAGGAAGCTCGTAACCCTGATGTTCAGCCAGCTGAAGGTGCTCAGCAGCCACTGAGAGGCCGTGGATCAGGTCATGGTGGTAATGGTGTTGGACGTGATCAAGGTGCACCGGGTCGAGGTAATGGCTTTAGAGGTAACACGGAGGCAAGACAGCCGGGGTTGGTCTATGCGGTTAGGCGTCGGGAAGATGGCGATGCACCTGATGTGATAACTGGTACGTTCTTTATCTTTGATGTACCTGTTACTGCTTTGATAGATATCGGGTCTACACACTCGTATGTTGCTAGTGCCATAACCGAAAACCTGAATATTAGATCTGAGATTACCGATAAAGAGATGACCGTAATTAGTCCTTTAGGACAGTCGGTAATCGTGAATAAATTATTTAGAGACGTGCCCTTGGAAATTCAAAGAGAAATATTTTTGGCGGATTTGATGGAATTGCCTTTCGGCGAGTTTGATCTTATTTTGGGCATGAATTGGTTGGTGAAGCACCGGGCGCAATTGGATTGTGCTGAAAAGCGGATGTCAATAAGGACTGTGGATAATGAGGAGGTAGTAATGATAGGTGAGCGAAGGAACTTTTTGGCAAATGTGGTATCTGCTTTGAAGGCAGAAAAGTTGGTGCGGAAAGGGTATGGAGCATTCCTAGCTTTTTTTAGTGCTTTGGATGCCAAGGAATTATAAGTGGAAGGTGTTAGAACGGTGAAAGAATTTTCAGATGTTTTTTCTGAGGAACTTCCGGGTTTACCTCCAGACCGAGAAGTAGAGTTTGGCATTGAGCTTTTGCCCGGAACGGCTCCGGTGTCCATTGCTCCTTATAGGATGGCACCGAAGGAGTTAGCAGAGCTTAAAGCTCAAATTCAAGAATTGTTAGATCGGGGATTTATTCGACCAAGTGTGTCTCCGTGGGGAGCACCAGTTTTGTTTGTCAAGAAGAAGGATGGGTCAATGCGTATGTGCATTGATTATAGGCAGTTGAATAAGTTGACGATCAAGAATAGGTATCCATTGCCGAGAATTGACGATCTGTTTGATCAATTGCAAGGAGCTTCAGTTTTCTCCAAGATTGATTTGAGATCGGGTTATCATCAACTCAAGGTGAAAAAGGCAGACATTTATAAGACGGCATTCTGAACTCGTTATGGACATTATGAGTTTTTGGTGATGCCGTTTGGATTGACTAATGCACCAGTTGCATTTATGGATATGATGAACCGAGTCTTTCAACCTTATCTAGACCGGTTCGTAGTGGTGTTCATAGATGATATCTTGGTATATTCAAGGAATGAAGAAGAGCATGACTCACATTTGCGTATTGTGTTGCAAATTTTGCGAGATAAGCAACTTTATGCCAAATTCAGTAAATGCGAATTTTGGTTGAAGGAAGTGACTTTCTTGGGTCATGTGGTGTCAGCAGATGGAATAAGAGTTGATCCTCGGAAGGTTGAGGCAGTGTTGGATTGGAAACCGCCGAAGTCAGTGGCTGAGCTTCGGAGTTTCTTGGGTTTGGCTAGTTATTATAGACGCTTTGTTGAGGGGTTTTCGTTGATTGCTGCACCCCTAACTAAGCTGTTGCGAAAGGGAGTACCGTATGTATGGACCGATAAACAACAAGAAAGTTTCGAGAAATCAAGAAGATTCGACTAAGCACCGATCGATTCAACTTTGAGGTGGAAAAGAGTTTACCATTTACTGTGATGCGTCACATACGGGTTTAGGATGTGTACTGATGTAAAGTGGAAAAGTGGTAGCTTATGCTTCTCGGCAAGTGAGGCCGCATGAAGTCAACTATCCTACTCATGACTTGGAGTTGGCTGCGGTGGTGTTTGCCTTAAAAATTTGGAGGCACTATCTCTACGGTGAGAAGTCGATCATTTATACGGACCATAAGAGTCTTAAGTATCTCCTTACCCAAAAGGAGTTGAACTTGAGACAACGGAGATGGGTGGAGCTGTTAAAGGATTATGACTTCTCAATTGAATACCATCCTAGAAAGGCTAACGTAGTGGCAGATGCGTTGAGTCGTAAGGTTGTATCGCAGTTAAGAGCAATGTTTGCTCATCTCAGTTTGTATGAGGATGGCAGTCTACTAGTAGAACTTCAGGTGAAGCCTCTATGGTTGGAGCAAATCAAGGAAAAGAAATTATCAGATGAAAAGTTGGGTCCTTTATTGCAACAAGTTGAAAGTGGTATAATAGGAGACTTTGAAATGAACAAGGATGGCGTGCTGTGTTTTCGTGGAAGAGTTTGTATGCCCATGGATTCAGATTTGAGACAAATGATTCTACGAGAGGTGCATAGTAACCCTTATGCTATGCACCCCCGAGGAAATAAGATGTATTGGGATTTCTGTGAGCAGTATTGGTGGCCAAGATTAAAGCAGGAGGTTACTAATTTTGTGGGAAAGTGTTTGACTTGTCAACAAGTGAAGGCGGAGCATCAATTACCATCGGGTTTATTGCAACTGGTAAAGATTCCTCTATGGAAATGGGAGCGGATAACGATGGATTTTGTTAGTGGGTTACCCTTAACACCTACTAAGAAAGATTCTGCTTTGGGTGGTAGTGGATCGATTAACGAAGATCGCTCATTTCCTACCGGTTAAATGCGGATTACTCACTGCAAAAGTTGGCTAAGCTATATGTATCTGAGATCGTGAGGTTGCATGGGGTACCAGTGTCTATCATATCGGACAGGGACCCTAGGTTTACATCATGATTTTGGAAAGCTTTACATGAGGCTTTGGGAACAAAGTTAAACTTCAGTACGGCTTTGCATCCTCAGTCAGATGGTCAGTCAGAAAGAGTAATTCAGATTTTGGAAGATATGTTACGAGGTTGTGTGATCGACTTCAGAGGTAGTTGGGAGGATTTTCTACCCTTGGCAGAGTTCGCGTATAATAACAGTTACCAATCTAGTATCCAAATGGCGCCCTATGAAGCGTTATACGGTCGTAAGTGTCATACCCCTACTTGTTGGACTGAATTGGGGGAACGACAGTTGTTGGGTCCTGAATTGGTATCTGAGACGGAAGAAAAGGTAAAGGTGATTTGAGCGCGGTTAAAGGAAGCTTCGGATAGACAAAAGTCGTATGCGGATCTGAAGCGTAAAGATATTGAGTTTACGGTGGGAGATCAGGTTTTTCTGAAAGTCTCGCCTTGGAAGAAGATTTTCAGATTTGGAAGAAAGGGCAAGTTGAGCCCTAAGTTCATTGAACCGTACCGTGTGTTGAAGCGTGTAGGACCAGTGGCCTATCAGCTTGAATTACCTCCGGAGTTGAGTCAGATTCATAGTGTTTTCCATGTTTCTATCTTTGAGGCGTTACAGATCGGATCCGTCTCACCTAGTACCATGAAGAAGTGGAATTAAGGCCGACTTGTCTTTCGAGGAGGAACCAAAGGAAATCTTAGACCGTGTTGTTAAGGTGTTAAGAAAGAAGACTGTGCCGTTAGTTAAGGTTTTTTGGCGAAATCATGGAGCGAAGGAAGCTACGCGGGAGCCTGAGGACGCAATTAGGCAATAATATCCTCACCTCTTTTAACCAGGTAAATTTCGAGGACGAAATTTTTTTTAAGGAGGGTAGAGTTGTAAAAATTTGAGTATCTTTATGATGCATGTTTTGGTGTTTAGCTTGTGTATGATTAAATTTTTGTATGCTTAATATAGTCTTGAGAAGGCTCGGGATTATTTGGAACTAGAATAAATTTTAGTAGTGAGTATTTTATTGAAGTGGATCAAGTGATTATGATGCTTGAGTTAATTTAAGTGACGAAAGCTAGCATAAGATGAGCTAGTAGCAAGGTGGTGTTGGCGCATGAGAGATTGCTTGAGGGGAGAGGTTCGAATCCCATGGATAGCATTTAGGTGACTTTTATTTTTGTACTTGTATGGCATGTGTCGGTCAAGCTTTACTTATTGTAAGGTTGGACAAATTCTTTTATGGGAAGTAGACTAAGGGAAAAAGGCAAGCTTGAATTAAGGGATAGAATTAACTTGATTTTTGGGATAGGATTCTAAAGCTTTGGAAAGTGGAGGAACACAAGGCATGATAGAAGGAAGTTTTCTTGGAAACTTTTGCATGGCCACTTTGACCATGTATTTGGACGGCATTATGGACAAAAGGGGGGAGCCGAAATTTGGTGGTTAGTTTGGGGTAGGATGGTAGCTCGTTAGAATTCTTTTGGTCATAATTTTTTTGCTCATCCAAAACATCTTTCCTATCATTTCCTTTCTCTCATAGCCGAATGTGTCTTTAGCTTGGAGAAAACAACTTTGTTGAGTTTCATTTAGGCATTTCTCTTTGACCATTTGGTCATTTTTGCTTATCACTCTAGTATCCCATTGTGTGTCTTTCTCCTAGTGCCGAAACTACCAACACAAAAAGCCATTCCTTTTTCCTTCTCCTTCCCCATTGCCGAATGCATATTGTTCCTAAACTCATCTCTTTTCTCCTTCTCTTTTCTTCTTTTTGAAAACCGAATTATAACACCTTCTCTCCATTCTCTTTTCTTCCTCATTTTTATTTATCATTCAAATATTTTCTTCATTATTTTTCTCTCATGGCCGAATGATACTAATCCCATTTTCTTCAATTTTCCCTTCAAAGCCGAATCTTCTATTCATCTATATTGTCTTGTTGATTATTCTTTCAACCCTCATTTAAACAATAGGTAAGAGCTTTCTTTTGGTTCTTATGTTGGTTTATGGGTTGTTTTGGCGAACCTTAAGTGTGGTAAAGGAGATCCTTTTTGATCGAAACCATTGTTCATTTCTCTTAGATAATTTCTTTCGTTATTTTGTTATAGTGAGATAGTGGTGGGTCGAATCATCACATTTTCGAAGACTTCGTAAAGCCATTCGAGTTGGAACATATTTGTCAAGGAATCCTTTGGAAATCACTCGGGATTTTAAGGTAAGCCGAGTTCGCTCTTTTAAGCCATTAGTATTAAATTTCCGATATATGGTAGGACTAATAATCTTTTGTCAATAGAGACAAATAAGATAGGGACGAAAAGGGCTGTTAATAGTTTGTTCGTGGTTCGTACTCCTGAGCCATTGTTTGTTCGTGGTTCTTCATCGAGTTATGAACCATCAATCGGGGAGAAATCGCAAATAGTTGTCATTCGAGATTCCGAGGGTAAGGATCTAGATCGTTAATCATTAGAATAGTTTTATATTAAATATTAGTGTTCTAATCAAGAGCGACATATATTTAGGTATCGACGAGCGGGAAAGTATAGTTCTCACAGTAATTAGGTGTGTAACTTCACACGTATCTCATGGGTTATATTATCGTAAGCGATAGAATAAAAATCGTAAAGTCGGTAAAATTTGAAAATACGGTATATTAGCACTTTTTTTGTGAATGCATGAAACCGGTATTAAGATTGTGGAAAATTTACGGTTTTGCCCTCAATGGGCTATATCTTAGAAAAAAATGATATTTTGGGCCACATGATTATTTGATAAATCGACCAAAGTGTGAAAATTATGGAAAAAAGCCACATGTGTATAATGGGCCAAGAAATTGCTAGATCGTAAATGGGCCAAGGTTGGCTAGTTCGTTAAAAAGGGCCAAATTGCTGTTTTGGACTAATGGGCCAAATTGATAATTTGTAATATGGGCTTTTTGTTGAAATTTATCTCATGAATATATTTTTATGCATTATATATATACATGACTGCATGGGTTGGGATAAATGACGAAGTGAAGAAAGGCCTGTTGCCAAATATCTAGTTCGGTGGCTCTGCCACAAATATTATAAATGGCCTGTTGCCACAAATATTATATCTGGCTTAATGCCTGCTATTGGTGTGTTGGCGGGGTGGGTTGACTTGATCTCCACAGGTGTGTTGGTTGGCACGGGGGTGTGTAGCGGATGGAAATTAGGCTTGGTTGGTAATTGCATAACACATGCATTAATTTTTATACTTGATTTTTATATATGCATTGTACATTTGTAAATGGGCTCAAGCCCATCTAATTGCTTAAAAGGTATTGGCCCAGTGAACACGGTAAATGGGTTACACATTGAGTTCTAAGTAACTCACCCCGTTTTTTTTACCCCTTCTCAGGTAATGATAATTGATGGAGGCTTGGGCCGGGGATGACTTCGTGTGGAGGCCATACTACGAATGATGAGTTATAAAAACTTTGAACTTCTTTTAAGTATTTTTATTTAAGTACTATTTCAATTGCGATGTAATAAGGCCTCTGGTATTATTTTTATGGATTTTTATGCGTGGATGGATTTTAATATGTTTTAGCTACTTTAATGGGGTTGTTAATCTTTTATAAATGTTTTTCTTAAACTTGCGTATAAAAAGAGGATTTTTTTTATATATCACTTACTCGTAAAATTTTTTGAAAACTCTTTTATAAATTTATTTCAACCAATTATTAAAATTTTTAACCAATTATTTCTCTGAAAATCAATTTTTAAATTCTTATGTTTTAAAAAAAACATGGTGTTCAAATAAATCTCGATTTTTTATAAACTCCAACTTCAAATCGTTTTCAAGAATTGTTTTCATTAAAAACATTGATGCTTAAGTGTAAGTTCGTTTTATGTGGCATGCCAAGTCTGGTCTTAATGCGTAGGCCGGGGTTGGGGTGTTACAAACCATCTCAAATTGAGCACTAGATATTGTTTCACATTGGTTAAATTGACACAAATATAATTATTAAAAACATTAAGATTGTTTCAATAATGTGAAATTGGAATGTTCTAGCATGGTGTGAAATTGAAACAATCTCGATTCCTTGAAAGTCATTATCCAATTTAAACTCACATTGCCTTTAAGGAAAAAAACAACCTTGACTTCTCGAAGTTCTGAAAAGACACATATCATGCCAGGAAATATCCTCCATGGGACATGCACTATAATTTGTAATAGTTCCGTGCCTATGGACTCCTTTGTTTCAGTTTCCATTTTCACTCCTTCGATACTAATCTGTTAGTTTTGGCCTCTTTATTTTTCGTTGAGGAGAGGTAATCTTGAAATCATCGTCGAAAGTGATGTAACGCTTCAAAGTCTTAAATTGATTTTCTTATTCTTCTTTGTTTAGATTACTTTTTTTTAACAATATCGAGAATGAAACTCCAAATATGTCAGTGGCATACGTCCCACATTCTCCCTATTAAAAAAGGTTCAATTTATATAAAAACTAAATCCTATCCATTATTTGGGCAATACCTACGAGAGTTACAGAAATGTAACTTCATTTATTATTTCAATTTAACTCTCTAAGAGAAATTTTCATTTTCCAAGTTCCATTACTTATTCCACTAAAAGCTTCCATTCATATTTCAAGAAAATTGGGTGAACGCTTACACTTAAAAAGTTAACGTAGAAACGAAGAATACAATAACGAATTGGAGTCCCACGATAAAGACATACATCGGCTTAATTTGAGCGGAAATATTTTTGATTTATTAATTTTGAATTTCAATCATTTAGTTGCCATTTTCCATTTTACTAATATGATAAGTGTGATAAAAACTTTTAACAACAACAAGGTTATAAGAATTTACGCTTAGCAATTATTTGTACAACATGTAGCACATACATATCACTTGTAAAGGAATCGGTATAGCTCATTCAATTTTGAGATACACGTGAATTTTTAACCATCAACATAGCAAGTGCATACACAACTTCAAAATATTAGAAAAATAGGACGACACACATAACGAATATGTGTGCCTGTAATGCAAGTGTACTATATCTCACATTGCTTTTTCCATATGTTATTATCGTCCTGGTGTTTGGTTTGGAGTGGACGTAATAGTTAAATCCCAGTTTCAACGCGGAAACCCATGTACAACATTATCATCTTTATTGAACCTTATTTTCGTGATCCGTTTAATGCCATTTAAGAATTATAAAGGGAAGTATAAATGTGTGTCTTTGAATTAATATTTAGATTTGTATTAATTAAAGTTAATGCTAATTAAACTGAAATATTAAAGTTTTATTTTATTGTAACGTATTCTAGTCCAATGTGGTTATAACACTTCCTATAAATGCCATTTTTTTCCTTGCGAATCTTGTTCGAAATTAATTTTACGAACCAAATTTAACTAGTAACATCAGAGTCGCGCAGTATGGCAAGCCTTAATGTTTATTCCGTCCTACTAGTTTTATTCTTAACTTGCGGGGCAGTAATGGCTACGAAGGAGAATGACCAGATCATTAAGGAAAATAATTGTGAAACTAAAATGGGTTTGCCATGTGTTCTAGAAGCTTTCACCGCTATTTTCCAGATAGGAAGTATTTCTAACAAGTGTTGCCGTGAACTTGTTGTGTTGGGAAAAGTTTGCCACTCAGCATTAGTAAAAAGGACCCTTGAAAATCCTCTATTCAAAGACCTAAACCTGTAACACCCCGAACCCGGTCCCCGAGCCTTGACCGGATCTGGTATGTCACTGCGGAAAACGTTTGAAAAGATTTTTGTCGGAAAGGTGAAATCATGAAAGTTTGTTGACTTTTGTAAAATCTTGTATGTTTAAAACTCTAAATAATGTAATGTTGTAGCAAAGTATATCCGAATCATAAACTTATATATATATATATTTTTTAAAGTATAAGTTTCTCAATATAAAGTCATTTCCAAATAGTAACTCGATTATCAATCCATCTTAAACATAATAAAGATACTTAGTAAAACTATTTAAACACTTTAAGAAACTTCAAATACTTTAAGCGGCCCTTATTACAATAAATACTTAATCCAAATACTGAAAATATGAAATACGTAAACAAATAAAAATAACTTCTGTATGGCCACCTTGGTATCCACTCCAACCCGGTCCAATAATCACGATCACCTGCGATGTTGATAAATATTTGGGTGAGTCACACGGACTCAGTGTGCAATTAGACCACTGAGTTCCACCCACATATCAACCCACATAACAGATAACAAGGCAACTTATTCACTTGAAATCACAATTCGGGCTTGGCCCATAACCACATCAATAACCACAATGCCACACATAATTATGCAAAGTGCACCCAACCCAGCCTAGGGTCCATCCTCTACACACCCCCGTATCCAGCCACCACACACCAGGGGATTACTAAATCACCCTCCAACCGCTACAAACCAGTTTGGCAATTTATGCCGTCCACGATGTAGCTCGTAGCTAACATCAAATCACAATGAGGCACATAGCTACTCATCAACCACGATGTGGCACACAGCACATATCAACCATGATGAGGCACATAGCCACTCATCAAGCCACGTGAACTTAATCACAAATAATCCACAACGCGACCTCAGTCAGCGCCAATCCACGATATAGCTCATGGCTAAAATCAGACCACGTACTCGAAGTACACCCGTACCTTCTTTCATATGCATATCCCATCCCATGCACATGCGACATATAATAATGACAAGATGAATAATGCATGTACATGTTATTCAGTCATGCAATCATTTTCTTATTGGCATATACACACATATACATATTCATATCCATATTTGCATCGATTCATATCGACTGAATATCGCCATACCCTTTAAGGGTATCCATTTCATAGTTGCCACTTTGCACATATTAGCACATACACACAACACATACAACACATGCAAGTATCACATATATCCCAGAAAATAGTAGGCTAACCACACACCTGATAACTTGAAGCACTACGCTCTCAATCCCGATGCTATCACTAAGCGAAACTACCGCTATCTGCCTACTCTCTTGCTCTGCACACACCCACACCCCGGTGGCCAATCTCGTACCACAGAGAGACGGATCTCCTCTTAAACTTAGGGATAGGAACTACCCCTTTTCCTTCTTGACTGGTTCCCACATCCATCGGATACGCTTAATCAGAAAATCCCGATTAATACAAGATTTTGAACAAATAGAAACTACTACAAAACATCCTTACCCAAATCGATCTTGAATCTCGAAAACTGTTAGTTGTTCTTTGAGTAGTCGAAATCCCTACATACCATATGTCAGATTCGACTTTAATACATAAATCCATAAACATGGCCCTTGGCCGAAACTACATATCACTTACCTTGATGTTCAAAACCCGAGAGATCTCTTTTAATGCTCCTTAGCGTTGGCTACCTTTAACAGAGACACATAATATAGCTTAAAGAACATTCGGCCAACCTTATCCAAGGCTTAATCACATGATTTCGGCACCCCAAAGAAAGAGCCTAAAACCGATTGATAATAATAAAAAAAAAACACTTACCACTACACGTTTGAAGAGAGAGATCACAAGCAAGTAGCCGACAGCACCTTCAATAAGGATTCGGCTATGGTATCAAAAGGTGATGAAGCATTCGGCTATCTCAAAAGTATTTTGGCTTTTAGAAACAATGAGAAAAGAATAGTCTTCGAGAAGATGATACTTCAAGTGAACACAGAAAATAAAGAGAAGAGAATGAGGCTCTCAAATAAAGATGGAATATTCGGCTAACACAAAATAAAAGAAGAAGTTTGGGGAGAGAGAAATGTAGGTTCGACCAAGCTAACAAATAGAGGAGAGGCAGAAAACACTAGTGACCCTATTGGTCTATGAAGTTTCGGTCACCAAAACCAAAAGAGAAAGAAAGACGAAACTAGATGGCTTTTGCAGAAGAGGGAAACGACACTTAGAGAGAAAAGAAGAGTCTACATTTCGGTACACCCTCCTTATCAAGCTTCAAAACCGAAAATGCCACCCTAAAGAGTCCTATTTTCGGCCATTGCTCAACCCCCTCTCAAATCCCATTTTCTTCTCCTATTTTTCCTCCATGCTACCTATCCAAAAATAAATTAAATTAAACAATACTTATCCCTTACCTTATAGCCAAATTTAAAAGAAAATCAAGCCTTATCTCATCCTTTGGAAGTCCAAATGCCGTCCATCACTCCCCCCTCTCCCTTAACGCCAACGTGCAAAATAAAAGCCACACTTTATGCTACCATCATGACTCGAACCTGTGCCCTTCTCCACTTGCTTGAGGCGTCATTCACCAGAGCTCTAAGTGGCGCCTTCAAGCCACTTTACCAAGCCCAATTCCATGTCCCAAGAGTCCTTACAAATTTTCTTAAGGCTTCTTTAGCCTAGCTTCCCCTTTTAAACTTGAAATTTCATAATTTCTTAAGGCACTCTCCTACATCCTAGGGTTCTCAAAACCCCTAAAACACATCCAAACACACACTAAGCCCACTAACACCTGCAGTATGCACTAAATGAATAACCCCTAAATCCTGGATGTTACAGTTCTACCCTCCTTAAAAATAATTTCGTCCTCGAAATTACTTGCTAACTAATTAACAATCGTGCAATCCTACTCACCGCACTACGCTTATGCCGCGCACTCTGATCTTAACAAAACTGTCATACTTTCTAGGCATAGTCTCTAAGTTCACATACAAGGCTTCAGGCACTACACTAACAATACAAGCATGAGCTAACCCTATAGCAACCAAAAAATAAAGGGTATTCCAGGAAAAAGGAACGTACCCGATATTACATCTGGCACATCTTCCTCATCGTAACGACTGACTGCCTAAACCAACCTTGGTTGTCTCGCATCTGAACCTTCAGCACCTTTGCCTGATGTTCCACGACCTCGGCCAGAACCATTTCCTCCATGGTTTGAACCACGACCCTTCGTCGCCTGAGGACAATTCTTAACCAAATGCGCCTTAGACCCACACCGGAAACATTCCTTACTATTACCCCAGCACTCTCCAGCATGAGCCCTTCCACACCGAGCACATGGTCGACTTCGATTCACAGAAACTGGCACAGGTGCACGTACAGAATTCTCAATCCTTGGTTTTTTCTGAAAATCTCCCGACGATGCTGACGGTCCAAAACTCCTCTTATTCCAATTCCTATCCTTTTCTCGATTCTGTCTCTTAGTTCTCTTAACTTCTTCAGCTATCCGAGCTTTCTCCACTAGAATAGCAAAGTCCCTCTCTCTTTGCGGAGCAATCAACACTCGTAGCTCATCCCGCAATCCATCTTCGAATCTGACACACCTTTCGTAATCAGTAGCCACGATCCCCTTGGCATACTGACTTAACCGCACAAATTCTGTTTCGTACTCTGCTACCGACTTACTTCATTGTACCAAATTTAGAAACGCTTTTCTCTGCGAGTCTAAATAACTAGCTCCTACGTATTTCCCTTCAAACTTAAGCGTAAAATACTCCCAATCCACTCGATCTGCCGGGACACCTTGCCTGACGGTGAGCCACCAACGATAAGCCTCGTCTCGGAGCAACGAGACAGCACCTTTCAGCTTTTCCTCAGTAGTACAGTCCAAATCATCCATGATTCTTTCGACCGCTTCTAACCAATACTCCGCTACATTCGGAGCCACTCCAGATACTCCTCTGAAAACCTCGGCTCCGTTTGACCTAAGTCTTTCCGACACTGACTTCCGAGCTCCATTTCCCATACTGGCTCTTGCCACTTGCTCTAGCACTCGCAGTATAGCCTGCGATACTGTGTCGTCCCCTCCTGTCTGACCTTGATCCTCCGCGCCCACTGCTGGCGGCGGCACATCGTTTCCTGACCCATGGCCAGACCCTACTGGTTCCGATACTATCATTCGGCCCCGTCCTCTAGAGCTCATATCTAACGTCGCGATTTAATCTGATTAAAAGTTTTATGCATTAGAAATTTGTTCCACCGATTAACCGCGAACAGTTTTATGCAAAGAAGTTTTTAGAAGTAATTCTTCCGATCAATAAAAGTTTCAGTTCAAGTTCACTATTCTACTTCAGAGAGTCACATTCACATTCATCCATAGCGACACCATACTACCATGGCATTTTATCCATTCCCAACCCCAAGGGTAATTTCATCATTTATCCTATAAGGGTATTTTGGTACTAAATCAGGATTTATTTATAAATCAGGGCACGTAGAAATTTTCAAAAACTTGAGGGTACCCTTTTGAAAATTTCCTCAAATCAGAGGTATGGCAGAAATTTTGGGAATCAGGGTCATTTTGGTAATTTGTCCGTTAGGGGTATTTTGGTCAATTTCCAAATCAGGGTATCTGGATATTTCACAAATAGAGTTTTTGGACACTCTTGTAAAGCAAGATTATTTTAATAAAAATCGAGGGTAGTACGGTAAATTTATAAACCAAGGGCATTTTAGTAATTTACAACCAAGGGTATTTGGGTAATTTTGCAAATCGGAAATATTTCGAAAAGGGTTTTCAAATTATAATTTAATGTTTACAAATCAAAAGGGTAATTTGGGATTTTAAAAACTAAGGTTTTTATAAACCAGTATGGCTAGTCCCTTTCGGGTTTTAATTATCGGTTTAGCCGGTGAATAAGTTCTCGTGGTTAGGGTGAACCGTAGCTACGCACCAGGTAGGATTCGAGTAAAGAGGAGGTGAGTCACTAGGACTGCTTAAGTACCAAGCTCTTACTGAATCCACTCCTAGACATGCGCACAACTGTTGCCACACCCTAGCTCGGTGACTTACTCACAGGTTTGTATAGTGGTTCTTAAGTCTTATGAATCTTGTGTTGGAGTAGACTAGTCCTAGGGTTCAATAGCCCTAATCTACTAATCTACGTTCCCATAGATGCCCATATAGTTCACATGTTCAAATCACTTCAGTAGTCAGAAGTACTTACCTGGTGGACTTTGGGCCGGAGATACAGGTGCCATGCCAGAATAACCTGAAATAAAAGTCCATATTTTTGAAAAGCCCATCCTTGAAAATGTTTTTGGGCCCCAAAACCCTCAAAGCCGAGTTTTGAATCTCGCTCTGATACCAAACTGTAACACCCTAAACCCGGCCCACGAGCCTTGACCGGATCTGGTATGTCACTGCGGAAACCGTTTGAAAAGATTTTTGTCGGAAAGGTGAAATCATGAAAGTTTGTTGACTTTTGTAAAATCTTGTATATTTAAAACTCTAAATAATGTAATATTGTAGCAAAGTATATCCGAATCATAAACTTATATATATATATATATTTTAAAGTATAAGTTTCTCAATATAAAGTCATTTCCAAATAGTAACTCGATTATCAATCCATCTTAAACATAATAAAGATACTTAGTAAAAATACTTAAACACTTTAAGAAACTTCAAATACTTTAAGCGGCCCTTATTACAATAAATACTTAATCCAAATACTGAAAATATGAAATACGTAAACAAATAAAAATAACTTCTGCATGGCCACCTTTGTATCCACTCCAACCCGGTCCAATAATCACGATCACTTGCGATGTTGATAAATATTTGGGTGAGTCACACGGACACAGTGTGCAATTAGACCACTGAGTTCCACCCACATATCAACCCACATAACAGAAAACAAGGCAACTTATTCACTTGAAATCACAATTCGGGCTTGGCCCATAACCACATCAATAACCACAATGCCACACATAATTATGCAAAGTGCACCCAACCCAACCTAGGGTCCATCCTCTACACACCCCCGTATCCAGCCACCACACACCAGGGGATTACTAAATCACCCTCCAACCACTACACACCAATTTGGCAATTTATGGCGTCCACGATGTAGCTCGTAGCTAACATCAAATCACGATGAGGCACATAGCTACTCATCAACCACGATGTGGCACACAGCCCATATCAACCACAATGAGGCACATAGCCACTCATCAAGCCACGTGAACTTAATCACAAATAATCCACAACGCGACCACAGTCAGCGCCAATCCACGATGTAGCTCATGGCTAACATCAAACCACGTACTCGAAGTACACCCGTACCTTCTTTCATATGCATATCCCATCCCATGCACATGCGACATATAATAATGACAAGATGAATAATGCATGTACATGTTATTCAGTCATGCAATCATTTTCTTATTGGCATATACACACATATACATATTCATATCCATATTTGCATCAAATTCATACTGACCTGAATATCGCCATACCCTTTAAGGGTATCCATTTTCTAGTTGCCACTGCACATATTAGCACATACACATAACACATACAACACATGCAAGTATCACATATATCCCGGAAAACAGTAGGCTAACCACACACCTGATAACTTGAAGCACTACGCTCTCAATCCCGATGCTATCACTAAGCGAAACTATCGCTATCTGCCTACTCTCTTGCTCTGCCGCTGGCCCACACCCCGGTGGCCAATCTCGTACCGCAGAGACGGATCTCCTCTTAAACTTAGGGATAGGAACTACCCCTTTTCCTTCTTGACTGGTTCCCACATCCATCGAATACGCTTAATCAGAAAATCACGATTAATACAAGATTTTGAACAAATAGAAACTACTACAAAACATCCTTACCCAAATCGATCTTGAATCCTGAAAACTGTTACTTGTTCTTTGAGTAGTCGAAATCCCTACATACCATATGTCAGATTCGGCTTTAATACATAAATCCATAAACATGGCCCTTGGTCGAAACTACATATCACTTACCTTGATGTTCAAAACCTGAGAGATCTCCTTTAATGCTCCTTAGCGTTGGCTACCTTTAACAGAGACACATAATATAGCTTAAAGAACATTCGGCCAACCTTATCCAAGGCTTAATCACATGATTTCGGCACCCCAAAGAAAGAGCCTAAAACTGATTGATAATAATAATAAAAAACACTTACCACTACACGTTTGAAGAGAGAGAGCACAAGCAAGTAGCCGACAGCACCTTCAATAAGGTTTCGGCTATGGTATCAAAAGGTGATGAAGCATTCGGCTGTCTCAAAAGTATTTTGGCTTTTAGAAACAATGAGAAAAGAATAGTCTTCGGGAAGATGATACTTCAAGTGAACACAGAAAATAAAGAGAAGAGAATGAGGCTCTCAAATAAAGATGGAATATTCTGCTAACATAAAATAAAAGAAGAAGTTTGGGGAGAGAGAGATGTAGGTTCGACCAAGCTAACAAATAGAGGAGAGGAAGAATACACTACTGACCCTATTGGTCTATGAAGTTTCGGTCACCAAAACCAAAAGAGAAAGAAAGCCGAAACTAGATGGCTTTTGCAAAAGAGGGAAACGACACTTAGAGAGAAAAGAAGAGTCTACATTTCGATACACCCTCCTTATCAAGCTTCAAAACCGAAAATGCCACCCTAAAGAGTCCTATTTTCGGCCATTGCTCAACCCCCTCTCAAATCCCATTTTCTTCTCCTATTTTTCCTCCATGCTACCTATCCAAAAATAAATTGAATTAAACAATACTTATCCCTTACCTTATAGCCGAATTTAAAAGAAAATCAAGCCTTATCTCATCCTTCGGAAGTCCAAATGCCGTCCATCACTCCCCCCCTCTCCCTTAACGCCAACATGCAAAATAAAAGCCACACTTTATGCTGCCATCATGACTCGAACCTGAGCCCTTCTCCACTTGCTTGAGGCGTCATTCACCAGAGCTCTAAGTGGCGCCTTCAAGCCACTTTACCAAGCCCAATTCCATGTCCTAAGAGTCCTTACAAATTTTCTTAAGGCCTCCTTAGTGTAACACCCCAAACCCGGCCCAAACACTACGACCGAATTTGGTGTGCTACAGAGAAAGTATTTTTTTAAAAATCCCTTTAAGCCGAATTAACTTTTTGATAAAAGATAGTGTTCGATTTAAAACACTTGAGGTGTATATAAAAAAAAACATGCTTAGGTTTATTTTAAAGAAATATTCATTAAGTCAGATTGTTACCGATTCAGGTGTGCCCGATGGCACGATAAAATATTTTGCGATTAAATTTTAGAAAACATGTGTACTTAATTTAATGTTAAGAAATAGTTTAAACAAATTAATCCAAAACATAGAATAATAAAAATATATCTAGGAGGCCCTATTACAACTTAATTAAAATAAAACCAACATTAAATAAAATAAAACAAAATCCAAGTTCATCTAATTAAAATTTCCATCGCATGGCCACCTCGAGTCCATCCGGCTCCATCTCCGCGATCTACTCATCCGCAAAATGTTAAGGGAAGGGTGAGTCACCAAGACTCAGTGTGTAAATCCCCACCCGAAAATATATCTCATACACAATTCATTAATAAACATGCTCATGCAACCCAACTAGCCATCCATACTCCTTTTCTACCCCGTGTGGTCAAACCCCATCGATGACTTAAAGTCACAATTTAAATGATGGGGCCAACCCATCGTGTGATCAAAACCACCGATGACCATAGGTCACAATATATCAAATGTGGTCAAAACCACTCGGTGGTACCAAACCACTTTGGGACTTAGTCGCAAATAATCAATCGTTGTGGTCAAAACCACTGATGACCATAGGTCACAATAATCTGATGGGGCCAACCCATCTTGTGGTCAAAACCACCGACGATACCCATAGTTCATCCCCTCCTCTCATCAATCCCACCATCACATGCTTACACATCAAATTTCATATATCATGCCATAGTATTAAACATCATGTGATGGCATGCAAACATATAAAAATTACAAGTTAGGGGACTTACCTGAAATCCATGATTATGCCACAAACTAACCACAACCAAAAGATCTAAGGCAAATAATAACGGCATGTAAATTAATGAAGTGTGTATAGAGATCTTACACACCTATTTACTAGCAATCCCGAATATACTAGCGAAATCCCGAGACGTTGTTTCTTCCTACAATCAGTCAACATATGAATTCTTAGATCTATTAACCAAATGGCTAAACTAGAGATCCCGAAGAATCACTAGCGCTCAAAAATCGAACTATGGTCCAAGGCCGAATCTTACCATCACTTACCAAAATAATTCGAAATCCCGTAAGCCTTTATTAGCCTTGGCCGAATAATCCTTAAATCCCGAAAGCTCCCTACAACTGGTTATGGCCTCCCTTAAAGATGGATTCGACAAGTCACACCAATATTCGGCACCAAACTATGCTACTTGAAGAACTCCAAGAGAAAATTTGACAGCCCCTAAGAGAATCGGCTAACACAAGATGGAAGGCTGAAATTTTTTGAGTAATTTAGGCAATGCACAAGGGGAGATTCGGCACACCAAAGAGGAGTATATTCGGCTATAGAAAAGAAGGAAAAATCAATTTATGGCTGCTTAGGATTCGATTTGAGTGGAACAAGAGAATGAAGAAAGAGTGGAATAGGTGTTTCGGCTAAGGGTTTTGAGAAGAAAAAGAAGAAAAACAAAAAGATGAACTAGCCAGAAATTATGAAGAAAAGGCCAAGAAAATTCGGCATTATCCCTCCCCAATTGCCTTGCTGTCCCACTCCACTCTAAGGAGTTTAAAATTCCATCAATTTCCTTGAAACACTCCTAGCCAACCATTTGAAAATAATTTGAATAAACCAAGTGCCTATATTTCCTCTTGACACCTATTCAAAAATAATAAAAAAAACACATCAATTATCCCATCATCCTATCTTTTATCACCTTTTCAAAATAAAAATAAAAAAATAAAACAACTCATATCTATCCCCCACTCCAAATAGAATTAAAATCAAAACAAATACTAAGCTTATCCTAATTTTCCAAATACCCATGTGCCCATCAATTTCTTTCCAGCCGAAAAACAAAGAACCATGTGCAGGCCAATTCCCCTTTTCACGCCAGCCTTGAAGAAACAAATAAAACCAAATTGTAGCTTCTTTGGATCGAACCCGCGACCCCACTGCAGCCCTCTCTTAACGCCCCTTTCCAACTCTCCCAATTGACTTTCATGTCACGTTACCCCACCATTTAAATATAAGCCCTCTTCCTGGCCCTTACTCCTTCAACGCCTAAAGCCCAAAAATAAAACTCCTTGCTTCCTTCATGTCTCGAACCCGAGACCTCATACCAAGGCCCTTAAGCCACGCCCCTTGCCACTTCACCGAACCTAACTTTCCTGTCACAAACCTCCTTTATTTAATTATAAGGCCTTCCTACTTAAGCCCATCACCGTATATATAGAAAATAAAATGCAAAACGCTGCTCCAGCCACTCGAAACTGCGACCTGCGCCCATTCTCTCCTCCAACTCTTAAGGGCGCTAGGTTACCACTTTGCTACTTCCTTATTTCGTGACATGTTTCTCCCAAATTTCAAATTTACCCCCTATCTCCTAGCTTCCTCATTTAAGATACTTAAAAAGAAATTTTTAGTTCCAAGTCCGACCTAGCTCGGGGTTAGCTCTAGGCCCTAGAACATGCTTAATACTTCTAGAATTTAATTCTTCAAGCACACACATGGGAAAATATTTAAATTACAAATAACCCCTAATTCAGGGTGTTACACTTAGCCTAGCTTCCCCTTTTAAACTTGAAATTTCATAATTTCTTAAGGCACTCTCCTACATCCTAGGGTTCTCAAAACCCTTAAAACACATCCAAACACACACTAAGCCCACTAACACCTGCACTATGCACTAAATGCATAACCCCTAAATCCTGGATGTTACAAAACCCATCGACAATTATAGCGAAGAGCATTAATACATGGAATAATTGCCTTGCATTGATCGATTCACCATCTCCGTCTGCTCAAGGATATAGTATTGCTTAAGCTAACAAACGGTTACAAGACGTAACGGGCCCAAAATTATTTTTTGTCTTTATTTTTGATATTGTTCTGAATGCTTCCGTAAAATGTGTCATGAGATTTAAGCCCAGTGAAATTATATTTAGTTGTACGGAAATTAAATGGTTCTAGAGATGCCATTACTTAATACACTATGATTTTATACAGGCCATTAATTTTAATTTTATAGCATTGGAACTCGATAACCATCTCAAATCGAGCACTAGATATTGTTTCACATTATTTAAATTGACACAAATATAATTATTAAAAACATTAAGATCGTTTCAATAATGTGAAATTGGAATGTTCTAGAGTGGTGTGAAATTGAAACAATCTCGATTCCTTGAAAGTCATTATCCAATTTAAACTCACATTGCCTTTAAGGAAAAAAAACCTTGACTTCTCGAAGTTCTGAAAAGACACATATCGTGCCAGGAAATATCCTCCATGGGACATGCACTATAATTTGTAATAGTTCCTTGCCTATGGACTCCTTTGTTTCATTTTCCATTTTCACTCCTTCAATACTTATCTGTTAGTTTTGGCCTCTTTATTTTTTGTTGAGGAGAGGTAATATTGAAATCATCGTCGAAAGTGATGTAACGCTTCAAAGTCTTAACTTGATTTTCTTATTCTTCTTTGTTTAGATTACTTTTTTTTAACAATATCGAGAAGGAAACTCCAAATATGTCGGTGACGTACGTCCCACATTCTCCCTATTAAAAAAGGTTCAATTTATATAAAAACTGAATCCTATCCATTATTTGGAAAATACCTATGAGAGTTACAGAAATGTAACTTCATTTGTTATTTCCAATTTAACTCTCTAAGAGAAATTTTCATTTTCCAAGTTCCATTACTTATTCCACTAAAAGCTTCCATTCATATTTCAGTAAAATTGGGTCGGGACGCTCACACTTAAAAAGTTAACGTAGAACGAAGAATACAATAACAGAATTGGAGTCCCACGACAAAGACATACATCTGCTTAATTTCAAAATGGGAAATATTTTTGATTTATTAATTTTGAATTCCAATCATTTAGTTGCCATTTTCCATTTTACTAATATGATAAGTGTGATAAAAACTTTTTAACAACAACAAGGTTATAAGAATTTACGCTTCGCATAATTATTTGTACACTGTAGCACATACATATCACTGGTAAAGGAATCTGGTATAGCTAATTCAATTTTGAGATACACGTAAATTTTTAACCATCAACATAGCAAGTGCATACACAACTTCAAAATATTAGAAAAATAGGACGACACACATAACGAATATGTGTGCCTGTAATGCAAGTGTACTATATCTCACATTACTTTTTCCATATGTTATTATCGTCCTGGTGTTTGGTTTGGAGTGGACGTAATAGTTCAATCCCAGTTTCAACGCAGAAACCCATGTACGACATAATCATCTTTATTGAACCTTATTTTCGTGATCCGTTTAATGCCATTTAAGAATTATAAAGGGAAGTATAAATGTGTGTCTTTGAATTAATATTTAGATTTGTATTAATTAAAGTTAATGCTAATTAAACTGAAATATTAAAGTTCTCTTTTATTGTAACGTATTCTAGTCCAATGTGGTTATAACACTTCCTATAAATGCCATTTTTTTCCTTGCGAATCTTGTTCGAAATTAATTTTACGAACCAAATTTAACTAGTAACATCAGAGTCACGCAGTATGGCAAGCCTTAATGTTTATTCCGTCCTACTGGTATTATTCTTAACTTGCGGGGCAGTAATGGCTACGAAGGAGAACGACCAGATTATTAAGGAAAATAATTGTGAAACTAAAATGGGTTTGCCATGTGTTCTAGAAGCTTTCACCGCTATTTTCCAGATAGGGAGTATTTCTAACAAGTGTTGCCGTGAACTTGTTGTGTTGGGAAAAGTTTGCCACTCAGCATTAGTAAAAAGGACCCTTGAAAATCCTCTATTCAAAGACCTAAACCCATCGACAATTATAGCGAAGAGCATTAATACATGGACTAATTGCCTTGCATTGATCGATTCACCATCTCCGTCCGCTTAAGGATATAGTATTGCTTAAGCTAACAAACGCTTACAAGACGTAACGGGCCCAAAATTATTTTTTGTCTTTATTTTTGATATTGTTCTGAATGCTTCCTTAAAATGTGTCATGAGATTTAAGCCCAGTGAAATTATATTTAGTTGTACGGAAATTAAATGGTTCTAGAGATGCCATTACTTAATACACTATGATTTTATACAGGCCATTATTTTTAATTTTATAGCATTGGAACTCGATAACCATCTCAAATCGAGCACTAGATATTGTTTCACATTAGTTAAATTGACACAAATATAATTATTAAAAACATTAAGATCGTTTCAATAATGTGAAATTGGAATGTTCTAGCGTGGTGTGAAATTGAAACAATCTCGATTCCTTGAAAATCATTATCCAATTTAAACTCACATTGCCTTTAAGGAAAAAAAAAACCTTGACTTCTCGAAGTTCTGAAAAGACACATATAGTGCCAGGAAATATCCTCCATGGGACATGCACTATAATTTGTAATAGTTCCTTGCCTATGGACTCCTTTGTTTCATTTTCCATTTTCACTCCTTCGATACTAATCTGTTAGTTTTGGCCTCTTTATTTTTCGTTGAGGAGAGGTAATCTTGAAATCATCGTCGAAAGTGATGTAACGCTTCAAAGTCTTAACTTGATTTTCTTATTCTTCTTTGTTTAGATTACTTTTTTTAACAATATCGAGAAGGAAACTCCAAATATGTCGGTGACGTCGTCCCATTCTCCTATTAAAAAGGTTCAATTTATATAAAAACTAAATCCTATCCATTATTTGGGCAATACCTACGAGAGTTACAGAAGTGTAACTTCATTTGTTATTTCCAATTTAACTCTCTAAGAGAAATTTTCATTTTCCAAGTTCCATTACTTATTCCACTAAAAGCTTCCATTCATATTTCAATAAAATTGGGTCAGAACGCTTACACTTAAAAAGTTAACGTAGAACGAAGAATACAATAACAGAATTGGAGTCCCACGATAAAGACATACATCTGCTTAATTTCAGAACGGGAAATATTTTTGATTTATTAATTTTGAATTCCAATCATTTAGTTGCCATTTTCCATTTTACTAATATGATAAGTGTGATAAAAACTTTTTAACAACAACAAGGTTATAAGAATTTACGCTTCGCATAATTATTTGTACACTGTAGCACATACATATCACTGGTAAAGGAATCTGGTATAGCTCATTCAATTTTGAGATACACGTGAATTTTTAACCATCAACATAGCAAGTGCATACACAACTTCAAAATATTAGAAAAATAGGACGACACACATAACGAATATGTGTGCCTGTAATGCAAGTGTACTATATCTCACATTACTTTTTCCATATGTTATTATCGTCCTGGTGTTTGGTTTGGAGTGGACGTAATAGTTCAATCCCAGTTTCAACGCAGAAACCCATGTACGACATAATCATCTTTATTGAACCTTATTTTTGTGATCCGTTTAATGCCATTTAAGAATTATAAAGGGAAGTATAAATGTGTGTCTTTGAATTAATATTTAGATTTGTATTAATTAAAGTTAATGCTAATTAAACTAAAATATTAAAGTTCTCTTTTATTGTAACGTATTCTAGTCCAATGTGGTTATAACACTTCCTATAAATGCCATTTTTTTCCTTGCGAATCTTGTTCAAATTAATTTCTGAACCAAATTTAGCTAGTAACATCGTAGTCGCGCAAAGATATGGCAAGCCTTAATGTTTATTCTGTCCCTCATGGTTTTATTCTTAACTTGCATGGGCAATAATGGCTACTGAAGGAGAACGACCAGATTATTAAGGAAAATAATTGTGAAACTAAAATGGGTTTGCCATGTGTTCTAGAAGCTTTCACCGCTATTTTCCAGATAGGGAGTATTTCTAACAAGTGTTGCCGTGAACTTGTTGTGTTGGGAAAAGTTTGCCACTCAGCATTAGTAAAAAGGACCCTTGAAAATCCTCTATTCAAAGACCTAAACCCATCAACAATTATAGCGAAGAGCATTAATACATGGAATAATTGCCTTGCATTGATCGATTCACCATCTCCGTCTGCTTAAGGATATAGTATTGCTTAAGCTAACAAATGGTTACAAGACGTAAAGGGCCCAAAATTATTTTTTGTCTGTATTTTTGATATTGTTCCGAATGCTTCCTTAAAATGTGTCATGAGATTTAAGCCCAGTGAAATTATATTTAGTTGTACGGAAATTAAATGGTTCTAGAGATGCCATTACTTAATACACTATGATTTTATACAGGCCATTATTTTTAATTTTATAGCATTGGAACTCGATAACCATCTCAAATCGAGCACTAGATATTGTTTCACATTGGTTAAATTGACACAAATATAATTATTAAAAACATTAAGATCATTTCAATAATGTGAAATTGGAATGTTCTAGCGTGGTGTGAAATTGAAACAATCTCTATTCCTTGAAAGTCATTATCTAATTTAAACTCACATTGCCTTTAAGGAAAAAAAACCTTGACTTCTCGAAGTTCTGAAAAGACACATATCGTGCCAGGAAATATCCTCCATGGGACATGCACTATTATTTGTAATAGTTCCTTGCCTATGGACTCCTTTGTTTCATTTTCCATTTTCACTCCTTCGATACTAATCTGTTAGTTTTGGCCTCTTTATTTTTTGTTGAGGAGAGGTAATCTTGAAATCATCGTCGAAAGTGATGTAACGCTTCAAAGTCTTAACTTGATTTTCTTCTTCTTCTTTGTTTAAATTACTTTTTTTAACAATATCGAGAATGAAACTCCAAATATGTCGGTGACGTACGTCCCACATTCTACCTATTAAAAAAGGTTCAGTTTATATAAAAACTAAATCCTATCCTGTAACATCCTGAATTTTTGGGCCTATGCGTTTAATGGGTGGATATGTTTAATGTGTTAATTTAAGTGTTAGGGGTCCAAATTGGGCTCAGGCTTAGGTAGAGGCCTTGATTAAAATTATCTGTTTGGGCATTATAAGGTTTAAAAGGTAGTATCTATGTTTAAAATACCAAAGTGGGCTTGTGGCCCAATCTTAGGAGGTGACGCCACACAAGGGAGTAAGGGGCCCAAATTTAAGTTTCATGGAGCCCAATTCTTTTAATTTAAGTTAGCTAAATTTTGGGCATTAGGATTAGGTGGAGTGGATGGAAACAAGGCTAAAATTTAGGGGTTTTAATGTTTAAAATATGTGGATAATAAGCAGATAAATGCTATTATTTAGGAATTTATTTTATGTGGATAATAAGCAGATAAAGGCTAAAATTTAGGGATTTTAATGATTAAAATATGTGGATAATATGCTGATAAAGGAGGGAGGAGTTAGAGATAATTAAGTCTCTTTTAGATGAGCTAGTAGATTAAGATAAAGAAGAAAAGATAGGATTTATCTACAAGGTTAGGTAAGTGCCAAAATTTCTATAAATAGGGGAATATCTCTTCAATTTCAAAGATTTGGGTTTTTCTCTCATTCTTTTCTCTTCTTCTCTCGAGTAAAAGCCAAAACTCCTAAAGTTCCATCTTCTTCTTCATTCTCTGCAAAAAGCCGAAATCTCTAAGCCTATTCCCTCATCTTCACTTTGATTCAAAAGTCAAACTCTTTCCATTCTTTTTCTTCCTAGCCAAAATCTTCAAGTCTCTTCCTTGTTTTCTTTTCTTCTTCTCTTTCCCTGTCGTAAACCAAACTCCTCTCTCAAGTATTTTAAAATCCAAAGACACATCAGCCTTCTCTTGTTCATACTTTTTCCAGATTTTCCTAAAAGTCGAAATCCCTAGATCTCATCTCCTGTGATTGCCGAATTACTACGTGGTGCCTACTTGTGCCGAAATCAAGAGGAACTTTAGTGGAGTCAATCGCATAGATCTCTAAGTTATAGAATCGTGTTACTTTCGGGATTTCAAGGTAAGGGATCTATTAGTTTTAACGTGTAATTTGGGATTTATTAACCTTGGCCAGAATATTGAAGGGCTAAATCGTCGTGTGATTTTCTCGGCTTTTGAGCAAGGCTTTACATTGAGGATAATAGATCCGGATAGCAAGGACATCGACTAAGAATATTGGATTTCGCGATAACAGTGTGTAATACTTCCCCACCATCTAGATCTGATTATTAATGTATGCTCACAAGTTTATATGTTGTGATAAATCACGATATCTCGGTTTAATGTTGGAAACCCGAAAAAAGGGTGAAGCAAATCACCAGTCGATGAATGTTTGACTTTATATGATAAAAGCATATTGATTTTATGACCGCATGGGTTGGGTTGATGAAAGGAGGAAGTTATACGTTATATGTGTAGCGGTTTATACCGTGATCTCGTTATATGTTGTAGCGGCTAATGCCGTGATGCATTATAAGGGCTTCGGCCATAATATGTTGATGAGCGACATGATGATGCCATCTTGGCATGTAGCGGTGTGGGTCGATTGTAGAAATCCCCAATGGTGTGAATGGCTGTACGTGCAGGCGCGTCTGGCGGATGGAAAGCTAGGCAAATGGGTTGGGCCTTGCATATTATTTGTTATTTTTTTTATAAATGGAATTATTAATCTGCTTTTATGGGCCTAAGGCCAAAATCTAGTGGTGCATGAGGGTTGCACACCGAGTCTCGCAACTCACCCTATTAATTAACCTTTCGTGTGATACCTAGTGCTTGGACCGGCCGAGAGGAACGCAAGGTGGCCATGCAAAAGACCAACTGGATCCAAAGAAAAAGTCTCAAGTTAATACTTTATATTTTTAATTAATGGATTTTAAATCTCGTTGTAATAAGGCTATGAGCCACTAGTTTATGTTTTGTTTTATTTGGGGCTTTAATTACTTTTAGTTATTTAAATTCTTATTGAACTAATGTATCTATTTAAATTTGGGTTTTTAATTTATAAAGGCATATTTTATTTAAACTATCAACTATTAAATTTCTCTCGAATAAGAAGATAAACTTTAGAAAAATATTTTTCTAAAAATACGACATGTTCTTCCAAAATTTTCTTAGTGACATACCAGATCCGGTCGTGGTGTTTGGGCCGGGTTTGGGGTGTTACAAATTGGTATCAGAGCCCGGTTCAAAACTCGGCTCTGGGGGTTTTTTTGGGCTCAAAACGTTTTCTAAAGTTGGGTTTTCGAAACATGCATATTTATACAGGTCTGTTAGCTCAGCATGGCACCTGCGTCTCTGGCCCAAGTCCGCCAGGTAAGTATTCTGAACCATTGTGTGATATAATATATGTGGGCTTGATAGGCTTTATGGGACGTAGACTATCTAGATTAGAACTTGATGGACTCTAGGCTTAGCTGGAACAACTCCTTAAATCTCATAAGACTTAATTTCACTAAACAAACCCGTGAACCAGTCGCAAGACTAGGGTGTGGCAACAGGCATGCGCATGTCTAGGATTGGATTCAGGAGAGCTTGGTATTTAAGCAGTTCCTAGTGACTCACCTCCTCTTCGCTGGAATCCTACCTGGTGCATAGTGACTGTTCACCTTAGTCATGAGGACTTGTTGACGGGCCAAAATCTATAATTAAAACCCGAAAGGGACCAGCTACCTTATCTTTACAAAATTGCTAGAAACCCTTATTTTGAAAAAAAAACCCAAGATACCCATGATTTGCAAATATACCCCGATTTACATAGTCAACGAAATTTTTCTGTAAAAAAAAATAACACAACACATGACAACAACCAGAAATCCACAACCACCTGAACACTACTATTTTCTTTTGAAATCAAATCCTTCAAGATACCCCTGTTTGTTTTAAAAATAATAAAAAAATTATTTTGAAAATATTCCTGATTTTTAAAAATTACTAAATTTCCCCTAATGTGTAAAATGACCAAAGTACCCTTGATTGCAAAATTACCAAAATACCCTTCTTTCACAAAATCACCAAGGAACCTATTTCAGAAAATTACAAAAATACCCCTGTAGGATAAAATTACGAAAAATACCCATGGGTAGTGGAATAACGAAAATACCCCTATGTGTTGAATGTGGGTGCATGGATGTTGTCTATATATTGATGGTTGAATGTATGTAGTTCTTAGAACTAGGAAAGGTGAACTTGAGACTGAATTGCGAATTCGAAAGAACTACTCTTAAACTACTGCTCATAAGACTGTTCATGGTTAAACAGTGGAAGAAACTTATTAATTCATAAAATTCTTAATCAGATAAACGCGGACCGATAGCATGAGTACAAGGTGACGAGGATGCTCTAGATGTGAATACCGGTGCGTACTCTACCATAGAATACTAAGTGTTTATTTTGGGTTTAGTATTGGAGTGCGCAGCGGAAGCATGGTAGTGAGACTTAGGTAGTACGATTAATAGTTAGTTGGAAATTTCGAGGACTAAATTTCTTTAAGAAAATGTAGAACTGTAACATCCTGAATTTTTGGGCCTATGCGTTTAATGGGTGGATATGTTTAATGTGTTAATTTAAGTGTTAGGGGTCCAAATTGGGCTCAGCTTAGGTAGAGGCCTTGATTAAAATTATCTGTTTGGGCATTATAGGGTTTAAAAGGTAGTATCTATGTTTAAAATACCAAAGTAGGCTTGTGGCCCAATCTTAGGAGGTGACGCCACACAAGGGAGTAAGGGGCCCAAATTTAAGTTTCATGGAGCCCAATTCTTTTAATTTAAGTTAGCTAAATTTTGGGCATTAGGATTAGGTGGAGTGGATGGCAACAAGGCTAAAATTTAGTGGTTTTAATGTTTAAAATATGTGGATAATAAGCAGATAAAGGCTATTATTTAGGAATTTATTTTATGTGGATAATAAGCAGATAAAGGCTAAAATTTAGGGATTTTAATGATTAAAATATGTGGATAATATGCTGATAAAGGAGGGAGGAGTTAGAGATAATTAAGTCTCTTTTATATGAGCTAGTAGATTAAGATAAAGGAGAAAAGATAGGATTTATCTGCAAGGTTAGGTAAGTGCCAAAATTTCTATAAATAGGGGGAATATCTCTTCAATTTAAGCATTTGGGTTTTTCTCTCATTCTTTTCTCTTCTTCTCTGAGTAAAAGCCAAAAACTCCTAAAGTTCCATCTTCTTCTTCATTCTCTGCAAAAGCCGAAATCTCTAAGCCTATTCCCTCATCTTCACTTTGATTCAAAAGCCGAAACTCTTTCCATTCTTTTTCTTCCTAGCCAAATCTTCAAGTCTCTTCCTTGTTTTCTTTTCTTCTTCTCTTTCCTCGCTGTAAACCGAAACTCCTCACTCAAGTATTTTAAAAGCCAAAGACACATCAGCCTTCTCTTGTTCATACTTTTTTTTCAGGATTTTCCTAAAAGCCAAATCCCTAGATCTCATCTCCTGTGATTGCCGAATTACTTACGTGGTGCCTACTTGTGCCGAAATCAAGGGAACTTTAGTGGAGTCAATCGCATAGATCTCTAAGTTATAGAATCGTGTTACTTTCGGGATTTCAAGGTAAGGGATCTATTAGTTTTAACGTGTAATTTGGGATTTATTAACCTTGGCCGAATATTGAAGGGCTAAATCTTCGTGTGATTTTCTGGCTTTTGAGCAAGGCTTTACTGTAATATCCTGGAATATGGCTTATGCATTAATACTAAATTAGATTAAGTAGCATGCTTATGAATATTCTGAATGTGTTCTATGAATTTTGTGAACCCTAGTGTGTAGTCAAATGCCTTAGAAATTATTTGACTTTAAGTCTAAAAAGAGGGAACTAAAGCAGGGTGGCCTTAAGAAAATTTATAGAGGAAATATGACGCACAATTGGGCTTGGTAAAGTGGCTTGGAGGCGCCACCTAGAGCCTCTGGAAATGACGCCACATGCAGGGGTAATTGGGCCAAGGTTCGAGCTGCAGGGGAAGCAAAATAAAAGTTTTATTTTGCTGCAAGGATGGATAGTGTTGGACGGCACCAAGGCACTTGAGGAAGAGTTTAATTCTCTCCAAAATTCGGCTAGATAAGGGGGATAATTGTTGGATTAATTTGATTAATTTTTAAAAGAGAGAAAAGAGGAGAAAAGTGAGGAAGGGATGTTGTGGCCGAATGGGGGACTCTTTCTAGGGGTGATTTTCGGTCAAAATTGAAGGGGAGTAGCCGAATTTCATAAAGAGATTTTCAGTCTCCTTTTGTTTTCTCTTTTCTCTCCAAGTTAGCACTTTTCTCTTCTTTCTCTTCTAAGTGTTCTAGCCGAATTCTCCTTCTCCTTATTCCACCATTGTTGAATTCTCTAGTGACTCTTTTCCCTCTCTTTTATTCTGACAAAACCGACAACACAGGTAAACTCTAGCCGATTTCTAGTTAAGCTCCAAAAGCCGAAAGCTTGTTAAGATCTAGGCTATTGCCGAATAGTTTTGGTGGGTGCAAGTAAGGGTGTTGCTGATTTCAATTAAAAGGGATTCTTCCGGGATTTTGCTATAGTCGACTATAATATTAAAGGTAAGATCGACTGTTATTTGATTTTCAATCTCTCTTTTAGCCGAAATATAAGGATTTAACCCCTTTAGAATTCTTTGGCCGAAACCTTGAAGGGTTTTTTCGGATTTCGGCAGTTGTCGACTACAAGGAGGAGATCATTCGGGATCTCAAAATCTACGCCAAGTGACTATTTTCGGGATTTAGGATTCACAAGGTAAGTGAATATGTTAATCGGCCAAGGCCTATAAGTGATTTAGATCTGTTTCCTATTTGCTTAAAAGCCGAAAACTAACCTTTTAGGTAATATAGTGTCTAACCGATTGCAAAAAAAGGGTATCACCAAGTTTTCGGGATTTGATTAAGGATCAAATCGGCACAAGGTAAGAATGGTGGTTGAAAAAGAAAATATTTCGGGAATTAGATCATTTGGCCGAATGGCCTTTAGCTAAAATGGTTAGTGTTGGCCGAATGTAGGTACTTGGGATCGAGAGGAATAGATCGGGTTTTCGGGATTTCCATAAGCTAGCTAAGCATATCAGGTGTGTACCCCACACTGAATCTTAATAGATTTATGGCTTTAATTTATTATATGTGTTAATATGAAAGTATAAGAATAGGGCCAAGGTACCATGCAATGGTACCAGTAACCAGGTATGTTACTTTAACCTTAAATTGATAAGTGATATGAATAATGGAATATGGTACAAGTGTAAATAATGAAAGAATGTGAAATAAGGCCTAAGGCATGAGATTGCATGATATGAATGATATATGGGGCATATGGGATTTTATGAAAGGGGAAGTGAATGTGGTGACTTATGTCACGATATCTGAATGTGGTGACCTAGGTCACAATTATCTGAATGTGGTGTCTCATGACACAAAATATTATATGGTGGCTATGACACAATATTTATAAGGGCGATGAGCACGTCGACTGCAGCGACTGCCTTCGATGATGTGTAGCGGATGGGTGGGTCGATCTAGTAATCCCCACGGTGTGCAGGTTGGTACGGGTGATGTGTAGCGGATGGCTATCTAGGTTTGGGTTCGGGTTTGCATCATATTATTTAAATGTTATATGTACATGTATGACTTGTATGCCTGAATTTGTTAGGATTTAGTGTTATGGTTATACATTGAGTCTGTTGACTCACCCCGTTGTGGGATTATTTTTCAGGTGACAATCAGTGATGGACTGGGTCGGCAGAAGCTTAGGGATGGCCATGCTCAGCAAGGAATTTATTTTATTTGGACTTTTTATTTTAAATACTTCGAATTTAATTTTGGGTTTAAATTTTGATGTAATAAGGCCATAGTTGAACTACTTTATTTTGCTTTTACTTATTATGTCGCGTATTTTAGCAAATAGAGATCAAGTAAATATATTTTAAAATAACTCTAAATGTTTTGTCACCTAAAATAAAGGGTTTTAAATATAAGATAAACATGTTTTCAACTTGAGCCCAACCCGAAGATAATCTTTCTTTCAAATCACACGGTTTTTCCAAAGTAACAAAAGAATTTCGAACCGGTTTACATCGAGGAACATACCAGATCCGGTCAAGGCTCGTGGGCCGGGTTTGGGGTGTTTCATTTACATTGAGGATAATAGATCCGGATAGCAAGGACATCGACTAAGAATATTGGATTTCGCAATAACAGGTGTGTAATACTTCCCCACCATCTAGATCTGATTATTAATGTATGCTCATAAGTTTATATGTTGTGATAAATACCGATATCTCGGTTTAATGTTGGAAACCCGAAAAGGGTGAAGCAAATCACCAGTCGTTGAATGTTTGACTTTATATGATAAAAGCATATTGATTTTATGACCGCATGGGTTGGGTTGATGAAAGGAGGAAGTTATACGTTATATGTGTAGCGGTTTATACCGTGATCTCATTATATGTTGTAGCGACTAATGTCGTGATCTCATTATAAGGGCTTCGCCATAATATGTTGATGAGCAAACATGACCGCCATCTTGGCGTGTAGCGGTGTGGGTCGATTGTAGAAATCCCCAATGGTGTGAATGGTCGGTACGAGGCGTGTAGCGGATGGAAACCTAGGCAAATGGGTTGGGCCTTGCATATTATTTGTTATTTTTTTATAAATGGAATTATTAATCTGCTTTATGGGCCTAAGGCAAAAATCTAGTGGTGCATAAGGGTTGCACATCTGAGTCTCGCGACTCACCCTATTAATTAACCTTTCAGTGATACCTAGTGCTTGATTTGGGTGAGAGGAACGCAAGGTGGCCATGCAAAAGACCAATGGATCCAACAAAAAGTCTTAAGTTAATACTTTATATTTTTAATTAATGGATTTTAAATCTCGTTGTAATAAGGCTATGGGCCACTAGTTTATGTTTTGTTTTATTTTGGGCTTTAATTACTTTTAGTTATTTAAATTCTTATTGAACTAAAGTATCTATTTAAATTTGGGTTTTTAATTTATAAAGGCATATTTTATTTAAACTATCAACTATTAAATTTCTCTCGAATAAGAAGATAAACTTCAGAAAAATATTTTTCTAAAAATACGACATGTTCTTCCAAAATTTTCTTAGTGACATACCAGATCCGGTCGTGGTTTTTGGGCCGGGTTTGGGGTGTTACATATCCATTATTTGGGAAATACCTACGAGAGTTACAGAAATGTAACTTCATTTGTTATTTCCAAATTAACTCTCTAAGAGAAATTTTCATTTTCCAAGTTCCATTACTTATTCCACTAAAAGCTTCCATTCATATTTCAGTAAAATTGGGTCGGAACGCTTACACTTAAAAAGTTAACGTAGAACGAAGAATACAATAACAGATTTGGAGTCCCACGATAAAGACATACATCGCCTTAATTTCAGATCGGGAAATACTTTTGATTTGTTAATTTTGAATTTCAATCATTTAGTTGCCATTTTCCATTTTACTAATATGATAAGTGTGATAAAAACTTTTTAACAACAACAAGGTTATAAGAATTTACGCTACGCATAATTATTTGTACACTATAGCACATACATATCACTGGTAAAGGAATCTGGTATAGCTCATTCAATTTTGAGATACACGTGAATTTTTAACCATCAACATAGCAAGTGCATACACAACTTCAAAATATTAGAAAAATAGGACGACACACATAACGAATATGTGTGCCTGTAATGCAAGTGTACTATATCTCACATTGCTTTTTCCATATGTTATTATCGTCCTAGTGTTTGGTTTGGAGTGGACGTAATAGTTCAATCCCAGTTTCAACGCAGAAACCCATGTACGACATAATCATCTTTATTGAACCTTATTTTCGTGATCCGTTTAATGCCATTTAAGAATTATAAAGGGAAGTATAAATGTGTGACTTTGAATTAATATTAAGATTTGGATTAATTAAAGTTAATGCTAATTAAACTGAAATATTAAAATTTTCTTTTATTGTAACGTATTCTAGTCCAATGTTGTTATAACACTTCCTCTAAATGCCAGTTTTTTTATTTGCGAATCATGTTCGAAATTAATTTTACGAACAAAATTTAACTAGTAACATCAGAGTCGCGCAGTATGGCAAGCCGTAATGTTTATTCCGTCCCCATCGGTTTTATTCTTAACTTGCGGGCGATGAATGGCTACTGAAGGAGAACGACCAGATTATTAAGGAAAATAATTGTGAAACTAAAATGGGTTTGCCATGTGTTCTAGAAGCTTTCACCGCTATTTTCCAAATAGGAGTATTTCTAACAAGTGTTGCCGTGAACTTGTTGTGTTGGGAAAAGTTTGCCACTCAAAGATTAGTAAAAAGGACCCTTGAAAATCCTCTATTCAAAGACCTAAACCCATCGACAATTATAGCGAAGAGCATTAATACATGGAATAATTGCCTTGCATTGATCGATTCACCATCTCCGTCTGCTTAAGGATATAGTATTGCTTAAGCTAACAAACGGTTACAAGACGTAACGGGCCCAAAATTATTTTTTGTCTGTATTTTTGATATTGTTCCGAATGCTTCCTTAAAATGTGTCATGAGATTTAATCCCAGTGAAATTATATTTAGTTGTAAGGAAATTAAATGGTTCTAGAGATGCCATTACTTAATACACTATGATTTTATACAGGCCATTATTTTTAATTTTATAGAATTGGAACTCGATAACCATCTCAAATCGAGCACTAGATATTGTTTCACATTGGTTAAATTGACACAAATATAATTATTAAAAACATTAAGATCGTTTCAATAATGTGAAATTAGAATGTTCTAGCATGGTGTGAAATTGAAACAATCTCGATTCCTTGAAAGTCATTATCCAATTTAAACTCACATTGCCTTTAAAGAAAAAAAAACCTTGACTTCTCGAAGTTCTGAAAAGACACATATTGTAACAACCCAAACCCGGCCCAAACATTACGACCGAATTTGATTTGTTACGGAGGAAAACCTTGTGAATCACCATTTCGATACCTATTTAATTTTTTATTGAAAACTTCTCGTTTTCGGTTATCTTGCCAAAACTATACTTGGATTTAAGTTGGAAGTTTAATTAGGTCCGATTGTTATACTAGTTTCAAGTGTGCCCGATGGCACGATTAAACTTTTTCGTGTTAACTTAAGAAAACATGTGATTTTAGTTCAATTTAACAAAGATAGTTTAAAGTAAACATCCAACATCAAAAAAACACAAATAGAGTTTATGGAGGCCTTATTACAACCAAAATAGAAATAACCAAATTTAAAGTTCTAAAAATTTTAAATCCACTGCATGGCCACCTCGAGTCCAACCGGCTCCTCAACCGCCATCTACGAGTCACTGAAAAATGTTAAAGGAGAAGGTGAGTCACCAAGACTCGATATGTAACCCTTCCCCTGTTAATACAACATTTCATACACAACATATAACATTAATTATGCAGTAGTATCGTGTGCCCAACCTAGCCAACCAAACGCCTTTGTCTACCCCATGTGGTACCAAACCACTTGTGACCGTAGTCACAATGTGTTACCAAAACACCGGTGGTGCCAAACCACCGGTGACATATAGTCACAATGTGCTACCAAAGCACCGTGTCCGTAGACACAAATCGGGTGATGGGGCCAACCCATCGTGTGATACCAAATCACCGCGCGGACGATCCCATATCTCAAGTGGGGCCAACCCACGGTGGTGTTAACCACGAGGACAAGTCGCTATGAGGTGCCAAACCTCTGAGGTACCAAACCTCTGGTGACATATAGTCACGATGTGTTACTAAAACACCGGTGCTGCTCGTCGGCCACGAAACATCACCGCCCCCTCCTCTCATATAGCCCATAGTAGGTAAACAAGCAACAACGGATCTCATGCATTCATCACATGTATCAATAAACCATGCTTCCCAAAAGCATTAAAGTAATCTCATATCAACAGAGACTTACCGGGATCCTCACTTGTACCGTTAAGGTACCAATCTGCATCTACATCAAGCAGATTTACATACAAAACATATATATAACACAACATTAACTGCTATAAGTGTGTATGTACACACCTGTCACCCACGAATAATCTAAATCCCGAATGAAGAAGTCGGCCACCTTAGATCCACTAGCCCCTATATTCGGCCAAAATAGTGTTAGTGATATGGGCCATTCGGCCAAACCAAATAATCCTTTTAGGGTTATTGCTTGAACCCGAATCCTTACCTACTCGCTTTGAATACTAGTCTTAGCGTCCAACTTGCGAATCTGGTTACAAACTTCACTTAGTCAATTTAATAGCACTAATAACCATAGCCTTCGGCTTTTAAATACCAATATAAGCCTTACCTACACTTACCAAATTCGGTTGGTAGAAGATGGAGCCTTGATCGCCCGATTCCAAATATCTCAGAGTCCCTACACATTTCGGTTTAGACAAAAGATAAGCCACTATCGGTCTTGTGCCGACTCTGTTTTCCCCATGCTTAAATCGATAGAATCATAAAGAGAGTAACAAAACCATTCGGCTATGTCCCTTCTTACCTTCCTCAAACCGATTGAGAGCTAACTTTCGCAGGGTCTTAAACTTCCTTTAGTATTCGGCTAACCATGCTGCCAAGGAGGAGTGTGGAATTCGACACTTCAAGGGGGTGTATTCGGCTTATTGAAGGAAGGAAAATAATGGGGATGAGAGGGAATAGAAGTTTCGGCTAAAGGGGTTTGGGAGGCTGAAAAAAATAAAAGAAAAATGAAGAGGGCTTAAGAGATTTCGGCAAGTAGCAAAATGAAGAAAAAAGAAGAGAACAGTGCTAGGTTGCTCCTTTTATAGACATTCGGCACCCCTTCTAGTAGCATTGCCGTCCACACTACTCCACCAAGGAGTTTAAAATTCGGCCATCACCTTATTTTGCTCCAAGCCACCCATTCAATTTAATTCAAACTTAATTGAATTAATCCTCTTAATCCAATAATAATCCAACTAATATCTTCTTTTATCCTCTTATTATCATTATAATAAAATCCCTTATTATCACCAATTTTAAGCAAATTAAAACCAATTTAAAGTGCTTAAATTATCCCTTAATAATAATAATATTAACCCCTTTATTATCTAAAATAAAAGAATCAAAGGAGAGAAAACTCTCCACATGTGCCGTCCATCCATAATGCAAAAAGAGGGATCCTTGTGACTCAAACCAAGGCTCTCCCTTCCTCTTGATGTGGCGTCACATGCTAGCCCTTAAGTGGGCTTCTTTTGCCACTTATCCAAGGCCTAATTAGTGTTAAATTACCCACATTTATTCTTATAACACCCACTTGCTAAGGCTCCTTCTTTTTAAAATTAAAAAGCTCAAATTTTTTCTATCAAACCGGCACACTCAAAGCCTTAAATTAAGCTCTATTATTCCATTAATAATATCACAGCAGTTCATAACAAGAAAATAGTCAAATTCCACATAACCCCATATTTGGGATGTTACAGTTCTACCCCCCTTAAAATGAATTTCGTCCTCGAAATTCCTTGATCAAAAGAGATGGGGGTATTGCGCCGCATCACCTCCTCGGGCTCCCACGTAGCTTTTCCACTCGTGGTTCCGCCATAACACTTTCACTAAAGGCACTGCCTTCCTACGTAGAACTTTCACATCTCGGTCTATAATCTGAACCGGTTCCTCCTCAAAAGATAAATCCGAGTTCACCTCAATTTCTGCTACTGGCACAACGTGCGAAGGATCTCGACCGATACCGCCTCAAAGATTGACACATGAAATACGTCATGAATCGACTTCGATTCTGCCGGCACTCTAGCCGATAAGCCACTTTGGTCCTACTAAGCTTCACAACGATACTGGCCCGATGAATCTTGGGCTTAACTTCCCTTTCGTCCCAAATCTCAACACCTTTTTCCAAGGCGACACTTTCAGAAAGACTTTGTCTCCCACAAAGATACTCCACTTCCTTGCGTTTTGAGATCGGCATAAGACTTCGCCTATCCGATGCTTCCTTGAGACGAGACCGAATCACCTTGACTTTGTCTTCCGTCTCTGTTACCAATTCTGGACCCGAACTTGTCTTTCTCCCAACTCCGTCCAACATGTAGGAGTACGACACTTTCGTCCATATAGGGCCTCGTATGGAGCCATTTGAATACTCGCTGATAACTATTGTTATAAGCGAATTCCGCTAATGGTAGGTACTCCTCCCAACTACCACTAAAATCCAAGACACAGACCTCTTAACATGTCTTCTAAAATCAGATCACCCTTTCCGATTGTCCGTCGATCGTGGATGGAAAGCCGTCTTCAAAATCTAACTGTACCCAAAGCTTGATGCAACGCTTTCCAAAACCTTGACGTGAATCGGGATCCCTATCCGAGATAATCGACATCGCACGCCATGCAACCTCACTATTTCACCCACATACAGCTTCGCTAGCTTCGGGTGAGTAATCCATTCTCACCGCATGAAGTGGGCTGATTTAGTCGAGCGATCCACAATTACCCAAATCGCATCCTTCTTGGTGGGCGTAAGGGGGTAGCCCACTAACAAAATCCATGGTGATCCTCTCCCATTTCCATTGAGGATCTTTATCGGTTGAAGTAGTCCCGATGGTGACCGATGTTCGACCTTAACTCACGACACGTCGTCGACACTTCCCTACGAACTCTGTTATCTCACGCTTCAACCTGTGCCACTGAACTGCTTTCCGCAAATCTCCATACATCTTGCTTCCCCAGGATGCATAGCGTATGGGCTGCTATGTGCATCTTGGAGAATTTTCTCGCCTTAATTACAGTATCCTTTGGCATACATACTCGTCCTGAAAACAAAGCACTCCTTCACTAGACAGATCAGTACCCTTCCAAACCACCGTCTTGAACTTGTACCCTCTTAGAGCTCAAGCCCTCATCCACTAACCGCTTTTCCTTAACCTCCTCAACCCAAGTCGGCTTTACTTGGAGTTCCGCCAAAAGACTTCCATCATCATATAGACTTAACCGAGCGAACATTGCTCTTAAGTCCTCACCACCTTCCGGCTCAATGCGTCGGCTACCACATTAGCCTTACCGGATGGTACTCGATTGAACAATCATAGTCCTTTAGTAGTTCAATCCACCGACGCTGTCTCGATTCGGATCCTTCCGAGTCGAAGATACCTCAAGCTTTTGTGATCCGTGTAGACCATCGACTTCTCTCCATACGGTAATGTCTCCATATCTTCGAGCGAAGACGACCGCTGCTAACTCTAAGTCGTGAGTTGGGTAGTTAACCTCATGCGGTCTTAATTGACGGGATGCATAGGCTACTACCTTCCCATCTCGCATCAACACACATCCGAAACCGGTGTGAGATGCATCACAATAAATCGTGAATAACTTTCCCCGCTTCAGTCAGTACCAAAACCTGAGCTTCCGTCAAAATCTTCCTTAACTTATCAAAGCTTTCTTGCTTTGCTTCTCCGTCCATACAAATGGGACACCTTTCCTTAGCAACTTAGTTAACTGCGCTGCTATTAGAGAGAATCCTTCCACGAATCTCCGATAGTACCTGCTAAACCTGAAAACTTCATATTTCACCCACCGTCCTAGGTGGTTTCCACTCCAATCTTGCTTCAACCTTGCGAGGGTCCACTCTAATTCCTTCACCGATACTACATGACCTAAGAAAGCCACTTCCCTAAGCCAAAATTCACACTTCTTGAATTTGGCATATAATCGCTTCCCCCTCAATACTTGCGAACTATCCGTAAATGCTTGTCATGCTCCTCTTACGTCTTTGAATAAACCAATATGTCGCCTATGAACACCACGGCGAATCGTCCAAGTCTTCTTTGGAAAACTCTATTCATCAAGTCCATGAATGCCGCGGGTGCATTGGTCAACCCGAATGGCATTACCAAGAACTCAAAATGCCCATACCGAGTTCGAATGCCATTTTGTGAACGCCGACCTCCTTTACCTTAAGTTGATGATATCCTCGACCTAAGGTCTATCTTCGAAAACACCGAGGCACCCTTCAGCTTGATCAAACAAGTCGCCAATCCGAGGCAACGGATACTTGTTCTTGATCGTTAACTTGTTCAATCGACGGTAGTCGATGCACATCCGCATGGAACCGTCCTTCTTCTTGACAAACAACACAGTGCTCCCCACGGAGATATACTTGGTCGTATAAACCCTCTATCCAAGAGCTCCTGAATTTGAGCCTTTAGCTCCACCAATTCCTTTGGTGCCATTCTGGTATGGTGCTATGGACACAGTGCCGCCTCGTGTAGCAAGTCTATACCGAATTCGACTTCTCGATCCGGAGGCAAACCCTAAGTTCTTCCGGGAATACATCAAAGAAATTCCCAAACGTTCGGACCTTTTCAATTACTAACCCCTTAGCTTCCAAAGCACGATTTGAACGAAATACGCCTCACAACCCTTCTTGACCATCTTTTCACCTTCAAGGCGATCACTACATTGGATAGATAATTCCTTCTATCTCCTATCATAACCACTTCATCACCTTCAAATTGCCTTAAGGACCATGCGCTTAGTAGCATAATCTAAATTCGCTTGGTACTTAACCAACCAATCCATACCAAGGATCAAATCGAACTCCCCAAACGGTAGTTCCATTAAATCGACTACAAATACTACCCCTTGAAGTTCTAGGGTGCGCCTCTATAGAGTCTATTTACGACTACGGAGTGACCTAAGGGGCTAACTACGGTCATCTCCCTAGAAGCGCTTTGAGTTTAGGTCCATAGTTCCTACCACACTACAAGCAATGTACGAGTGCGTCGAGCCCACATCAATCAATGCAACATAAGGAAAACCAAAAATTAGAAACGTCACGGTTATGACATCCGTGGTCGCGCCACCTTCTTCGCGACACCTTGCTGCGTAAACTAAGCCAGCCGCCTAGCCTCTGTGTTGCCCGAACCCCCGCCTTGAGTTCCACGACCTCGGTTAGGGCCGCGTTGTTTCCTCTGCCATTACCACGACCCCCTCCGTGGTCCTATATTTCTATCCCGAGCACGGTTACGCCCTTCTTCCGTCGCTTCTTAGCTAGTTTCGGGGGACAATCTCGACGCGATGCTCCAAAGACCCACACTCAAAACATCCTTTGTCACCGGTCCAACAACCTCCCCAATGGGTCTTTCCACAAACGATTGCACCGAGTCGGCCTCTGATTAGCGATCGTGGGCCTTGCCGCTTGATTGGGCCCACTTGGCCTAGCCTTTTCTCGAGCACTTCCGCTTGATCCAAATGACCCAAAACTTCTCTTACGATTGTTCTTACTATAGTTCTCGCCTCACACTTTCCTTGATTCCTTCGGCTACCTTAGCCTTCTCCACTAGAGATGAGAACTCACGAACTCTTTGTGGGGCAATCAAGAACCTTAAATCATCTCGAGTCCGTCCTCAAAGCGGACACAGCGCTCATGTTCGTGAGCTACGATGCCTCTCGCATATCTACTCGGCTTTAGAAATTCCGCCTCGTATTCGACACGGACTTAGCTCCTTGCACTAATCCCGCAAAAGCCTTCCTCTGCGCGTCGGTGTAACTAATGCCCACATACTTTTTCTCGATGGCGGTTCGAAATACTCCCAAGTCAAATCATCTGCTGTAGCCCCATCTCGAACCGTAAGCCACCACCGATACGCTTCATCCTTTAGAAGCGACACGCCTTTTCACTTCTCTTCCTCGGTCCAGGTCAAGGTCATCCATGATTCTTTCGGTTGACTCTAGCCAAGATTCACTGCACTGGTGCCACTCCCGACACACCTCGGAATACCTCCGCTCCGTTAGATCGAGTCGCCGGGGACAGATTTCCGAGCTCCTACATTTCCACCACCCGACCACCATCTCCAAGACTCGCAACACGGCTTGCGATACCGACTCGCCACCGGCTGCGCTCCGGCTCCTCACCTCTAAAAGTAGGAGGTGGTGGTGGCGATGGTACCTCACTTTCTCGAACCTTGTCCTCGACTGACGGGTTCGCATAATCGTCATCCTACCCCTACCACGTCCACGGCGTCCACGTCCTCTAGAACTCATTCTATCTACCGCTTTTAATCTGATTAAGAAAATTTTATGCGTTAGCATTTGTTTCACTTTATTACTCATGAAGAAATTTTATGAATAAGATTTAATCGAGAGATTCTTTCGAGCAAACAACGTTTGAGCTTCCTATCCTAGTTCACACAAAGAAGTTCATGCATCCATTCCTTAATACTTTCCATACCTATTCACTCATCGGACATTTCGCCCCATTTCTAACCTGTGGTATTTTCGACTTTTATCCTACTGAGGTATTTTCGTAATTTTCCGAACCAAAATATGTTGCTGATGATTTCCAAAGCTAAGTTATTGAATATTTGTAGAATAGTTGAAATTTTTGGGCAAAACCATCGAATTAATATTTTATGGGTCGTGGCATTTTGGTAATTTTACTCCTAAGGGTATTTCGTAATTTTTCACAAGTCAAGTTTTCCGAGAAATACGTTGTAAAAGTAATGTTCTAGGGTTTAAGAGAGTTATTGGACAAGTTTTGGAAACATTAGGGCTTGTTGTTTCGTTCTATTTTGAAAAACAAGGCTAATTCCCTTTTCGGGTTTTAATCATTGTGTTTAGCCTATGACCGAGCCTTCCGGTCGTGGTGAACCCAAGCTACGCACTGTGCGGGAATTCAAGTGAAGAGGAGGTGGGTCACACGGACCGCTTAAATACCAAGCTCTCACCGAACCTTTCTAGACATGCGCACGCAGGTTACCACACCACCGAGCCTTCTCGAGTTAGGGTGAACCGGCTACGCACTGCAGGATACTGCGAAGAGGAGGTGAGTCACGAGGACCGCTTAAATACCAAGCTCTTCCGGATCCAATCCTAGACATGCGCATGTGGGTTTACCACACCCTAGCTCATTGACTAAGTCATAGGTTGGTTTAGTTCTTTAAGTCTTATGCTTCGTTTGTGTTTGAGCAATCTAGCCTTAGGGTCCAAGTCCTATAAGTCTATCTACGCCCATGCTTCCTACCCTTCTACAGAATATAATTCACAAAGAGGTTTAGATGTACTTACAGGCGGATCGGTCTGGGAGACTCGGGCCATGCCGCTTAAAACCCAAAAACAATTCAAAAGGCCTACTAAAACATTTTTTTGGGCCTTGGGCCCCAAACCGAGCTTTGAACTTGGCTCTGATACCAATTTTGTAACAACCCAAACCCGGCCCAAACATTACGACCGAATTTGATTTGTTACGGAGGAAAACCTTGTGAATCACCATTTCGATACCTATTTAATTTTTTATTGAAAACTTCTCGTTTTCGGTTATCTTGCCAAAACTATACTTGGATTTAAGTTGGAAGTTTAATTAGGTCCGATTGTTATACCAGTTTCAAGTGTGCCCGATGGCACGATTAAACTTTTTCGTGTTAACTTAAGAAAACATGTGATTTTAGTTCAATTTAACAGTATAGTTTAAAGTAAACATCCAACATCAAAAAAAACACAAATAGAGTTTATGGAGGCCTTATTACAACCAAAATAGAAATAACCAAATTTAAAGTTCTAAAAATTTTAAATCCACTGCATGGCCACCTCGAGTCCAACCGGCTCCTCAACCGCCATCTACGAGTCACCTGAAAAATGTTAAAGGAGAAGGTGAGTCACCAAGACTCAGTATGTAACCCTTCCCCCGGTTAATACAACATTTCATACACAACATATAACAGTTAATTATGCAGAGTATCGTGTGCCCAACCTAGCCAACCAAACGCCTTTGTCTACCCCATGTGGTACCAAACCACTGTGACCGTAGTCACAATGTGTTACCAAAACACCGGTGGTGCCAAACCACCGGTGACATATAGTCACAATGTGCTACCAAAGCACCGTGTCCGTAGACACAAATCGGGTGATGGGGCCAACCCATCGTGTGATACCAAATCACCGCGATTTATCCCATATCTCAAGTGGGGCCAACCCACGGTGGTGTTAACCACGTGGACAAGTCGCTATGAGGTGCCAAACCTCCGGAGGTACCAAACCTCTGGTGACATATAGTCACAAGGTGTTACCAAAACACCGTGTGCTCGTCAAGACGAAACATCACCGCCCCTCCTCTCATATAGCCCATAGTAGGTAAACAGATTAACAACGGATCTCATGCATTCATCACATGTATCAATAAACCATGCTTCCCAAAAGCATTAAAGTAATCTCATATCAACAGAGACTTACCGGGATCCTCACTTGTACCGTTAAGGTACCAATGCGCATCTACATCAAGCGATTTACATACAAAACATATATATAACACAACATTAATCGCTATAAGTGTGTATGTACACACTGTCACCCCACGAATAATCTAAATCCCGAATGAAGAAGTCGGCCACCTTAGATCCACTAGCCCCTATATTCGGCCAAAATAGTGTTAGTGATATGGGCCATTCGGCCAAACCAAATAATCCTTTTAGGGTTATTGCTTGAACCCGAATCCTTACCTACTCGCTTTGAATACTAGTCTTAGCGTCCAACTTGCGAATCTGGTTACAAACTTCACTTAGTCAATTTAATAGCACTAATAACCATAGCCTTCGGCTTTTAAATACCAATATAAGCCTTACCTACACTTACCAAATTCGGTTGGTAGAAGATGGAGCCTTGATCGCCCGATTCCAAATATCTCAGAGTCCCTACACATTTCGGTTTAGACAAAAGATAAGCCACTATCAGTCTTGTGCCTGACTCCTGTTTTCCCCATGCTTAAATCGACAGAATCATAAAGAGAGTAACAAAACCATTCGGCTATGTCCCTTCTTACCTTCCTCAAACCGATTGAGAGCTAACTTTCGCAGGGTCTTAAACTTCCTTTAGTATTCGGCTAACCATGCTGCCAAGGAGGAGTGTGGAATTCGGCACTTCAAGGGGGGTGTATTCGGCTTATTGAAGGAAGGAAAATAATGGGGATGAGAGGGAATAGAAGTTTCGGCTAAAGGGGTTTGGGAGGCTGAAAAAAATAAAAGAAAAATGAAGAGGGCTTAAGAGATTTCGGCAAGTAGCAAAATGAAGAAAAAAGAAGAGAACGGTGCTAGGTTGCTCCTTTTATAGACATTCGGCACCCCTTCTAGTAGCATTGCCGTCCACACTACTCCACCAAGGAGTTTAAAATTCGGCCATCACCTTATTTTGCTCCAAGCCACCCATTCAATTTAATTCAAACTTAATTGAATTAATCCCCTCTTAATCCAATAATAATCCAACTAATATCTTCTTTTATCCTCTTATTATCATTATAATAAAATCCCTTATTATCACCAATTTTAAGCAAATTAAAACCAATTTAAAGTGCTTAAATTATCCCTTAATAATAATAATATTAACCCCTTTATTATCTAAAATAAAAAGAATCAAAGGAGAGAAAAACTCTCCACATGTGCCGTCCATCCATAATGCAAAAAGAGGGATCCTTGTGACTCGAACCAAGGCTCTCCCTTCCTCTTGATGTGGCGTCACATGCTAGCCCTTAAGTGGGCTTCTTTTTGCCACTTATCCAAGGCCTAATTAGTGTTAAATTACCCACATTTATTCTTATAACACCCACTTGCTAAGGCTCCCTTCTTTTTAAAATTAAAAACTGAAATTTTTTCTATCAAACTGGGCACACTCAAAGCCTTAAATTAAGCTCTATTATTCCATTAATAATATCACAGCAGTTCATAACAAGAAAATAGTCAAATTCCACATAACCCCATATTTGGGATGTTACACATATCGTGCCATGAAATATCCTCCATGGGACATGCACTATAATTTGTAATAGTTCCTTGCCTATGGACTCCTTTGTTTCATTTTCCATTTTCACTCCTTCGATACTAATCTGTTAGTTTTGGCCTCTTTATTTTTCGTTGAGGAGAGGTAGTCTTGAAATCATCATCGAAAGTGATGTAGCGCTTCAAAGTCTTAAATTGATTTTCTTCTTCTTCTTTGTTTAGATTACTTTTTTTTAACAATATCGAGAATGAAACTCCAAATATGTCGGTGACGTACGTCCCACATTCTCCCTATTAAAAATGGTTCAATTTATATAAAAAACTAAATCCTATCCATTATTTGGGCAATACCTACGAGAGTTACAGAAATGTAACTTCATTTGTTATTTCCAATTTAACTCTCTAAGAGAAATTTTCATTTTCCAAGTTCCATTACTTATTCCACTAAAAGCTTCCATTCATATTTCAGTAAAATTGGGTCGGAACGCTTACACTTAAAAAGTTAACATAGAACGAAGAATACAATAACATAATTGGAGTCCCACGATAAAGACATACATCGGCTTAATTTCAGAACGGGAAACATTTTTGATTTATTAGTTTTGAATTTCAATCATTTAGTTGCCATTTTCCATTTTACTAATATGATAAGTGTGATAAAAACTTTTAACAACAACAAGGTTATAAGAATTTACGCTTCGCATAATTACTTGTACAATCAGAGCACATACATATCACTGGTAAAGGAATCTGGTATAGCTCATTCAAATTTGAGATACACGTGAATTTTTAACCATCAACATAGCAAGTGCATACACAACTTCAAAATATTAGAAAAATAGGACGACACACATAACGAATATGTGTGCCTGTAATGCAAGTGTACTATATCTCACATTGCTTTTTCCATATGTTATTATCGTCCTGGTGTTTGGTTTGGAGTGGACGTAATAGTTCAATCCCAGTTTCAACGCAGAAACCCATGTACGACATAATCATCTTTATTGAACCTTATTTTCGTGATCCGTTTAATGCCATTTAAGAATTATAAAGGGAAGTATAAATGTGTGTCTTTGAATTAATATTTAGATTTGTATTAATTAAAGTTAATGCTAATTAAACTGAAATATTAAAGTTTTCTTTTATTGTAACGTATTTTAGTCCAATGTGGTTATAACACTTCCTATAAATGCCATTTTTTCCCTTGCGAATCTTGTTCGAAATTAACTTGACGAACCAAATTTAACTAGTAACATCAGTCGTCGCGCAAAGATGGCAAGCCTTAATGTTTATTCCGTCCCCATCGGTTTTATTTTTAACTTGCGGGCGAGAATGGCTACTGAAGGAGAACGACCAGATTATTAAGGAAAATAATTGTGAAACTAAAATGGGTTTGCCATGTGTTCTAGAAGCTTTCACTGCTATTTTCCAGATAGGGAGTATTTCTAACAAGTGTTGCCGTGAACTTGTTGTGTTGGGAAAAGTTTGCCACTCAGCATTAGTAAAAAGGACCCTTGAAAATCCTCTATTCAAAGACCTAAACCCATCGACAATTATAGCGAAGAGCATTAATACATGGAATAATTGCCTTGCATTGATCGATTCACCATCTTCGTCTGCTTAAGGATATAGTATTGCTTAAGCTAACAAACGGTTACAAGACGTAACGGGCCCAAAATTATTTTTTATCTTTATTTTTGATATTGTTCCGAATGCTTCCTTAAAATGTGTCATGAGATTTAAGCCCAGTGAAAATATATTTAGTTGTACAGAAATTAAATGGTTCTAGAGATGCCATTACTTAATACACTATGATTTTATACAGGCCATTTTTTTTAATTTTATAGCATTGGAACTCGATAACCATCTCAAATCGAGCACTAGATATTATTTCACATTGGTTAAATTGACATAAATATAATTATTAAAAACATTAAGATCGTTTCAATAATGTGAAATTGGAATGTTCTAGCGTGGTGTGAAATTGAAACAATCTTGATTCCTTGAAAGTCATTATCCAATTTAAACTCACATTGCCTTTAAGGAAAAAAAAAACCTTGACTTCTCGAAGTTCTGAAAAGACACATATCGTGCCAAGAAATATCCTCCATGGGACATGCACTATAATTTGTAATAGTTCCTTGCCTATGGACTCCTTTGTTTCATTTTCCATTTTCACTCCTTCGATACTAATCTGTTAGTTTTGGCCTCTTTATTTTTCGTTGAGGAGAGGTAATCTTGAAATCATCGTCGAAAGTGATGTAATGCTTCAAAGTCTTAACTTGATTTTCTTATTCTTCTTTGTTTAGATTACTTTTTTTTAACAATATCGAGAATGAAACTCCAAATATGTCGGTGACGTACGTCCCACATTCTCCCTATTAAAAAAGGTTCAATTTATATAAAAACTAAATCCTATCCATTATTTGGGCAATACCTACGAGAGTTACAGAAATGTAACTTCATTTGTTATTTCCAATTTAACTCTCTAAGAGAAATTTTCATTTTCCAAGTTCCATTACTTATTCCACTAAAAGCTTCCATTCATATTTCAAGAAATTGGGTCTAACGCTTACACTTAAAAAGTTAACGTAGAACTAAGAATACAATAATGTAATTGGAGTCCCACTATAAAGACATACATCGGCTTAATTTTAGAACGAGAAATATTTTTGATTTATTAATTTTGAATTTCAATCATTTAGTTGCCATTTTCCATTTTACTAATATGATAAGTGTGATAAAAACTTTTTAACAACAACAAGGTTATAAGAATTTACGCTTCGCATAATTACTTGTACACTGTAGCACATACATATCACTGGTAAAGGAATCTGGTATAGCTCATTCAATTTTGAGATACACGTGAATTTTTAATCATCAACATAGCAAGTGCATACACAACTTGTAACACCCCAAACCCGGTCAATACGCCACGACCGAATCTGGTATGTCACTAAGGAAAATATTTTTGAAAGAATCGAATTAACAATTAAATTTTGTGAAAAACTCTTTGAAATTCTTTATTTGTCGAAAATAAGTTAAAACTGAGATTTACTTTGAATTACATAGAACTTTAGAACTTAGTTGATAAATCATAGGATAGAAAACATTTATATCTTTTTAAGAAAATTTGATATATCACTTTGAAAATCCGTTTGCAATTGAGTATAGAAACTTGAATTTTGGAAATCACTTAATTTGTTGAAAACACTTAACTTGTAATTTTTCTATCGAACTATTCATATTACCCGATGGTAAGATTTTTAAAACCATTGCGAGTTTTTAGTTTAGAAAACTTTGAGCTCAATTTTTAGATTAACCAAGTAATTTATAAGCCATATTTTAAATATATTCAAAACATAAAAATAATCCAAAACATAATTAAACAGGCCTTATTACAAATCCATAAAATATGAAAACCAAATTAAAATAAAGTACCCAAATGGAAGTTCATGTAAAACCAAATTTTATTGCATGGTGTAACACCCCAAACCAGGTCTATGCGTTAAGACGAGATTTGGTTTGTCACACCGAACGAACATCCAAAATTCTCTAATGACTTAAGTAAAACAGTAATGTAAAGCCTTTAGAAATAAGGTTTAATAAAAACTAAGTACAATGATTATGAATTAAGAAAAATACTTGTTTGAAATCTTATATATATATTAGTCAAAACCTTAACGTAGTTTTTTTTTTTTTAAAGAATTTGAAAGAAATTGAAAAGTAATTTAGGTGTCCAAAATTGTTATAAAACACAATATTTTTAAGAAAACTTTATAGATTTAACATAAGCCCATATTAACAGTCTAAAAATAAAATTAAATCCATCCACACATAAAAACAATCCATAAAAACATAATTAGAGGCCTTATTACATCATACCCAAAATAGTAATTAAAATAAGTAACTTAAATAAAGTTCATAGTTTATAAAACCCAAGCTCGTAGTATGGCCTCCACCAAGTCATCCCCGGCCCAAGTCCACATCAATTTCCATTACCCGAGATGGATAATAAAACGGGTGAGTTACAAAGAACTCAATGTGTAACTCACTTACCATCATTATTGGGCCGGACCATCAAGGCATTAATTTGGGCTTGAGCCCAATTACAAACTTTAACAATATAAAATGAAATAAAATATATTAAAATGCATGTAAAATGAATTTCCCAACCAAGCCTAATTTCCATCCGCTACACACCCCGTACCAACCAAAGACACACTGTGGGGATCAAGTCAACCCACCCCGCCAAACACACCAATCGTAGGCATTTTGCCTTTTAAATAATATTGTAGTGCACTCATCAACTAGATTGTGACATAGTCACCGAACTAGAGGCATTAAGCCAAAATTTGTGGCGAGCCACCGAACTAGATACGTGGCCACAGGCCTTTCTTCTCTTCATCAAATCCCATCCCATGCATTTATGTATGAATAACAAACTTTAATCATAAATGATTTATCAAGTAACCCATAATACAAATGAGTTTTTAATAAAACCTTTCATTTGGGCCTATTAACAATATAGTATTAAACTTTGGCCCATATCTCGAACTAGAGGGTTTTTGGCCCATTAGCGATCTAGCAAACTTTGGCCCATATTATCGATCTAGCAGTTTTATGGCCCAATTTATCGATCTAGCAGTTTTATGGCCCAACTTATCGATCTAGCAGTTTTATGGCCCAATTTATCGATCTAGCAGTTTTATGACCCAATTTAACAATCTAGCAGTCTTTCGACCCAATTTAACAATCTAGCAGTATTTTGACTCAATTTATCGATCTAGCAATATTTCGGCTCAATTTATCGATCTAGCAATATTTCGGCTCAATTTATCGATCTAGTAATTTTTTCCGACTTTAACCGTTTTCATGCATTTACACAAAAGTGTTAATTATCACATAATTTTCGATTTTGCCATTTTTACGATTTATCATAATACTTACTGTTTAGTATCTAACCCGAAAGATAAGTGTGAAGTTACACACCTGGTTATGGTGAGAACTAGACTTTCCCGCTCGTCAACACCTATACATATCACGATAACTTAGGATCACTATATTTTATTAACGAAATCAATCTTGGAAAATAACGATCTAACTTTTACCCTCGGATTTTCGAACTACTTCTACTTGCGGTTTCTCCCCGATTGATGGTTCGTTAACCGAATCAAATCCACGAACAAATAATGGTTCGGGAGTACAAACTACTTCAAACAATTGATTCTCCTCGGATGAACGCCCACAACCCGGTGGGAAATCCTGATTGACTTTGAAACAGTCCTTTGTTTATACTTAGGGGATTAACGGAACCACCCTCTTCCGAACACTATTCACCGCCTCTTTTCTTCCCTATCTTGATTGTCTTCAAAGACAAAAGATCGTTAGCACGCCCTAATAATATATATATCGATTATGACTAAAGGTTTTAAGAACGAGATTTCCTTACCACAAATATTCTTGTTCCACAAGGAGAATCGATCCAAGCGTTCTATGTCACTCACGACCACTTGATTTCCGATCTTCCGTTATCGCACTAAAGTATAACAAAAATAAACGTTAATAGAAGGAACGTTTATTTCGATCTAAGAAAGCCTTCATACCACCATCAATATTCGGCCATGACTACTTCTAACTAAACGGAACTAAAAAGAATTCTTACCCTTTTGTCCACAGTTGAAAAGAAAGGATTGAAAATGATGTCTCTAAGTGATGGAGGATTCGGCTATGACTCACTAACATTCGGCCATGGAGAAAAACAATGGAGAAAAGGATGAGTGAAAAGAAATAAAATATGAGAGAAGAGATGATAATGAAGATTCGGTTTTCAAAGAGAAGAAAAGAGAAAGAAAAAAAAAAGATGTATTGGAGAGCAAGGTACATTCGGCAATGGAGAAAGAAAACAAAAAGAGAGAGATGGTCTTTTTGGTACTAACACTTTCGGCACTAAGAAGAGGCACAAGAGAATATTCCAAAGATGAACAAAGAAAATGACCAAATGGTTAAAAGAATTAGGCTTTACCAAATGCACAAATTCGGCCAAGGGAGAAAAGTTGAGAAAGGATTGCAAACTTTGCACATATGCTAAGAATGACCAAAAAGAGACTTCAAATCCTAGCCAAACTAACACCAAAAATTCGGCTCCCCCCTAGACCATATTGCCGTCCATATGCATGGTCAAATGGCCATGATTTTGTTTCCAAAACACTTTCCTTGATACTTGCCCTATGTATCCATATCTTTCCATATTTTCTTGATTCCCTACCAAAAATTCACTCTTACCTTATTCCTTTGATATACTAACCAAAATAACAAGGTCAACACTTACCATAAATAAGCTTGGCGACACTTACCAAAAGAAGAGCAAAATAAAAGTTGTCAAAATGCCATCCAAGGGATTCGAATCACTCTCCTCATGCTATAACCCATGCGCCAACACCACCTTGCCATTTACTCATCTTATGCTACTTTTTAACACTTAATTTAACTTAAGTGTCAATGCCACTTGCTCCACTTCAATAAATTCTCAAACTAAAAAAATTATTCCATACCCGAATAATTCTATACTCTTCTTCAGGACTATAATAGGCACAAAAAGAAATAAGAAAATTTTCCTTCGTAATCTAAACACCAAAACATGCAATAAATCGATACTTGAATTTTAGGGTGTTACAACTCTACCCTCCTAAAAAAAATTTCGTCCTCGAAATTTACCTGTTTGAAAAAGGTGAGGGTATTGTTGCCGAATTACATCTTCAGGCTCCCACGTAGCTTCCTCCACTCCGTGATTTCGCCATAAAACCTTGACCAACGGCACGGTTTTCTTTCTTAGCACCTTAGCATCTCGGTCTAAGATTTCCACTGGTTCCTCCTCAAAAGACAAGTCCGAATACAACTCCACTTCTTCTACCTGCACTATGTGCGAAGGATCCGATCTATAGCGCCTCGGATGGAAACATGAAAAACATTATGAATCGACTCAACTCCGAGGTAATTCGATCGATAGGCCACTGGACCAACACGCTTCACCACACGATATGGTCCAATGTATCTAGGACTCAATTTGCCTTTCTTTCCAAACCTGAAAATCTTCTTCCAAGGTGAGACCTTCAAGAAAACTTGATCCCCACAAAGATACTCGATACTTCTACGCTTGGATCTGCATACGACTTTTGTCTATCTGAAGCTTCCTTTAACCGTGTTCGAATAGCTTTTACTTTTCTTCCGTTTGAGAGATCACCAGACCTAACATCTGCCGTTCGCCCAATTCACCCCAACAACTAGGAGAACGACACCTACGACCATATAATGCCTCGTAGGGTGCCATCCAATGCTAGACCGATAGCTATTGTTGTAAGCAAATTACGCCAATGGTAGAAAATCCTCCCAACTACCTTTGAAGTCGATTATACAACCCCTTAACATGTCTTCCGAATCGAATTACTCTTTCCGATTGACCATCCGATCGAGGATGAAAAGCCAGATCAAGTTTAGCTTTGTTCCCAAAGCTTCATGCAATGCTTTCCAAAACCGTGACGTAAACCTAGGATCCCTATCTGATATAATAGACACAGGTACCCCATGCAACCTCACGATTTCGGATACGTACAGCTTAGCCAACTTCTGTAACGAGTAATCCGTACGAACTGGTAGAAAATGAGCAGTCTTCGTCAAACGATCAACAATTACCCAAACAGAGTTTTTCTTAGTAGGTGTTAAAGGTAACCCACTAACAAAATCCTTTGTTATCTGCTCCCATTTCCAAAGAGGAATCTTTACCGGTTGTAATAATCCTGACGGCAATTGATGCTCCGCCTTCACTTGCTGACAAGTTAAACATTTTCCCACAAATTCAGAAATCTCACGCTTCAACCCTGGCCACCAATATTGTTCACGAAGATCCCGATACATCTTATTTCCTCCGGGGTGCATAGCATAAGGGCTACTATGCGCCTCTCTTAGAATCATTTGTCTCAGATCTGAGTCCTTAGGCATACAAATTCTCCCACGAAAACATAACACATCTTCCGCGTTTATGCTAAAATCCTCTATTCCACCATTTTCAACTTGTTGAATTAACAGTCCCAATTTCTTATCTGATATATGTTTTTCATTGATTTGCCCTAACCACAGAGGCTTCTCCTGAAGTTCCGCTATCAGACTACCATCCTCGTACAAACTTAAATGGGCAAACATTGCTCTCAAATCAGATACCACCTTACGACTTAACGCGTCTGCTACCACATTAACTTTTCCAGGATGATACTCGATTGAGAAATCATAGTCCTTTAACAGCTCCACCCATCTTCGTTGTCTCAAGTTTAATTCCTTCTGAGTAAGAAGATACTTAAGACTCTTGTGATCCGTATAGATGATAGACTTTTCACCGTAGAGGTAATGCCTCCAAATCTTTAGAGCAAACACTCCGCAGCCTAACTCCAAGTCATGAGTAGGGTAGTTTACTTCGTGCGGTCTCAACTGACGAGAAGCATAAGCCACCACTTTCCCACTTTGCATCAATACACATCCTAAGCCCGTGTGTGACGCATCGCAGTAAACTATAAACTCCTTTCCAGCCTCAGGTTGAATCAGTACTGGCGCTTCCGTTAAAATCTTCTTCAATTTCTCGAAACTTTCTTGCCGCTTTATCGGTCCATAAATATGGTACTCCCTTCCGCAATAGCTTAGTTAGGGTGCAAAGAATCAACGAAAACCCCTCAACAAAGCGTCTATAGTAACCAAACCAAACCCAAGAAACTCCGAATCTCACTCACGATTTTGGTGGTTTCCAATCCATCTACACCTCAATCTTCCGAGGATCCACCCTTATTCCTTCTGACACACCACATGACCCAAGAAAGTCACTTCCTTAACTGAATTCACATTTACCGAATTTGGCATACAGCTGATTATCTCGAGTAATCGCAATACAATTCGCAAATGCGAGTCATGCTCCTCTTCATTCCTTGAATATACCGAATGTCATCTATGAATACCACCACAAACCGGTCTAAATATGGTTGAAAGACCGGTTCATCATATCCATAAATGCACCGGTGCATTGGTCAACCCAAACGGCATCACCAAAAACTCATAATGTCCATAGCGAGTTCGGAAAGCCGTCTTGTGAATATCCGCTTCTTTCACCTTAAGCCGATGATAACCCGATCTCAAATCAATTTTGGAGAAAATCAAGCTCCCTTCAATTGATCAAACAGTCGTCAATTCTTGGCGAGGGTACCTATTCTTGATCGTCAATTTATTTAATTGCCTGTAGTCAATACACATATGCATCGACCCATCTTTCTTCTTAACAAACAAAATCGGTGCTCCCCACAGAGACACACTCGGTCGAATAAAGCCTCGATCTAGCAATTCTTGAATTTGAGCTTTAAGCTCCGCCAACTCCTTCGGTGCCATTCTATAAGGAGCAATGGACACTGGAGCCGCTCCGGGCAAAAGTTCAATACCAAATTCCACTTCCCGATCTGGAGGTACACCGGGAAGTTCTTCAGGAAATACATCTGGAAATTCCTTCACTGTTCTCACATCTTCCATCGACAACTCTTTGGCATCTAAAGCACTAATAAATGCTAAAAATGCTCCATACCCTTTTCGCACCAACTTTTCTCGCCTTAAGTGCGCGTACCACATTTGCCAAGTAATTCCTTCGCCGCCTATCATAATTATTTCTTTATCCTCCACCGCCCTTATTGACATCCGCTTTTCAAACAATCCAATTTCGCCTGGTGCTTAACCAACCAATCCATGCCCAAATGATATCGAACTTCGCCAAAAGGCAATTCCATCAAATTTGCCAAAAATATTTCTCCTTGAATTTCTAAGGGCACATCTCTAAATGCAGTTTATTTACCAATCACCGATCATCCCTAAAGGACTAATTACCTTCATCTCACTATCGGAAATTTCAGAGTCTAAATTCAAGTTTCCAGATATGGTGCTAGCAACATACGAATGGGTAGAACCAATATCTATCAAAGCAATAACAGTACATCAAAAATGAAGAACGCATGCGGTGATCACATCAGTGCATTGCCATCCTCACGGCGCCTAACGCATATACCAATCCTCGGCCGTCTTGCATCCGTGTTGCCTCTAGGACCATTGCCTCGACCACCGCACCTTGACCACGTCCAGCCCCATTACAACCACGACCGGTCCACGACCTCTCGGTGGTTGCTTTGAATTCCTCTTGCGGTGGTGCATCAGTATTACGAGCTTCCTGAGTTGTATCCATTCGACGAGGGCAATTCCTATATTGATGATCCATCGACCCGCATTTATAGCAAGCACCCATTTTCTTCCAGCACTCTCCAAAATGCCTTTTCCCACAATCAGCACAATCTCGACTGACTGATTCACGATTCATGTGTGTTCTACCTGAGAGTGGTTCATCATTCCGAGGCCTCTTCAAAAACCTTCTTGAAGAACCTGAATACTTCATATCTCTCTTGCCTCTAGCTCGTTCCCGATTTTGACGTTCCGAGTTCTTAACCTCTTCGGCTATCTTGGCCTTTTCCACAAGCGTGGCAAAAGTTCTAACTTGTTGTGGGGCTATCAAAACCCGCAATTCATCGTTCAAGCCATCCTCAAAGCGTACACAACGCTCATGATCCGTTGCCACTATTGTTCAAGCATAGCGACTCAAGCGCAAAAACTCAGCTTCATATGCTGCCACTGTCTTATTCCCTTGGACCAGATTCAGAAATTCCTTCCTTCTGGCATCAACATAACTCGTTCCTACATATTTCCCTTGGAAGGAAACTTTAAAGAATTCCCAATTAACTAATGCAGCTTCAGTGCCTTCTCGGAAAGTAAGCCACCATTGGTATGCTTCGTCCCTTAACAAGGACACCGCTCCCCTTAGTTTTTGTTCCACCGTGCACTCAAGATCGTCCATAATTCACTCCACTGCCTCAAGCCAATATTCAGCGACATTTGGAGCTACACCGAGACACCTCACGAAACCTCAAGCACCACTTGATTTCAATCGTTCCGATATCGACCCATGAGCCGTTGGCGATTCTAGCTCCAAATGACCCTTTCAAGGACTCGCAGCATTGCTCGCGTCACCGCATTATCTTCTTCCATATGATTATGTGATCCCGTCTCACTTTCGAGTGACGCAGTGCATCCATTTCCGGCATATGATCCGCGGCTTGGTTGCGCCTCTAACACCTCGTCCTCTACCACGGCCACGTCTACGCGTCCCACGACCACGTCCTCTAGAGCTCATAATGACCGATTTAATCGATTATGAGTTTTATGAATCGTAATACTATTTCAGTGTTTATTAACGATGTTTTATGATATGAAAGAGATAGAGTTGTTTTCGCAACCATATCCTATTGTCTCAATCTCTACGATTTTCAACACCTAAAACTAGAAGTTCTAGAGTGTTTCTTATGATCATATCACAATGATAATAAACAATCAATATACAGATACTTACTTGACTTGGCGCGGAATGCTCATGGTGCCATACTACCTTTAAATCAAAAAGTCTAGAAATTTGAGTTGTTTCTCAAACAATTATCTTTATTGAACCCAAACCACAGCCGAGTTTTGAAACTAGCTCTGATAACATTAAATGTAACACCCCAAACCAGGTCTATGCGTTAAGACGAGATTTGGTTTGTCACACCGAACGAACATCCAAAATTCTCTAATGACTTAAGTAAAACAGTAATGTAAAGCCTTTAGAAATAAGGTTTAATAAAAACTAAGTACAATGATTATGAATTAAGAAAAATACTTGTTTGAAATCTTATATATATATTAGTCAAAACCTTAACGTAGTTTTTTTTTTTTTAAAAGAATTTGAAAGAAATTGAAAAGTAATTTAGGTGTCCAAAATTGTTATAAAACACAATATTTTTAAGAAAACTTTATAGATTTAACATAAGCCCATATTAACAGTCTAAAAATAAAATTAAATCCATCCACACATAAAAACAATCCATAAAAACATAATTAGAGGCCTTATTACATCATACCCAAAATAGTAATTAAAATAAGTAACTTAAATAAAGTTCATAGTTTATAAAACCCAAGCTCGTAGTATGGCCTCCACCAAGTCATCCCCGGCCCAAGTCCACATCAATTTCCATTACCTGAGATGGATAATAAAACGGGGTGAGTTACAAAGAACTCAGTGTGTAACTCACTTACCATCATTATTGGGCCAGACCATCAAGGCATTAATTTGGGCTTGAGCCCAATTACAAACTTTAACAATATAAAATGAAATAAAATATATTAAAATGCATGTAAAATGAATTTCCCAACCAAGCCTAATTTCCATCCGCTACACACCCCGTACTCAACCAAAGACACCCTGTGGGGATCAAGTCAACCCACCCCGCCAAACACACCAATCGTAGGCATTTTGCCTTTTAAATAATATTGTAGTGCACTCATCAACTAGATTGTGACATAGTCACCGAACTAGAGGCATTAAGCCAAAATTTGTGGCGAGCCACCGAACTAGATACGTGGCCACAGCCTTTCTTCTCTTCATCAAATCCCATCCCATGCATTTATGTATGAATAACAAACTTTAATCATAAATGATTTATCAAGTAACCCATAATACAAATGAGTTTTTAATAAAACCTTTCATTTGGGCCTATTAACAATATAGTATTAAACTTTGGCCCATATCTCGAACTAGAGGGTTTTTGGCCCATTAGCGATCTAGCAAACTTTGGCCCATATTATCGATCTAGCAGTTTTATGGCCCAATTTATCGATCTAGCAGTTTTATGGCCCAATTTATCGATCTAGCAGTTTTATGGCCCAATTTATCGATCTAGCAGTTTTATGACCCAATTTAACAATCTAGCAGTCTTTCGACCCAATTTAACAATCTAGCAGTATTTCGACTCAATTTATTGATCTAGCAATATTTCGGCTCAATTTATCGATCTAGCAATATTTCGGCTCAATTTATCGATCTAGTAATTTTTTCTGACTTTAACCGTTTTCATGCATTTACACAAAAGTGTTAATTATCACATAATTTTCGATTTTGCCATTTTTACGATTTATCATAATACTTACTGTTTAGTATCTAACCCGAAAGATAAGTGTGAAGTTACACACCTGGTTATGGTGAGAACTAGACTTTCCCGCTCGTCAACACCTATACATATCACGATAACTTAGGATCACTATATTTTATTAACGAAATCAATCTTGGAAAATAACGATCTAACTTTTACCCTCGGATTTTCGAACTACTTCTACTTGTGGTTTCTCCCCGATTGATGGTTCGTTAACCGAATCAAATCCACGAACAAATAATGGTTTGGGAGTACGAACTACTTCAAACAATTGATTCTCCTCGAATGAACGTCCACAACCCGGTGGGAAATCCCGATTCTTCTTTGAAACAAATCCTTTGTTTATACTTAGGGGGATTAACGGAACCACCCCTCTTCCAAACACTATTCACCGCCCTTTTCTTCCCTATCTTGATTGTCTTCAAAGACAAAAGATCGTTAGCACGTCCTAATAATATATATATCGATTATGACTAAAGGTTTTAAGAACAAGATTTCCTTACCACAAATATTCTTGTTCCACAAGGAGAATCGATCCAAGCGTTCTATGTCACTCACGACCACTTGATTTCCGATCTTCCGTTATCGCACTAAAGTATAACAAAAATAAACGTTAATAGAAGGAACGTTTATTTCGATCTAAGAAAGCCTTCATACCACCATCAATATTCGTCCATGACTACTTCTAACTAAACGGAACTAAAAAGAATTCTTACCCTTTTGTCCACGGTTGAAAAGAAAGGATTGAAAATGATGTCTCTAAGTGATGGAGGATTCGGCTATGACTCACTAACATTCGGCCATGGAGAAAAACAATGGAGAAAAGGATGAGTGAAAAGAAATAAAATATGAGAGAAGAGATGATAATGAAGATTCGGTTTTCAAAGATGTATTGGAGAGTAAGGTACATTCGGCAATGGAGAAAGAAAACAAAAAGAGAGAGATGGTCTTTTTGGTACTAACACTTTCGGCACTAAGAAGAGGCACAAGAGAATATTCAAAAGATGAACAAAGAAAATGACCAAATGGTTAAAAGAATTAGGCTTTACCAAATGCACAAATTCGGCCAAGGGAGAAAAGTTGAGAAAGGATTGCAAACTTTGCACATATGCTAAGAATGACCAAAAAGAGACTTCAAATCCTAGCCAAACTAACACCAAAAATTCGGCTCCCGCCTAGACCATATTGCCGTCCATATGCATGGTCAAATGGCCATGATTTTGTTTCCAAAACACTTTCCTTGATACTTGCCCTATGTCTCCATATCTTTCCATATTTTCTTGATTCCCTACCAAAAATTCACTCTTACCTTATTCCTTTGATATACTAACCAAAATAACAAGGTCAGCACTTACCATAAATAAGCTTGGCTGACACTTACCAAAGAAGAGCAAAATAAAAGTTGTCAAAATGCCATCCAAGGGATTCGAACCACTCTCCTCATGCTATAACCCATGCGCCAACACCACCTTGCCATTTACTCATCTTATGCTACTTTTTAACACTTAATTTAACTTAAGTGTCAATGCCACTTGCTCCACTTCAATAAATTCTCAAACTAAAAAAATTATTCCATACCCGAATAATTCTATACTCTTCTTCAGGACTATAATAGGCACAAAAAGAAATAAGAAAATTTTCCTTCGTAATCTAAACACCAAAACATGCAATAAATCGATACTTGAATTTTAGGGTGTTACACATGGCCTCCTCGAGTTCATCCGGCTCCACATCCGCGATCTCACGAATCACCTGAAAATATAAGGGAGAAGGTGAGTCACCAAGACTCAGTGCATAATCCCTCTCCCGGATAATGCAACGATTCTTACACAATTTATAACAAAGCAACATATATATATATAATGCACCCAACCTAGCCATCCATAACTCCTCTTCTACCCCGTGTGGTACCAAACCACTGGTGGTGCCAAACCACTGGTGTCTAAAGACACAAATGTGATACCAAATCACTGGTGCCCGTAGTCACGAATAATCCATCTGTGGGGCCAACCCACGTGTGATACCAAATCACCGCGATTTATCCCATATCTCAAAAGTGGGGCCAACCCACGGTGGAGTTAATCCACAGGGACGAGTCGCTATGAGGTGCCAAACCTCTGGTGTCCGAAGACACGAATGTGATACCAAATCACTGGTGGTGCCAAACCACTGGTGTCCGAAGACACGAATCATCAAGTTGTGGGGCCAACCCACGTGTGATACCAAATCACCGCGACGATCCCATATCTCAAAAGTGGGGCCAACCCACGGTGGTATTAACCACAAGGACGAGTCGCTATGAGGTGCCAAACCTCCGTGTCCAAGACACGAATGTGATACCAAATCACTGGTGGTGCCAAACCACTGGTGTCCGAAGACACGAATGTGATACCAAATCACCGGTGGTGCCAAACCACTTTGGTGTCCAAGACACAAATATCAATCTTCCCCTCTCCTCTCATATTGCCCATACCAATGCAATAGATAAACAAATCATGTCAATATATTTTTTGATATGAACATATAACCAATACAACATATAGTAATATCATATCGAAACAGGCTTACCCGTATCCTTGCTCATACCCATCAAGGTATCATATCAATATCTCATTGTTTCGGCTTTAACAACATGAATAGTCATTTATCACTCATATATATACATATATAAACCAAGTTATAAAGTGTGTAAGATACACACTGATAATAGGTGGAACTACACTTTCCCCGCTCGTCGATACCCTCGGAATCTCTAATAACAACTATAGGTTATTTCTCTCCGATTGATGGTTCATAACCCGATGAAGAACCACGAACGAACAATGGCTCGGGGGTACGAACGACTTCAAATAAACGATTATCGCCGGCAGAGGGTCCACATCTCGGTGGAAAGTCTCGAACTGCCGACACAGCCATTCGTTTGAAATTTTAGGGTATAGCAGAACCACCCCTCTTCCAAACACTACGAACTGCTCTTTTCGAACCCATTCTTGATTGCTCCAAAATCTAACGTCCAAGGAAAGAAGATAATAAACGGACGATAGAGTCCCCTAAAACTTAATCGATTAGAAGACCATCTAAAACGATATAACAAGCATAAAGATCCTTACCTTAACACTTCGATTCAATTTCGAAAATCGTCACTTGCCTATGGAGTTTGTCAAAATCCTTCAATGGTAATATCCTTTTCCACATGATTTTAGAATGGCTATAGTCGACTATCAATAAAGAAATAATCAACACTCCACTATACCACTACCAAAATAAAAAGGTTTGTTTGAAAGAGAAGAGATAATAAATTCGGTCACAAAGATCCTCTCAAGACAAAACAATTACGACAATGTGGTTGAGTGAGACACAAATAGGATTCGGCTAGATACAAGAAAAGAATGGAAAATAAAGTGAAAATAAAATAGGAGAATTTGGCATGAGCAAACAATGGAAGAAAAAGAAAAAAAAGAATTGAGAGGAGGAAGATTCGGCCAAAGAAAAGTAAAAGAAGAATGAACAATATGAAAAAGAGATGGGAACAAGAGAGGTTGTTTTCGGCTACAAGAAATGAGAGATGAGAGGGAGGTTCCAAAGAAGATTCGGCCAAAAGCCTAAGAGGGAAGAAAAACAACTCCAATGGACATTCGGCTATGGCTCACTTTGATGCACTAGAGAAAAGTTGGTAAAGTTTCTTTAAGAATAGGTTTTTGGTTAAGACACAAAACAAGAAGGAAGGCCAAAACTAAAACAAAAGCTCACCTTATGCCCAAGACACATTCGGCTATAGGGAGTGTTTGTGGAGAGAAAAGAAAACAAAAGCCAAAACATGCACAAATGCCAAAAGTTGACTAACTATCCTCCCCCAAATCTCCTAACAACATTCGGTCACCCCCCTAGCCACACTTGCCGTCCACATACATTCACTAAAGGCCTTGGAATACTTTCCAAACATTCTCCATATTCCATGCCTTTTGTCCCCTTATCATACCATAACCTTAAGATTCTTATCCCCAATTTCATGCTTTCCTTAAACCAATATTCAACTTACTAAAATTTGAGAGTCCAACCTATCATAAATAAGGTTGACCAGTCCATCAATGCTAGAACACAAAATAAAGTCTTCAAAAATGCTTTCAATGATACTCGAACCTCTAACCTCAAGCCACCTTTCAAGCTCCTTAACCAACTTGCCACTTACTCCTCTTATGCTTTAATTAACACTTAAATTAACTTAAGTGCTAAGCTCACTTAATCCACTTCATTAAATAAACCTTACTAAAAAAATTATTCTAACTTCCTAAATAAAATCAAGCCTTCACAAGACTATGCTAACACAAAATTCCTACCCGAGCCAACACAAAAATAATACTCAAAATTTTTTTTCTAAAGCTCAAGGCCCAATCCTACTAGGCCCAATTTCAGGATGTTACAAATCTACCCTCCTTAAAGAAATTTCGTCCTCGAAATTTCCAACTAACTAACAATCAGACATCCTATCTCGCCACACTACGCTCTTCTTCACAAGACTCGATCTTAATAAAACTACAATGTACTTTTAACAAAATCTTAAATCCCTTTTTTTTTTTTTTCACACAACCAACATACTAATCCACCATAGCAAACCATTATCTAACACTTACACTTATACCAAAAATTTTCCTACAATCAACCATCACTTCCAACCAAAACATACCTGACTTGAGAGTGAGGAAACAATCCTGAGCCTTAAGCTCCTTAGACCTGCATCTCAAGCATACTCCTATCTTCCTCCAACATTCTCCCGGATGACACCTTCCACAATAATCGCAAGCCAAAAGTTCGACCATGCCTTGACATGTTTTGAGTAACGCGATGACCCTAGAGAACCATGATCTCTGCTTCTTACAATCCACGACACTAACTCCAAGTGCTTCACCGATTCTTTAACTATCCGAGTCACCATCAATCCGAACTCGATCAAGATACTCTGTCTCAGCCACTAGCGATGCTAACGCCTCCTTACTGGAATTATGCCTCGGTACTGAAAATCTAGCCCTAACACTTCGACTTTTACCACATCCACAACGTCCACGATCTCGAGTGCTCATGTCTAACATCTCGACTTATCAGATTTAAAAGTGTTATGCATTAGTCAATATTCCACTTTCTTTAAAGCACAGTTTTATGAATAATTTTAATAAGAAATTGTTTCGCGAGTACATTCAACCTATAGTTTGGGTCTCTAGATGTAACACCCCAAACTCGGACAGGACACCACGTCTGAATCTGGTATGTTACGGGGAAAAACGTTTTTGAGTGATCAGATTTTTCGTTTAAAAGCGGGGTGAAAACGTAGGGAATTTGAGGAAAATTGAAGTAGGCTTGTTTGATTAGATTTTGAAAACTTATCCAAAGTATATAGCTAAAAACGAGTTGATTTCATTTAGCATTTCCAATAGTTTCTTAATGCTATTTTGAAACATTTTTGACTTAGTAGATATCGAGTTTGGTTTGAAAATCATTTGAGTTTACTTTATAGCAAAACATAGTGAGACACCCGATGGCATAGTTTAAAACACATTGCGTTATAGTTTTGAAAACATTACCTTACCAAATTTTAGTAAAGTTTCATACCAAGTTATTTGTTAAGCAGGTTGAGAATCTAATTAAAACATAACCATCATAAAACATAATTTAAAGGCCTTTTACAAATCCAAATTAAATCCCAAATAAAAATAAATAAGCTAAAGTACCCAAAGTGAATAGTCTGAGCAAAACTTTTATTAAAGCATGGCATGTGCACCCCGAGTCCACCCTACTCCATGTCCGCGTCTATGGGTCACCTGAAATGTCAAAGGAGAGGGTGAGTCGAATGACTCAAAGGCATAAATCCCGCCTCCCGATGAAACAACATGCTAACACACATCATACATAGCAACATAATTAATGCAACCCGATCCTAACCATCCGTATCGCCTTTTCTACCCCGTGTGGTACCAAACCACCGGTGGTGCCAAACCACCGTGACATATAGTCACAATGTGTTACCAAAACACTGGTGTCCCAAAGACACAATATCCATCAATGTGGTGCCAAACCACCGGTGTCCCAAAGACACGTTTGTGCTACCAAAGCACCGTGACCAAAGTCACAAATCCAATGATGGGGCCAACCCATCGTGTGATACCCAATCACTAGCGCACGATCCCATAACTCATGTGGGGCCAACCCACGGTGGTGTCAAACCACGAGGACAAGTCGCAATGAGGTGCCCAACCTCCCGTGTCCCAAAGACACAAATGTGGTACCAAACCACCGGTGACCGTAGTCACAATAATCGAATGATGGGGCCAACCCATCGTGTGATACCCAATCACTAGCGACGATCCCATATCCCATGTGGGGCCAACCCACGGTGGTGTCAAACCACGTGGACAAGTCGCAATGAGGTGCCCAACCTCCGTGACCCAAAGTCACAAAGTGTGTTACCAAAACACCGGTGCTCGTCAAGACAAAATATCACGGCTCCCTCCACTCATATCACCCATCAACATACCAACTCATGAGATCATGCATATCATACAAGTCATGCATATCATGCCAACATGTCTAGTATTACATCTCATAGCATACATAACATAGATCATAATACCCAGGGTATCCATAATAGAACTTGTAATAAATTAGACTTACCCGGATGCGTACACATACCCCGTTTGGGTATCCAATAATCCATCATACTGTCATGATTTTAATAGGCAAACAGGTTTAATAACAATATTACTAAGTATAGTGTGTTAGTTTACACACCTGGTAAATACGAGTCTAAAAATCCTGACAAAAGCGATCTAAGGCTCCTTGATTACCGGCTCCTATAATCGGCCAAAAGAAAACCATTAGGCAACCACAACATTCGGCCAACATCAATTAACCAAAGGGGGTTAATGTTGATCCCTCACCTTCCTAATGGTTTGATTTCTTATCAAACCCGAACCACAATAGTTCTCCTTCCAACAATCGGCCAACCCCAATTGATTCACAAAGGGGAAAGGCTCCAACTGACTGCTTGAAATCTTTGATTGCCCTAAGGTGAGATGTTTAAAACGAATGGTTAACCCTCTTCCATAAACCAAAACAACATAACACTTGAGAGATAAGGGAAATGGCCATTCGGCCAAGAGCTTACCAACACCCAATATTCGGCCAAAAGAGGACTTCTAGGAGAGGAGAGATTCGGCCTAAGTGTTTAACACACCCTTATACTCTGGTTCGAAGGTAAAAGAGAAAGAATAGAAATGAAAAGGAAATAGGTTACTGGCAACAAGGTGCTTTGGAAGAAAGTTTCACAAATAGGCAATTGAGAAGAAGAAAGAAAGAAATAAATAAATAAAATAAACAAAAAATAGAGGGAGGTACCTTCGGCTTTGGAAAGAACAAATAGATGAAGAAAATGTCTTGGGTAAGATTCGGCTACAATGTTTCCAAGCAAAGAAGAAGAAAGCAAATATGAAAAAGGAGATAGTAGTTTCGGTTTACAAAATTGAAAGAAAAGAGAAAGATGGGAAAGGGTATTCGGCTACAAGTACTCTAGGGAACAAAGATGCAAACTTTAGTGACTTGTTGAGGTTTGGTCTTTGGGTTTCAAAAGATGTAAAACAAAACAAAGAGAAATGAAAAACACCCTTAGAACTTCGGCTAACAAATGACCCAAAGAAGAGACTTTTACTCCTTGACAAAAAGTGACCGAATTTACCTAGGTTGCTAAGGTGAATTTCGGCTAACATGTTCCCACACTTAGCCGTCCACTTCCCCCACTCCAACACCCCCACAAATTCGGCCATAATCCCCAAACACACTCACCACCACTCATTTAAAATGAGTGGACCAAGTCCTCCTCCATATTTTGCTCTCCACCTTACATTTGAAAGTGAAGACCAAGTCCAAGTAGAATTTCACTAGCCTTCAACCTCTCCTCCATGCCGTCCCAAAAAGAAGCCAAAATGGGGACTCTGCAGCTCGAACACTGGACCTCCACCACGAGTAGATGACGCCACACCAAGCTCCCCATGTAGCGCATGCTTTGCCACTAAGCTAGCTCCTCTTTTGTGCAACAAAACATCAATTAAAATTCTTAAACCCCAGCTTCCTCAGCTCCCTTCACTTAACACCCAAAAACAAATTTTTTTCCCATTCCCTCAGGCACACTCCTAGCCCACAATTAAGCCCCTAAAACACCGAAATAGCAACACAGCACACTAAACACATGCAACAACAAAACAGCCCCTAACCCGAGATATTACACTAGAGTAGTTCCTACTACTATACAGTCATGCCAACATCATCATATCATATCATCAAAATCAACAGTTTGATGTACTTACTGTATGGATTGATGTCGGAGACTCGAGGCCATGCCTTTCCAACCATATAATTTTCAACAAAAACATTTTAAAATCCATTCTTTAAAACATTTTGGGCCTCGGGCCCACAGCCGAGCTTTTGAACTTGGCTCTGATACCAATTTGTAACACCCCAAACCCGGTCAATACGCCACGACCGAATCTGGTATGTCACGAAGGAAAATATTTTTTAAAGAATCGAATTAACAATTAAATTTTGTGAAAAACTCTTTGAAATTCTTTATTTGTTGAAAATAAGTTAAAACTGAGATTTACTTTGAATTACATAGAACTTTAGAACTTAGTTGATAAATCATAGGATAGAAAACATTTATATCTTTTTAAGAAAATTTGATATATCACTTTGAAAATCCGTTTGCAATTGAGTATAGAAACTTGAATTTTGGAAATCACTTAATTTGTTGAAAACACTTAACTTGTAATTTTTCTATCGAACTATTCATATTACCCGATGGTAAGATTTTTAAAACCATTGCGAGTTTTTAGTTTAGAAAACTTTGAGCTCAATTTTTAGATTAACCAAGTAATTTATAAGCCATATTTTAAATATATTCAAAACATAAAAATAATCCAAAACATAATTAAACAGGCCTTATTACAAATCCATAAAATATGAAAACCAAATTAAAATAAAGTACCCAAATGGAAGTTCATGTAAAACAAAATTTTATTGCATGGCCTCCTCGAGTTCATCCGGCTCCACATCCGCGATCTCACGAATCACCTGAAAATATAAGGGAGAAGGTGAGTCACCAAGACTCAGTGCATAATCCCTCTCCCGGATAATGCAACGATTCTTACACAATTTATAACAAAGCAACATATATATATATAATGCACCCAACCTAGCCATCCATAACTCCTCTTCTACCCCGTGTGGTACCAAACCACTGGTGGTGCCAAACCACTAGTGTCCAAAGACACAAATGTGATACCAAATCACTGGTGACCATAGTCACGAATAATCCATCTGTGGGGCCAACCCACGTGTGATACCAAATCACTGGCAGACGATCCCATATCTCAAAAGTGGGGCCAACCCACGGTGGAGTTAATCCACAGGGACGAGTCGCTATGAGGTGCCAAACCTCTGGTGTCCGAAGACACGAATGTGATACCAAATCACTGGTGGTACCAAACCACTGGTGTCCGAAGACACGAATCATCAAGTTGTGGGGCCAACCCACATGTGATACCAAATCACTGGCAGACGATCCCATATCTCAAAAGTGGGGCCAACCCACGGTGGTATTAACCACAGGGACGAGTCACTATGAGGTGCCAAACCTCTGGTGTCCGAAGATACGAATGTGATACCAAATCACTGGTGGTGCCAAACCACTGGTGTCCGAAGACACGAATGTGATACCAAATCACTGGTGGTGCCAAACCACTGGTGTCCGAAGACACAAATATCAATCTTCCCCCTCCTCTCATATTGCCCATACCAATGCAATAGATAAACAAATCATGTCAATATATTTTGATATGAACATATAACCAATACAACATATAGTAATATCATATCGAAACAGACTTACCCGTATCCTTGCTCATACACATCAAGGTATCATATCAATATCTCATTGTTTCGGCTTTAACAACATGAATAGTCATTTATCACTCATATATATACATATATAAACCAAGTTATAAAGTGTGTAAAATACACACCTGATAATAGTGAGAACTACACTTTCCCGCTCGTCGATACCCTCGGAATCTCTAATAACAACTATAGGCGATTTCTCTCCGATTGATGGTTCATAACCCGATGAAGAACCACGAACGAACAATGGCTCGGGGGTACGAACGACTTCAAATAAACGATTATCGCCGGCAGAGGGTCCACATCCCGGTGAAAAGTCTCGAACTGCCGACAGAGCCCTTCGTTTGAAATTTGAGGGTATAGCAGAACCACCCCTCTTCCAAACACTACGAACTGCTCTTTTCGAACCCATTCTTGATTGCTCCAAAATCTAACGTCCAAGGAAAGAAGATAATAAACGGACGATAGAGTCCCCTAAAACTTAATCGATTAGAAGACCATCTAAAACGATATAACAAGCATAAAGATCCTTACCTTAACACTTCGATTCAATTCCGAAAATGGTCACTTGCCTATGGAGTTTGTCAAAATCCTTCAATGATAATATCCTTTTCCACACGATCTTAGAATGGCTATAGTCGACTATCAATAAAGAAATAATCAACACTCCACTATACCACTACCAAAATAAAAAGGTTTGTTTGAAAGAGAAGAGATAATAAATTCGGTCAAAAAGATCCTCTCAAGACAAAACAATTACGGCAATGTGGTTGAGTCAGACACAAATAGGATTCGGCTAGATACAAGAAAAGAATGGAAAATAAAGTGAAAATAAAATAGGAGAATTTGGCATGAGCAAACAATGGAAGAAAAAGAAAAAAAAGAATTGAGAGGAGGAAGATTCGGCCAAAGAAAAGTAAAAGAAGAATGAACAATATGAAAAAGAGATGGGAACAAGAGAGGTTGTTTTCGGCTACAAGAAATGAGAGATGAGAGGGAGGTTCGAAAGAAGATTCGGCCAAAAGCCTAAGAGGGAAGAAAAACAACTCCAATGGACATTCGGCTATGGCTCACTTTGATGCACTAGAGAAAAGTTGGTAAAGTTTCTTTAAGAATAGGTTTTGGTTAAGACACAAAACAAGAAGGAAGGCCAAAACTAAAACAAAAACTCACCTTATGCCCAAGACACATTCGGCTATAGGGACTGTTTGTGGAGAGAAAAGAAAACAAAAGCCAAAACATGCACAAATGCCAAAAGTTGACTAACTATCCTCCCCCAAATCTCCTAACAACATTCGGTCACCCCCCCTAGCCACACTTACCGTCCACATACATTCACTAAAGGCCTTGGAATACTTTCCAAACATTCTCCATATTCCATGCCTTTTGTCCCCTTATCATACCATAACCTTAAGATTCTTATCCCCAATTTCATGCTTTCCTTAAACCAATATTCAACTTACCAAAATTTGAGAGTCCAACCTATCATAAATAAGGTTGACCGTCCATCAATGCTAGAACACAAAATAAAGTCTTCAAAAATGCTTTCCATGATACTCGAACCTCTAACCTCAAGCCACCTTTCAAGCTCCTTAACCAACTTGCCACTTACTCCTCTTATGCTTTAATTAACACTTAAATTAACTTAAGTGCTAAGCTCACTTAATCCACTTCATTAAATAAACCTTACTAAAAAAAAATTATTCTAACTTCCTAAATAAAATCAAGCCTTCACAAGACTATGCTAACACAAAATTCCTACCCGAGCCAACACAAAAATAATACTCAAATTTTTTTTTCTAAAGCTCAAGGCCCAATCCTACTAGGCCCAATTTCAGGATGTTACACAACTTCAAAATATTAGAAAAATAGGACGACACACATAACGAATATGTGTGCCTATAATGCAAGTGTACTATATCTCACATTGCTTTTTCCATATGTTATTATCGTCCTGGTGTTTGGTTTGGAGTGGACGTAATAGTTCAATCCCAGTTTCAACGCAGAAACCCATGTGCGACATAATCATCTTTATTGAACCTTATTTTCGTGATCCGTTTAATGCCATTTAAGAATTATAAAGGGAAGTATAAATGTGTGTCTTTGAATTAATATTTAGATTTGTATTAATTAAAGTTAATGCTAATTAAACTGAAATATTAAAGTTTTCTTTTCTTGTAACGTATTCTAGTCCAATGTGGTTATAACACTTCCTATAAATGCCAGTTTATTTCCTTGCGAATCTTGTTCGAAATTAATTTTACGAACCAAATTTAACTAGTAACATCAGAGTCGCGCAGTATGGCAAGCCTTAATGTTTATTCCGTCCTACTGGTTTTATTCTTAACTTGCGGGGCAGTAATGGCTACGAAGGAGAACGATCAGATTATTAAGGAAAATAATTGTGAAACTAAAATGGGTTTGCCATGTGTTCTAGAAGCTTTCACCGCTATTTTCCAGATAGGGAGTATTTCTAACAAGTGTTGACGTGAACTTGTTGTGTTGGGAAAAGTTTGCCACTCAGCATTAGTAAAAAGGACCCTTGAAAATCCTTGTAACATCCTGAATTAGGAGCTAGGCATTTGATGTGTTTTGTGTGTATGCTATGTTTAATGTGTTAGTTTAGGGTGTATGGGGGTCTAGGAAAGGCTCGGGGATAAGCCGAAGCCTTGGCCAAAATTCTCTTTTTGGGCACCTTAGTGGAAGAGTTGGCTAGGATAGGACTTAAGGGATATTGTTTGTATTTGGTTTACACAACGCAAGGTGTTGGTAAAGTGGCAAGGTGACGCCACATAAGGGGTTGGAAGGTGACGCCACAAGGGAGCAGAGAGGGAGCAGGTTCAAGTCACATGAAGCTCATTTTGGGAGTTATTTTTGGCGTCAAGGGAGCGATGCGAGTTCGGTGGGACACTTCAGGATGGGAAAGTGGACTGAGTGAAATAATTCGAATGAGTGGCTGAGAGGAAAAAGTGGAGTTTGAAGCATTCAAATTTATTTCAAATGGGTGTTCAGGAGTGAATTAAGGAGAAAAGAAAGGGATGGACATATGATCAAGGTGTTGGCCGAATTTCAAACACTTGGTATAGGGGGAATCGGTTTTTGGCTTGTGTTGGGGTGTGCAGAAATTCACTTAGGCCATAGGACCTTCAGGTTTTTTTTGTGCAATTTTCGGCTTTGGGGGTTTTAGGTGCCGAATTTGGGTTCGCTTTAACTCTTTCTCTTTTTACTTCTTTTCTTGTTCGTTCTCCACTTCTTCTTCATTTAGCCGAATCCTGTTGCCTCCTTCTTGAACCTTTTCCTTGTTTTAGTCGAAACCCTTCTCCATTTCCCTGCTAAAGCCGAACACCCCTTGCCCCATTATTCTTTTTCTAAATCTCTTCTTTAGGCCGAATCTTCTAGCCATTCTTTCCTGCGTCCTTTTCTCAATCTCTCTAAAAGCCAAAACTCTTAAGCCTCCATTTGAAGTTCTTTTACTTTCATTTCTGGTTCTTTCATCTTGTTCTCTTTTACCATAGTCATTACCGAATCTTCTCTACTGCTGTGCTAGTGCCGAATCCTCTTAGGCGTTAATCGAATCTTCTGTGTTAAGGTAAGAGGCAATTTTTTTATTTCTTTATATCTCATTTGGTTTTTGGGAGCCAAAGCCGAATGGCTAATTGGCTTAATGAGGCCATCGTTTGGACTTATGTTCTCTTCTTATTTTCCTGCTTTCTTTGGGGGCGCCTATTCCGAGAATCTAAGCTAATCGAATCATCTGAATCTCAAGCCCGGAAGTCGTTAATCTCTGAACCCTATCTCTCTTTTTGGGATTTCAAGGTAAGGGGTTATCTCTTTAGGTTTTTGTTTAGATTCACTTTTCTTTAATCGCTACCCTAACCCTGTGTTGTTGTTAAACAACCATATTTCCTTATAGTACCATCTGACAAGATGTTTTAATGGAATCCAATACCGATCAGGCAAAGGAGGGGGTTGGACCCGTAAACCCAGCCCCTAAGTTTAAGAAACGGGCGGTGTCAGTAGTCCGAGATTAGCCACCGGATTGTGGACCGGCTTCAGAGCAGAGTCGTAGGCAGATAGCAGTTGTTTCTGCTACCGATAGTGTCGACGTAGAGAGTATTATTTTGCGTGTTACCAGGTGTGTAAACCCTCACACACTTTAGTTTAATTGAAATATTAATTGTATGGACTGAAATGCCAGAAAAAGGCTATGATGATAGTCGTGATACCCGTATGGGTAAGGCAAGGAATGCCAGGTACGTGATTATAGTATCATTTTTGCGTGTAGGGATGTATGTGGTAATCTAATACCTTGTTAATAGCATGTTGCATCTGTTATGTTATGTAAGTCATGCATGGGAGATGGATATGATGTTTATGGGGAAGTGCTCGATTATGAGGTCACATAGTGATCAGTGGCGAAAGCCACGTTATATTATGAGGTCACGCAGTGATCGGTGGCTAGGCCACGTGATATTATTAGGTCACATTGTGATCCACATTATGACTGACAGCATGACTGTCGAAGTGGCGTGTAGCGGATGGAGGGTTGATTGTAGAAATCCCCACGGTGTGATTGGTTGGTACGGGTTGGCGTGTAAAGGATGGAAAAACTAGGCTTGGGTTGGGACATGATGCATTCATTTATCTTTATGTCATATTGAGTGGGCTAAGGCCCAATATGCGATTGTGGGCCTCGAGCCGTTTATGTATTATAGGGGAATTACACACTGAGTTTTGGTGACTCACCCCTTTGCTTAACCTTTCAGGTAATCAGTAGATCGTGGGTATGGGAGCCGAGGCGGACTCGTGGTGGCCATAAAGTCTTTTCTTCTCGTAAACTTTTTACTGCTTTTATTTAAATTTTAATTGGGGATTTTTGATGTAATAAGGCCTTTCTGAATTAGTCTTTGGATTTTTATTTTATTTACTTATTATCTACTTAAAAAAATGACACTATGCAAACTTAATCACGAAAATACAAAAAAATTGGGTTTTCAAAAATCGAGTAACTCAAAACATGCGTTTTCTTTCAAGTATCACCAAGCTTAACGAATGTCTGACTAACCAAATGCTAAAATTTTTCCTACACTACCAAGCCACTGTTTTCAAGACATCGCTTTAATTGAAGAGTTTTCAAATCTACGAATTTTTCTTAAATTTAACGAAACTTCATTTTTACTTCACCCTGTAACCTACCAAATCTGGTCGTAACATTTAGGCTGGGTTTAGGGTGTTACAATTATGGTATCAGAGCCTAGGTTGTAAAACTCAGGCTGTGAAATGGGTCCAATGAATTGGAGGAAATATTTTGTTCGAAATATGGCACCCGAGTCTACCGGCACCCATTCCACGCAGGTAAGTATTCTAAATTACTGATGGTGTATGCATGAAATAACTGTTAGCATGAATGAGTATGTTTGTTAGCTCTAAAAGACCCGAACTTTAGAGACTGAAACGTTTTGAATGTGTCTGGCAAAAACTACTCTCTAAGACTATTTCTCATAAAACTACTCGGTGTTAAACAGTGAAAGAAATACTAACTCATAAAACTTTTAATCAGATTAAGTCACAAATGTTAGTCATGAGCACTCGGGGACGTGGACGTGGTGTGGGTGGTCGTGGTAGAGGCAAGATTGCTGTGTCAGAACCAGTGGGATCTGGTCATGGGTCAGGAAATGAGATGCCAGTACCACCAGCTGCGGAAGTAGAATTTCAGGACCAAACGGCTGGAGATGATGCGGTGTCTCAAGCGATGTTGCGGGTTCTGGAGAGAGATTCTGGGGCAGGCATGGGTACAGGAGCTCGGAAATCTGTGTCGAAACGACTTCGAGCTAATGGAGCGGAAATGTTTAGGGGTAATTCTGGTGTAGCTCCTAATGTAGCTGAGTATTGGTTGGAGGCGGTTGAGCGTATAATGGATGATCTTGATTTCACAGAAGAGGAAAAGTTGAAAGGGGTTGTATCTCTCCTTCGGGATGAAGCGTATCAGTGGTGGCTTACGGTCAGGGATGGTGCAGCGGCTGACCGTATTACCTGGGATTTCTTTAAGTCGGCATTCCAGAGTAAGTATATCGGATCAAGTTATGTGGATGCGCAGCGTAGGGCATTTTTGAATTTGGTTCAGGGAAGTAAATCGGTGGCTGAGTATGAGGCGAAATTCTTACGTCTTAGTCGTTATGCCCGGGGGATGGTGGCCAGAGACCATGAGCGATGTGTTTGGTTTGAAGATGGTCTGAGGGATGATTTGCGAGTGCTGATTGCTCCACAACGAGAAAGGGAATTTGCGGTTTTAGTGGAAAAGGCTAAGATAGCCGGGGAAGTGAAGCGGTCCGAAAAGCAGAATCAGGATAGAAATAGAGGTAGGAATAAAAGGGATTTTGGATCGTCGAGGGCAGTTGGGCGTTTTCAGAAAAGACCTAGGTCGGATGGGCTGAGTCGGGTTGTGAGACCTGTTGCTGACAGTCGGCCTCAGAGGTGTGCCCGATATGGTAAATTTCATGTGGGCGAGTGTTGGACGAGTAATGAAAGATGTTTCAGGTGTGGGTCTATTGATCATCAAATTAGAGACTGTCCACTAGAGCGGAGCGGTGCAGGGCCGGTAGGTCAGGGTTATGCTCAGCCGGGTAGAGGTGGTCAGCAACCGCCGAGAGGTCGTGGTTCAACCAGAGGAGGTAATGGGTTCGGTCGGGGCCGTGGAGCACCAGGAAGAGGTGTAGGGAGCACTGATGCGAGACAGCCAGGGTTAGGTTATGCAGCTAGACGTCGAGAGGAGGGTGATGCACCGGATGTCATAACCGGTACGTTCCTAATCTTTGGATTGCCTTTTTCTGCACTGATTGATATTGGGTCGACACATTCTTATGTTGCTAGTGTAGTATCTGGAACTTTAAGCATAGACTCTGAGATTGCTTCTAGGGAGATGACTGTAATTAGCCCGTTAGGACAATCTATAGTGGTGAACAAACTTTATAGGGATGTACCTCTAGAAGTTCAAGGGGTAGTTTTTCCGGCTGATCTGATGGAACTACCGTTTAAGGATTTCAATTTGATCTTGGGCATGGACTGGTTGGTGAAGTATCGAGCAAATTTGGACTGTGTGCAACAAGCGTATGGTGTTAAGAACTCCCGAGGATGAGGAAATTTTAGTGATAGGTGAAAGGAGGAACTGTTTGTCAAATGTAGTGTCCGCTTTAAGGGCCGAAAGAATGGTGAGGAAAGGATGTGAGGCATTCTTAACGTTCATTCGGGCTCTGGAAGCCAAGGAATTAACTGTGGGGGATGTTAGAACGGTGAAGGAATTTTCTGATGTTTTCCCAGAAGAGCTTCCGGGATTACCTCCGGATCACGAAGTGGAGTTTAGTATTGATTTTCTTCCGGGAACAGCACCAGTGTCTGTTGCCCCATATAGGATGGCGTCGAAGGAGTTAGTGGAACTAAAAGCTCAGATACAGGAACTTTTAGATCGAGGTTTTATCCGACCGAGTGTATCACCATGGGGAGCACCGGTGCTATTCGTTAAGAAAAAAGATGGATCAATGCGTATGTGCATTGACTGTAACATCCTAAATTTACGGGCCTATACATTTAGTGTAGGGATAGGTTTACTATGTTAATTTAATTGATAGGGGTCTAAATTTGGGCTTAGAATTAGGCAAAAAGGCCCAGATTAAAGTGGCATCATTAACAGTTAAAGTTTTGGGTCGCAAGGAGCCCATGTTTTAGGCCAAATTCGGCACTTTAAATGAAGAGAGGGTGACGCCACACACAAGGAATTAGGGGCCCAAGTATTAAGTTTAATGAGGCCCAAATATTTTAATTTAAGTGAGTTAAATTTGGCATTAGGGATTAGTAGAGGTGGACGGCTACAAGGCTATAAAATAGGAGAATTTATGTGGATTTTTAAGTGATAATATCATAGATAAAAAGGAGAAAAGTTAGGAGCTTATCTTCAAGGGAAGTGCTTTGTGAAAATCCGCCACCTAGAGGAGTGTAAAATTCGGCCATCTTGCATGGCAAGGAGGGTGCCGAATTTCTCCTCTCTTTTAGCTTGAATTTTAAGGCGTTTTGATTTTTAGCATTAGGTGCCAAAATATCTATAAATAGGGGCTAGCTCCTTGATTCGACAATGAAAACCCTAAATTTCTCTCCCATTGTGCCAAAATTCCCTAGCCTCTCCTCTCCAATTTCTTTTCTCAAATTTCTTTAAAAGCCGAAACTCTTCTCCATTTTTTCCTTCTTGTACCGATTTCTCTAGGAAGCCGAAGCATCCATAGTCTTTTCTTCCATTCATCCTATTTGAGAATTAGTTCTATACTTCCAGCATTTAAATCTTCCATGGGCATTTCCGAATCCTCTCTCTAGTGCTAGCCGAATCTCCTATGCTAAGGTAAGTGTTGATTTTTTATTAGTTCTCATGATCTATTCCCGGTTTTTGAAAGGCAAAAGCCAAAAGCAAATAGCCAAAAGCAACTAGTAGCATACCAGATCTGGTCAAAACGTATGGGCTGGGTTTGGGGTGTTACATTTTGGTATCAGAGCCTAGGTTCAAAACTCGGGCTGTGAAATGGGTCTAGTACTATTTTAAAAAGTTGAAAAAATGTTTTGGATGAAGATATGGCCTTCGAGTCTCACTGGCACCCAATCCACCTGTAAGTATTCAACTCCTGATTGTGATATAAATGTGGGCTTAATGGGCCTTATGGGACGTAGACTATCTAGGTTAGAACTTGATGGACTCTAGGCTTAGACAAACAACTCTTCAAATCCATAAGACTTAATTTCACTAAACAAAACCTGTAAACGAGACGCAAGACTAAGGTGTGGCAACAAGCATATGCATGTCTAGGAATAGATTCGGAAGAGCTTGGTATTTAAGCGGTCCAAGTGACTCACCTCCTCTTATTTGGAATCTTACAGTGCGTGCGTAGAGGACTGCTCACCCTAGCTATAAGGACTTGTTCATGGCTGAATCCATAATTAAAACCCGAAAGGGACCAACCACCCTATTTTGGCAAACAAAAACCCCTAAGTTTTGTACATTTCCAAAAAGATACACTTGATTTGAAAATGTTCACAGCTATGAAAATTTTTCCCAAAAACCCTATGTTTACAAGAGTAACTAGATTTTCCAAGGTGCCCCTGTTTTGAAAAAAAAAACATCAAAATATTCCTGGTTTGTAAATTACGGAAATACCCTCGGATTGTAAAATTACCAATATACCCTCAGATTTTAAAAATTACCAAAATACCCTTATTTCGCAAAAATCACCAAGAAACCCTATTTTGGAAAATTACAAAAATACCCCTGGGTAGTGAAATGACGAAAATACCCTTAGGTGATGAACGTAAGTTCGTGAATGCTACTTGTATGTGGTGGTTGATGATTGCATGTGTGTGCTTCCTAGAACTAGGAGATGTGAACTTGAGACTGAATTGTAGATATAATTGCGAATCCGAAAGAATTACTCTTAAAACTACTATTCATAAGACTGTTCGTGGTTAATCAACGGAAGAAAACTAATAATTCATAAAATTTCTAATCAGATAAACGCGAATCGGTAGAATGAGTACAAGGGGACGAGGACGCTTCAGATGCGAGTACCGGTGCGTACTCTATCATATTATCCTAAGTGTTTCTTTTGGCTTTAGAATTAGAGTTCGCAGCGGAAGCATAGTGGTGAGACTTGGGTGGTATGATTAATAGTTAGTTGGAAATATCGTGGACGAAATTTCTTTAAGGGGGTAGAACTGTAACATCCTAAATTTACGGGCCTATACATTTAGTGTAGGGATAGGTTTACTATGTTAATTTAATTGATAGGGGTCTAAATTTGGGCTTAGAATTAGGCAAAAGGCCCGATTAAAGTGGCATCATTAATAGCTTAAAGTTTTGGGTCGCAAGAGCCCATGTTTTAGGCCAAATTTGGCACTTTAAATGAAGAGAGGGTGACGCCACACACAAGGAATTAGGGGCCCAAGTATTAAGTTTAATGAGGCCCAAATATTTTAATTTAAGTGAGTTAAATTTGGCATTAGGGTTTAGTAGAGGTGGACGGCTACAAGGCTATAAAATAGGAGAATTTATGTGGATTTTTAAGTGATAAAATCATAGATAAAAAGGAGAAAAGTTAGGAGCTTATCTTCAAGGGAAGTGCTGGCCGAAAATCCACCACCTAGAGGAGTGTAAAATTCGGCTACTGCATGGCAAGGAGGGTGCCGAATTTCTCCTCTCTTTTAGCTTGAGTTTTAAGGGCGTTTTCAGTTTTTAGCAGTAGGTGCCAAAATATCTATAAATAGGGGGGCTAGCTCCTTGATTCTGACACTGAAAACCCTAAATTTCTCTCCCATTATGCCAAAATTCCCTAGCCTTTCCCTCTCCAATTTCTTTTCTCCAATTTCTTTAAAAGCCGAAACTCTTCTCCACTTTTTCCTTCTTGTACCGATTTCTCTAGGAAGCCGAAGCATCCATAGTCTTTTCCTCCTTTCATCCTATTTGAGAATTAGTTCTATACTTCCGGCATTTAAATCTTCCATGGGCATTGCCGAATCCTCTCTCTAGTGCTAGCCGAATCTCCTATGCTAAGGTAAGTGTTGATTTTTGATTAGTTCTCATGATCTATTCCCGGTTTTTGAAAGGCAAAAGCCAATAGCAAATAGTTTAATGGTTTTATGATGGGCGGCAATTCGGGATTTGAAGGAAGCTTAGTCGACTAGATCTAAAAGTCAAAAATCATAAGTCTCCAATTTCGTGATTTTAAGGAGAGGCCCTAGTTTCGCATCTTTTTGACTTTTTGAGCAAAGTTGTAGCAAGGGTATCGACATTAATCAGGTGTGTAGATCTCTAACACACTACTAATAAACATGTATGTATGTTTATTTATATATGTTATGGGCTAAAAAGCTGGAATGAGGCTGTGTAGACAGTCGAATGGAACCCTAAAAGGGTTAGGCAAAGATGTCAGGTACGTAAACGTAGAACTCCCTATGTGTATCGAAAAGTATATAAGTTTGTATGATGTTTTCTTTATGTATGTATGCATGGGGTGGGAATGATGATATTGAAGGGGAAGTGCATGATAGGTCACTTGATGATCGGTGGTAGAAATCCCACATAATTTAAATGAAAGGTCACATAGTGATCGGTTGCGATGCCACGTTAAATGATTCCTAATTAATAGGAATAGGCAGTACGGCTGTCATTTTGGTGTGTAGCGGATGGAGGGTTGATTGTAGAAATCCCCAAGGTGTGATGGTTGGTACGGGATGGTGTGTAGAGGATGGAAACCTAGGATGGGTTGGGTTTTTCATTATTTATTGTTTATCATGTGATTATGATTGATACCTTTATGCATGGGCCAGGGCCCATAATGTGTTTGTGGGCTCAGGTCGTTGTGTGTTTTGAGATTTATACACTGAGTCTTGGTGACTCACGCTTTCCTTTTCTCTACTCTTCCGATGAGCAATAGAGATCGTGGACATGGGAGCCGAGACGGACTCGAGGGGCCATCAAGCTTTGTTTCTATAAATTATTTTTTTTGGGATTTCTTTAAGTATTATTTTATTTTTACTTTGGAATTATCAATGTAATAAGGCCCCATAGTTTTATCCAACAAAGTAGTTTTATTGTTCTGCAACTTATGAGATTATGTCAAAGGTTTAATTATACTTAATACAAGGTTTTATCTTTAAAATGCCACTTATTTACTTAAATAATGTCTATTTAATTTACGACTTCCAAAACCAACAAGACAAAAGTTTTTAATGTACAACTAGTAGCATACCAGATCTGGTCGAAACGCATGGGCCGGGTTTGGGGTGTTACATTTTGGTATCAGAGCCTAGGTTCAAAACTCGGGCTGTGAAATGGGTCTAGTACTGTTTTTAAAAGTTGAAAAAAATGTTTTGGATGAAGATATGGCCTTCGAGTCTACCGGCACCCAATCCACCTAGGTAAGTATTCTGAACTCCTGATTGTGATATAAATGTGGGCTTAATGGGCCTTATGGGACGTAGACTATCTAGGTTAGAACTTGATGGACTCTAGGCTTGGACAAACAACTCTTCAAATCCATAAGACTTAATTTCACTAAACAAAACCTCAGAAACGAGACGCAAGACTAAGGTGTGGCAACAGGGCATATGCATGTCTAGGAATAGATCCGGAAGAGCTTGGTATTTAAGCAGTCCAAGTGACTCACCTCCTCTTCGCTGGAATCTTACCTAGTGCGTAGTCACTGTTCACCCTAGCTATAAGGACTTGTTCATGGGCTGAATCCATAATTAAAACCCGAAAGGGACCAACCACCCTATTTTGGCAAACAAAAACCCCTAAGTTTTGTACATTTCCAAAAAGATACACTTGATTTGAAAATGTTCACAGCTATGAAAAATTTTCCCAAAAACCCTATGTTTACAAGAGTAACTAGATTTTCCAAGGTGCCCCTGTTTTGAAAAAAAAAACATCAAAATATTCCTGGTTTGTAAATTACTGAAATACCCCCGGATTGTAAAATTACCAATATACCCTCGGATTGTAAAAATTACCAAAATACCCTTATTTCGCAAAAATCACCAAGAAACCCTATTTTGGAAAATTACGAAAATACCCCTGTAGGATAAATTACGAAAATACCCCTGGGTAGTGAAATGACGAAAATACCCTTAGGTGATGAACGTAAGATCGTGAATGCTACTTGTATGTGGTGGTTGATGATTGCATGTGTGTGCTTCCTAGAACTAGGAGATGTGAACTTGAGATTAAATTGTAGATATAATTGCGAATCCGAAAGAATTACTCTTAAAACTGCTATTCATATGACTGTTCGTGGTTAATCAACGGAAGAAAACTAATAATTCATAAAATTTCTAATCAGATAAACGCGAATCGGTAGAATGAGTACAAGGGGACGAGGACGCTTGGATCAGCGAGTACGGTGCGTGCTTTCATCATATTATCCTAAGTGTTTCTTTTGGCTTTAGAATTAGAGTTCGCAGCGGAAGCATAGTGGTGAGACTTGGGTGGTATGATTAATAGTTAGTTGGAAATATCGTGGACGAAATTTCTTTAAGGGGGGTAGAACTGTAACATCCTAAATTTACGGGCCTATACATTTAGTGTAGGGATAGGTTTACTATGTTAATTTAATTGATAGGGGTCTAAATTTGGGCTTAGAATTAGGCAAAAAGGCCAAGATTAAAGTGGCATCATTAATAGTTAAAATTTTGGGTCGCAAGGAGCCCATGTTTTAGGCCAAATTCGGCACTTTAAATGAAGAGAGGGTGACGCCACACACAAGGAATTAGGGGCCCAAGTATTAAGTTTAATGAGGCCCAAATATTTTAATTTAAGTGAGTTAAATTTGGCATTAGGGATTAGTAGAGGTGGACGGCTACAAGGCTATAAAATAGGAGAATTTATGTGGATTTTTAAGTGATAAAATCATAGATAAAAAGGAGAAAAGTTAGGAGCTTATCTTCAAGGGAAGTGCTTTGTGAAAATCCACCACCTAGAGGAGTGTAAAATTCGGCTCTTGCATGGCAAGGAGGGTGCCAAATTTCTCCTCTCTTTTAGCTTGAGTTTTAAGGGCGTTTTCAGTTTTTAGCAGTAGGTGCCAAAATATCTATAAATAGGGGGGCTAGCTCCTTGATTCTGACACTAAAAACCCTAAATTTCTCTCCCATTATGCCAAAATTCCCTAGCCTCTCCCTCTCCAATTTCTTTTCTCCAATTTCTTTAAAAGCCGAAACTCTTCTCCACTTTTTCCTTCTTGTGCCGATTTCTCTAGGAAGCCGAAGCATCCATAGTCTTTTCCTCCATTCATCCTATTTGAGAATTAGTTCTATACTTTCGGCATTTAAATCTTCCATGGGCATTGCCGAATCCTCTCTCTAGTGCTAGCCGAATCTCCTATGCTAAGGTAAATGTTGATTTTTGATTAGTTCTCATGATCTATTCCCGGTTTTTGAAAGGCAAAAGCCAAAAGGAAATAGTTTAATGGTTTTATGATGGGTGGCAATTCGGGATTTGAAGGAAGCTTAGTTGACTAGATCTAAAAGTCAAAAATCATAAGTCTCCAATTTCAGGATTTTAAGGAGAGGCCCTAGTTTCGCATCTTTTTGACTTTTTGAGCAAAGTTGTAGCAAGGGTATCGACATTAATCAGGTGTGTAGATCTCTAACACACTACTAATAAACCTGTATGTATGTTTATTTATATATGTTATGGGCTAAAAAGCTTGAATGAGGCTGTGTAGACAGTCGAATGGAACCCTAAAAGGGTTAGGCAAAGATGCCAGGTACGTAAACATAGAATTCCCTATGTGTATCGAAAAGTATATAAGTCTGTATGATGTTTTCTTTATGTATGTATGCATAGGGTGGGAATGATGATATTGAAGGGGAAGTGCATGATATGTCACTTGATGATCGGTGGTAGAAATCCCACATAATTTAAATGAAAGGTCACATAGTGATCGGTTGCGATGCCACGTTAAATGATTCCTAATTAATAGGAATAGGCAGTACGGCTGTCATTTTGGTGTGTAGCGAATGGAGGGTTGATTGTAGAAATCCCCAAGGTGTGATGGTTGGTACGGGATGGTGTGTAGAGGATGGAAACCTAGAATGGGTTGGGTTTTTCATTATTTATTGTTTATCATGTGATTATGATTGATACCTTTATGCATGGGCCAGGACTCATAATGTGTTTGTGGGCTCAGGTCGTTGTGTGTTTTGAGATTTATACACTGAGTCTTGGTGACTCACGCTTTCCTTTTCTCTACTCTTCCGCATGAGCAAAGAGATCGTGGACATGGGAGCCGAGACGGACTCGAGGGGCCATCAAGCTTTGTTTCTATAAATTATTTTTTTTGGGATTTCTTTAAGTATTATTTTATTTTTACTTTGGAATTATCAATGTAATAAGGCCCCATAGTTTTATCCAACAAAGTAGTTTTAATGTTCTGCAACTTATGAGATTATGTCAAAGGTTTAATTATACTTAATACAAGGTTTTATCTTTAAAATGCCGCTTATTTACTTAAATAATGTCTATTTAATTTACGACTTCCAAAAAGAACAAGACAAAATTTTTTAATGTACAACTAGTAGCATACCAGATTTGGTCAAAACGCATGGGCCGGGTTTAGGGTGTTACATTGACTATCGTTAGTTAAACAAGTTGACAATCAAGAACAAATACCCGTTGCCGCAGATTGACGACTTGTTCGATCAGTTGAAGGGGGCTTCAGTCTTTTCAAAGATAGATTTGAGGTCAGGGTATCACCAACTCAAGGTTAAGGAAGCGGATATACATAAGACGGCGTTTCGTACTCGCTATGGTCATTACGAATTTTTGGTGATGCCGTTTGGGTTAACCAATGCACCAGTAGCGTTTATGGATATGATGAACCGAGTATTTCAACCCTACCCGGACCGGTTTGTTGTGGTATTTATAGATGATATTTTGGTCTATTCAAGATCGGAAGAGGAGCATGATTCGCATCTTCGTGTGGTTTTGCAAATCTTGAGGGAGAAGCAGTTGTACGCCAAATTCAGTAAGTGTGAATTTTGGCTAAGCGAAGTTACTTTTCTGGGTCATGTTGTGTCGGCAGAGGGGATTGAGTTGATCCTCGGAAAATTGAAGTTGTGTTAGATTGGAAACCACCTAAGTCTGTGACAGAGATTCGGAGTTTTCTTGGTCTTGCTGGATATTATCGAAGATTCGTGGAAGGGTTTTCTTTGATTGCGGCACCATTGACCAAGTTGCTACGAAAATGGGTTCCGTTTGTTTGGTCTGATAAACAACAGGAGAGTTTTGAAAGGCTAAAGAGGATTTTGACGGAGGCTCCGGTGTTGATTCAGCCGGAGGCTGGGAAAGAGTTCGTGGTTTACTGTGATGCTTCGTACACGGGATTAGGATGTGTGTTAATGCAAGAAGGAAAGGTTGTTGCGTATGCGTCTCGGCAGCTAAGACCGCATGATTTAAACTATCCCACGCATGATTTGGAATTGGCGGCGAGTGAGTGTTTACTTTGAAAAGTTGGAGGCATTATCTCAGATGGCGAGAAGTCCATTATTTATACTGCACCATAAGAGCCTAAAGTATCTCCTTACCCGAAGGAATTGAATTTGAGACAGCGGCGGTGGATTGAGCTATTGAAGGATTACGATTGCTCGATTGAGTATCATCTGGGTAAAGCCAACGTGGTGGCAGATGCATTAAGTCGTCGGGTCATCTCTGATTTGAGAGCAATGTTTGGTCATCTCAGCTTGTACGATGATGGAAGTCTATTAGCTAAACTTCAAGTGAAACCTTCCTGGGTTTGTCAGATTAAAGAGAAGCAGTTGTTGGATGATGCCCGAGTACTCGACTACTTCAAGTCTGAGAATGATGGGGTAGAGGTTATAGTCCACGAATGAGTGATGGGGCTCTGTGTTTCCGTAAGAAGGTTTGCATGCCGAGGTATGTTGAGTTAAGATAGTTGATACTTCAGGAAGCGCATATTAGCCCATATGCTATGCATCCTGGCAAGAGTAAGATGTATAGAGACTTGCGAGAACGATTTTGGTGGCCGGGTCTGAAGCGGGAAGTAACCGAATTTGTAAGTAGGTGTTTGACATGCCAACAGGTAAAAGCAGAACATCAGTTGTCTTCGGGTTTGTTGCAGCCGTTAAAGATCCCGCAATGGAAGTGGGAGAGGATCACGATGGATTTTGTTAGTGGGCTACCCCTTACGCCTACTAAAAAGGATTCAGTATGGGTAATTGTGGACCGATTAACGAAGTCTGCTCATTTCATACCAGTTCGCGTTGACTACTATCTCCAGAAATTGGCTAAGTTGTATGTAGCAGAGATTGTGAGGTTGCATGGGGTACCAAAGATTGATCATATCGAGATAGGGACCCGAGGTTTACGTCACAATTTTGGAGGGCATTGCATCAGGCATTGGGCACCCGGCCGACTTCAAAGATGACTTTTCACCCACAGACTAATGGTCAGTCTGAGAGAGTGATTCAGGTTTTGGAGGACATGTTGAGGGGCTGTGTCATCGATTTCAGAGGTAGCTGGGAGGAGTTTCTACCATTAGCAGAATTTGCATACAACAACAGTTACCAAGCTAGTATTCAGATGGCACCCTATGAAGTGTTGTATGGGCAGAAGTGTCGTACTCTTACCTGTTGGACAGAATTGAGGGAACATCAGATTTTGGGTCCGGAATTGGTTGCTGAGACGGAAGAGAAGGTTAGGTCAATTCGAGCTCGATTAAAGGAAGCTTCTGATAGACAAAAGTCCTATGTGGATCTGAAGCGTAAGGACATAGAATTTGCAGTGGGTGACCGGGTCTTCTTAAAAGTGTCACCGTGGAAGAAGGTGCTAAGGTTTGGGCGGAAGGGTAAGCTAAGCCCCAGGTTCATCGGGCCTTATCGTGTGTTGAAACGTGTGGGACCAGTAGCTTATCAACTCGAGTTACCTGCAGAGTTAAGCCGGATTCATGATGTGTTCCACGTTTCGATGCTAAGACGCTATCGTTCGGATCCATCTCACGTGGTGCTAGTGGAAGAAATCGAAGTAAGGCCTGATCTATCCTTTGAGGAGGAACCCGTTCGGATTTTGGATCGTGATGTCAAAGTGTTACGTAGGAAGACAGTTCCATTAGTTAAGGTTTTGTGGCATAATCACAGTTCTGAGGAAGCTACGTGGGAACCAGAGGAAGCGATGCGACAGCAATACCCTCATCTGTTTTGATCAGGTAATTTCGAGGCCGAAATTTTTTTAGGGGTAGAACCGTAACATCCCGAATTAGGGGCTAGGCATTTGATGTGTTTTGTGTGTATGCTATGTTTAATGTGTTAGTTTAGGTGTATATGGGGGTCTAGGAAAGGCTCGGGGATAATCCAAGCCTTGGCCAAAATTCTCTTTTGGGCACCTTAGTGGAAGAGTCAGCTAGGATAGGACTTAAGGGATATTGTTTGTATTTGGTTGACACAAAGCAAGGTGTTGGTAAAGTGGCAAGGTGACGCCACATAAGGGGTTGGAAGGTGACGCCAGTAAGGGAGCGAGAGAGGAGCGAGTTCAAGTCACATGAAGCTCATTTTGGGAGTTATTTTTGGCGTCAAGGGGAGCAGAAGCAGAGTTTGGCTAGGACACTTCAGGATGGGAGAGTGGACTGAGTCAAATAATTTGAATGAGTGGCTGTGTAACACCCCAACCCCGGCCTATGCGTTAAGACCAGACTTGGCATGCCACATAAAACGAACTTACACTTAAGCATCAATGTTTTTAATGAAAACAATTCTTGAAAACGATTTGAAGTTGGAGTTTATCAAAAATCGAGATTTATTTGAACACCATGTTTTTTTTAAAACATAAGAATTTACAAATTGATTTTCAGAGAAATAATTGGTTAAAAACTTTAATAATTGGTTGAAATAAATTTATAAAAGAGTTTTCACAAAATTTTACGAGTAAGTGATATATAAAAAAAATCCTCTTTTTATACATAAAGTTTAAGAAAAACATTTATAAAAGATTAACAACCCCATTAAAGTAGCTAAAACATATTAAAATCCATCCACGCATAAAAATCCATAAAAATAATACCAGAGCCCTTATTACATCGCAATTGAAATAGTACTTAAATAAAAATACTTAAAAGAAGTTCAAAGTTTTTATAACTCATCATTCGTAGTATGGCCTCCACACGAAGTCATCCCCGGCCCAAGCCTCCATCAATTATCATTACCTGAGAAGGGGTAAAAAAACGGGGTGAGTTACTTAGAACTCAATGTGTAACCCACTTACCGTGTTCACTAGGCCAATACCTTTTAAGCAATTAGATGGGCTTGAGCCCATTTACAAATGTACAATGCATATATATAAATCAAGTATAAAAATTAATGCATGTGTTATGCAATTCCCAACCAAGCCTAATTTCCATCCGCTACACACCCCCGTACCAACCATGTAACATCCTAGATTAGGGGTTATGCGTTGGATGCATAATTCAGGTGTTAGTAGGCTTTGGGGTATGCTTGGATATGTTTTAAGGGTTTTGAGAACCCTAGGATGTAGGAAAGTTCATTGGAAAAATTTTGGATTTTTAGTTAGTAAGGGGGAGCAAGGCCAGGGAGGCCTTAAGGGAAAAATATAGGCGTTTTTGGACATGAACTTGGGCTTAGTAAAGTGGCTTGGGACGTTACTTTAGGGGACTTGGAGGCTTGCGGCAATGAGGGCCAGGTTCGAGTTGCAGAGGAAGCAAATGGGATTTTATTTTTATGCGTCAAGTAGGAGCTTAGCTTGGGAGGTTTTAAAAGAATTTCTGGCGGGTTTATGTCATAAAAACCGCCACGGCAGAGTGGCTTGGAGCGCTATATGCGGCTTGCGGCAACAAGGGCCTTGGTTCGAATCACGGCGGCAGCGAGCGTGTTTTTATTTTTGTTTTTGGCGTTGAGACAAGGGAGCTTGGGAAAGACGTGTTAAAAGAAATTCAGGGTGAATTATATCACAAAGAGGCGCCTTTGGCACGATGGCACAGGCGTTACTGCAGTGAAGCTCAGCAGTATTGAGTTCGAGGAGTGGGAGCGATGGTTGGGTGTTTTAATTTTGGCTTTTGGCGCCAGGAGAGAAGGAAGCAATGGACGACAATTAGACTTTTAATTGAAAGAGGATTTAGCTTACTTATCCTTTTAAAATTTGACTGGAGTAAGGATAATTGTTGGTTTTATTTTTGTTATTTGTTTATTTTGAATAGGTAGAGATAATGGGTGTATTATTTTAGATAATAGAGGTGTTATTTTATTTTAGTTTAATAGATAGATAAGAGATAAGGTGTTGGATTAATTATTTTATTTGTTAAGAGATAAAATAGGAGTTTAAGTTGGGATTTGATAAGTGGGAAAGTGGTGGCCGATTGTTGGACTCTAGGAGCTTGAATTTTCGGTATAAATATGGTGCTAGTGTGTGCTAAATTTTTCCTTTCAAAACCTTTCTTTTTCATATTGGTTATTGCCGAAATTTAGTACCTCTTTTCCCATTGGTGCCGTTCTTCCTCTTGTGCAAAAGCCATTTATATTTCTTTCTTTCTTGAATTTTCTAAGTGCCGAAATTCTTCTACTTTTCCCTTATTCATCTTTTTATTTCTTCCAACCCCAAATTCCCTTGTAGCCGAATATTTCTTGTGATTTAAAGCCTTAGCTGAATCTTATAGCTTTCTCCTTCTCCTCTCTTCTCTTGAGATCATAAAGTTCCGAACCACCATTGTTGTTCTCGTGTTTGAATCTTTAAAGGAGGGTCTTTGTCGACTACTTACTTTAGGCTCTTCAAAGCAAACGTGTAATAGTGGGACTTCGACTATTCAAGGAGTAAGTGGTGATTCGGGATTTTCGGTAAGTTAGGTAAGTGTTATGTGATATTCGGCTATAAGCCATATTTTGGATATTAAGGGTTGATCGATTGAGTACTTTTGTTCTTAGGAGCAAATCGACGGGAGTAAGAAGAGTTTCGGGATTCTAGATTGTGTTAGATTCGAGTAGTTCAGGATTTCGCTAAATAGACAGGTGTGTGATTAACACACCGTTTTCCGGGTTTTTGTGTTATATCTGTATGTGTTAAAATTGTGCTAACTAGTGCAGTGGAAATTGTGATATGGATACCCTCAAGGGGTATGTCGATAATACTGATGTAAGTACCAAACCGATGATATGTGATTATTAGTATGAATATGTGTTATGACTATGCTTGATGAACATGCTCATGCATCATTATATTATATCATTATTTATGTTACATGTGCATGGGTGGGATATGATATGAAAGAAGGACAGGGTGTACTTGAGTGCGTGGTTTGATGTTAGCCTTGAGCTACATCGTGGATTGACATTGATCGAGGTCACGTTGTGGATTATTTGCGATTAAGTTCGCGTGGTTTGATGAGTAGCTATGTGCCTCATCGTGGTTGATATCGGCTATGTGCCATATCGTGGTTGATGAGTGACTATGTGTCCCATCGTGGTTTTGGTGTTAGCTACGGCTACATCGTGGATTGGCGCTGACGATCGAGGTCGCGTTGTGGATTATTGTGCTTAATTGCACGTGGGCGGCAGATGATTGCCTTTGGAGTAAAAAGGAGAGGGTGATTTGATAATCCTCGTGTGTGGTAGGTCGGATACGGGGGTGTGTAGAGGATGGACCCTAGGTTTGGGTTGGGTGCATTTTGCATAATTGTATATGATGTGTGGATTAATGTGATATGAGTATTTAATGTGGAAGTGGGCCAAGCCCAATTGATATGTGGATCAGTGTGGAAATGGGCTAAGCCCGAGATGTGGAAATTTTGTGGGTAACTACCCTATTGGATGAATGTGATATGAATATGGGCCAAGCCCGAATGTGTTAATATGTGAGTATGCTATTTTGTTATCCGATAAATGGGTTAATACGTGGTTAACATGTGGGTGGAATTCAGTGGATTAATTACACACTTTGAGTCCGTGTGACTCACCCAAATATTTTATCAAACATCGCAGTGATATGATGATCGGACCGGGTTGGAGTGGATACGAGGTGGCCCATCAGTAAGATAATTTAATTAATTAAGTATTTATAGTTTCATATTTTGATTAAGTCTTTATTGTAATAAGGCCCATTAAAGTATTTAAGGTTGTTTAAGTATTTTTCATTAAGTTTAATTATTATATTTATTATGGATTGACAATTTAAATATTGATTGCAAATGATTTTATTTTCTTAAGTGTGTATAATAAAGTTTTGAATCTGTGTTTTCATAATAATTTAATTTTTACCTAGAATATTTTAAGTCACGAAAAGGTTTTATTAAAGGAAACAAATTTTTAACGATTTTTACTCTTAAGTAAGAATATTTTCGAACGTGTTCCGCAGATGGCATTTCAAATTCGATTCGTAGTGAATGGGCCGGGTTTGGGGTGTTACAAATTGGTATCAGAGCCCGATTCAAAACTCGGCCTTGAGGGTTTTGGGTCCAAAAATAATTTTTTCAAAGATGGGCTTTCCAAAAGTATGGGCTTTCATAAACTTTTCAAGTTATTCGGCATGGCACTCAGTATCTCCTACCAAGTCCACCGTAAGTACTTCTAATTATTGAAGTGACTTGTTTATGTGAATCATTATGGGCTTATTTGGGCTCGTAGATTAGAATATTAGGGCTATTGAACCCTAGGGCTAGTGCACTCAAACACATGCATAAGACTTAAGGCCATTAAACAAACCTGTGAAGTAAGTCGCCGAGTTAAGGTGTGGCAACCATTGTACGCATGTCTAGGATTGGTATTCAGTAAGAGCTTGGTACTTAACTCACCTCCTCTTTACTCGAATCCTACCTGGTGCGTAGCTACGGTTCACCCTAACCAAGAGGACTTATTCACGGGCTAAACCCGATAATTAAAACCCGAAAGGGACTAGCCATGATAAAAACCCTAGTTTTAAAATCCCTAAATTACCCTTTTAATTGTAGTAAAAGATTATTGTGAAATTTTTTTTTCCAAAATATCTCTGAATTACAAAATTACAAAAATGCCCCTGTATTGTAAATTACTAAAATACCCTTAGTTCTTAAGATTTTCAAAAATACCCTCGACGTTTGCTACAATATTTCTACTTTACAAAAATACCAAAAACTTCTGTTTTACAAATAACAAGATACCCTGATTTGGAGAGTTTACGGAACTGCCCCTGACTTCCAAAATTACCGAAATAACCTCGATTTCTGGAATTTTTGCAACACCTCTGACTTGGAAAACAAATTTTCAAAATAAACCCCGAGTTTTTGTAAATTTTGAAATAACCTTTGATTTGTAAAGATTTTTAAATTGACCCTGATTTTTTACGAAAATACCCTGGTAGGACGAATGACGAAATTACCCCTGGGTTGGGAAAGGACTGAAATGACCATAGAAGTGTAGTGAATGAATGTGTCTCTGTTTATGAATGTGAATGTGACCCTCTGAATTAGAGTAGTGAACTTGAACTGAACCTTTGTGTAATCGAAAGAACTACTTCTAAATACTTTACTTCATAAAATTGTTCGCGGTTAATAAGTAGAACAAAATTCTGATGCATAAAACTTTTTAATCAGATAAGTCGTGACGTTAGAAATGAGTTCTAGGGGACGTGAACTTAAAAAATTGTGCCTAGAAAGTATGATGGTTCTATTAAGATCAGAGTGCGCAGCATAAGCGTAGTGCGGTGAGTTAAGATGTACGATTATTCGTTAGTAAGTAATTTCGAGGACGAAATTATTTTTTTAGGAGGGTAGAACTGTAACATCCTAGATTAGGGGTTATGCGTTGGATGCATAATTCAGGTGTTAGTAGGCTTTGGGGTATGCTTGGATATGTTTTAAGGGTTTTGAGAACCCTAGGATGTAGGAAAGTTCATTGGAAAAATTTTGGATTTTTAGTTAGTAAGGGGGAGCAAGGCCAGGGAGGCCTTAAGGGAAAAATATAGGCGTTTTTGGACATGAACTTGGGCTTAGTAAAGTGGCTTGGGATGCTACTTTAGGGGACTTGGAGGCTTGCGGCAATGAGGGCGTGTTCGAGTTGCGAGAGGAAGCAAATGGGATTTTATTTTTATGCGTCAAGTAGGAGCTTAGCTTGGGAGGTTTTAAAAGAATTTCGGCGGGTTTATGTCATAAAACCGCCACGGCAGAGTGGCTTGGAGCGCTATATGCGGCTTATGGCAACAAGGGCCTTGGTTCGAATCACGGCGGCAATGGCGTGTTTTTATTTTGGTTTTTGGCGTTGAGACAAGGGAGCTTGGGAAAGAGGTGTTAAAAGAAATTCAGGGTGAATTATATCACAAAGAGGCACCTTGGCATAGTGGCACAGGGCGTTACACAAGCCAGCTCCAGCAGGTATTGAGTTCGAGGAGTGGGAGCAGCAGTTGGGTGTTTTAATTTTGGCTTTTGGCGCCAGGAGAGAAGGAAGCAATGGACGACAATTAGACTTTTAATTGAAAGAGGATTTAGCTTACTTATCCTTTTAAAATTCGACTGGAGTAAGGATAATTGTTGGTTTTATTTTTGTTATTTGTTTATTTTGAATAGGTAGAGATAATGGGTGTATTATTTTAGATAATAGAGGTGTTATTTTATTTTAGTTTAATAGATAGATAAGAGATAAGGTGTTGGATTAATTATTTTATTTGTTAAGAGATAAAATAGGAGTTTATGTTGGGATTTGATAAGTGGGAAAGTGGTGGCCGATTGTTGGACTCTAGGAGCTTGAATTTTCGGTATAAATATGGTGCTAGTGTGTGCTAAAATTTTCCTTTCAAAACCTTTCTTTTCATATTAGTTATTGCAAAATTTACTACCTCTTTTCCCATTGGTGCCGTTCTTCCTCTTGTGCAAAAGCCATTTATATTTCTTTCTTTCTTGAATTTTCTAAGTGCCGAAATTCTTCTACTTTTCCCTTATTCATCTTTTTATTTCTTCCAACCCCAAATTCCCTTGTGTGAATATTTCTTGTGATTTAAAGCCTTAGCTTTGAATCTTATAGCTTTCTCCTTCTCCTTTCTTCTCTTGAGATCATAAAGTGCCGAACCACCATTGTTGTTCTCGGAAAATTTGAATCTTTAAAGGAGTGTGCTGTCGACTACTTACTTTAGGCTCTTCAAAGCAAGCGTGTAATAGTGGGACTTCGACTATTCAAGGAGTAAGTGGTGATTCGGGATTTTCGGTAAGTTAGGTAAGTGTTATGTGATATTCGGCTATAAGCCATATTTTGGATATTAAGGGTTGATCGATTGAGTACTTTGGTTCTTAGGAGCAAATCGACGGGAGTAAGAAGAGTTTGGGATTCTAGATTGTGTTAGATTCGAGTAGTTCGGGATTTCGCTAAATAGACAGTGTGTGATTAACCCACCGTTTTCCGGTTTTTGTGTTATATCTGTATGTGTTAAAATTGTGCTAACTAGTGCAGTGGAAATTGTGATATGGATACCCTCAAGGGTATGTCGATAATCTGGTAAGTACCAAACCCGATGATATGTGATTATTAGTATGAATATGTGTTATGACTATGCTTGATGAACATGCTCATGCATCATTATATTATATCATTATTTATGTTACATGTGCATGGGTGGGATATGATATGAAAGAAGGACAGGTGTACTTCGAGTACGTGGTTTGATGTTAGCCTTGAGCTACATCGTGGATTGACGTTGGTGAGGTCACGTTGTGGATTATTTGCGATTAAGTTCGCGTGGTTTGATGAGTAGCTATGTGCCTCATCGTGGTTGATATCTCGGCTATGTGCCATATCGTGGTTGATGAGTGACTATGTGTCCCATCGTGGTTTTGGTGTTAGCTACGGCTACATCGTGGATTATTGGCGCCGATCGAGGTCGCGTTGTGGATTATTGTGCTTAATTGCACGTGGGCCGGCGATGATTGCCTTTGGAGTAAAAGGAGAGGGTGATTTGATAATCCCCACAGTGTGTGGTAGGCTGGATACGGGGGTGTGTAGAGGATGGACCCTAGGTTTGGGTTGGGTGCATTTTGCATAATTGTATATGATGTGTGGATTAATGTGATATGAGTATTTAATGTGGAAGTGGGCCAAGCCCAGTTGATATGTGGATCAGTGTGGAAATGGGCTAAGCCCAGTATGTGGAAATTTTGTGGGTAACTACCCTATTGGATGAATGTGATATGAATATGGACCAAGCCCGAATGTGTTAATATGTGAGTATGCTATTTTGTTATCTGATAAATGGGTTAATACGTGGTTAACATGTGGGTGGAATTCAGTGGATTAATTACACACTGAGTCCGTGTGACTCACCCAAATATTTTATCAAACATCGCAGGTGATATGATGATCGGACCGGGTTGGAGTGGATACGAGGTGGCCCATGCAGAAGATAATTTAATTAATTAAGTATTTATAGTTTCAGTATTTTGATTAAGTCTTTATTGTAATAAGGCCCATTAAAGTATTTAAGGTTGTTTAAGTATTTTTCATTAAGTTTAATTATTATATTTATTATGGATTGACAATTTAAATATTGATTGCAAATGATTTTATTTTCTTAAGTGTGTATAATAAAGTTTTGAATCTGGTGTTTTCATAATAATTTAATTTTTACCTAGAATATTTTAAGTCACGAAAAGGTTTTATTAAAGGAAACAAATTTTTAACGATTTTTACTCTTAAGTAAGAATATTTTCGAACGTGTTCCGCAGTGGCATTTCAAATTCGGTCGTAGTGAATGGGCCGGGTTTGGGGTGTTACAAACCAACACACCTGTGGGGATCAAGCCAACCCACCTCGCCAACACACCAATAGTAGGCATTAAGCCAAATATAATATTTGTGGCAACAGGCCATTTATAATATTTGTGGCAGAGCCACCGAACTAGATATTTGGCAACAGGCCATTTATAATATTTGTGGCAGAGCCACCGAACTAGATATTTGGCAACAGGCCTTTCTTCTCTTCGTCATTTATCCCAACCCATGCAGTCATGTATATATATAATGCATAACAATATATTCATGAAATAAATTTCAACAAAAAGCCCATATTACAAATTATCAATTTGGCCCATTAGTCCAAAACAGCAATTTGGCCCTTTTTAACGAACTAGCCAACCTTGGCCCAATTACGATCTAGCGATTTCTTGGCCCATTATACACATGTGGCTTTTTTCCACAATTTTCACACTTTGGCCGATTTATCAAAATAATCATGTGGCCCAAAATATCATTTTTTTAAGATATAACCCATTGAGGGCAAAATCATAATTTTTCCACAATCTTAATACTGGTTTCATGCATTCACACAAAAAGTGCTAATATACCGTATTTTCAAATTTTACCGACTTTACGATTTTTATTCTATCGCTTACGGTAATATAACCCATGAGATACTTGTGAAGTTACACACCTGATTACGGTGAGAACTATACTTTCCCGCTCGTCGATACCTAAATATATGTCACTCTTGATTAGAACACTAATATTTAATATAAAACTATTCTAATGATTAATGATCTAGTTCCTTACCCTCGGAATCTCGAATGACAACTATTTGCGATTTCTCCCCGATTGATGGTTCATAACCCGATGAAGAACCACGAACAAACAATGGCTCAGGAGTACGAATGACTTCAAATAATTGATTTTCGCTGGATGAGGGTCCACAACCCGGTGGAAAATCTCGGATTGCTGAAACAGTCCTTCATTTGAATTTAGGGGGAATAGCGGAACCGCCCCTCTTCCGAACACTATTAACAACCCTTTTCGTCCCTATCTTATTTGTCTTTATTGACAAAAGATTATTAGTCCTACCATATATAGGAAATTTAATACTAATGGCTTAAAAGAGCGAACTCGGCTTACCTTAAAATCCCGAGTGATTTCCAAAGGATTCCTTGACAAATATGTTCCAACTCGAATGGCTTTACGAAGTCTTCAAAAATGTGATGATTCGACCCACCACTATCTCACTATAACAAAATAGCGAAAGAAATTATCTAAGAGAAATGAACAATGGTTTCGATAAAAAAGGCTCTCCTTTACCACACTTAAGGTTCGGCCAAAACAACCCATAAACTAACATAAGAACCAAAAAGAAAGCTCTTACCTATTGTTTAAACGAAGGTTGAAAGAATAATCAACAAGACAATATAGATGAATAGAAGATTCGGCTTTGAAGGGAAAATTGAAGAAAATGGGATTAGTATCATTCGGCCATGAGAGAAAAATAATGAAGAAAATATTTGAATGATAAATAAAAATGAGGAAGAAAAGAGAATGGAGGGAAGGTGTAATAATTCAGTTTTCAAAAAGAAGAAAAGAGATGAGTTTAGGAACAATATGCATTCGGCAATGGGGAAGGAAAAGGAAAAAGGAATGGCTTTTTGTGTTGGTAGTTTCGGCACTAGGAGAAAGACACACAATGGGATACTAGAGTGATAAGCAAAAATGACCAAATGGTCAAAAAGAAATGCCTAAATGAAAACTCAACAAAGTTGTTTTCTCCAAGCTAAAGACACATTCGGCTATGAGAGAAGGGAAATGATAGGAAAAATGTTTTGGATGAGCAAAAATTATGACCAAAAGAATTCTAACAAGCTACCATCCTACCCCAAACTAACCACCAAATTTCGGCTCCCCCCTTTTGTCCATAATGCCGTCCAAATACATGGTCAAAATGGCCATTCAAAAGTTTCCAAGACAACTTCCTTGCATCATGCCTTGTGTTCCTCCACTTTCCAAAGCTTTAGAATCCTATCCCCAAAATCAAGTTAGTTCTATCCCTTAATTCAAGCTTGCCTTTTTCCCTTAGTCTACTTCCCATAAAAGAATTTGTCCAACCTTACCATAAGTAAATCTTGACCGACACATGCCATACAAGTACAAAAATAAAAGTCACCTAAATGCTATCCATGGGATTCGAACCTCTCCCTTCAAGCAATCACTCATGCGCCAACACCACCTTGCTACTAGCTCATCTTATGCTAGCTTTCGTCACTTAAATTAACTCAAGCATCATAATCACTTGATCCACTTCAATAAAATACTCACTACGAAAATTTATTCTAGTTCCGAATAATCCCGAGCCTTCTCAAGACTATATTAAGCATGCAAAAATTTAATCATACACAAGCTAAATACCAAAACATGCATCATAACGATACTCAAATTTTTAGGATGTTACAGGCTGAGAGGAAAAAGTGGAGTTTGAAGCATTCAAATTTATTTCAAATGGGTGTTCAGGAGTGAATTAAGGAGAAAAGAAAGGGATGGACATATGATCAAGGTGTTGGCCGAATTTCAAACACTTGGTATAGGGGGAATCAGTTTTTGGCTTGTGTTGGGGTGTGCCGAAATTCACTTAGGCCATAGGACCTTTAGGTTTTTTTTGTTCAATTTTCGGCTTTGGGGGTTTTAGGTGCCGAATTTTGGTTAGCTTCAACTCTTTCTCTTTTTACTTCTTTTCTTGTTCGTTCTTCTACTTCTTCTTCATTTAGCCGAAACATGTTGCCTCCTTCTTGAACCTTTTCTTTGTTTTAGCCGAAACCCTTCTCCATTTCCCTGCTAAAGCCGAACACCCCTTGCCCCATTATTCTTTTTCTAAATCTCTTCTTTAGGCCAAATCTTCTAGCCATTCTTTCCTGCGTCCTTTTCTCAATCTCTCTAAAAGCCGAAACTCTTAAGCCTCTATTTGAAGTTCTTTTACTTTCATTTTCGATTCTTTCATCTTGTTTTCTTTTACCATAGTCATTGCCGAATCTTCTCTACTGCTGTGCTAGTGCCGAATCCTCTTAGGCGTTAATCGAATCTTCTGTGTTAAGGTAAGAGGCGATTTCTTTATTTCTTTATATTTCATTCAGTTTTTGGGAGCCAAAGCTGAATGGCTAATCGGCTTGGTGAGGCCATCGTTTGGACTTATGTTTTCTTCTTATTTTCCTGCTTTCTTTGGGGGTGCCTATTCCGGGAATCTAAGCTAATCGAATTATCTGAATCTCAAGCCCGGAAGTCGTTAATCTCTGAACCCTATCTCTCTTTTTGGGATTTCAAGGTAAGGGGTTGTCTCTTTAGGTTTTTGTTTAGATTCACTTTTCTTTAATCGCTACCCTAACCCTGTGTTGTTGTTAAACAACCATATTTCCTTATAGTATCATCTGACAAGATCTTTTAATGGAATCCAATACCGATCAGGCAAAGGAGGGGGTTGGACCCGTAAACCCAGCCCCTAAGTTTAAGAAACGGGCGGTGTCAGCAGTCCAAGATTGGCCACCGGGTTGTGGACCGACTTCAGAGCAGAGTCGTAGGTAGATAGCAGTTATTTCTACTACCGGTAGTGTCAACATAGAGAGTATTATTTTGCGTGTTACCAGGTGTGTAAACCCTCACACACTTTAGTTTAATTGAAATATTAATTGTATGGGCTGAAAAGCCAGAAAAAGGTTGTGATGACAGTCGTGATACCCGTATGGGTAAGGCAAGGAATGCCAAGTACGTGATTATAGTATCGTTTTTGCGTGTAGGGATGTATGTGGTAATCTAATACCTTGTTAATAGCATGTTGCATCTTTTATGTTATGTATGACATGCATGGGATATGGATATGATGTAACATCCGGGATTTATGGCTTATGCATTTTTGCTTAATTATATGAAGTAGCATGCCTGCGTGTGTGTTGAATGTGTTTTATGGATTTTTAGAACTTAGGGATATAGGCAAATGCCTTAGAAATTATTAGATTGCAAGTTTAAAAAGGGAAGCTAAGCCTGATGGGCCTTAAGAGAAATTGTAGGTGAATTATAACATAAAAATCAGCTTGTTAAAGTGGCTTGGAGGCGCCACTTAAGGGCCTAGCAGGTGACGCCATGTAAAGTGGACAGGGGCTTAGGTTCGAATCACAAGGGAAGCAAATGGGAGTTTATTTTTTTTTCGCCAAGGGGAAGAGGTGGTGGACGGCATGGGGAGTCTATGGGAGGAGTTTAAGATGGGGTTTTAATCCTTCTAAAATTCGGCAAAGCTAGGGGATAATTATTTCTTTTATTTGAATTAATTTTAAATGAGCAAAAAGAGAGAAAATAGGAGGAAAAGAAGGGATGAGATAGGGGGAAGGAGAGTTGGCCGATTAGGGGAGTCTAAGGGTGATATTTTCGGCTAAGGAAGGGAGTAAGGCCATTTTTCTTTTCTCTTTTGATGCCTCTGCCGAATTCTCTAGCCACTCTTCTCTTTCTCTCCTATTTTGTCAAAAGTTGAAAACACAAGCAGTCATAGCCGATTTCTTCATAACATCCAAAGCCGAAACTTTATTCCTCTCCATTGCCGAAAGTGATCTTTTCTCTTCTTCTGAAAGTGCTCTCAAAAGCCGAATATTCAAGGTGGTTCTAGCCGATTGTTCGGTAGACCCCAAAAGCCGAAACTTGAGTGATCATCAACTAGCTTTAGCCGAATACTCTGTAGATCAAAGCAAGGGTGCTGTCGACAATAGTAGAAAGGGTAAGGATCTATTGTTGTTATTTTATTTCTTTTCTTAAAGCCGAAATCAAGATTCTAACGCCTTAATGTTTTGGCCGAAACTATGAAAGGTTCTTTCAGGATTTCCATTATAGTCGACTATAAGGAGGATTATTCGGGATTTCAATATCCAAGGTAAAGTTATGTGTTATTCGGCCATAGGCCATTCTTATGTGATTTAAAGTTAGAATTAAATCTAACCTATGCCTATAGGTATTTCGACACCTTCATAACCAAGTAGCACTTTTCGGGATTTAAGATTATAAGGTAAGTACATATGTACATTCGTAGAGGCCATATTTAGGATTCCGATCTATCTCTTAAATGTTTAAAAGCCAAACTAACTTATGAAGTGATTGAGTGTTAGCCAATGGCTTTTTACTAACACATTTAGGGTTGGCCGAATATAGGAATTAAAGATCTAAAGCGCTAGATCGGGTTGTTCGGGATTTCTATAAACTCGCTAATTATAACAGGTGTGTACCCCACACTAAATATTAATTGATTACGGCTTTAATTTAATGTATGTGTTATAATAGCATGAATGTGGCCGAAAGGTACCATGCAATGGTACAAGGTACTCAGGTACATTAATTTACTACTATTGTAGTTATCTTATTACGAGTATATGATGTGGCATATATGTGAACAGTGATAAGATTGTGAAATAAGGCATGATATTGCATGATATGTATGACATGGGCATATGGGTGATTATGAAAGGGGAAGTGAATGTGGTGGTTTCATACCACAATATCTGACTGTGGTGACTTCGGTCACATTATCTGAATATGGTGACTCATGTCACAAATATTTTATCCGGTGGCTATGCCACGAATTTATAAGGCGATGAGCAAGTCGTCTGCAAATGATCGCTTTAGATGATGTGTAGCGGATGGGTGGGTCGATTTAGTAATCCCACGGTGTGATGGTTGGTACAGTGATGTGTAGCGATGGCATCTAGGTTTGGGTTCGGGAATGCATCATTATTTGTAAATTGTATTATGTATATGTAGGATCCGATATGCCCGATTCATTAGGGCTTAGTGTGGTTGCTATACACTGAGTCTGCTTTGACTCACCCCATTGTGGGAATATTTTTCAGTGGCGCTCGGTGATGGACCGGGTCGGCGGGAGCTTAGTGGTGGCCATGCTCGATTCGGGACTTTATTATATTTTGGACTTGTTATATTTTGAGTATTTTGGATTTAATTTGGGTTTTGATTTTTGATGTAATAAGGCCATAGTATGAACTGTTTTATGCATGCTTTTTACTTGATTTTATTACAATACGATTAAGGTTAAATCAAACTTAAATGATTTTTTTTTCTTAAAAATAAATATTAAGTGTTTTTGACCACCTATTCACAAATAATTTCCAATTTAAAGGTAAAATTTTAAAACAATTTCGGCATATCTTTTAATATGAAAACAAGGTTTTTAATAAATCCCTGATTTCCAAAAGAACAAGATTTCCAACTGAACCCAACACAAAATGAGTTTTCTTCCAAAATCACTCAAATTTTCCAAAGTAAACAAACAAATTCTGAACTGTTTTCTCGAGGAACATACCAGATCCGGTCAAGGCTCGTGGGTCGGGTTTGGGGTGTTTTAGCTTGGTATCAGAGCCCAGTTTTAAACTCTCGGCCTTGGGTTTAAAGCCCATAACATTTTCAAAATTGAGCCCAAATGGATTTTGTGAAAATTTTTATGAAATGAGCAGGTTTTCAGGCATGGCACCCAAGTCTCCGACCCGAAGTCCACCAGGTAAGTATCTCTAATTGTTGTATGAATTATAGTATGACTTGTAGAAGGGTATAAATGGAACGTAGATTAGTATATTAAGTACTTAAACCCTAGGACTAGTTTACCCCAATAAATTACATAAAACTCTAATGCCTAATTAAACAAACCTGTGAACTAAGTCGCCGAGTTAGGGTGTGGCAACCATTGTGCGCATGTCTAGGATTGGATCCGGAAGAGCCTGGTACATAAGCAGTCCTAGTGACTCACCTCCTCTTCGCTGGAATCCTACCTGGTGCGTAGCTACGGTTCACCCTAACCAAGAGGACTTACTCAAGGGCTAAAACTCAATAATTAAAACCCGAAAGGGACTAGCCATATTTCTATAAAATCTCAGTTTTAATCACCAAATTACCCCTGACTTACAAAATTACCAAAATAACCCGATTTCCAAAAATTTCTGCCATACTTCTGATTTGAGAAAATTTTCAAAAGTACGCTTGAGTTTTGAAAATTTCAAAGCACCCTGATTTATTAAGATTTTTAAATTGACCCCGACTTATTACCAAAATACCCCTGTAGGTGAAATGACGAAAATACCCCTGGGGTAGGAATAAGACAAAAATATTTGAATGATGAATGTGTGTGGTAAGAATATTAAATGAATGTGCTCCTCTAAATTAGGATAGAAGACTTGAAACTTTGATCGATTGAAAGAACTACTTCTAAAACTTCTTTCATAAAATTTCTTCGTGGATAATCAGTGGAACAAAATACTAATGCATAAAATTTCTTAATCAGATTAATCGCGATCGTAGAAATGAGCTCTAGGGGACGTGGTCGTAATGTACGAGGACGTGGTAGAAGCGTAATGGCCGATCGGAACCCGCGATCGTGGTCAAGGGTCCGAGAATGAGGTACCACCACCCCCACCACCGTGTGTTGGTGGTGAGCGACAAGATCGAGACGGGGATGACGCAAATGACGCAGCGATGTTGCGGGTTCTTGAGATGGTGGCTGGAGCAGGAGGAAATATGGGAGCTCGAAAGTCTGTGCCCGAGCGACTTCGAGCCAACGGAGCTGAGGTATTCCGTGGCGTATCTGGTGTGGCACCCAGTACGGCTGAGTATTGGTTGGAAGCAACCGAACAAATTATGGATGAGTTGGATCTGTCTGCTGAGGAAAAGTTGAAAGGAACGGTGTCGCTTCTTCGCGATGAGTCATATCAATGGTGGCTCACAGTTCGGGATGGTGCTACGGCTGAGGAACTCACTTGGGAGTATGTTAAGGTGGCCTATTAGAAGAAGTATGTAGGTACCAGTTATATTGATGCACAGAGGAAAGCATTTTTGGGGCTGGTTCAAGGGAACAAATCTGTGGCGGAGTACGAGGCTGAATTCCTATGGTTAAGCTGGTATGCTCGAGGAGTGGTGGCTACGGAGCACGAACGGTGTGTCCGGTTTGAGGATGGACTGAGAGATGATCTGAGGTTATTGATAGCTCCGCAGCAGGAGCGGGAATTTGCCGTATTAGTGGAGAAGGCTAAAGTGGCCAAAGGAGTTAAGGTCTCAGTAAGGCAGAACTCTGATTAGAATAGGCAAAAGAGGGGATTCGGATCGTCTGGGTCATCTGGAAATGCGCAGAAGAGGCCTAGAGCTGATGAGCCGCGAGGTCAGCAAGCTGGTACAGGAGGGCAGTACCGTACTTGTGCTTAGTGTGGGAAAAGGCACTTAGGGGAGTGTTGGAAGAAAACGGGGGGATGCTTTAAGTGCGGGTCTAAGGATCACATGATTAAGGATTGTCCGATAAAGATAGACGGGGGCCGACCAACGGGGCAGAGTGTTAATCAGGCCGGAAGAGGTGGACAGCAGCCTCAGCGAGGTCGTGGTCCGAACAACAGAGGAAATGGTGCTGGAAGAGGACGTGGAACACCGGGCAGAGGTGTTGGTAATACTGAGGCAAGACAGCCGGGTCTGGTATATGCGATTCGTCGAAGGGAGGATGGAGACGCACCGGACGTCATAACCGGTACGTTCCTTATATTTGGCAAGCCTTACTTTGCTCTGATTGATGTGGGCTCGACCCATTCTTATGTTGCATGTAGAGTAGTTGAAACTCTAGGCATAGCCTCTGAACTTTTTGATAGGGAGATGACGGTAGTAAGCCCATTAGGTCAAACTGTAGTGGTGAATAAGATCTTTCGGAGAGTACCTCTAGAGATTCAAGGAATGGTATTCTCTGCCGACTTAATGGAACTACTCTTCGGAGAATTCGATCTCATACTTGGCATGGACTGGCTAGTGGAACATCGGGCTGTATTGGATTGTGCAGCTAAGCGAATGGAGTTAAGGACCTCGGAGGATGAGGCGGTAATTATGATAGGAGAAAGAAGGAACTACTTGTCTAATGTAGTTTCAGCACTGAAAGCTGATAAGATGGTTTGGAAAGGGTGCAAGGCCTTCTTGACTTTCGTTAGTGCGTTGGATGCAAAAGAAGGGGGAGTTAGTGAAGTTAGAACAGTAGGACAATTTGTGGATGTTTTTCCGGAGGAGTTACCTGGAATACCCCCGGACAGGGAGGTGGAGTTTGAAATTGACTTGCTGCCTGGAACGGCGCCAGTATCTATCGTTCCGTATAGAATGGCACCGAAGGAGTTGGTTGAGCTCAAGGCTCAAATCCAGGAGTTGCTTGATCGTGGGTTTATCCGACCCAGTGTGTCTCCATGGGGAGCACCGGTCTTGTTTGTGAAGAAGAAGGACGGGACTATGCGTATGTGCATAGATTATCGTCAGTTAAACAAGTTGACCATCAAGAACAAGTACCCGTTGCCGAGGATAGACGACTTGTTCGATCAGCTTAAGGGGGCAGCGGTGTTCTCAAAGATAGATCTAAGGTCTGGATATCATCAGCTTAAGGTGAAGGAAGCAAATATCCATAAGACGACCTTCTGGACAAGGTACGGGCATTATGAGTTCGTAGTAATGCCGTTTGGGTTGACGAACGCCCCAGCCGCATTCATGGATATGATGAACCGGGTTTTTCAACCCTACTTGGATCGATTCGTCGTTGTGTTCATCGACGACATCCTAGTATACTCCAAGTCTGAGGAAGAACATGATGAGCATCTCCGGATTGTGTTGCAAGTATTGAGGGAGAAGAAGCTTTATGCCAAATTCAGCAAGTGTGAATTTTGGCTTAAGGAAGTTGCCTTCTTAGGACATGTGGTGTCTGCAGAAGGAATAAGGGTGGATCCTCGAAAGATTGAGGCAGTATTAGATTGGAAACCACCTAAGTCCGTGGTCGAGGTTCGTAGTTTCTTGGGACCGCAAAGCTACTACTGAGAAGGTTCGTAGAAGGATTTTCATCAATAGCCACACCTTTGACAAAGCTGTTGAGAAAGAAAGTACCTTTCGTTTGGACGGATAAGCAACAGGGGAGCTTTGAGAAGCTTAAGAGGGTGTTGACGGAAGCTCCGGTCTTGATTCAGCCAGAGGCAGGAAAAGATTTTGTGGTGTATTGTGACGCTTCCCATACGGGCTTGGGTTGCATACTGATGCAAGATGGGAAGGTTGTAGCTTATGCGTCTCGACAACTAAGGCCTCACGAAGTTAACTACCCGACGCATGACTTGGAACTGGCGGCAGTGGTCTTTGCTCTTAAGGTGTGGAGGCACTACCTTTATGGAGAAAAGTCAGTGATCTAGACGGACCACAAGAGCCTTAAGTATCTGCTGACTCAGAAAGAGCTGAACCTGAGACAACGAAGGTGGGTGGAATTACTGAAGGATTACGACTGTTCTATAGAGTATCACCCGGGCAAGGCAAATGTAGTGGCGGATGCCTTAAGTCAGAAAGTGGTGTCGAATCTGAGGGCAATGTTTGCACATCTAAGCTTGTACGACGATGAAAGTTTGCTGGTAGAATTGCAAGTTAAGCCAACATGGCTGAATGAGGTAAAGGAAAGTCAGTTAGTGGATGAGGACTTAAGTGCTAAGCTACGGCAAGTACAGAGTGGGGAGTTGGAGAATTATGGTGTTAGCAGCGATGGAGTGTTGTGCTTCAAGGGTAAGGTCTGTATGCCTAAGAATGAGAAGTTAAGGCAGAGGATTCTTTAGGAATCGCATAGTAGCCCCTATGCTATGCATCCTGGAGGTACTAAGCTGTACCGAGATTTAAGGGAACAATTCTGGTTGCCTAGTCTTAAGAGGGAAGTTACCGAACTTGTGGGGAAATGCTTAACGTGTCAGCAAGTTAAGGGTGAACATCAAGTTTCGTCAGGATTGCTTCAGCCGATAAAGATTCCACAGTGGAAGTGGGAGAGAATCACCATGGACTTCGTTAGTGGGCTTCCCCTTACGCCTACTAAGAAGGACTCGGTATGGGTAATAGTGGACCGATTGACAAAGTTCGCGCATTTCATTCCGGTAAGAGTTGATTATTCTTTGCAGAAGTTGGCGAAGTTATATGTGGCGGAAATTGTGAGGTTGCATGGAGTGCCGGTATCGATAATCTCGGATAGGGATCCAAGGTTTACGTCTCAGTTTTGGAAAGCACTACATCAGGCTTTAGGCACCAGATTAGACTTTAGTACGGCGTTTCATCCATAATCGGACGGTCAGTCTGAACGAGTAATCCAAGTGTTGGAAGATATGCTGAGAGGCTGTGTGATAGACTTCAGAGGAAGTTGGGAAGAGTATTTGCCGTTAGTGGAATTTACTTATAATAACAGCTATCAAGCGAGTATTCGGATGGCACCTTATGAAGCGTTGTATGGACGGAAGTGTCGCACTCCTACGTGTTGGACGGAATTAGGGGAACGTCAGGTTTTGGGGCCAGAGATCGTGGCTGAATCCGAGGAGAAGGTTGAGGTAATTCGAGCACGGTTGAAGGAAGCATCTGATAGGCAGAAGTCGTATGCAGATCTTAAACAGAAGGAAATAGAATTTGATGTGGGGGATCAAGTGTTTCTTAAAGTCTCACCCTGGAAGAAGGTGATGAGATTTGGTCGGAAAGGGAAGTTAAGTCCAAGGTTTATAGGGCCCTATCGAGTATTGAAGCGAGTTGGACCAGTGGCATACCAGTTAGAGTTGCCACCGGAGTTGAAGCAGATGCACGACGTATTCCATGTTTCTATGCTACATCGTTATCGATCGGATCCGTCTCATGTAGTTCCGATTGAGGAGGTGGAGTTAAGGCCAGATTTGTCCTATGAGGAAGAGCCGATTCAGATTCTGGAACGCGATGTGAAAGTGTTACGGAGGAAGTCAGTTCCTCTAGTCAAAGTGTTATGGCGCAATCACGGGTCGGAAGAAGCTTCATGGGAGCCGGAGGAAGCAATGCGACAGCAATACCCTCACTTATTTCAGCCAGGTAATTTCGAGGATGAAATTATTTTAAGGGGGGTAGAACTGTAACATCCAGGATTTATGGCTTATGCATTTTTGCTTAATTATATGAAGTAGCATGCCTGTGTGTGTGTTGAATGTGTTTTATGGATTTTTAGAACTTACGGATATAGGCAAATGCCTTAGAAATTATTAGATTGCAAGTTTAAAAAGGGAAGCTAAGCCTGATGGGCCTTAAGAGAAATTGTAGGTGAATTATAACATAAAAATCAGCTTGTTAAAGTGGCTTGGAGGCGCCACTTAAGGGCCTAACAGGTGACGCCATGTACAGTGGATAGGGGCTTAGGTTCGAATCACAAGGGAAGCAAATGGGAGTTTATTTTTTTTCGCCAAGGGGAAGAGGTGGTGGACGGCATGGGGAGTCTATGGGAGGAGTTTAAGATGGGGTTTTAATCCTTCTAAAATTCGGCAAAGCTAGGGGATAATTATTGCTTTTATTTGAATTAATTTTAAATGAGCAAAAAGAGAGAAAATAGGAGGAAAAGAAGGGATGAGATAGGGGGAAGGAGAGTTGGCCGATTAGGGGAGTCTAAGGGTGATATTTTCGGCTAAGGAAGGGAGTAAGGCCATTATTCTTTTCTCTTTTGAAGCCTCTGCCGAATTCTCTAGCCACTCTTCTCTTTCTCTCCTATTTTGTCAAAAGCCGAAAACACAAGCAGTCATAGCCGATTTCTTCATAACATCCAAAGACGAAACTTTATTCCTCTCCATTGCCGAAAGTGATCTTTTCTCTTCTTCTGAAAGTGCTCTCAAAAGCCGAATATTCAAGGTGGTTCTAGCCGATTGTTCGGTAGACCCCAAAAGCCGAAACTTGAGTGATCATCAACTAGCTTTAGCCGAATACTCTGTAGATCAAAGCAAAGGTGCTGTCGACAATAGTAGAAAGGGTAAGGATCTATTGTTGTTATTTTATTTCTTTTCTTAAAGCCGAAATCAAGATTCTAACGCCTTAATGTTTTGGCCGAAACTATGAAAGGTTCTTTCGGGATTTCCATTATAGTCGACTATAAGGAGGATTATTCGGGATTTCAATATCCAAGGTAAAGTTATGTGATATTCGGCCATAGGCCATTTTTATGTGATTTAAAGTTAGAATTAAATCTAACCTATGCCTATAGGTATTTCGACACCTTCATAACCAAGTAGCACTTTTCGGGATTTAAGATTCGCAAGGTAAGTACATATGTACATTCGGCCGAGGCCATATTTAGGGATTCCGATCTGTCTCTTAAATGTTTAAAAGCCGAAACTAACTTATGAAGTGATTGAGTGTTAGCCGAATGGCTTTTTACTAACACATTTAGGGTTGGCCGAATATAGGAATTAAAGATCTAAAGCGCTAGATCGGGTTGTTCGGGATTTCTATAAACTCGCTAAGTATAACAGGTGTGTACCCCACACTAAATCTTAATTGATTACGGCTTTAATTTAATGTATGTGTTATAATAGCATGAATGTGGCCGAAAGGTACCATGCAATGGTACAAGGTACTCAGGTACATTAATTTACTACTATTGTAGTTATCTTAATACGAGTATATGATGTGGCACATATGTGAACAGTGATAAGAATGTGAAATAAGGCATGATATTGCATGATATGTATGACATGGGCATATGGGTGATTATGAAAGGGGAAGTGAATGTGGTGGTTTCATACCACAATATTTGAATGTGGTGACTTCGATCACATTATCTGAATGTGGTGACTCATGTCACAAATATTTTATCTGGTGGCTATGCCACGAATTTATAAGGGCGATGAGCAAGTCATCTGCAGCGACTGCCTTCGATGATGTGTAGCGGATGGGTGGGTCGATTTAGTAATCCCCACGGTGTGATGGTTGGTACGGGTGATGTGTAGTGGATGGCATCTAGGTTTGGGTTCGGGAATGCATCATTATTTGTAAATTGTATTATGTATATGTAGGATCTGATATGCCTGATTCATTAGGGCTTAGTGTGGTTGCTATACACTGAGTCTGTTTGACTCACCCCATTGTGGGAATATTTTTCAGGTGACGCTCAGTGATGGACCGGGTCGGCAGGAGCTTAGTGGTGGCCATGCTCAGTTCGAGACTTTATTATATTTTTGACTTGTTATATTTTGAGTATTTTGGATTTAATTTGGGTTTTGATTTTTGATGTAATAAGGCCATAGTATGAACTGTTTTATGCATGCTTTTTACTTGATTTTATTACAATACGATTAAGGTTAAATCAAACTTAAATGATTTTTTTTCTTAAAAATAAATATTAAGTGTTTTTGACCACCTATTCACAAATAATTTCCAATTTAAAGGTAAAATTTTAAAACAATTTCGGCATATCTTTTAAGATGAAAACAAGGTTTTTAATAAATCCCTGATTTCCAAAAGAACAAGATTTCCAACTGAACCCAACACAAAACGAGTTTTCTTCCAAAATCACTCAAATTTTCCAAAGTAAACAATTCTGAACTATTTTCTCGAGGAACATACCAGATCTGGTCAAGGCTCGTGGGCCGGGTTTGGAGTGTTTCATATGATGTTTATGGGGAAGTGCTCGATTATGATGTCACATAGTGATCGGTGGCGAAAGCCACGTTATATTATGAGGTCACGTAGAGATCGGTGGCTAGGCCACGTGATATTATTAGGTCACATTGTGATCGACATTATGACTGACAGCATGACTGTCGAAGTGGGGTGTAGCGGATGGAGGGTTGATTGTAGAAATCCCCACGGTGTGATTGGTTGTTACGGGTTGGCATGTAGAGGATGGAAAAACTAGGCTTGGGTTGGGACATGATGCATTCATTTATCTTTATGTCATCTTGAGGGGCTAAGGCCCAATATGCGATTGTGGGCCTCGAGCCGTTTATGTGTTATAGGGAATTACACATCGAGTCTTGGTGACTCACCCCCTGCTTAACCTTTCGGTGTAATCAGAGATCGTGGGTATGGGAGCCGAGGCGGACTCGTGGAGGCCATAAAGTCTTTTCTTCTCGTAAACTTTTTCTTTACTGCTTTAATTTAAATTTTAATTGGGGATTTTGATGTAATAAGGCCTTTCTGAATTAATCTTTGGATTTTTATTTTATTTACTTATTATCTACTTAAAAAAATGACACTATGCAAACTTAATCACGAAAATACAAAAAAATGGGGTTTTCAAAATGCGAGTAACTCAAAACATGCGTTTTCTTTCAAGTATCACCAAGCTTAAAGAATGTCTGATTAACCAAATGCTGAAATTTTTCCTACACTACCAAGCCACTGTTTTCAAGACATCGCCTTAATTGAAGAGTTTTAAAATCTACGAATTTTTCTTAAATTTAACGAAACTTCACTTTTACTTCACCCTGTAACCTACCAAATCTGGTCGTAACGTTTAGGCCGGGTTTGGGGTGTTACAATCCTCTATTCAAAGACCTAAACCCATCGACAATTATAGCGAGGAGAATTAATACATGGAATAATTGCCTTGCATTGATCGATTCACCATCTCCGTCTGCTTAAGGATATAGTATTGCTTAAGCTAACAAACAGTTACAAGACGTAACGGGCCCAAAATTATTTTTTTTCTTTATTTTTGATATTGTTCCGAATGCTTCCTTAAAATGTGTCATGAGATTTAAGCCCAGTGAAATTATATTTAGTTGTACGAAAATTAAATGGTTCTAGAGATGCCATTACTTAATACACTATGATTTTATACAGGCCATTATTTATAATTTTATAGCATTGGAACTCGATAACCATCTCAAATCGAGCACTAGGTATTGTTTCACATTGGTTAAATTGACACAAATATAATTATTAAAAACATTAAGATCGTTTCAATAATGTGAAATTGGAATGTTCTAGCATGGTGTGAAATTGAAACAATCTCGATTCCTTGAAAGTCATTATCCAATTTAAACTCACATTGCCTTTAAGGAAAAAAAACCTTGACTTCTCGAAGTTCTAAAAAGACACATATCGTGCCAGGAAATATCCTCCATGGGACATGCACTATAATTTGTAATATTTCCTTGCCTATGTACTCCTTTGTTTCATTTTCCATTTTCACTCCTTCGATACTAATCTGTTAGTTTTGGCCTCTTTATTTTTCGTAGAGGAGAGGTAATCTTGAAATCATCGTCGAAAGTGATGTAACGCTTCAAAGTCTTAACTTGATTTTCTTATTCTTCTTTCTTTAGATTACTTTTTTTAACAATATCGAGAATGAAACTCCAAATATGTCGGTGACGTACGTCCCACATTCTCCCCATTAAAAAAGGTTCAATTTATATAAAAACTAAATCATATCCATTATTTAGGCAATACCTACGAGAGTTACAGAAATGTAACTTCATTTGTTATTTCCAATTTAACTCTCTAAGAGAAATTTTCATTTTCCAAGTTCCATTACTTATTCCACTAAAAGCTTCCATTCATATTTCAGTAAAATTGGGTCGGAACGCTTACACTTAAAAAGTTAACGTAGAACGAAGAATACAATAACAGAATTGGAGTCCCACGATAAAGACATACATCGGCTTAATTTCAAAACGGGAAATATTTTTGATTTATTAATTTTGAATTTCAATCATTTAGTTGCCATTTTCCATTTTACTAATATGATAAGTGTGATAAAAACTTTTTAACAACAACAAGGTTATAAGAATTTACACTTCGCATAATTATTTGTACACTGTAGCACATACATATCACTGGTAAAGGAATCAGGTATAGCTCATTCAATTTTGAGATACACGTGAATTTTTAACCATCAACATAGCAAGTGCATACACAACTTCAAAATATTAGAAAAATAGGACGACACACATAACGAATATGTGTGCCTGTAATGCAAGTGTACTATATCTCACATTGCTTTTTCCATATGTTATTATCGTCCTGGTGTTTGGTTTGGAGTGGACGTAATAGTTCAATCCCAGTTTCAACGTAGAAACCCATGTACGACATAATCATCTTTATTGAACCTTAATTTCGTGATCCGTTTAATGCCATTTAAGAATTATAAAGGGAAGTATGAATGTGTGTCTTTGAATTAATATTTAGATTTGCATTAATTAAAGTTAATGCTAATTAAACTGAAATATTAAAGTTTTCTTTTATTGTAACGTATTCTAGTCCAATGTGGTTATAACACTTCCTATAAATGCCAATTTTTTTCCTTGTGAATCTTGTTCGAAATTAATTTTACGAACCAAATTTAACTAGTAACATCGTAGAGTCGCGCAAAGATGGCAAGCCTTAATGTTTATTCCGTCCCCATCGGTTTTATTCTTAACTTGCGGGCGATAATGGCTACGAAGGAGAAATCGACCCAGATTATTAAGGAAAATAATTGTGAAACTAAAATGGGTTTGCCATGTGTTCTAGAAGCTTTCACCGCTATTTTCTAGATAGGGAGTATTTCTAACAAGTGTTGCCGTGAACTTGTTGTGTTGGGAAAAGTTTGCCACTCAGCATTAGTAAAAAGGACCCTTTAAAATCCTCTATTCAAAGACCTAAACCCATCGAAAATTATAGCGAAGAGCATTAATACATGGAATAATTGCCTTGCATTGATCGATTCACCATCTCCGTCTGCGTAAGGATATAGTATTGCTTAAGCTAACAAACGGTTACAAGACGTAACAGACCCAAAATTATTTTTTGTCTTTATTTTTGATATTGTTCCGAATGCTTCCTTAAAATGTGTCATGAGATTTAAGCCCAGTGAAATTATATTTAGTTGTACGAAAATTAAATGGTTCTAGAGATGCCATTACTTAATACACTATGATTTTATACAGGCCATTATTTTTAATTTTATACCATTGGAACTCGATAACCATCTCAAATCGAGCACTAGGTATTGTTTCACATTGGTTAAATTGACACAAATATAATTATTAAAAACATTAAGATCATTTCAATAATGTGAAATTGGAATGTTCTAGCGTGGTGTGAAATTGAAACAATCTTGATTCCTTGAAAGTCATTATCCAATTTAAACTCACATTGCCTTTAAGGAAAAAAAACCTTGACTTCTCGAAGTTCTAAAAAGACACATATCGTGCCAGGAAATATCCTCCATGGGACATGCACTATAATTTGTAATATTTCCTTGCCTATGGACTCCTTTGTTTCATTTTCCATTTTCACTCCTTCGATACTAATCTGTTAGTTTTGGCCTCTTTATTTTTCGTAGAGGAGAGGTAATATTGAAATCATCGTCGAAAGTGATGTAACGCTTCAAAGTCTTACCTTGATTTTCTTATTCTTCTTTCTTTTGATTACTTTTTTTAACAATATCGAGAATGAAACTCCAAATATGTCGGTGACGTACGTCCCACATTCTCCCCATTAAAAAAGGATCAATTTATATAAAAACTAAATCCTATCCATTATTTAGGCAATACCTACGAGAGTTACAGAAATGTAACTTCATTTGTTATTTCCAATTTAACTCTCTAAGAGAAATTTTCATTTTCCAAGTTCCATTACTTATTCCACTAAAAGCTTCCATTCATATTTCAAAGAAAATTGGGTGGAACGCTTACACTTAAAAAGTTAACGTAGAAACGAAGAATACAATAACAGAATTGGAGTCCCACGATAAAGACATACATCGACTTAATTTCAAAATGGGAAATATTTTTGATTTATTAATTTTGAATTTCAATCATTTAGTTGCCATTTTCCATTTTACTAATATGATAAGTGTGATAAAAACTTTTAACAACAACAAGTTTATAAGAATTTACGCTTAGCATAATTATTTGTACAACTCGTAGCACATACATATCACTGGTAAAGGAATCAGGTATAGCTCATTCAATTTTGAGATACACGTGAATTTTTAACCATCAACATTGCAAGTGCATACACAACTTCAAAATATTAGAAAAATAGGGCGACACACATAACGAATATGTGTGCACTGTAATGCAAGTGTACTATATCTCACATTGCTTTTTCCATATGTTATTATCGTCACCGTGTTTGGTTTGGAGTGGGCGTAATAGTTCAATCCTGGTTTCAACGTAGAAACCCATGTACGACATAATCATCTTTATTGAACCTTATTTTCGTGATCCGTTTAATGCCATTTAAGAATTATAAAGGGAAGTATAAATGTGTGTCTTTGAATTAATATTTAGATTTGTATTAATTAAAGTTAATGCTAATTAAACTGAAATATTAAAGTTTTCTTTTATTGTAACGTATTCTAGTCCAATGTGGTTATAACACTTCCTATAAATGCTAGTTTTTTTCCTTGCGAATCTTGTTCGAAATTAATTTTACGAACCAAATTTAACTAGTAACATCAGAGTCGCGTAGTATGGCAAGCTGTAACACCCCAAACCCGGCCCATAAGTTTCGACCAGATCTGGTATGCTACGGGTTGTACGTTGAAAACTTTTGCTAAGTTGGTTTTAGTAAATCATAAGTTATTAGGCAAAATTCTAATAAACAAGTGACTTTTGAAAAGAAAACCTTGTATTATTATTATTTTGAATAATAAAACCTTTGACAAAGTTCCATAAGTTGCAAATATTAAAAACTAAGTAGTGAGTATAAACTATGGGGCCTTATTACATAAATGTTTCCAAAATTAAAAACTTAAGGAAAACTCGAAATAATCTATAGGAATAAAAACTTGATGGCCCCTCGAGTCCGCCTTTACTCCCATGTCCATGATCTACTGCTCATCTGCAAAGTTAGGGAAAAATAATAGGGTGAGTCACCAAGACTCAGTGTGTAAATCCCGAAAACACATCAAAGGATTAGCCCACAAGCACATTATGGCCTTGGCCCGTATACAAGGGTAACTATATATGCATCATGGCCCATCCCAGCCTAGAAATCCATCCTCTACACACCAACCCGTACCAACCATCACACCTTGGGGATTTCTACAATCAACCCTCCAACCGCTACACACCATATCGATAAATTGTCTTTGCTGTCTTAAAGACCAATCATCATGTGACCTATGTGGCAAAGCCACCGATCGCCATGCGACCTTAATAATACATCGTAGCATTTCGATAGTTGAGTCGTCATCATAAATACCGATCACTATGTGACCTATGTGGCAAAGCCACCGATCGCTATGCGACCTTATTCCCCTTCATCATATCAATCCCATCCCATGCATACATACATGCAGAATCGAAACAATATACTACCTAAAAGTTCACAGATCTATCACATACATCGATACACATAGAAGTTTCTATGATTACGTACACTGCATCCCTTGCCTACCCTTTTGGGTAATCCGACTGTCTATACAGCCTTTCTCCGGCTTTTAGCCCATAACATTTATTTAGTACAGATTAATATACAGCCTTTTTCTGGCTTTTAGCCCATAACATATATTTAGTACAGATTAACTAGTGTGTTAGAGATCTACACACCTGATTACTATTAGAACGAGACCCTCTAAGTCGACGCTATTCGTAGCCAACACCACCGCTATCTGCCTTAAAATCCCAAAAAGTGATATGAGATTCAGGAACTAGTGTTTTCGGCTTTTAGATCTAAGAGATCTTACTAGAGAAGATTCGGCTACTACCAGAGGATGTCGGCTTTTTGCGAAAAATCAGGAAGAGAAGATGATTCGAAGAAATCTATAGAGATTCGGCTTTTAGAAGAAAGAAGAGAAAAGAATAATGGAGTTTTCGACTTTCGGCTTTTTAGAAGAAAGAAGAGAAGAGAATAATGGAGTTTTCGGCTTTTAGAAGAAAGAAGAGAATAATGGAGTTTTCGGCTTTTAGAAGAAAGAAGAGAAAGGAATAATGGAGTTTTCGGCTTTTGGCTTTTAGAAGAAAGAAGAGAATAATGGAGTTTTCGGCTTTTAGAAGAAAGAAGAGAATAATAGAGTTTTCGGCTTTTAGGAGAAAGAAGAGAAAATAATAATGGGGTTTTCGGCTTTTAGAAGAAAGAAGAGAAAGAAAAGGTGGAAACCCTAAATGCTGAAAAATAAAGAAGAGAACCCTCCCTATTTATAGAAATTTCGGCACTTACATACGAAAAACCGAAAGTGCCCTTCCTGATAACTAAAAATTAATCAAATAAAAAGGGAAAATTTGGCACCCCCTTTGCCATAAAGAAACTGATTTCTTCACTTCTCTAGGTGATGGAATTTCGGCCAACTCCTAGCCTTGTAGATAGCTCCTATCTTTTCTCCTTTTTTTCTTCAGTTATCAACTATATTATCTACATTATCCCATTCACATAAATCCTCCTATTTTTGAGCCTTGTTGCCGTCCACTCTACCTAACCCTAATGCCAAAATTTAGCTAACTTAAATTAAAAGAGTTGGGCTCCATGTAACTTAAATTTGGGCCCCTTACTCCCTTATGTGGTGTCACCTCCTTGCTCCCTAAGTGGCGCCATCGACCAGCTGGGCCACAAGCCCATTTTGATATTTTAAACTCGATACCACCTTTTAAACCCTATAGTGCCCAAACAAAAATTTAACTAAGGCTTGGCCCAATCCACGAGCCCATTTTGGACCCCTAATGCTCAAATTAACTCATTACACATATTCACCCATTAAATGCATAGGCCCAAAAATTCGGGATGTTCTGATTCTACCCCTCTTAGAGAAATTTCGTCCTCAAAATTTCCAACTAACTACTAATCGTACTACCCAAGTCTCACCACTATGCTTTCATTGCAAGCACTCTAATTTAATAATATATAACCATTGCACGCATACGGTTTCTATACCCAAAAATATAGCATCCACACAAAACATACCCGACTTAATGGTGATTAAACAATCTCGAGCCTTATGCTCCTCGGACCGCATCTTAAACACGTTCTGACTTCCTCCAACATTCACCCGGATGACGCCTTACGCAATATTCGCAAACCCGGAAGTTTGGGCGTACCTTAACATGCTTCACGAACGAGAGGCGCAACCTAGAAAACTACGATCTCTTTTTTTCTTACGGTCCATGCACCCAACCCGAAATGTTTCACCGATTTCTTTAACCTCCTTCAGTACCTCCCTAACTAGCCGAGTCAAGCCATCGGTCCTAATACTTCCACGGCCTCGGCGCGCTCCTCTTCTTCCTCTCCTAGCGCTCATCGTCGATTCTCTTAGTATCTGAATTAGAAATTTTATGAACTATTAATTTCTTTCACTGATTAACCATGAACAATCTTATGGAAAGTAGTTTTAAGAGTGGTTTTTTCGAATTTGAACCTATCTACAGTTTCAGTCTCAAGTTTATCTCCTAATTCTAGAAACCACATACATCAACCCGCATACATCAATCACACAAGTAGCATCCATGCACACACATTCATCGCATAAGGTTTTTTTTTTCCGTCATTCCTCTACCCAGGGGTATTTCCGTAGTTTTGTCCTATAGGGTATTTTCCAAAATAAAGTGTCTTGGTGATTTTCTCAAAATAGGGTATCTTGGTGTTGTTGTTGTTTTCATTTTTTTATCGTGGGTATTTTGGAAAATTTAATTTTTCAAACCGGGTCACATTTTTAAATCTAGGGTTTTGGGTAAATTTGCAAAACATGGGTATTTTATAAAATCACGCTTGTTTGGAAATTTTCACAAATCAAGTGTATTTTGGAAATTTTACAAAACTTGGGGGTATTTTGGTTGCGAAATAGGGTGGGTTGGTCCCTTTCGGGTTTTAATTATAGATTTTGGCCCACAACAAATCCTCGTGGCTAAGGTGAGCAGTCCTTTGCGCACTAGGTAGGATTCCAGCGAAGAGGAGGTGAGTCACTAGGATTTGCTTATGTACCAAGCTCTCCCTGAATCCAATCCTAGACATGCGTATGCCTGTTGCCACACCCTAACCCATCGACTCATTCACAGGTTTGTTTGGATAGATTAAGTCTTATGAGTTTAAAGAGTTGTTTTAACTAAGCCTATAGTCCATCAATGCCTAACATACTATTCTACGTCCATCAAGCCCATCAAGCCCACATACATATCACATCCAAAAGTTTAGAATACTTACCTGCATGGATCGGGTGCCGGTAGACTCGAAGGCCATATCTTCTTCCAGATTTTTTTCTCAATTTCACATAAATTTTCAAAACACTACTAGACCCATTTCACAGCCCGAGTTTTGAACTGGGCTCTGATACCAAAATGTAACACCCCAAACCCGGCCCATAAGTTTTGACCAGATCTGGTATGCTACGGGTTGTACATTGAAAACTTTTGCTAAGTTGGTTTTAGTAAATCATAAGTTATTAGGCAAAATTCGAATAAACAAGCGACTTTTGAAAAGAAAACCTTGTATTATTATTATTATTTTGAATAATAAAACCTTTGACAAAGTTCCATAAGTTGCAAATATTAAAAACTAAGTAGTGAGTATAAACTATGGGGCCTTATTACATAAATGTTTCCAAAATTAAAAACTTAAGGAAAAACCGAAATAATCTATAGGAATAAAAACTTGATGGCCCCTCGAGTCCGCCTTTATTCCCATGTCCACGATCTACTGCTCATTTGCAAAGTTAGGGAAAAATAATAGGGTGAGTCACCAAGACTGAGTGTGTAAATCCCGAAAACACATCAAAGGCTTGGCCCACAAACACATTATGGCCTTGGCCCGTATACAAGGGTAACTATATATGCATCATGGCCCATCCCAGCCTAGATGTAACATCCTTAAATCGGGGTCTTTGCATTTATGTGTGTTTGCATGTGATGGTATGGTTGTTGAGCTAGTTTAGGGTGTTTTGGGGTCCAGGCGTGAGCCAGGGGTAGGCCTGAGTCATAGCAAAAATTTTTGTTTTGGGCTTCTAAGAAGGGGGAGCTGAGTGAGTTAGGTGTTAAGGGAAATTACTGGTGTCTTTTGGCACAATAATCCCAGTGGTAAAGTGGCGAGGGAGGAGCCACTTAAGCACAAGGGGAGTGACGCCACATGCAAGTGGGAGAGCCTTGGTTCGAGCTGCAGGAATTCCTTTCTGCTTATTCTTTTTGACGCCAGGACCTGGAGGAGATGTGCTCAGGATGGACTCTGGTGGATAGCTGTTGAAAGAGTCAACAGATTCAAAGGAGTGGTAGGGAGAAATTGTAGGAGTTTGACTCATTCAAATCTGTTTGAATGAGTGGTCAGGAGAAAATTGAGGAGATGGACATGGGAGCGTAGAGTTGGCCGAAATCTGAACTCTGAAGGGGAGAGGAGCAATCGGTTTTGGGTGCTTTAGGGGGGCCGAATGTGCCTAGTGAGGTGTGCAAATTCGGCTAGTTGGGGCAACACTTAGAGCCTTCTTTCTTAGTTTTTGTGTGCCAAAATCAAACCCCTCCCATTTGGTATTTGTTTCATTTTCTTCTTCTCTCTTATTTGGTCAAAACCGAATGCTCTCCTAAGCCTTTCTCCTTTTCTTCTCTATTTTGTTGGTTAGCCGAATCAACCTCGCCTTTCATCCATTTGTTGTGTTCCAATTGCCATTTCCTTCAAAATCCAAAAACATCACTCCCTTTTCACTTTTGTTTTCATCTTCTTTCTTGAAACCCTCAATAGCCAAACCTCCTCAAAATTGAATCATACTTCTTCTCTTCTTCCATTTGAAACCATCACCCTCCCTCTCTCCCGATTTCTTCTTTTCTCTTCTTTTGGATCCATAGCCGAATCCTTTTAGCCTCAATCTTTGCCGAAACCTTTGTGTCTCATTTCTTATTTTTCTAAATCTTTGGCCGAATCTTTCTATCTCTACTCCCTTCCCTCTATCATTTTCTATAGGGAGAAAAGCCAGGATTTGGCATTTGTGTGGGTAGTGCTTTAGCCGAATACCATTGGTTCTCATAGTCGTTTCTTTGATTTTTGTAGCAGCAGGTCATCATCATCCATCCACTCCCAATCGATTTCGTTAAGTGTTGTGGGGGGGGACTCGTCTTCGCGTTGCTTCAGCTTTTGGCTTGGTGATTGAAAGGTGTTGAGGTAAGGGGCGACCATCTTCTTACGTTATTTCTTTCGGGATTTCATGACCAAAGCCGAATGGCTATTTGTTAATAGTGATGTGTTTGGCCGAATATAGGAAGGGGTGACGATACGTTTGGATTCTCGGGACTTGCTCGGTTCGTAGTTTAGATCTTGATCTTGAGATCTGTCGATCTAGGTAAGGATCTGTTCCATCGGGTTAAATCTCCATTCTTAGTTATTCTCTGTGTTAATCTGATTTAGTGACCAAAGGTTTTATGGACCCTAATGCTAGCCAAACGTTAGGAGGGTTGGATCCGAGACCCCACCCCTAAGTTTAAGAAGAGGGTTGTGTCGGCGATGCAGCGATTGGCCACACAGGTGTGGGCGACATCGAGCAAAGCGATGAGACGGATAGCGGTAGTGTCGATTAACGGCGATGTGTCGATGTAGAGAGCGTCGTACTACGGGTAATCAGGTGTGTAACTCTTACACACTTCATTAGTTAATATGTTTATCATGTATGTTGTCAAAAGCCAAATTTACCGTAGAAACTATTATGTTACTCTTGTGGGTAAGAGCGAGGACTCCGGGTAAGTCCACTATTGAGTGATTAACGATAAATGCCTCTACAACATTTGCATATTCCATGCCATGTGATGTTAGTATGTTAAGCATGTTTGTTATGCCATGAAAAGTATGTTCATAAAGTTGGGTATGAAGAGAGGAGGGGGAAGGCATGATTCTAGACTGTCACCAGTGGTTTTGACCACACATTGGGTTGGCCCCGCTTTCTATATTATTTTGACTAGTCTCAGTGGTTTTGACCACCAGTGGTTTTGACCACATATTTCCATCTTCGTGACTTGTCCCAGTGGTTTGGTACCACGGTGGGTTGGCCCCACATGACGATATACGGGATTATCACTAGTGGTTTTGACCACAATGTGGGTTGGCCCCACACATATTATTTTTGACTACGGTCACCAGTGGTTTTGACCACATATATTTATATATTATTTGTGATTACGGTCACCAGTGGTTTTGACCACCAGTGGTTTGGTACCACACGGTGTAAGTACAGGAGTTCGGATGGTTAGGTTGTGGGTTGCATGACTTGCATATTGGCTTATGAAATTGCGTAAGGGCACTGATATTATCGGGATGGGGATTTATACACTGAGTCTCGGTGACTCACCCCTTCCTTTATATTTTGCAGATGAATCATGGATCTCGGATGCGGAGCCGGGGCGGACTCGAGGTGGCCATGCACAATATTTCGGGTTTTTGTTTTGAACTATCATTTCGGTTTTTACTTTGCTTTAAATTTGGTTTGGGGTTGTAATAAGGCCACTAACTTTTATTTTGGGGCTTATTTATCTGCTTTGAATTTACATTATATTTTGCTTAAGTTAAACAAAACGGCATGCCTAATAAATCTATTAATGAATGTTTTCTAAACTTTTTACAAAGTATCAGGATTTTCTAAAACTTCACCATCGGGTAACGAAAAACAAGTAGTAACAACAAGCTAACTCAATTTTCTGTAAAACTAAGTTTACTTTAAGACTAAATGCGAAACGATTTTTTTTTTAGCTTTATTACTCAAACTGGTTCGGCTTTTCATAAAATCATAGGTTTTCCTGAAATGAGAGACGACAAATTGTTTTCAACAACGTTTCTTCACAAAATTTAATTAACCACTTGTTTTCTTTAATAATGGTTTTCCCTGTGATACGCTGAATTCGGTCGTAGCGTGTTGACCGAGTTTGGGGTGTTACAATTTTGTTATCAGAGCCAAGTTCAAAAGCTCGGCTGTGGGCCCAAGGCCCAAAATGTTTTAATAAAGGGGTTCTGGAATGATTTTGATGGGAAAATACATGATTTGGGGAAGCATGGCACCGAGTCTTCGGCACCGATCCACATAGGTAAGTACCCCTAACTGCTGTTTATATGATTGTGATGATTGTGATATGACTGGTAGTAATAGGAAATTACTTTAGAGACTGAAACTTGTAGGATTGTGTAAACTTACGAGAACGATCCTATAATAAATCGTTCATAAAAGCGTCTTTGTAATAACAAAGTGGAACGAATCTAATGCATAAAATTCTAAAATCAGATTAATTCGTGAACGATAGTCATGAGCACCCGAGGACGTGGGCATAATACGCGTGGTCGTGGTAGAGGTAGGATGACTGTGTCAAAATCGGTAGGGTCTGGTCATGGGTCGAGAGAATGAGGTACCACTGCCGCCACCGTGGGCGCGAGTTTCGAGATCGACGGGTGGTGACGACGCAGCGATGTCGCGAGCGATCTTGTGGGTTTCGGAGAGTCGCCAATGCGGGCATTGGAACGGGAGCTCAGAAATCTGTGTCCGAACGACTCCGGGCTAATGGAGCAGAGGTATTCAGGGGTGTATCTGGTGTGGCTCCCAATACAGCTGAGTATTAGCTGGAGGCGACGGAACGTATAATGGATGATTTAGACTTTTCGGCTGAGGAGAAGCTGAAGGGGATAGTGTCTCTTCTCCGAGATGAGTCTTATCAATGGTGGCTCACAGTCAGGGATGGAGCAATGGCCGACGACATCACCTGGGATTTCTTCAAGGTAGCTTATCAGAGGAAGTATGTTGGGGCTAGTTACATTGATGCACAGCGCAAGGCGTTCTTGAATTTGGTCTAGGGGAGTAAGACAGTATCGGAATATGAGGCAGAGTTTCTTTGGTTAAGTCGTTACGCTCGGGGTATCGTGGCTACGGAACACGAGCGCTGTGTCAGGTTTGAGGACGGGTTGAGAGATGAGCTACGGATGTTGATTGCTCCACAGTAGGAGAGAGAATTTGCGGTCTTGGTAGAGAAGGCCAAGATTGCTGAGGAAGTGAAACAGTCGGTGAGACGAAACCAGGATAGGAATTGGACTAAGAGGAGTTCTGGGTCATCAGGGTCTGTCGGGAATTCACAGAAAAGGGCTAGATATGGTGGGCCGAATCAAGCTGCAAGGCCTGCTGCTACTACTCAGTGGCCGCCACGGTGTGCTTGGTGTGGGAAGTCTCATTCGGGAGAGTGTTGGACCGGAAATAGAGGGTGCTTCGAGTGTGGGTCAATGGGGCACCGGGTAAGGGATTGTCCGCAGAGGTCAGCTAGGATCCAGTCTGAGGGTCAAGGACGTACACAATTCAGGAGGGATGGTCAGCTACCACAGGGGGGTCGCGGGTAGGCCAGGGGTGGTAATGGTTCTAGACGAGGCCGCGGAGCCCCGGGCAGAGGTGCTGGGAGCACAGAGGCAAGACAGCCTGGGTTGGTCTATGCAGCGAGGCATCGAGAGGAGGGTGACGCACCGGATGTCATAACCGGTACATTCTTAATTTTTGGACTACCTTATATTGCTTTGATAGATGTTGGTTCGACGCACTCTTATGTTGCCAGTAGTATAGTGGGAACTATGAATTTAGCCTTTGAGATTTCTTCTAAGGAGATGACAGTAATTAGCCCTCTAGGTCACTCTGTAGAAGTAAACAAACTGTATACGGATGTACCCCTAGAACTTCAGGGGGTAGTGTTTTTGGCCAATCTGATGGAACTGCCATTCGGGGAATTCTATTTGATCTTTGGGATGGACTGGCTAGTGAGGTACCAAGCAAGTTTGGACTACGCAGCTAAGCGCATGGTATTGAGAACTGTTGAGGGTGAAGAGGTGGTGATGATAGGTAATAGAAGGGATTATCTATCCAACGTAGTATCTGCTCTGAAGGCCGAGAAAATGGTGAGGAAGGGATGTGAGGCGTTCATGGTTCATGTTTGTGCATTGGAGGCCAAGGAATCAACTGTAAGGAATGTCCGAACGGTGAAGGAATTTACCGATGTATTCCCAGAAGAACTTTCGAGTCTGCCTCCGGACTGTGAAGTTGAGTTTGGTATAGATCTGTTACCCGGAACTGCACCAGTGTCTATTGCTCCATATAGGATGGCGCCGAAGGAGTTGGTGGGCCGAAAGCACAGATTCAGAATTGTTGGACCGGGGTTTCATCCGCGTGAGTGTATCTCCTTGGGGAGCGCCTGTGCTTTTTGTTAAGAAGAAAGATGGTACAATGCGGATGTGTACAGATTACCGACAGCTGAATAAGTTGATGATTAAGGATAAGTACCCGTTGCCGAGGATAGACGATCTGTTTGATCAACTTAAGGGTGCATCAGTCTTCTCTAAGATTGATTTAAGGTCGGGTATGTAACATCCCAAAGTTGGGCCTAGTAGGTTTGGGCCCAATGGGCCTTAGGCGTAGGAGCGTTTAAATTTTTTGAGAATAAGAGAACGGCTTTAGTGCAAGTTAGATCTAGTAGGTGAGGGATTTTGGAAGGTTAGGGGGCTTCTATGAACTCCCGGGTTCAAACTTTGGCTTTAGGGAAATTTTGGTTTTAGGTGAAAAAAACCCTAGGAGTTGGTAGGTAGGCTTTAAGAATAAAATGTGGAGAAAAATGACACAAGTGGAGGTGTGGTGTAGTGGCAAAGTGACGCCACTTAGAGGCAAGGGAGTGACGCCACAAGGAAGGAAGGAGGTCCAAGGTTCAAGTCTTGGCTCTTGCATTTTGGTTTTCTTTTTTATATGGACTTTAGAATTTGGCTATAGATTTATATTTAGTTGCGCATGGTTTAAGACACAAGAGGAGCTTGTGGCTTGGTGGCAAGTGGCGTGTTGAACTATTGAAGGGAGCCTGGGTTCGAATCTCATGAAAAGCAAGGGAGTATTTATTTTGCGAATTGGACGGCAAGAGTTTGAGTTGGATTTAAACTCTACATGTGAAGGGATCCCACATCGGAAAGACACAAAGAAGGAAGGTGAGACGCTAGCTATATATAGAGCATTCTATGATAGGAGGAAGGATACCTTGGAGGGCGTTTGGGCACAGGAGTGGTCGGAGCGCGGATTAGCACCAGATTCCTATTAGGTGTGTAACTCTCTCTACTCTAGTTGTAGAGCGGCAAATGCTGAAGTGCCGGTCACAGCAATAGTAGCCACACGAGCGTGCAAACGCACGTGTGGGGCTTCGACGCGATAGTTGAGGCCATCAGTAGTATTCTTGTGGGTTGAGGCTACTTGGGCCACGATGGGCCAAAGTGGGCCCAATGGGCCCGTGGGCCCAATTGAATAAAATGTATGATGGTGTAGTATATAGTGAACTAGACTAGGTGAATCTCATATACGTGGCTAGATTTGTGTTAGGTGGGCCACACGAGCGTGTGGGCCCGAATGGGCCGAAATCAGGTTTTAGGCCCAATAGTCCGGTACGACCAGAAATGGTAGTTGAGTCGCTCGAGGCGAGATTAGGCCTTTGGAAAGGCCATTGCAGGTGCGAAATTACTAAAATACCCTTAGTTTACAAAATTACTAAAATACCATTGGTTTACAAAATTACTAAAATACCCTTTGTTTACAAAATTACTAAAATACCTTTGGTTTACAAAATTACTAAAATACCCTTGGTTTACAAAATTACTGAAATACCCTTGGTTTACAAAATTACCGAAATACCCCTGGTTTGCGAAATTACTAAAATACCCCCGGTTTGTAAAATTACCGAAATACCCCTGGTTTGCGAAATTACCGAAATACCCCCAATTTGCAAAATTGCCGAAATACCCCTGGTTTGTAAAATTACCAAAATACCCCTAGTTTGCGAAATTACCGAAATACCCCCGGTTTGCGAAATTACCATTTTACCCCTACACGACAAAATGATCGTTGTACCCTTGTGGTAGTACTAGCGTTGTATGTGTTAATTGTATGATTGATTATGTTTGAGATGCGTTGCTTACATGGATTGGTTATGAGTAGAATTACCGAACTACCCCTGTAGAGTAGAATTACCGAAATACCCTTATAGGGTAAAATGACTGATTTGCCCTTGTAGATAAATGACCGACTTGTACAATGAGTTATCTAATTTGTCTGTGGTTGTATGACTGATATGCTTTTATTACATGTTTAAATAATTGTTACTGAGCATGTCCATTTTGCATACACGTGTAATGATTGAGCATGACATACACGACATATTGCATGGGGCTGGGACATTGATACGGAGGAAGATATGTGAGGATCGCATAGTCGCTTAACGACCGTGGATCCACCGAAGGCTTTTTAGCCACCGCAGGATTTTTAGCCACCGAGCAGCCATGCTGCACCGATAATGTTACTGAGGGTTGTGTGCCATTAATATGGCTTCATGCCGTAATTATGGGCTTTGTGCCAATACCGAAGGCTCTGTGCCGATATTATGGCTTTGTGCCAATCGTATTTACCGTGGCTATATGCCTAACTTATATATCGATGACTCTGTGTCGATCATATTTACCCAAGGTTGTGTGCCGGTTATATTACCGTCACGATGGCTATGTGCCAAATATAATCTGATCACCGATGGCTTTGTGCCAATTGTAATACCGCTGCTGAAGGCTTTTTAGCCACCGAGCAGCTATGCTGCACCGATAAGTTAGTGCCGTAACCGGTGCCACATAAGGAGTGTAGGGATGGGTGGGTCGATTAAATCCCCACAGGAGTGTAGGGTTGGACAGGAGATGGAGTGCATGGTTGGTATGGGCATTAACGCATTGCATATCTGGATTATATTACTGAGATGGGCTTAGGCCCCGATTTATATGTATGACATGTGACATTTGACTTGGGTTAAGGCCCAACCGAGGCTATTTTGGGCTAATACCCAATTGCAACCGTTACTTTAATGGGCTTGGGCCCGAATTGTTTTGATGCATGTTCTTACTGATGAGGGTGTACACACTGAGTTTTCGTAAACTCACCCCCTCTTTTTATTAAATGTTTTAGGTAATTCCCAGCGATAGAGGATTGTGAGTCGTGGAGGACTCGGGGGTGGCTATACATCGGAGATACTACTCGTGAAATTTAGTAATTTCGATTTTTACCTTATTTTAAGATTATTTATATTGGGTTAATATTTTGTAATAAGGCCATTGGTTTATTTTTTCTAGGTTTTCATTTATAACTGTTAAACTTATAAATACGAGGTTTTCTTAGAACATTAGCAATCGTTTTCTAAAGTATCATGTTTACGCAACGATGCAAGTTCAACTTTCATAAAAAAACAGTTTTTCAAAATAATAACAACTTTTAAACGGTCATTTAGCAAATCGCGTTTTTCTCAAACAAACAACAAACTCGGAGTTCAAAAATCTGATAAAACTTTTCTAAACAATTGCATAGCTTTTCAACTTCCTTCAATGTGACACGCCAGATTTGGGCCTAACTTCTAGGCCGGGTTTGGGGTGTTACAGTGTAACACCCCAAACCCGGTCCAAACATTACGACCGAATTTGGTATGCCACGGAGAAAAGTTTTTGAAAATCCCTTTAAGCCGATTAAAATTTTTGATAAAAGATATTGCCTTGTTTTTAAAACGGTTTAGGTGTATAAAGAAATCATCACTTAGTGTTGTTTAGAAATATATTAAATCAGGTTGTTACAGATTCAAGTGTACCCGATGGCACAATAAAACATTTTACGTATTAATTTTTATAAAACATGTGTACCCATTTTAATATCATGAAGTAGTTTAAGCAAATTATCAAAACATATAAAATATTCCAAGTGCAATATTAGGAGGCCTTATTACAACTTAAATAAAATAAACCCATAATAAAATAAAATAATTCAAAATCCACCTAGTCCATATTTTCATTTCATGGCCACCTTGAGTCCATCCGACTCCTTATCCGCAGCTATGAATCACCTGAAAAATGTTAAAGGAAAAAGGTGAGTCAACAAGACCCAATGTGTAACCCTTTTTCCCGGTTTAATGCAACGTCATACACAAATCATAATTAATTTAATATGCACAAGTTTAATATGCACCCAACCTAACCATCCAAACACCTTTCTCTACCCGTGTGGTACCAAACCACCGGGTGGTGCTAAACCACCGGTGACATATAGTCACAAAATCCGTCATATTGTGGTGCCAAACCACCGTGACCCGAAGTCACAAATCAAATGATGGGGCCAACCCATCGTGTGATACCAAATCACCGGCGTCAATCCCGTATCTCAAAGTGGGGCCAACCCACGGTGGTGCTAAGCCACGAGGACGAGACGCTATGAGGTGCCAAACCTCCGGAGGTACCAAACCTCGGTGACCGTAGTCACAATGTGTTACCAAAACACCGGTGTCCGCCGACACGAATATCACTGCCCCCTCCACTCATAAAACCCACATTCAATCAATGATATTTAACAACAATCATGCCAACATGCTCATTTATAAACATACATAGGATGTATCAATAATCATTTATAAGCCACATATATCAAATGTGTCATGCTTCCCAAAAGCATCAAATAACAAATCATATTGTCAAGAACTTACCCGAAGCCTTGCTAAACCTTTATGGTATTAAACTCAAATCTACACAAATCCGATTAGCATACACATAATACTTTGCACGTTAATTAATTATAAGTGTGTATGTACACACCTGAAATTAATGAAAGCCTTAAATCCCGAAGAACCAAATCGGCTACCCACAATATCCTTGCCCTATATTCGGCCAAACACAAGATTAGTGCCATGGCCTATTCGGCCAAACCAAAAATTAATTGAAAAGGGTTCCTTGTGAACCCGAAACCTTACCCAAATGCCTTTGAATACTAGTCACACACTCCAAGCGCTTTTGCTTCCCTAAATCGGCAATCACATGTTAATAGCCTTCGGCTTAAACAAATACTAAAGAGATTAAACTACTAACACATTCTTACCACCACTTACCAACCAATCAATCAAAGGTGACGGCTTCACTAGATTGCTTCCAACACTTCGAAGGCCCTACAACAAACCGATTCCAAATCACGATTCACACTTGCAATCCAATACCGAAATCGGCTCTTACCCCTTTTTAGAAGTCGATTTGAGAACAAGAGAACCAAAGAAAAGGCATTCGGCCTTGGACACTCACCTTAGAATCGATTGGAGGAAAAAGTAGAAGAGGCACCCTTGCTAAAATATTCGGTCAAGGTTACACAAAATAGGAGAAGAAATTTCGGCACACCAAGGGAGTATATTCGGCTAATGGAGAAAGAAAATAATGGGACAAGAGGGATAGGAGTTTTGGCTAAGGGTTTGAGAAGAGAAAAGAAAGAAATAGATAGAAGATTAAGGTATAGGAGATTCGCCAAGGTTTTAGAAAAGAGAAGGATTTTGGTTTTGAGAGAATGAAAAAAAGAAAAACAAAAAGATGGAGACTAGAAAAATGCTAAGAAAAATCGGCTTCCCTCCCTATGCTTGCCGTCCACTCCTCTCCAAGGAATTCAAAATTTGGCAACTTCCCAAATTTACTCCAAGCCATTAATTTGAAATATTCCAATTTAATTAGAATAAATCACATCCCTAAATTTCCTCTTTGCCAACTTTTCAAGATTTAATCAAATAAAATCCATTTAAAGCCAAATAATATTCTCATACTTTCCTTATTATCCCAAAGTTTAAAATTGAGAATTTCCCTCCCCTTATTGCCGTCCAAAAAAATAAAAATAAAAAGGGAAAATTCGTGGCTCGAACATAGGTTCTCCCTTGCTCCTTGTGGCGTCAACTCTAGCACCTAAGTGGCCTCCCTTTTGCCATTTTTCCAAGGCATTTTTAATGATAATAATTCCTCATTTAACCTTGTAACTCCTACTTACTAAGGCTTCCTTCCTTTAAAGCTTCACAAATAAATTTTCTCCTAATCCGAGCCTACCCAAGACCCCTAATTAAGTCTTTATTCCACCATGAATAATGTCACCGCAATTCAACACAAGCAAAATAATTCAATCACAAATAGCCCCTATTTTAGGATGTTACAGTTCTACCCCCCTTAAAAATAATTTCGGCCTCGAAATTACCTGATCAGAAGAGGTGGGGTATCTGCCGCCGCATCACATCCTCGGGTTCCCACGTCCGCTCCCTCCGTACCATGGTTTCGCCATAGCACTTTCACCAAGGGTTCTGACTTCCTACGCAAAACCTTGACATCACGATCTAAGATCTGAACTGGCTCCTCCTCGAAAGATAAGTCTGAATTAACCTCAATCTCTGCCACAGGCACAACGTGCGATGGATCGGACCGATACCGTCTAAGCATCGACACATGGAAGACATCATGAATTTGTCTTAACTCTGCCGGAAACTCGAGTGATAAGCTACCGCCCCACTCGCTTCAACATTGAATATGGCCCAATAAACCTAGGGCTTAGCTTTCCTTTTCTTCCAAATCGCAACACCTTCTTCCAAGGCGACACCTTCAGAAAGACTTTATCTCCTACCTCGAATTCCATTTCCTTGCGCTTGAGATCGGCATAAGACTTTTGTCTATCTGATGCCTCCTTGAGACGAGTCCGAATTATCTTCACTTTATCTTCAGTTTCTGCTACCAATTCTGGACCCAAGACAAGTCGTTCTTTTAGTTCCGTCCAACACGTAGGAGTACGGCACTTCCGTCCATACAGTGCCTCGAATGGTGCCATCTGAATGCTCGCTTGATAACTATTGTTATAAGCGAACTCACATAACGGTAGATACTCTTCCCAACTACCACTGAAATCCAGAACGCAACCTCTCAACATATCTTCTAAGATCTGAATCACTCTCTCCGATTGTCCGTCAGTTTGCGGGTGAAAAGTTGTGCTGAAGTCCAATCTTGTCCCCAAAGCTTGATGCAAGGCTCTCCAAAACCTTGACGTAAACCTCGGATCCCTATCCGAGATAATCGATACTGGCACACCATGCAATCTTACTATCTCCACCACATACAACTTTGCTAGCCTCTGAAGGGAATAATCCATTCTTACCGGTATGAAATGCGCTGACTTAGTTAGTCGATCCACAATTACCCAAACCGAGTTCTTCTTGCTAGGCGTGAGGAGTAATCCACTGACAAAGTCCATAGTGATCCTCTCCCATTTCCACTGAGGAATCTTCACCGGTTGGAGTAACCCTGATGGCAACTGATGTTCAGCTTTCACTTGCTAACACGTCAGACACCTTCCCACGAATTCAGTTACCTCACGCTTCAACCTGTGCCACACGAATCAAGCTTCGCAAATCTCCATACATCTTGCTACCTCCCGATGCATAGCGTATGGGCTGCTATGTGCATCTTGGAGAATTCTTTGCCTCAACTCCACATCTTTCGGCATACAAGCTCGCCCTTGAAAACATAACACTCCCTCGCCAGACAAACTGTACCCTTCCAAACCACCGTCTTGAATTTGTAACCTCCTCGCATTCAAACTGTCATCCTCCAACTGCTTTTCCTTAATCTCCTCGATCCAAGTCGGCTTAACTTGCAGTTCTGCCAAAAGACTTCCATCGTCGTATAGACTGAGGTGAGCAAACATCGCTCTTAAGTCTGCATCACGACTTTTCGGGCTCAAGGCGTCAGCCACTACGTTAGCCTTACCCGGATGGTATTCAATTGAACAGTCGTAGTCCTTTAACAGTTCAATCCAACGACGCTGCCTCAAATTCAAATCCTTCTGAGTCAATAGATACCTTAAACTTTTGTGATCCGTGTAGACTATCGACTTCTCCCCATACAGGTAATGTCGCCATATTTTCAAAGCGAAAACTACTGCCGCTAACTCCAAGTCGTGTGTTGGATAGTTAACCTCATGCGGTCTTAGCTGACGGGACGCATAGGCCACTACCTTCCCTTCTTGCATCAATACACATCCCAAACCAGTATGGGATGCATCACAGTAAACCGTAAACAACTTTCCTGCCTCAGGTTGTACCAGAACCGGAGCTTCCGTCAGAATCTTCCTTAGCTTGTCAAAACTTTCTTGTTGCTTCTCCGACCATACAAATGGAACTCCCTTTCTTAACAACTTAGTCAACGGCGCTGCGATTAAAGAGAATCCTTCCACAAACCTCCGATAATATCCTGCCAAACCCAAAAAGCTTCGAATTTCTGCCACTGACCTAGGGGGTTTCCAATCCAACACCGCTTCCAGCTTGCGAGGATCTACTCTAATCCCTTCCGCTGACACCACATGACCTAAGAAAGCCACCTCTCTAAGCCAAAATTCACACTTACTGAATTTGGCATATAACTGCTTCTCTCTCAGTACTTGTAGAACTATACGCAAATGCATGTCATGCTCCTTCACCGTCTTTGAGTAAACCAATATGTCGTCTATAAACACCACGACAAATTGATCCAAGTACTGCTGAAACACTCTATTCATTAAGTCCATGAATGCTGCTGGTGCGTTAGTCAACCCAAAAGGCATCACCAAAAACTCGTAATGCCCATACCTTGTACGGAACACCGTCTTGTGCACATCAACCTCCTTCACCTTAAGTTGATGATATCCCGACCTAAGATCTATCTTCGAGAATACCGATGCACCCTTCAGTTGGTCAAACAAGTCATCAATCCGAGGCAACGGATACCTGTTCTTGATCGTTAACTTGTTCAATTGGCGGTAGTCGATACACATCCGCATTGAACCGTCCTTCTTCTTGACAAACAAAGACAAAGCTCCCTACGGAGATATACTTGGTCGAATAAACCCTCTATCCAAGAGCTCTGAATTTGAGCCTTCACTCCACCAATTCCTTTGGTGCCATTCGATGGAGGTGCTATAGACACAGTGCCGTTCCGGTAACAAGTCTATACTGAATTCAACTTCCCGATCCGAGGCGGACCGGAAGTTCTTCTGGGAACACATCAGCGAATTCCCCTACAGTTCGGACCTTCTCAACTGTTGACTCCTTAGCCTCCAAGGCACAAATTCGAACTAAAAACGCTTCACAGCCTTTCTTGACCATCTTCTCAGCCTTCAAAGCAGACACTACATTGGATAGGTAATCTCTTCTATTACCTATCATGACCAATTCACCACCTTCAGCTATCTTAAGAACCATGTGCTTAGCAGCGCAATCTAACCTTGCCTGATACTTAACCAACCAATCCATTCCAAGGATCAAATCGAACTCCCCAAACGGCAGTTCCATCGATCAACCACAAACACGACCCCCTTGGAGTTCTAGGGTACATCTCTATATAGCTTGTTAACAACTACGAGTGACCTAAAGGACTAATTACGCTCATCTCCCTAGAAAGCGATCCTCAAGTCTAAGTTCATAGTCTCTACCACACTACTAGCAATGTATGAATGCGTCGAACCCACATCAATCAAAGTAGTATATGGAACACCCAAGATTAAGAACGTACCGATTATAACGTCCGGTGCGTCACCTTCCTCTCGACGCCTCGCCGCATAGACTAGACCAGTGCCGCTTTGCTTCGTGTTGCCCGTACCTCTGCCCCTCAAATTCGACCTCGATTAGATCCATTTCCTCCTCTACTATTACCACGACCCTCCGTGGTGGTCCTACATTCCTAGCCCGAGCACGGTTCGACCCTCTCCGACCGATTCTTGGCTAACTTCCGAGGACAATCCCTTACGGTGGTCCAAAGACCCACATTCAAAGCAACCCTTCTCACCGGTCCAACAACCTCCCCAATGCGATTTGCCACAGCGATTACGGTGGCCGGTCTGCTCGTTTAGCGACCATGGGCCTTCCCCGCCGATTCGGCCCACTGCGCCGCCTCTTTTCTCGAACATTACCACCCGATCCGCACGACCCAAATCCTCTTTTACGCTTGTTCCTATCATAATTACGTCTCACGGACTCCTTGACCCCTTCGGCTACCTTAGCTTTTTCCACCAAGACAAAGAAACTCACACTCCTGCCGCAGAGCAATCAAGCAACCTTAACTCATCCCTAAGTCCGTCTTCAAAGCGGACACAACGATCATGCTCCGTGGACACTATACCCGAGCATAGCGGCTCAACCTCAAGAATTACGCTTCATACTCGACACGGACTTATTTCCTTGTACCAACCCTGAAAAAGCTTTTCTCTGTGCATCAATGTAGCTAGTGCCCACATACTTCTTCCGATAAGCGGCTTTGAAGTATTCCCAAGTAAGATCATCTGTCGTAGCACCATCTCGAACCGTGAGCCACCATCGATATGACTCATCCTTGAGAAGCGACACAGCTCCCTTCAGTTTCTCCTTATTCATCAGATCTATCTCATCCATGATTCTTTCGGTCGATTCCAAACAATACTCACCAGTGATGGGCGCTACACCGACACACCTCGAAAAATTCAGCTCCGTTAGCTCGAAGTCTCTCAGGTACCGACTTCCGAGCTCCTCCACCTCCACCCATTCCAGCTACTCTTTCTAGAACCCGCAGCATTGCTTGTGACACTGCATCATTACCCGTCTGATCCTGCTCATCAGCTCCGAAGGTTGGGGGTGGTGGTGGTGGTACCTCATTCCTGCATTCTGACCGACTGACAGCGAGTTACGACCGACGGTCAACCTACCCCCTTCCGCGTCCACGACAGCCCACGTCCTCTAAAGCTCATTCTAACTATCGCGCTTTAATCTGATTAGGAAATTTTTATGAATTAGTACATGTTTCACTTGGTTATCCGCGAAGAAATTTTATGAAAAGAATTTAATAGAGATTCTTTCGATCAATCAAAGTTTTAAGTCTTCTATCCTAATTTACATAGAAAAGTACATCCATTCCCTATACCTTTCATACCTATGCACTCTTCTAGCATTATTGTCTGCTTTCTATCCTGAGGTATTTTAGTCATTTTCCTCTGAGGATATTTTTGTAATAAACCAAGAAGAAATTTGAAAACTTTTATAAATTAAAACATTTTGTAATTTCTAAAACTGAGGAGTATTTTCGAGAAATTCTCAATTTGAAGATATAACAAAATTTTGAAAACCAGGGGTATTTTGGTAATTTTGGTAAACCGAGATTATTTGAAAATTTTTGAAGATAAATTTGTCCTACTATCTAAAAGAGATAATTTAGTTATTTTAAAACCGAAGTTTTCCTAAAAACATAGCTAGTCCCTTTCGGGTTTTATTTAGGGTGTTTAGCCTATGACCGAGTCCTCTTGGTTAGGGTGAACCGAAGCTACGCACCAGGTAGGAATCCCGCGAAGAGGAGGTGAGTCACGAGGACTGCTTAAATACCAAGCTCTTCCGGATCCAATCCTAGACATGCGCACTAAGGTTACCACACCCTAACTCGGCGACTTGGTCACGGGTTGGTTTTAATTAGGCCATTAAAGTCTTATGAGTTTTGTTGGGGTGGACTAGTCCTAAGGTTCAACACCTATCACACTAACTACGTTCCCTTCTTACCCTTCTATAATAATAATCCATACAAAAAGTTAGAGGTACTTACCTGGGCGGATCGGTGCCGGAAACTCGGTGCCATGCTTATTCAAAACCAAAATATTTCAAATAGACCTACCAAAACATTTTTGGGCCTTGGGCCCCACAGATAGAAACTTTGAACTGGCTCTGATACCAATTTGTAACACCCCAAACCCGGTCCAAACATTACGACCGAATTTGGTATGCCACGGAGAAAAGTTTTTGAAAATCCCTTTAAGCCGATTAAAATTTTTGATAAAAGATATTGCCTTGTTTTTAAAACGGTTGAGGTGTATAAAGAAATCATCACTTAGTGTTGTTTAGAAATATATTAAATCAGGTTGTTACAGATTCAAGTGTACCCGATGGCACAATAAAACATTTTACGTATTAATTTTTATAAAACATGTGTACCCATTTTAATATCATGAAGTAGTTTAAGCAAATTATCAAAACATGTAAAATATTCCAAGTGCAATATTAGGAGGCCTTATTACAACTTAAATAAAATAAACCCATAATAAAATAAAATAATTCAAAATCCACCTAGTCCATATTTTCATTTCATGGCCACCTTGAGTCCATCCGGCTCCTTATCCGCAGCTATGAATCACCTGAAAAATGTTAAAGGAAAAAGGTGAGTCATCAAGACCTAATGTGTAACCCTTTTTCCCGGTTTAATGCAACGTCATACACAAATCATAAATAATTTAATATGCACAAGTTTAATATGCACCCAACCTAACCATCCAAACACCTTTCTCTACCCCGTGGTACCAAACCACCGGTGGTGCCAAACCACCGGTGACATATAGTCACAAAATCATCATATTGTGGTGCCAAACCACTGTGACCCAAGTCACAAATCAAATGATGGGGCCAACCCATCGTGTGATACCAAATCACCGGCGCCAATCCCGTATCTCAAAGTGGGGCCAACCCACGGTGGTGCTAAGCCACGGGACGATACGCTATGAGGTGCCAAACCTCCGGAGGTACCAAACCTCTGGTGACCGTAGTCACAATGTGTTACCAAAACACCGGTGTCCGTCGACACGAATATCACTTTGCCCTCCACTCATAAAACCCACATTCAATCAATGATATTTAACAACAATCATGCCAACATGCTCATTTATAAACATACATAGGATGTATCAATAATCATTTATAAGCCACATATATCAAATGTGTCATGCTTCCCAAAAGCATCAAATAACAAATCATATTGTCAAGAACTTACCCAAGCCTTGCTAAACCTTTATGGTATTAAACTCAAATCTACACAAATCCGATTAGCATACACATAATACTTTGCACGTTAATTAATTATAAGTGTGTATGTACACACCAAATTAATGAAAGCCTTAAATCCCAAGAACCAAATCGGCTACCCACAATATCCTTGCCCTATATTCGGCCAAACACAAGATTAGTGCCATGGCCTATTCGGCCAAACCAAAAATTAATTGAAAAGGGTTCCTTGTGAACCCAAAACCTTACCCAAATGCCTTTGAATACTAGTCACACACTCCAAGCGCTTTGCTTCCCTAAATCGGCAATCACATGTTAATAGCCTTGGCTTAAACAAATACTAAAGAGATTAAACTACTAACACATTCTTACCACCACTTACCAACCAATCAATCAAAGGTGACGGCTTCACTAGATTGCTTCCAACACTTCAAGGCCCTACAACAAATCGATTCCAAATCGGTCGATTCACACTTGCAATCCAATACCAAATCGGCTCTTACCCCTTTAGAAGTCGACAAGAACAAGAGAACCAAAGAAAAGGCATTCGGCCTTGGACACTCACCTTAGAATCGATTGGAGGAAAAAGTAGAAGAGGCACCCTTGCTAAAATATTCGGTCAAGGTTACACAAAATAGGAGAAGAAATTTCGGCACACCAAGGGAGTATATTCGGCTAATGGAGAAAGAAAATAATGGGACAAGAGGGATAGGAGTTTCGGCTAAGGGTTTGAGAAGAGAAAAGAAAGAAATAGATAGAAGATTAAGGTATAGGAGATTCGCCAAGGTTTTAGAAAAAGAGAAGGATTTTGGTTTTGAGAGAATGAAAAAAAAAAGAAAAACAAAAAGATAGAGACTAGAAAAATGCTAAGAAAAATCGGCTTCCCTCCCTATGCTTGCCGTCCACTCCTCTCCAAGGAATTCAAAATTTGGCAACTTCCCAAATTTACTCCAAGCCATTAATTTGAAATATTCCAATTTAATTAGAATAAATCACATCCCTAAATTTCCTCTTTGCCAACTTTTCAAGATTTAATCAAATAAAATCCATTTAAAGCCAAATAATATTCTCATACTTTCCTTATTATCCCAAAGTTTAAAATTGAGAATTTCCCTCCCCTTATTACCGTCCAAAAAATAAAAATAAAAAAGGGAAAATTCGTGGCTCGAACATAGGTTCTCCCTTGCTCCTTGTGGCGTCAACTCTAGCACCTAAGTGGCCTCCCTTTTGCCATTTTTCCAAGGCATTTTTAATGATAATAATTCCTCATTTAACCTTGTAACTCCTACTTACTAAGGCTTCCTTCCTTTAAAGCTTCACAAATAAATTTTCTCCTAATCTGAGCCTACCCAAGACCCCTAATTAAGTCTTTATTCCACCATGAATAATGTCACCGCAATTCAACACAAGCAAAATAATTCAATCACAAATAGCCCCTATTTTAGGATGTTACATACAGGGTATCACCAGCTTAAGGTAAAGGAGGCCGACATTCATAAGACGGTGTTTCGCACTCGTTATGGGCACTACAAGTTCTTGGTAATGCCGTTTGGGTTGACCAATACGCCGGCAGCGTTCATGGACATGATGAATCGGGTGTTTCAGCCGTACTTGGACCGGTTCATCGTAGTGTTTATAGACGACATTTTGGTGTACTCGAAATCTGAGGAGGAGCATGATGCGCATCTACGAGTGGTTTTACAGATTCTGAGGGAGAAGCAACTATTCGTAAAGTTTAGTAAGTGCGAGTTCTGGCTTAAGGAAGTAACCTTCTTGGGTCATGTGGTGTCAGCTGAGGGGATTAGAGTGAACCCTCAGAAGATTGAGGCGGTATTGGACTGGAAACCACCTAAGTTAGTAGTAGAGATTCGGAGTTTTCTGGGTTTGGCAGGATATTACAGAAGATTTGTGGAAGGGTTTTCCTTGATTGCAGCGCCGTTGACCAAGTTGCTGAGAAAAGGGGTTCCATTTGTGTGGTCAGATAAGCAACAGGAAAGTTTTGACAAGTTAAAAAGGATTCTGACAGAAGCTCCGGTTTTGATTCAGCCTGAAATTGTGATGCGTCGCATACCGGATTGGGATGTGTGCTGATGCAAGAAGGGAAAGTAGTGGCTTATGCGTCTCGACAGTTGAGACCGCATGAAGCGAACTACTCGACACATGATCTGGAGTTGGCTGCAGTGGTTTTTGCCCTAAAAATTTGGAGGCATTACTTGTATGGGGAGAAGTCTATAGTCTACACGGATCACAAGAGTTTGAAGTATCTCTTGACTCAGAAGGAATTGAATTTGAGGCAGCGGAGGTGGATCGAGTTGTTGAAGGACTACGACTGCTCGATTGAATACCATCCGGGTAAGGCTAACGTAGTGGCTGACGTGTTGAGCTGCAAGGTGGTAGCGTACTTAAGAGCAATGTTTGCCCATCTTAGTCTGTATGATGACGGGAGCCTGTTAGCGGAATTGCAAGTGAAGCCGTCTTGGGTAAACCAGGTTAAGGAGAAATAGTTAGTGGATGAAGTCTTAAGTGCTCGGTGTTCACAAGTGCAGAATGGTGGATTGGAGGGGTATAGCTTAAGCATCGATGGAGTGTTATGTTTCCAAGGGAAAGTTTGTATGCCGAAGGACATTGAGTTAAGGCAGAGGATTCTTCAGGAAGCTCATAGCAGCCCATACGCTATGCATCCTGGAGGTAGCAAGATGTACCGAGATTTGCGGGAACAGTTCTAGTGGCCGGGTCTGAAGCGGGAAGTAACCGAATTTGTAAGCAAGTGTCTGACGTGTCAGCAAGTCAAAGCTAAACATCAGTTACCATCGGGTCTGTTGCAGTCGGTGAAGATTCCACAGTGGAAATGGGAAAGGATCACGATGGATTTCGTCAGTGGGCTACCTCTTACGCCTAGCAAGAAGGATTCGGTCTGGGTGATTGTTGATCGTCTGACAAAGTCTGCTCATTTTATACCGGTTCGGGTTGATTACTCACTCCAAAGGTTGGCTAAGTTGTATGTAGCGGAAATCGTGAGACTGCATGGAGTGCCGGTGTCAATTATCACAGATAGGGATCCTAGATTCACGTCAAGGTTTTGGAAAGCGTTGCATCAGGCGTTAGGTACAAGGTTGGACTTCAGCACGGCATTTCATCCGCAGTCAGATGGGCAGTCAGAAAGGGTGATCCAGATTTTAGAAGATATGTTGAGGGGTTGTGTGTTGGATTTCAGAGGTAGTTGGGAAGAATTTCTACCGCTGGCAGAGTTTGCGTACAATTATAGTTATCAGGAAAGCATCCAGATGGCACCATATGAAGCATTATATGGACGGAAGTGTCGTACCTCTATGTGTTGGATAGAACTGGGTGAGCGTCAGATGTTGGGTCCAGAGTTGGTTGCTGAAATAGAGGATAAAGTTAAGGTGATTCGAGCTCGTCTGAAGGAAGCTTCGGACAGGCAGAAATCTTATGCCGATCTCAAGCGGAAAGATATAGAGTTCGCAGTGGCTGACAAAGTATTCCTGAAGGTGTCGCTATGGAAAAAAGTGCTGAGATTTGGCCAGAAGGGCAAGCTGAGCCCTAGGTTTATCGGGCCTTATACGGTGTTGAAGCGTGTGGGACCAGTAGCTTATCAGCTCGAGCTACCATCAGAATTGAGTCAGATTCATAACGTGTTTCATGTCTCCATGCTTAGGCGCTATCGATCAGATCCGTCGCATGTTGTGCCAGTGGAGGAGATCGAGGTGAGTCCAGATTTGTCTTTTGAGGAAGAACCAGTGCAGATATTGGATCGGGATGTCAAAGTCTTACGTAGGAAATCGGTTCCTTTGGTGAAAATGTTATGCCGAAATCATGGAGCGGAAGAGGCCACGTGGGAACCAGAGGATGTGATGCGGCAGCAATACCCTCAACTCTTTTGACCAGGTAATTTCGAGGCCAAAATTATTTTTAAGGGGGGTAGAACTTTAACATCCTTAAATCGGGGTCTTTGCATTTATGTGTGTTTGCATGTGATGGTATGGTTGTTGAGCTAGTTTAGGGTGTTTTGGGGTCAAGGCATGAGCCAGGGGTAGGCCTGAGTCATAGAAAAAAATTTTGTTTTGGGCTTCTAAGAAGGGGGAGCTGAGTGAGTTAGGTGTTAAGGGAAATTACTGGTGTGTTTTGACACAAGAATCCCGATGGTAAAAAGTGGCAAGGAGGCGCCACTTAAGCACAAGGGGAGTGACGCCACATGCAAGTGGGAGAGCCTTGGTTGAGCTGCAGGAATTCCTTTCTCGCTTATTCTTTTTGACGCCAGGACTGGAGGAGATGTGCTCGGGATGGACTCACGGTGGATAGTCATGTTGAAAGAGTCAACAGATTCAAAGGAGTGGTGGGGAGAAATTGTAGGAGTTTGACTCATTCAAATCTGTTTGAATGAGTGGTCAGGAGAAAATTGAGGAGATGGACATCGGAGCTTAGAGTTGGCTGAAATCTGAACTCTGAAGGGGAGAGGAGCAATCGGTTTTGGGTGCTTTAGGGGGGGCCGAATATGCCTAGTGAGGTGTGAAAATTCGGCTAGTTGGGGGAGCACTTAGAGCCTTCTTTCTTAGTTTTTGTGTGCCGAAATCAAACCCCTCCCATTTGGTATTTGTTTCATTTTCTTCTTCTCTCTTATTTGGTCAAAACCGAATGCTCTCCTAAGCATTTCTCCTTTTCTTCTCTATTTTGTTGGTTAGCCGAACCAACCTTGCCTTTCATCCGTTTGTTGTGTTCCAATTGCCATTTCCTTCAAAAGCCGAAAACATCACTCCCTTTTCACTTTTGTTTTCATCTTCTTTCTTGAAACCCTCAATAGCTGAACCTCCTCAAAACCGAATCATACTTCTTCTCTTCTTCCATTAGAAACCATCACCCTCTCTCTCTCCCGATTTCTTCTTTTCTCTTCTTTTGGATCCATAGCCGAATCCTTTTAGCCTCAATCTTTGCCAAAACCTTTGTGTCTCATTTCTTATTTGTCTAAATCTTTGGCCGAATCTTTCTATCTCTACTCCCTTCCCTCTATCGTTTTCTTTAGGGAGAAAAGCCAGGATTTGGCATTTGTGTAATATCCCGGGTTAGGGGCTATTTTGTTGTTGCATGAAATTGCATGTGTTTAGTGTGCTGTGTTGCTATTTCGGTGTTTTAGGGGCTTAATTGTGGGCTAGGAGTGTGCCTGAGGGAATGGGAAAATTTTGGTTTTTGGGTGTTAAGTGAAGGGAGCTGAGGAAGCTGGGGTTTAAGAATTTTAATTGATGTTTTGTTGCACAAATAAGGAGCTAGCTTAGTGGCAAAGCATGCGTTACATGGGGAAGCTTGGTGTGGCGTCATCTACAAGGAGTGGAGGTCTAGTGTTCGAGCTGCAGAGTCCCCATTTTGGCTTCTTTTTTGGGACGGCATGGAGGAGAGGTAGAAGGCTAGTGAAATTCTACTTGGACTTGGTCTTCACTTTCAAATGTAAGGTGGAGAGCAAAATATGGAGGAGGACTTGGTCCACTCATTTGAAATGAGTGGTGGTGAGTGTGTTTGGGGATTATGGCCGAATTTGTGGGGGTGTTGGAGTGGGGGAAGTGGACGGCTTGGGTTGGTAGTGTGGTGTTGAGGTAGTGCCGAAATTTCCTTGCCAACTTAGTGCTTTTTCGGTCACTTTTTGGGTGTCAAACAAGTTCTCTTTTTGTCAAAAGCAACCGAGTTCCAAGAGGGTTTCTCACTCTTTTCTTCTTGGAAAACCGAAAGTTCAAGCTCTCATGTGCCGGTTGTTTTGCCTTTTGAGTTGGTGTGGCGAAAGTTCTCAAGTATCTTCACTTCCCTTTCTTCTTCAAATTGTGTAAACCAAAAATAGTCCTCTTTTCCTCTCATATTTTCTTTTCTTTTGCTTTTGAAATCACCTTAGCCGAAACTATATCCACCAAAACACCTTCTCAAAACCGAAAGTACCTCCATTCCATCCACTTCTCTTCTTCTCAACTCTTGCCGAAACTCTGCTTCCATTTCATATTATCTTTTCTCTCAAAACCGAAAAGCATCTACCTTATTTTCATTTTCTTTCTTCTTTTCAAAAAAATCTTGGCCAAATCTTTGTTGGTGTTGGGGTTTTGCTTCAATCGTTTGGGTGTTGGTAAGCCCTTGGCCGAATGGTCATTTAGTTTCTTTCTTTCTCTTAATCGATTTGAGTTGTTTAAGAGTTGTATATGACAACTATTGATGGGTGTTATTCTCCTTTGTTAAAACCGATTGCTTGTTAGGGCATTCGGGATTTTGAAGCCACCAAGTGAGGCCTTTACAGTTAGAGACGGTTGGTAGCGCGTGGTAAGTGGCTATGTTATTATTGGGTTATTTATCGATTTAGTGCGATTAAGTCAAGGATGACAATGGATTAACTGTTCTTCTTTTAAGGTGTAGCCGATTGCTAAAGGAGAACCACTGCTTGGTTCAGGTTTGGTAGGAAACCAGATCATCTTCAAGGTAAGGGATTGAAATTAACCCCTTTGGGTTTATCTGTCTTTGGCCGAATGGTCTTAGTGCCTAATCCTGTGTTGGCCGATTGTTTTAGAAGCAAGTCACTCGGGAGATTTAGATCGTTTCGTTGGGATTTTAGACTCGAATTACCAGGTGTGTAAACTAACACACTTCCGTTTAGTAATATGATTGATAACCTGTGTGATAATTAATGAAACAGTGATGATTGATATGATACCCTAATGGGTATGATCTTGGACTCGGGTAAGTCAGTATTGTTATTGTTATGAGTTTACTAATGATCTATATGATACCATGGCTATGGATATATGTGACATGGGATATGAGGTTAGGCATACTAGCATGATATGCATGATTTGTATGATATGCATGATTACATGAGTATGGTATGTTGATGGGTGATATGAGTGGAGGGAGCAAAGATATTTTGTCTTTGCGAGCACCAGTGTTTTGGTAACACACTTTGTGACTTTGGGTCACCAGAGGTTTGGCACCTCCAGGGTTTGGCACCTCATTGCGACTCGTCCCCGTGGTTAACACCACCGTGGGTTGGCCCCACATAAGATATGGGATCGTCGCTAGTGATTGGGTATCACACGATGGGTTGGCCCCATCATCCTATTATTGTGACTACGGTCACCAAAGTGGTTTGGTACCACATTTGTGTCTTTGGGACACCGGAGGTTGGGCACCTCATTGCGACTTGTCCTCGTGGTTTGACACCACCGTGGGTTGGCCCCACATGAGATATGGGATCGTCGCTAGTGATTGGGTATCACACGATGGGTTGGCCCCATCATTCGATTATTGTGACTACGGTCACCAGTGGTTTGGTACCACATTTGTGTCTTTGGGACACTAGAGGTTGGGCACCTCATTGCGACTTGTCCTCGTGGTTTGACACCACCGCGGGGTTGGCCCCACATGAGATATGGGATCGTCTCGCTAGTGATTGGGTATCACACGCGATGGGTTGGCCCCATCATTGGATTTGTGACTTCGGTCACCAATGCTTTGGTAGCACAAACGTGTCTTTGGGACACCAAAGGTGGTTTGGCACCACATTGATGGATATCGTGTCTTTGGGACACCAAAGTGTTTTGGTAACACATTGTGACTATATGTCACCGGTGGTTTGGCACCACCAAAGGTTTGGTACCACACGGGGTAGAAAAGGCGTCTGGATGGTTAGGATCGGGTTGCATTAATTATGTTGCTATGTATGATGTGTGTTAGCATGTTGTGTTATCGGGAGCGGGATTTATACATCGAGTCATTCGACTCACCCTCTCCTTTGACATTTCAGGTGACCCGTAGACGCGGACATGGAGCCTGGTGGACTCGGGTGCACATGCCATGCTTTAATAAAAGTTTTGCTCGGACTATTCACTTTGGGTACTTTAGCTTATTTATTTTTATTTGAGATTTAATTTGGATTTGTAAAGGCCGTTAAATTATGTTTTATGATGGTTGTGTTTTAATTAGATTCTCAACCTGCTTAACAAATAACTTGGTATGAAATGTTACTAAAAATTTGGTAAGATAATGTTTTTAAAACTATAACGCAATGTGTTTTAAACTATACCATCGGGTATCTCACTATGTTTTGCTATAAAGTAAACTCAAGTGATTTTCAAACCAAACTCGATATTCTACTAAGTCAAAAATGTTTCAAAATAGCACTAAGAAACTATTGGAAATGCTAAATGAAATCAACTCGTTTTAACTACATACTTTGGATAAGTTTTCAAAATCTAATCAAACAGGCCTACCCCAATTTTCTTCAAGTTCACTATGTTTTCACCCCGCTTTTAAACGTAAAATCTTACCTCTCAAAAACGTTTTCCCCCGTAACATACCAGATTCGGACGTGGTGTCCTGTCCGGGTTTGGGGTGTTACAATTTGTGTGGGTAGTGCTTTAGCCGAATACCCTTGGTTCTCATAGTCGTTTCTTCGGTTTTTGTAGCAGCAGATCGTCATCATCCATCCACTCCCAATCGGTTTCGTTAAGTGTTGTGGGGGGGACTTGTCTTCGCGTTGCTTCGGCTTTTGGCTTGGTGATTGAAAGGTGTTGAGGTAAGGGGCGATCATCTTCTTACGTTATTTCTTTCGGGATTTCATGACCAAAGCCGAATGGCTATTTGTTAATGGTGATGTGTTTGGCCGAATATAGGAAGGGGGTGACGCATACGTTTGGATTCTCGGGACTTGCTCGATTCGTAGTTTAGATCTTGATCTTGAGATCTGTCGATCTAGGTAAGGGATCTGTTCCTTCGGGTTAAATCTCCATTCTTAGTTATTCTCTATGTTAATCTGATTTAGTGACCAAAGGTTTTATGGACCCTAATGCTAGCCAAACGTTAGGAGGGGTTGGATCTGAGACCCCAGCCCCTAAGTTCAAGAAGAGGGCTGTGTCGGTGGTACGCGATTGGCCACCTGGGTGTGGGCCGGCATTTGAGCAAAGCAGTAGACAGATAGCGGTAGTGTCGATTAACGGCATGTGTCGACGTGAGAGCGTCAGACTACGGTAATCGTGTGTGTAACTCTTACACACTTCATTAGTTAATATGTTTATCATGTATGTTGTCAAAAGCCGATTTCTGTGTAGAGAAACCGTTATGTTACTCTTGTGGGTAAGAGCGAGGACTCCGGGTAAGTCCACTATTGATTGATTAACGATAAATGCCTCTACAACATTTGCATATGCCATGCCACGTGATGTTAGTATGTTAAGCATGTTTGTTATGCCATGAAAAGTATGTTCATAAAGTTGGGTATGAAGAGAGGAGGGGGAAGGCATGATTCTAGACTATCACCAGTGGTTTTGACCACACAGTGGGTTGGCCCCGCTTTCTATATTATTATGACTAGTCTCAGTGGTTTTGACCACCAGTGGTTTTGACCACATATTTCCATCTTTGTGACTTGTCCCAGTGGTTTGGTACCACGGTGGGTTGGCCCCACATGACGATATACGGGATTATCACCGGTGGTTTTGACCACAATGTGGGTTGGCCCCACACATACTATCTGTGACTACGGTCACCGGTGGTTTTGACCACATATATTTATATATTATTTGTGACTACGGTCATCAGTGGTTTTGATCCCCAGTGGTTTGGTACCACACAGGGTAGGTACAGGAGTTCGGATGGTTAGGTTGTGGGTTGCATGACTTGCATATTGGCTTATGAAATTGCGTAAGGGCACTGATATTATTGGGATAGGGATTTATACACTGAGTCTCGGTGACTCACCCCTTCCTTTACATTTTGCAGATGAATCATAGATCTCGGATGCGGAGCCGGGGCGGACTCGAGGTGGCCATGCACAATATTTCGGGTTTTTGTTTTTAACTATCATTTCGGTTTTTACTTTGCTTTAAATTTGGTTTTGGGTTGTAATAAGGCCACTAACTTTTATTTTGGGGCTTATTTATCTGCTTTGAATTTACATTATATTTTGCTTAAGTTAAACAAACGGCATGCCTAATAAATCTATTAATGAATGTTTTCTAAACTTTTACAAAGTATCGGATTTTCCAAAACTTCACCATCGGGTAACGACAAACAAGTAGTAACAACAAGCTAACTCAATTTTACAGAAACTAAGTTTACTTTAAGACTAAATACTAAAAGCGGTTTTTTTAGCTTTATTACTCAAACTGGTTCGGCTTTTCATAAAATCATAAGTTTTCCTGAAATGAGAGACGACAACTTGTTTTCAACAATGTTTCTTCACAAAATTTAATCAACCACTTGTTTTCTTTAATAATGGTTTTCCTGTGACATGCTGAATTCGGTCGTAGCGTGTTGACCGAGTTTGGGGTGTTACACTAGAAATCCATCCTCTACACACCAACCCGTACCAACCATCACACCTTGGGGATTTCTACAATCAACCCTCCAACCGCTACACACCATATCGACAAATCGTGGCCGCTGTCTTAAAGACCGATCATCAGTGACCTATGTGGCAAAGCCACCGATCGCCATGCGACCTTAATAATACATCGTAGCATTTCGACACCGAGTCACTTCATTCATAAATCACGATCACTATGTGACCTATGTGGCAAAGCCACCGATCGCTATGCGACCTTCTTCCCCTTCATCATATCAATCCCATCCCATGCATACATACATGCGAGAATCGAATACGATATACTACCTAAAAGTTCACAGCCTATCACATACATCGATACACATAGAGAAGTTTCTATGATTACGTACCTTTCATCCCTTGCCTACCCTTTTTGGGTAATCCGACTATCTATACAGCCTTTCTCCGGCTTTTAGTCCATAACATTTATTTAGTACATATTACTATACAGCCTTTTTCCGGCTTTTAGCCCATAACATATATTTAGTACAGATTAACTAGTGTGTTAGAGATCTACACACTGATTCATCATTAGAACGAGACCCTCTAAGTCGACGCTATCCGTAGCCAACACCACCGCTTATCCGCCTTGAAATCCCGAAAAGTGATATGAGATTCAGAACTAGTGTTTCCAGCTTTTTAGATCTAAGAAATCTTACTAGAGAAGATTCGGCTACTCCCAGAGGATTCTGGCTTTTTGCGAAAAATCAGGAAGAGAAGATGATTCGAAGAAATCTATAGAGATTCGGCTTTTAGAAGAAAGAAGAGAAAAGAATAATGGAGTTTTCGGCTTTCGGCTTTTTAGAAGAAAGAAGAGAAGAGAATAATGGAGTTTTCGGCTTTTAGAAGAAAGAAGAGAAAGGAATAATGGAGTTTTCGGCTTTCGGCTTTTAGAAGAAAGAAGAGACTAATGGATTTTTCGGCTTTTAGAAGAAAGAAGAGAATAATGGAGTTTTCGGCTTTTAGGAGAAAGAAGAGAAAAGAATAATGGGGTTTTCGGCTTTTAGAAGAAAGAAGAGAAAGAAAAGGTAGAAACCCTAAATGCCGAAAAATAAAGAAGAGAACCCTCCCTATTTATAGAAATTTCGACACTTACCTATGAAAAACCGAAAGTGCCCTTCCTGATAACTAAAAATTAATCAAATAAAAAGGGAAAATTCGGCACCCCCTTTGCCATAAAGAAACTGATTTCTTCACTTCTCTAGGTGATGGAATTTCGGCCAACTCCTAGCCTTGTAGATAGCTCCTATCTTTTCTCCTCTTTTTTTTCTTCCAGATTATCAACTATATTATCTACATTATCTCATTCACATAAATCCTCCTATTTTTGAGCTTTGTTGCCGTCCACTCTACCTAACCCTAATGCCGAAATTTAGCTAACTTAAATTAAAAGAGTTGGGCTCCATGTAACTTAAATTTGGGCCCCTTACTACCTTGTGTGGCGTCACCTCCTTGCTCCCTAAGTGGCGCCACTGACCACTGGGCCACAAGCCCATTTTGATATTTTAAACTCAGATACCACCTTTTAAACCCTATAGTGCCCAAACAAAAATTTAACTAAGGCTTCAGCCCAATCCTGAGCCCAATTTGGACCCCTAATGCTCAAATTAACTCATTACACACATTCACCTATTAAATGCATAGGCCCAAAAATTCAGGATGTTACACAAGCCTTAATTTTTATTCCGTCCTACTGGTTTTATTCTTAACTTGCGGGGCAGTAATGGCTACGAAGGAGAACGACCAGATTATTAAGGAAAATAATTGTGAAACTAAAATGGGTTTGCCATGTGTTCTAGAAGCTTTCACCGCTATTTTCCAGATAGGGAGTATTTCTAACAAGTGTTGCCGTGAAATTGTTGTGTTGGGAAAAGTTTGCCACTCAGCATTAGTAAAAAGGACCCTTGAAAATCCTCTTTTCAAAGACCTAAACCCATCGACAATTATAGCGAAGAGCATTAATACATGGAATAATTGCCTTGCATTGATCGATTCACCATCTCCGTCTGCTTAAGGATATAGTATTGCTTAAGCTAACAAACGGTTACAAGACGTAACGGGCCCAAAATGTAACACCCCAAACCCGGCCCATGAGTCATGACCGGATCTGGTATGTCACGGAGTAAAATAATTTGGACCAATTTGAAAGTTTGGTGAAAATTTGATAAAATTTGGCTAAGGTTTTAAAACGGTGTTGGAAAACTCAATTGGGCTTTTATAAACATGGTTGGGTTGATGAACCATTTGAAATTGTCTGATTATTTAAAATTTAAGGAACTTTCAAAATCATGATTGACGTGGTGAATTTTGTTACCCGATGGTAACTTCTTTGAAAACTCGTAAAAGTTATTAAGTTAGAAAAGTTACTTTTAACCGGTTCAATTAATTTTTATAAGATTCCATTTGAAATAACATAAGTAAAGTAAAGCAATAAAATAAACATCCAAGAATTAGCGGCCTTATTACAACCCAAATAAAAAGACTTTAAAAAAAATAAATAAGATTAACTTAAACAAAGTAATTTCAGATCCACTGATAAGCATGGCCGCCTCGAGTCCTCTCCGGCTCCATCTCCGCGTTCTACTCATCTGTAAAATGGTAAAGGAAGGGGGTGAGTCACCAAGACTCAGTGTGTAAATCTCCCACCCGGAAAATACATCTCATACACAATTCATTACTAAACATGCTCATACAACCCAACTAGCCATCCATACTCCTTTTCTACCCCGTGTGGTCAAAACCACTGATGACTTAAAGTCACAATTTAAATGATGGGGCCAACCCATCGTGTGGTCAAAACCACTGATGACCATAGGTCACGTAATATCAAATGTGGTCAAAACCACTGGTGGTACCAAACCACTGGGACTTAGTCGCAAATAATCAATCGTTGTGGTCAAAACCACTGATGACCATAGGTCACAATAATCTGATGGGGCCAACCCATCTTGTGGTCAAAACCACCGACGACATACCCATAGTTCATCCCCCTCCTCTCATCAATCCCACCATCACATGCTTATACAACAAATTGCATATATCATGTCATAGTATTAAACATCATGTGATGGCATGCAAACATATATCAAAAATCACAAGTTAGGGGACTTACCCGGAATCCATGTTTAAGCCCACAAGCATATCATGGATCACTACCAAAATGCCCCTAGTGGCAAAATTACGAAAATGCCCTTGGTTTCTAAAATTTCTGTATTACCCCGATTTCAACAAAATTCTTTTACTTTGCAAAAGTATCCAAAAACTTGTATTTCAAAATAATATCCTGACTTTGGAAATTTACAAAATTACCCCTGATTGACAAAATTACCGAAATACCCCTGGTTTCCAAAATTCTGCCGTACCTTTAATTTGGCAAATTTTCAGAAATACCCTCCAATTTTGGGAATTTTAAAATGTCTTGATTTATTAAAAGCTCTCAAAATTTCTTTTATTACAAAAGTACCCTGTAAGAAAATGATGAAAATACCCATGGGATAGAAATGATCAGAAATGCCCAAAGTGGTGAAGTGAATGTTGTGGATGAATGTGAATGTGATTCTCTGAATTAGAATAGTAAACTTGAACTGAAACTTTGTTCGATCGAAAGAACCACTTCTAGAAATTCTTTTCATAAAATTATTCGCGGTTAAACAGTGAAACAAATACTAATGCATAAAACTTGTTAATCAGATTAAATCGCGACGTTAGAAATGAGTTCTAGGGGATGTGTTAGATTTGTTAAGATCAGAGTGCGCAGCATAAGCGTAGTGCGGTGAGTTAGGATGTACGATTATTCGGTAGTAAGTAATTTCGAGGACTAAAATTATTTTTAAGGAGGGTAGAATCAGTAACATCCTAGATTAGGGGTTATGCGTTTGGAGCATAACCCAAGTGCTAGTGGGTTTTAAGGGTATTTGGAGATGTTTTAAGAGTTTTTAGAACTTTAGAATGAGGGTGAAAGCTTTGGAAAAATTTTGGATTTTAGTGTAAAAAGAGGAAATTAGGCTGAGGAGGCCTTAAGAATAATTTGTGGGCGTTTTGGGTCATGAAAGGGGGCTTGGTAAAGTGGCTTAAGGACGCCACTTAAGGCCTGGGAATGACGCCAACAAGGGTCTGGAGTTCGAGTCTTGAGGATGGCATGGGAGTATTTTATTTTTCCTTTTTGCGTTAGGAAGGGAAGCTGGGCCAGGGAGGTCTTAAGGGAAGTTATAGGCACTTTTGGACATAACACAAGCCTTGGTAAAGTGGCTTCCATGCGCCACTTAAGGGTGTTGGCACGAAGGTCTCAGGTTCGAAACGCAAGGGACGCAAGGAGTTTTATTTTTTGGGCTTTGGCGTTGAAGGAGTAAGGGCCAGGAAGAAGGCTTATAATTAAAAGGTGAGGGCTTTATGTCATGACAGTCCAAAGGGAAGAGTGGCTTAAGGCGTGAAAAGCGGGGTCGCTTGCTTGAGGTCATCGTTCGAGCCAAAGATAGCAAAGCCAGCTTGGTCTTTAATTTCTTTTCTTTTGTCAAGTGCATGGGTGGAAATTGGCATGAATGTGGACTCTTTAAATTGATAAAAATAAGGTTTTATTTTTGCAAAAATTCGGCTGGAAGGGGGATTATTAGTAGTTTAATTGTTATTAATTGTTGAAGGTGAATAAAGGATTAAATGTAGGATAATTCGCTTTGTTTTGTGATAAATAAAAGCTGGAATTTATCACCTAAAAGGAAGGGATTGGCCAGCATTGGGACTCCTTGGGGGTTGTTCAAAATTGATTTTTGTACAAAGAAGAAGTGCCCAAAATTCCAGCAACTATTTCTTCTTCTTTTCCTCTCGCTGCTGCCGATTTCCCTAGGAAATCCTTCAAAATTTTCCAGCATCTTCCTCTTTTACTTAGCCAAAAATCACCATTGATTTCCCCTACATAATTTCTTTTTCTTTTCTTCCTCCATTAGCCGAACCCCTACCATCTTGCTGCCGAAATTCCCTTAGACAAACTGCCCAAAATTATTCAAAATTCCAGCATCTCTTTAGCCGAATCTACTCCTCCCTATTTGCTGTAGTTTTGGCCGAACATCAAAGAAAAGGGTGCTCTCTTCTTCCACAATCAGTTTAGGAGGAAGGTGTGGCCGATTGTCGGGGGGTGAACCATCGCTTGGCTCGAGATTTGGTAGGAAACCAAATCATTTGTAAGGACTCATGGGCCGGGTTTGGGGTGTTACACAAAATTATTTTTTGTCTTTATTTTTGATATTGTTCCGAATGCTTCCTTAAAATGTGTCATGAGATTTAAGACCAGTGAAATTATATTTAGTTGTAAGAAATTTAAATGGTTCTAGAGATGCCATTACTTAATACACTATGATTTTATACAGGCCATTATTTTTAATTTTATAGCATTGGAACTCGATAACCATCTCAAATCGAGCACTAGGTATTGTTTCACATTGGTTAAATTGACACAAATATAATTATTAAAAACCTTAAGATCGTTTCAATAATGTGAAATTGGAATGTTCTAGCGTGGTGTGAAATTGAAACAATCTCGATTCCTTGAAAGTCATTATCCAACTTAAACTCACATTGCCTTTAAGGAAAAAAAACCTTGACTTCTCGAAGTTCTGAAAAGACACATGTCGTGCCAGGAAATATCCTCCATGGGACATGCACTATAATTTGTAATAGTTCCTTGCCTATGGACTCCTTTGTTTCATTTTCCATTTTCACTCCTTCGATACTAATCTGTTAGTTTTGGCCTCTTTATTTTTCGTAGAGGAGAGGTAATCTTGAAATCATCGTTGAAAGTGATGTAACGCTTCAAAGTCTTAACTTGATTTTCTTATTCTTCTTTGTTTAGATTACTTTTTTTTAACAATATCGTGAATGAAACTCCAAATATGTCGGTGACGTACGTCCCACATTCTCCCTATTAAAAAAGGTTCAATTTATATAAAAACTAAATCCTATCCATTATTTGGGCAATACCTACAAGAGTTACAGAAATGTAACTTCATTTGTTATTTCCAATATAACACTCTAAGAGAAATTTTTATTTTCCAAGTTCCATTACTTATTCCACTAAAAGCGTCCATTCATATTTCAGTAAAATTGGGTCGGAACGCTTACACTTAAAAAGTTAACGTAGAACGAAGAATACAATAACAGAATTGGAGGCCCACGATAAAGACATAAATCGGCTTAATTTCAGAACGGGAAATATTTTTGATTTATTAATTTTGAATTTCAATCATTTAGTTGCCATTTTCCATTTTACTAATATGATAAGTGTGATAAAAACTTTTTAACAACAACAAGGTTATAAGAATTTACACTTCGCATAATTATTTGTACAATCGTAGCATACATATCAACGGTAAAGGAATCGGTATAGCTCATTCAATTTTGAGATACACGTGAATTTTTAACGATCAACATAGCAAGTGCATACACAACTTAAAAATATTAGAAAAATAGGACGACACACATAACGAATATGTGTGCCTGTAATGCAAGTGTACTATATCTCACATTGCTTTTTCCATATGTTATTATCGTCCTGGTGTTTGGTTTGGAGTGGACGTAATAGTTCAATCCCAGTTTCAACGCAGAAACCCATGTACGACATAATCATCTTTATTGAACCTTATTTTCGTGATCCGTTTAATGCCATTTAAGAATTATAAAGGGAAGTATAAATGTGTGTCTTTGAATTAATATTTAGATTTGTATTAATTAAAGTTAATGCTAATTAAACTAAAATATTAAAGTTTTCTTTTATTGTAACGTATTCTAGTCCAATGTGGTTATAACACTTCCTATAAATGCCAGTTTTTTTCCTTGCGAATCTTGTTCGAAATTAATTTTACGAACCAAATTTAACTAGTAACATCAGAGTCACGCAAGATGGCAAGCCTTAATGTTTATTCCGTCCCATCGTTGGTTTTATTGTTAACTTGCATGGGCGATAATGGCTACGAAGGAGAACGACCAGATTATTAAGGAAAATAATTGTGAAACTAAAATGGGTTTGCCATGTGTTCTAGAAGCTTTCACCGCTATTTTCCAGATAGGGAGTATTTCTAACAAGTGTTACCGTGAACTTGTTGTGTTGGGAAAACTTTGCCACTCAAAGATTAGTAAAAAGGACCCTTGAAAATCCTCTATTCAAAGACCTAAACCCATCGACAATTATAGCGAAGAGCATTAATACATGGAATAATTGCCTTGCATTGATCGATTCACCATCTCCGTTTGCTTAAGGATATAGTATTGATTAAGCTAACAAACGATTACAAGACGTAACGGGCCAAAAATTATTTTTGTCCGTATTTTTATATTGTTCCAATGCCTCCTTAAAATGTGTCATGAGATTTAAGCCCGATGAAATTATATTTAGTTGTACGAAGATTAAATGGTTCTAGAGATGCCATTACTTAATACACTATGACTTTATATACAGGCCATTATTTTTAATTTTATAGCATTGGAACTCGATAACCATCTCAAATCGAGCAATAGGTATTGTTTCACATTGGTTAAATTGACACAAATATAATTATTAAAAACATTAAGATCGTTTCAATAATGTGAAATTGGAATGTTCTAGCGTGGTGTGAAATTGAAACAATCTCGATTCCTTGAAAGCCACTATCCAATTTAAACTCACATTGCCTTTAAGGAAAAAAAACCTTGACTTCTCGAAGTTCTGAAAAGACACATATCGTGCCAGGAAATATCCTCCATGGGACATGCACTATAATTTGTAATAGTTCCTTGCCTATGGACTCCTTTGTTTCATTTTCCATTTTCACTCCTTCGATACTAATCTGTTAGTTTTGGCCTCTTTATTTTTCGTTGAGGAGAGGTAATCTTGAAATCATCGTCGAAAGTGATGTAACGCTTCAAAGTCTTAACTTGATTTTCTTATTCTTCTTTGTTTAGATTACTTTTTTTTAACAATATCGAGAATGAAACTCCAAATATGTCGGTGACGTACGTCCCACATTCTCCCTATTAAAAAAGGTTCAATTTATATAAAAACTAAATCCTATCCATTATTTGGGCAATACCTACGAGGGTTACAGAAATGTAACTTCATTTGTTATTTCCAATTTAACTCTCTAAGAGAAATTTTCATTTTCCAAGTTCCATTACTTATTCCACTAAAAGCTTCCATTCATATTTCAAGAAAATTGGGTGGGCGCTTACACTTAAAAAGTTAACGTAGAACGAAGAATACAATAACAGAATTGGAGTCCCACGATAAAGACATACATCGGCTTAATTTCAGAACGGGAAATATTTTTGATTGTAACACCCCAAACCCGGCCTAAACGTTACGACCGAATCTGGCATGTCACATGAAAGGAATGTCTAAAAACTGTGCATTCGTTAAAAAGCTCATATTCTTTATAGTTGTGGTGAGAAATCGAGTTTAAGTAATTTTGAATAAGAAATGGTTTATTATCATTTTAGGAAAATCCCATATTGATCATTTAATAACAAGCAATAAACAAATTGAAAGCTGAAACCAAATAAAATACCCAATGCCTTATTACATAACAAAAACTCAAATAAAAATAAGTCCAAATAAAAGAAACGAATTTACGAGTGAACATATGTATGGCCTCCACGAGTCCACCTCAGCTCCCAAATCCGCGATCTAATGATTACCTGCAAAATTTAACTAAGGGGTGAGTCATCGAGACTCAGTGTGTAAATCCCCATCCAACAGGCCCTTATACAATTTCATATGAAAATATGCATATCATACACCCAAACCTAGCCATCCAATGCTCCTTTCTCTACCCCGTGTGGTACCAAACCACCGGTGGTGCCAAACCACCGTGACCCAAAGTCACGATATCCATAATTGTGGTGCCAAACCACTGGTGACCCAAAGTCACGAATATTCCAATGATGGGGCCAACCCATCGTGTGATACCAAATCACTAGCAGACGATCCCATATCTCAAAGTGGGGCCAACCCACGGTGGTGTTAACCACGGGGACGAGTCGCAATGAGGTGCCAAACCTCCGTGTCCCAAAGACACAAATGTGATACCAAATCACCGGTGACCGAAGTCACAAATCGATGATGGGGCCAACCCATCGCGTGATACCAAATCACTAGCGAGACGATCCCATATCTCAAAGTGGGGCCAACCCACGGTGGTGTTAACCACGGGACGAGTCGCAATGAGGTGCCAAACCTCTCGGTGTCCCAAAGACACAAATGTGATACCAAATCACCGGTGACCGAAGTCACAAAATCAATCTGTGGTACCAAACCACCGGAGGTGCCAAACCTCTGTGTCCCAAAGACACAAAGTGTCCCAAAGACACGGATATCATATTCCCCCTCCTCTCATCATACCCATGCAATATGACATAATAATTGTGTATGCAGTATGTCATGTATGCTAGACATATATCAAATATAAGTATAACATGAATTACCATCATAATCAGATAGACATAAAACAACATAATCACCCTAATCAACCTCTAAGGGTATAACCGTAATTTTACCTACCAAGGGCATTTTCGTAACTTACCCACCAAGGGTATATCGGTAATTTACCCACCAAGGGCATATCGGTAATTTACCCTTCAGGGATATTTCAGTAATTTACCCACTAAGGGTATTTCAGTAATTTCGTACCTGTAATGGCCTTTCCAAAGGCCCAGTGTCGCCCCGAGTGACCCAACTACCATTTCTGGTCGAAATTGACTATTGGGCCTAAAGCCCAATTTCGGCCCATTCGGGCCCACACGCTCGTGTGGCCCACCTAACACAAATCTAGCCACGTATATGAGATTCACCTAGTCTAGTTCACTATATACTACACCATCATACATTTTACTATATTGGGCCCACAGGCCCATTGGGCCCCCTTCGGCCCATCGCGCCCAAGCACTGACCCACAAGAATACTACATCGATGGCCTCAACTATCGCGTCGAAGCCCCACACGCAGCGCCGCACGCTCGTGTAACTACTATTGCCGTGACCGCACTTCTTGCATTTGCCGCTCTACAACTAGAGTAGAGAGAGTTACACACCGATAGGACTCTGTGTTAATCCGCCGCCTCGACCACTCATGTGCCCAAACGCCTTCCAAGGTGTGTCAACCCTCCTCCCGGAATGCTCTTTATATAGCTAGCTCTTCACCTTCCTTCTTTGTATCTTTCCGATGTGGGATCCCTTCGCGTGAGAGTTTAAATTCAATCAAACTCTTCCCGTCCAGACATCGCAAAATAAATACTCCCTTGCTTCTCATGAGATTCGAACCCGTGCTCCCTTGCAACATAATCCACGCTTTGCTAGCCACTTGGCCACAAGCTCCTCTTGTGTCTTAAACCATGCGCAATTAAATATAAATCTATAGCCAAATTCTGAGGTCCAAGTAAAAAGAAAACCAAAATGCAAAAGCCAAGACTTGAACCTTGGACCTCCTTCCTTCCTTATGGCGTCATCCCCTTGTTCCTTAAGTGGCGTCACTTTGCCACTACACCACACACTCCACTTGTGTCATTTTTCCCCACATTTTATTCTTAAGGCCTACCTGCCAACTTCCAGGGTTTTTTTTCACCTAAAACCAAAATTTCCCCAAAGCTAATATTTGATCCCGGGACTTCATAGAAGCCCTCTAACCTTCCAAAATAACTTACCTAATAAGTCTAACTTGCATTAATGCCGTTCTCAAAAATTTTAAATCAAGGCCCATTGGGCCCAATCCTACTAGGCCCAATTTCGGGATGTTACATTGATTTATTAATTTTGAATTTCAATCATTTAGTTTCCATTTTCCATTTTACTAATATGATAAGTGTGATAAAAACTTTTTAACAACAACAAGGTTATAAGAATTTACGCTTCGCATAATTATTTGTACACTGTAGCACATACATATCACTGGTAAAGGAATCTGGTATAGCTCATTCAATTTTGAGATACACGTGAATTTTTAACGATCAACATAGCAAGTGCATACACAACTTAAAAATATTAGAAAAATAGGACGACACACATAACGAATATGTGTGCCTTTAATGCAAGTGTACTATATCTCACATTGCTTTTTCCATATGTTATTATCGTCCCGGTGTTTGGTTTGGAGTGGGCGTAATAGTTCAATCCCGATTTCAAACGCGAAAACCCATATGCGACATAATCATCTTTATTGAACCTTATTTTAGTGATCCGTTTAATGCCATTTAAGAATTATAAAGGGAAGTATAAATGTGTGTCTTTGAATTAATATTTAGATTTGTATTAATTAAAGTTAATGCTAATTAAACTGAAATATTAAAGTTTTCTTTTATTGTAACGTATTCTAGTCCAATGTGGTTATAACACTTCCTATAAATGCCGCTTTTTCCTTGCGAATCTTGTTCAAATTAATTTTACGAACCAAATTTAACTAGTAACATCAGTCGCGCAAAGATGGCAAGCCTTAATGTTTATTCCGTCCCATCGTTTTATTGTTAACTTGCGGGGCGTGAATGGCTACTGAAGGAGAACGACCAGATTATTAAGGAAAATAATTGTGAAACTAAAATGGGTTTGCCATGTGTTCTAGAAGCTTTCACCGCTATTTTCCGGATAGGGAGTATTTCTAACAAGTGTTGCCGTGAACTTGTTGTGTTGGGAAAACTTTGCCACTCAAAGATTAGTAAAAAGGACCCTTGAAAATCCTCTATTCAAAGACCTAAACCCATCGACAATTATAGCGAAGAGCATTAATACATGGAATAATTGCCTTGCATTGATCGATTCACCATCTCCGTCTGCTTAAGGATATAGTATTGCTTAAGCTAACAAACGGTTACAAGACGTAACGGGCCAAAAATTATTTTTGTCTGTATTTTTATATTGTTCGAATGCCTCCTTAAAATGTGTCATGAGATTTAAGCCCAAAGTGAAATTATATTTAGTTGTACACGAATATTAAATGGTTCTAGAGATGCCATTACTTAATACACTATGACTTTATACGAGCCATTATTTTTAATTTTATAGCATTGGAACTCGATAACCATCTCAAATCGAGCAATAGGTATTGTTTCACATTGGTTAAATTGACACAAATATAATTATTAAAAACATTAAGATCGTTTCAATAATGTGAAATTGGAATGTTCTAGCGTGGTGTGAAATTGAAACAATCTCGATTCCTTGAAAGCCACTATCCAATTTAAACTCACATTGCCTTTAAGGAAAAAACCTTGACTTCTCGAAGTTCAAAAGACACATATCGTGCAGAAATATCCTCCATGGGACATGCACTATAATTTGTAATAGTTCCTTGCCTATGGACTCCTTTGTTTCATTTTCCATTTTCACTCCTTCGATACTAATCATTAGTTTTGGCCTCTTTATTTTTCGTTGAGGAGAGGTAATCTTGAAATCATCGTCGAAAGTGATGTAACGCTTCAAAGTCTTAACTTGATTTTCTTATTCTTCTTTGTTTAGATTACTTTTTTTAACAATATCGAGAATGAAACTCCAAATATGTCGGTGACGTCGTCCCACATTCTCCCTATTAAAAAGGTTCAATTTATATAAAAACTAAATCCTATCCATTATTTGGGCAATACCTACGAGGGTTACAAAATGTAACTTCATTTGTTATTTCCAATTTAACTCTCTAAGAGAAATTTTCATTTTCCAAGTTCCATTACTTATTCCACTAAAAGCTTCCATTCATATTTCAAGAAAATTGGGTGGAACGCTTACACTTAAAAAGTTAACGTAGAACGAAGAATACAATAACAGAATGGAGTCCCACGATAAAGACATACATCGGCTTAATTTGAACGGGAAATATTTTTGATTTATTAATTTTGAATTTCAATCATTTAGTTTCCATTTTCCATTTTACTAATATGATAAGTGTGATAAAACTTTTTAACAACAACAAGGTTATAAGAATTTACGCTTCGCATAATTATTTGTACAATCGTAGCACATACATATCATCGTAAAGGAATCGGTATAGCTCATTCAATTTTGAGATACACGTGAATTTTTAACGATCAACATAGCAAGTGCATACACAACTTAAAAATATTAGAAAAATAGGGCGACACACATAACGAATATGTGTGCCTTTAATGCAAGTGTACTATATCTCACATTGCTTTTTCCATATGTTATTATCGTCCCGGTGTTTGGTTTGGAGTGGGCGTAATAGTTCAATCCCGGTTTTCAACGCGAAACCCATGTACGACATAATCATCTTTATTGAACCTTATTTTCGTGATCCGTTTAATGCCATTTAAGAATTATAAAGGGAAGTATAAATGTGTGTCTTTGAATTAATATTTAGATTTGTATTAATTAAAGTTAATGCTAATTAAACTGAAATATTAAAGTTTTCTTTTATTGTAACGTATTCTAGTCCAATGTGGTTATAACACTTCCTATAAATGCCAGTTTTTTTCCTTGCGAATCTTGTTCAAAATTAATTTCTGAACCAAATTTAACTAGTAACATCAGTCGCGCGATGGCAAGCCTTAATGTTTATTCCGTCCCATCTGGTTTTATTGTTAACTTGCGGGCGAGAATGGCTACCAAGGAGAAACGACCAGATTATTAAGGAAAATAATTGTGAAACTAAAATGGGTTTGCCATGTGTTCTAGAAGCTTTCACCGCTATTTTCCAGATAGGGAGTATTTCTAACAAGTGTTGCCGTGAACTTGTTGTGTTGGGAAAACTTTGCCACTCAGCATTAGTAAAAAGGACCCTTGAAAATCCTCTATTCAAAGACCTAAACCCATCGACAATTATAGCGAAGAGCATTAATACATGGAATAATTGCCTTGCATTGATCGATTCACCATCTCCGTCTGCTTAAGGATATAGTATTGCTTAAGCTAACAAACGGTTACAAGACGTAACGGGCCAAAAATTATTTTTTGTCTGTATTTTTTATATTGTTCCGAATGCCTCCTTAAAATGTGTCATGAGATTTAAGCCCAGTGAAATTATATTTAGTTGTACGAAGATTAAATGGTTCTAGAGATGCCATTACTTAATACACTATGACTTTAGACAGGCCATTATTTTTAATTTTATAGCATTGGAACTCGATAACCATCTCAAATCGAGCAATAGGTATTGTTTCACATTGGTTAAATTGACACAAATATAATTGATAAAAACATTAAGATCGTTTCAATAATGTGAAATTGGAATGTTCTAGCGTGGTGTGAAATTGAAACAATCTCGATTCCTTGAAAGCCACTATCCAATTTAAACTCACATTGCCTTTAAGGAAAAAAAACCTTGACTTCTCGAAGTTCTGAAAAGACACATATCGTGCCAGGAAATATCCTCCATGGGACATGCACTATAATTTGTAATAGTTCCTTGCCTATGGACTCCTTTGTTTCATTTTCCATTTTCACTCCTTCGATACTAATCATTAGTTTTGGCCTCTTTATTTTTCGTTGAGGAGAGGTAATCTTGAAATCATCGTCGAAAGTGATGTAACGCTTCAAAGTCTTAACTTGATTTTCTTATTCTTCTTTGTTTAGATTACTTTTTTTAACAATATCGAGAATGAAACTCCAAATATGTCGGTGACGTCACGTCCACATTCTCCCTATTAAAAAGGTTCAATTTATATAAAAACTAAATCCTATCCATTATTTGGGCAATACCTACGAGGGTTACGTAAATGTAACTTCATTTGTTATTTCCAATTTAACTCTCTAAGAGAAATTTTCATTTTCCAAGTTCCATTACTTATTCCACTAAAAGCTTCCATTCATATTTCAAGAAATTGGGTCGGCACGCTTACACTTAAAAAGTTAACGTAGAAACGAAGAATACAATAACGAATTTGAGTCCCACGATAAAGACATACATCGGCTTAATTTGAGCGGGAAATATTTTTGATTTATTAATTTTGAATTTCAATCATTTAGTTTCCATTTTCCATTTTACTAATATGATAAGTGTGATAAAAACTTTTAACAACAACAAGGTTATAAGAATTTACGCTTCGCATAATTATTTGTACAATCATAGCACATACATATCATCGTAAAGGAATCGTATAGCTCATTCAATTTTGAGATACACGTGAATTTTTAACGATCAACATAGCAAGTGCATACACAACTTAAAAATATTAGAAAAATAGGACGACACACATAACGAATATGTGTGCCTTTAATGCAAGTGTACTATATCTCACATTGCTTTTTCCATATGTTATTATCGTCCCGGTGTTTGGTTTGGAGTGGGCGTAATAGTTCAATCCCGTTTCAACGCAGAAAACCCATGTACGACATAATCATCTTTATTGAACCTTATTTTCGTGATCCGTTTAATGCCATTTAAGAATTATAAAGGGAAGTATAAATGTGTGTCTTTGAATTAATATTTAGATTTGTATTAATTAAAGTTAATGCTAATTAAACTGAAATATTAAAGTTTTCTTTTATTGTAACGTATTCTAGTCCAATGTGGTTATAACACTTCCTATAAATGCCGCTTTTTTCCTTGCGAATCTTGTTCGAAATTAATTTTACGAACCAAATTTAACTAGTAACATCAGAGTCGCGCAGTATGGCAAGCCTTAATGTTTATTCCGTCCTACTGGTTTTATTGTTAACTTGCGGGGCAGTAATGGCTACGAAGGAGAACGACCAGATTATTAAGGAAAATAATTGTGAAACTAAAATGGGTTTGCCATGTGTTCCAGAAGCTTTCACCGCTACTTTCCAGATAGGGAGTATTTCTAACAAGTGTTGCCGTGAACTTGTTGTGTTGGGAAAACTTTGCCACTCAAAGCATTAGTAAAAGGACCCTTGAAAATCCTCTATTCAAAGACCTAAACCCATCGACAATTATAGCGAAGAGCATTAATACATGGAATAATTGCCTTGCATTGATCGATTCACCATCTCCGTCTCGCTTAAGGATATAGTATTGCTTAAGCTAACAAACGGTTACAAGACGTAACGGGCCCAAAATTATTTTTGTCTTTATTTTTATATTGTTCCAATGCTTCCTTAAAATGTGTCATGAGATTTAAGCCCAGTGAAATTATATTTAGTTGTACGAAGATTAAATGGTTCTAGAGATGCCATTACTTAATACACTATGATTTTATACAGGCCATTATTTTTAATTTTATAGCATTGGAACTCGATAACCATCTCAAATCGAGCAATAGGTATTGTTTCACATTGGTTAAATTGACACAAATATAATTATTAAAAACATTAAGATCGTTTCAATAATGTGAAATTGGAATGTTCTAGCGTGGTGTGAAATTGAAACAATCTCGATTCCTTGAAAGTCACTATCCAATTTAAACTCACATTGCCTTTAAGGAAAAAAAACCTTGACTTCTCGAAGTTCTGAAAAGACACATATCGTGCCAGGAAATATCCTCCATGGGACATGCACTATAATTTGTAATAGTTCCTTGCCTATGGACTCCTTTGTTTCATTTTCCATTTTCACTCCTTCGATACTAATGCTAGTTTTGGCCTCTTTATTTTTCGTTGAGGAGAGGTAATCTTGAAATCATCGTCGAAAGTGATGTAACGCTTCAAAGTCTTAACTTGATTTTCTTATTCTTCTTTGTTTAGATTACTTTTTTTAACAATATCGAGAATGAAACTCCAAATTTGCTCGGTGACGTCGTCGTCCCACATTCTCCTATTAAAAAGGTTCAATTTATATAAAAACTAAATCCTATCCATTATTTGGGCAATACCTACGAGGGTTACTGAAATGTAACTTCATTTGTTATTTCCAATTTAACTCTCTAAGAGAAATTTTCATTTTCCAAGTTCCATTACTTATTCCACTAAAAGCTTCCATTCATATTTCAATGAAATTGGGTGGAACGCTTACACTTAAAAAGTTAACGTAGAACGAAGAATACAATAATGTAATTGGAGTCCCACGATAAAGACATACATCGGCTTAATTTCAGAACGGGAAATATTTTTGATTTATTAATTTTGAATTTCAATCATTTAGTTTCCATTTTCCATTTTACTAATATGATAAGTGTGATAAAAACTTTTTAACAACAACAAGGTTATAAGAATTTACGCTTCGCATAATTATTTGTACACTGTAGCACATACATATCACTGGTAAAGGAATCTGGTATAGCTCATTCAATTTTGAGATACACGTGAATTTTTAACGATCAACATAGCAAGTGCATACACAACTTAAAAATATTAGAAAAATAGGACGACACACATAACGAATATGTGTGCCTTTAATGCAAGTGTACTATATCTCACATTGCTTTTTCCATATGTTATTATCGTCCTGGTGTTTGGTTTGGAGTGGACGTAATAGTTCAATCCCAGTTTCAACGCAGAAACCCATGTACGACATAATCATCTTTATTGAACCTTATTTTCGTGATCCGTTTAATGCCATTTAAGAATTATAAAGGGAAGTATAAATGTGTGTCTTTGAATTAATATTTAGATTTGTATTAATTAAAGTTAATGCTAATTAAACCAAATATTAAAGTTTTCTTTTATTGTAACGTATTCTAGTCCAATGTGGTTATAACACTTCCTATAAATGCCGCTTTTTTCCTTGCGAATCTTGTTCAAATTAATTTTACTGAACCAAATTTAACTAGTAACATCAGTCGTCGCGCAAAGATGGCAAGCCTTAATGTTTATTCCGTCCTACTGGTTTTATTGTTAACTTGCGGGGCAGTAATGGCTACGAAGGAGAACGACCAGATTATTAAGGAAAATAATTGTGAAACTAAAATGGGTTTGCCATGTGTTCTAGAAGCTTTCACCGCTATTTTCCAAATAGGGAGTATTTCTAACAAGTGTTGCCGTGAACTTGTTGTGTTGGGAAAACTTTGCCACTCAGCATTAGTAAAAAGGACCCTTGAAAATCCTCTATTCAAAGACCTAAACCCATCGACAATTATAGCGAAGAGCATTAATACATGGAATAATTGCCTTGCATTGATCGATTCACCATCTCCGTCTGCTTAAGGATATAGTATTGCTTAAGCTAACAAACGGTTACAAGACGTAACGGGCCAAAAATTATTTTTTGTCTTTATTTTTTATATTGTTCTGAATGCTTCCTTAAAATGTGTCATGAGATTTAAGCCCAGTGAAATTATATTTAGTTGTACGAAGATTAAAGGGTTCTAGAGATGCCATTACTTAATACACTATGATTTTATACAGGCCATTATTTTTAATTTTATAGCATTGGAACTCGATAACCATCTCAAATCGAGCAATAGGTATTGTTTCACATTGGTTAAATTGACACAAATATAATTATTAAAAACATTAAGATCGTTTCAATAATGTGAAATTGGAATGTTCTAGCGTGGTGTGAAATTGAAACAATCTCGATTCCTTGAAAGTCACTATCCAATTTAAACTCACATTGCCTTTAAGGAAAAAAAACCTTGACTTCTCGAAGTTTTGAAAAGACACATATCGTGTCGGAAATATCCTCCATGGGACATGCACTATAATTTGTAATAGTTCCTTGCCTATGGACTCCTTTGTTTCATTTTCCATTTTCACTCCTTCGATACTAATCATTAGTTTTGGCCTCTTTATTTTTCGTTGAGGAGAGGTAATCTTGAAATCATCGTCGAAAGTGATGTAACGCTTCAAAGTCTTAACTTGATTTTCTTATTCTTCTTTGTTTAGATTACTTTTTTTAACAATATCGAGAATGAAACTCCAAATATGTCGGTGACGTCGTCCCACATTCTCCCTATTAAAAAGGTTCAATTTATATAAAAACTAAATCCTATCCATTATTTGGGCAATACCTACGAGGTTACTGAAATGTAACTTCATTTGTTATTTCAATTTAACTCTCTAAGAGAAATTTTCATTTTCCAAGTTCCATTACTTATTCCACTAAAAGCTTCCATTCATATTTCAAAAAATTGGGTCGAACGCTTACACTTAAAAAGTTAACGTAGAACGAAGAATACAATAACAGTAATTGGAGTCCCACGATAAAGACATACATCGGCTTAATTTCGAATGGGAAATATTTTTGATTTATTAATTTTGAATTTCAATCATTTAGTTTCCATTTTCCATTTTACTAATATGATAAGTGTGATAAAAACTTTTTAACAACAACAAGGTTATAAGAATTTACGCTTCGCATAATTATTTGTACACTGTAGCACATACATATCACTGGTAAAGGAATCTGGTATAGCTCATTCAATTTTGAGATACACGTGAATTTTTAACGATCAACATAGCAAGTGCATACACAACTTAAAAATATTAGAAAAATAGGACGACACACATAACGAATATGTGTGCCTTTAATGCAAGTGTACTATATCTCACATTGCTTTTTCCATATGTTATTATCGTCCTGGTGTTTGGTTTGGAGTGGACGTAATAGTTCAATCCCGCCAACGCAGAAACCCATGTACGACATAATCATCTTTATTGAACCTTATTTTCGTGATCCGTTTAATGCCATTTAAGAATTATAAAGGGAAGTATAAATGTGTGTCTTTGAATTAATATTTAGATTTGTATTAATTAAAGTTAATGCTAATTAAACTGAAATATTAAAGTTTTCTTTTATTGTAACGTATTCTAGTCCAATGTGGTTATAACACTTCCTATAAATGCCGCTTTTTTCCTTGCGAATCTTGTTCGAAATTAATTTTACTGAACCAAATTTAACTAGTAACATCAGTCGTCGCGCAAAGATGGCAAGCCTTAATGTTTATTCCGTCCCATCTTTGGTTTTATTGTTAACTTGCGGGCGATGAATGGCTACTGAAGGAGAACGACCAGAGTTATTAAGGAAAATAATTGTGAAACTAAAATGGGTTTGCCATGTGTTCTAGAAGCTTTCACCGCTATTTTCCAGATAGGAGTATTTCTAACAAGTGTTGCCGTGAACTTGTTGTGTTGGGAAAACTTTGCCACTCAAAGATTAGTAAAAAGGACCCTTGAAAATCCTCTATTCAAAGACCTAAACCCATCGACAATTATAGCGAAGAGCATTAATACATGGAATAATTGCCTTGCATTGATCGATTCACCATCTCCGTCTGCTTAAGGATATAGTATTGCTTAAGCTAACAAACGGTTACAAGACGTAACGGGCCCAAAATTATTTTTTGTCTTTATTTTTGATATTGTTCCGAATGCTTCCTTAAAATGTGTCATGAGATTTAAGCCCAGTGAAATTATATTTAGTTGTACGAAAATTAAATGGTTCTAGAGATGCCATTACTTAATACACTATGATTTTATACTGAGCCATTATTTTTAATTTTATAGCATTGGAACTCGATAACCATCTCAAATCGAGCACTAGGTATTGTTTCACATTGGTTAAATTGACACAAATATAATTATTAAAAACATTAAGATCGTTTCAATAATGTGAAATTGGAATGTTCTAGCGTGGTGTGAAATTGAAACAATCTCGATTCCTTGAAAGTCACTATCCAATTTAAACTCACATTGCCTTTAAGGAAAAAAACCTTGACTTCTCGAAGTTACGAAAAGACACATATCGTGCCAGAAATATCCTCCATGGGACATGCACTATAATTTGTAATAGTTCCTTGCCTATGGACTCCTTTGTTTCATTTTCCATTTTCACTCCTTCGATACTAATCATAGTTTTGGCCTCTTTATTTTTCGTTGAGGAGAGGTAATCTTGAAATCATCGTCGAAAGTGATGTAACGCTTCAAAGTCTTAACTTGATTTTCTTATTCTTCTTTGTTTAGATTACTTTTTTAACAATATCGAGAATGAAACTCCAAATGTGTCGGTGACGTCGTCCCCACATTCTCCCTATTAAAAAGGTTCAATTTATATAAAAACTAAATCCTATCCATTATTTGGGCAATACCTACGAGGGTTACGTAAATGTAACTTCATTTGTTATTTCCAATTTAACTCTCTAAGAGAAATTTTCATTTTCCAAGTTCCATTACTTATTCCACTAAAAGCTTCCACTCATATTTCAAGAAAATTGGGTGGAACGCTTACACTTAAAAAGTTAACGTAGAACGAAGAATACAATAATGTAATTGGAGTCCCACGATAAAGACATACATCGGCTTAATTTCGAACGGGAAATATTTTTGATTTATTAATTTTGAATTTCAATCATTTAGTTTCCATTTTCCATTTTACTAATATGATAAGTGTGATAAAAAATTTTTAACAACAACAAGGTTATAAGAATTTACGCTTCGCATAATTATTTGTACACTGTAGCACATACATATCACTGGTAAAGGAATCTGGTATAGCTCATTCAATTTTGAGATACTGTAACAACCCAAACCCGGCCCAAACATTACGATCGAATTTGATTTGTTACGGAGAAAAACCTTTTGAACACCATTTTAAAACCAATTTAAGTTTTGTTGAAAACTTCTCGTTTTTGGTTATCTTGCCGAAACTATACTTAGATTTAATTTGGAAATTCAATTGAGTCTGGTTATTATACAAATTTCGAATGTGCCCGATGGCACGATAAAACATTTTCGTGTTAATTTAAGAAAACATGTGATTTTAATTTAATTTTAATAATATAGTTTAAATAAAGTGTCCAACATATGAGAAATAACAAAAGTAAAGTTTATGGAGGCCTTATTACAACCAAAATAAAAATAACCCAATAATAAAATAAAATAGCTAAGTTTAAAGTTCAGTTTATGCAAGTCCACTTTGCATGGCCACCTCGAGTCCAACCGGCTCCTCAACCGCCATCTACGAGTCACTGAAAAATGTTAAAGGAGAAGGTGAGTCACCAAGACTCGATGTAACCCTTCCCCGCTTTTAAAACGTTTCCATACACAACATATAACAATTAATATGCGTAGATATTATGCGCCAAACCCTAGCCAACCAAACGCCTTTATCTACCCCATGTGGTACCAAACCATCGGTGACCGTAGTCACAATGTGTTACCAAAACACCGGTGGTGCCAAACCACTCGGTGACATATAGTCACGATGTGTTACCAAAACACCGGTGTCCGTAGACACAAATCGAGTGATGGGGCCAACCCATCGTGTGATACCAAATCACCGCGACGATCCCATATCTCAAGTGGGGCCAACCCACGGTGGTGTTAACCACAGGGACGAGTCGCTATGAGGTACCAAACCTCTGGAGGTACCAAACCTCTGGTGACAATAGTCATAGTGTGTTACCAAAACACTTGGTGCTCGTCAGCACGAAATATCACTGCCCCCTCCACTCAGTCAATCCCACATCACTCACATAAATATATGTTACATGCCATCATATGTATAAATCAATACATCATGCTTCCCAAAAGCATTTATAATAATTCACATTAACAGGTACTTACCTGAATTGCCATCTATACCGATATGGTATATCATCCAATGCTACATAAATCAAGTAAGCATTTACAATATTCAACACATTTAATAAGTTATAGTGTGTATGTACACACCTGTCACCCTTGGATGCTCTAAATCCGAAAAAGAAGGGTCGATCACCCTAGATCTACTGATCCCTATATTCGGCCAAATACCCAGGTTAGTACTATGGCCTAATCGGCCAACCAATTAATTTGAGAGGGTTCCTTGTGAACCCGAATCCTTACCTTCACACTTTTGGATACTAATCGCAATACTTGATTCCCGAATCTGCTCGTCAATCACCATTGATTAGTAAGTAAAACTAATAGCCTTCGGCTTTTAATCGAATTGTTATAATAAAGAAATTGATCTTACCACCACTTACCGAAATCGAATGCTAGAGATCAGGGCCTAGTCGACTGCTTTCATTCCCCTGAGCACCTAGAAGAATCGTTCACTACTCGATTAGAAGCCTTATAACCATTGCCAAATCGGCACCTCCTTGTAAAAGAAATCGACAGAAAAAAGAAGGAAAAGGGGAGATAGACATTCGACCATTACTTACCTTGATCCAAATCGATTAACAAAGGAGATGCAGGAAGATACTATGCTCAATATTCGCCAACAGAGAGGTAAAGAGAAGATGATGGGATTATGGCAAAAGGGAAACAAAAGATTGAGGTTTTGGAATTTTGAACACGTTTGTAAAAGAAACGAAAATAGCAAGGTTGCTTTCTAGGAATTCGGCTATGTGCGGATGAAGGAAAGGAAAATAAGGTGTTAGGTATGTGCCTTAAATAGGATTCGGCCCCTCTAGTAGCCTCTTGCCGTCCACTTCTCCTTGCTCAAGGAGTTCAACTCCTAGCCAACTCCTAGTTTTTCTCTTGGCCACTCATTTGATTTAATTCAAACGATTTGAATTAATAAATAATAATCTCCTAATAATCCATATAATAACCTCATTTATCTCCCATTATTCTTGAAATTAAACAAATAAAAATCTAATTTTAAATGCTCATATTATCTCTTATTAATAATAATAAAAGAGTTTAAAGGGAGGAAGACTCTCCCACTTGTGCCGTCCAAACATAGTGCAAAAAGAAAGGGAATTTTGTGACTCGAACCCAGGATCCCCCTTGCTTGATGTGGCGTCACATGTTAGCTCTTAAGTGGGCTTACTTTGCCACTTATTCTAGGCTCATCTTATGTCCAAATTATCCCCATTTATTCTTATAACCCCACTTGTTAAGGCTCCCTACCTCAAAGCTTGAAAATAATATTTTTCCCACTACTCGAGCTTACTAAAAATCCATAATTAAGCCTTAACATTCCATAAATAATATCACACCGAGTTCATAATAAGAAAAATAATTAAATTCCAAATAACCCCATATTTGGGATGTTACGTTTCTACCCCCTTAAAATAAATTTCGTCCTCGAAATTCCTTGGTCAAAAGAGATGGGGGTATTGCTGCCGCATCACCTCCTCGGGCTCCCACGTAGCTTCTTCCACTCCGTGGTTCCGCCATATCACTTTCACTAAAGGCACTGCCTTCCTACGTAGAACCTTCACATCTCGGTCTACAATCTGAACCGGTTCCTCTTCGAATGATAAATCTGAATTCACCTCAATCTCTGCTACTGGCACGACGTGCGAAGGATCTGACCGATACCGTCTCAGCATTGACACATGAAATACGTCATGAATCTGATTCAGTTCTGCCGGCAGCTCTAGCTGATAAGCGACCGGTCCCACTCGCTTTACCACTGTATATGGCCCGATGAACCTTTGAGACGAGACCGAATCACCTTGACTTTGTCTTCCGTCTCGGTTACCAATTCTGGACCCAGAACTTGTCGTTCTCCCAACTCCGTCCAACATGTAGGAGTACGGCATTTTCGTCCATATAGGGCCTCGTATGGAGCCATTTGAATACTCGCTTGATAACTATTGTTATAAGCAAATTTCGCTAATGGTAGGTACTCTTCCCAACTACCACTAAAATCCAAGACACAACCTCTTAACATGTCTTCTAAAATCAGATCACCCTTTCCGATCGTCCGTGATCGTGGATGGAAAGCCGTCTTCAAATCTAACCGTGTACCCAAAGCTTGATGCAACGCTTTCGAACCTCGACGTGAATCGGGATCCCTATCCGAGATAATCGATCATCGGCACACCATGCAACCTCACTATTTCACCCACATACAGACTTCGCTAGCTTCGGAGTGAGTAATCCATTCTCACCGGCATGAAGTGAGCTGATTTAGTCAAGCGATCCACAATTACCCAAATCGCATCCTTCTTGGCGGGCGTAAGGGTAGCCCACTAACAAAATCCATGGTGATCCTCTCCCATTTCCATTGAGGATCTTTATTGGTTGAAGTAGTCCCGATGGTAATCGATGTTCACCTTAACTTGCGGGCATGTCGACACTTTCCTACGAACTCCGTTATCTCACGCTTCAACCCCGCCACTGTAATCTGCTTTTCGCAAATCTCCATACATTTTGTCGCCCCGTGATGCATAGCGTATGGGCCGCTATGTGCATCTTGGAGAATTTTTCGCCTTAATTCTCAGATCCCTTGGCATACAAGCTCGCCCTTGAAAACATAGCACTCCATCCCTAGACAGACTGTACCCTTCCAAACCACCATCCTGAACTTGTACCCTCTTAGCGCTCAAGCCTTCATCCCCTAACTGCTTTTCCTTAATCTCCTCAATCCATGTTGGCTTTACTTGAAGTTCCGCCAAAAGACTCCCATCATCATATAGACTCAACCGAGCGAACATTGCTCTTAAGTCCGTCACCACCTTCCGGCTCAATGCGTCAGCTACCACATTAGCCTTACCCGGATGGTACTCGATTGTACAATCGTAATCCTTTAGTAGTTCAATCCACCGACGCCGCCTCGTATCAGATCCTTTTGAGTCGAAAGATACCTCAAGCTTTTGTGATCCGTGTAGACTATCGACTTCTCCCCATACGGTAATGTCTCCATATCTTGAGCGAAGACGATCGCCGCTAACTCCAAGTCGTCGCGTTGGGTAGTTAACCTCATGCGGTCTTAATCGACGGGATGCATAGGCTACTACCTTCCCATCTCGCATCAACACACATCCCAAACCGGTGTGAGATGCATCACAATAGATCAGAATAACTTTCTCGCTTCAGTCGTACCAAACCTGAGCTTAGTCAAAAATTTTCCTTAGTTTATCAAAGCTTCCTTGTTGCTTCTCCGTCCATACAAATGGAACACCTTTCCTTAGTAACTTAGTTAACAAATACGCGCTATTAGAGAGAATCCTTCCACGAATCTCCGATAATACCCTGCTAAACCCAGAAAACTTCGTATTTCAGCCACCGACCTAGGTGGTTTCCAATCCAATACTGCTTTAATCTTGCGAGGGTCTACTCTAATTCCTTCAGCTGATACTACATGCCCTAAGAAAGCCACTTCCCTAAGCCAAAATTCGCACTTACTGAATTTGGCATATAACTGCTTCTCCCTCAATACTTGCAGAACTATCCGTAAATGCTTGTCATGCTCCTCCTCTGTCTTTGAATAAACCAATATGTCGTCTATGAACACCACGACGAATTGGTCCAAGTACTGCTGAAATACCCTATTCATCAAGTGGGCCTGCTTCTAGTGTGGCCCGAAAACGCCTTTATCTACCCCATGTGGTACCTCCAGAGGTTTGGTACCTCATAGCGACTCGTCCCTGTGGTTAACACCACCGTGGGTTGGCCCCACTTGAGATATGGGATCGTCTGCCAGTGATTTGGTATCACACGATGGGTTGGCCCCATCACCCGATTTGTGTCTACGGACACCAGTGTTTTGGTAACACATCGTGACTATATGTCACCAGTGGTTTGGCACCACCAGTGTTTTGGTAACACATTGTGACTACGGTCACCAGTGGTTTGGTACCACATGGGGTAGATAAAGGCATTTGGTTGGCTAGGTTGGGGCACATAATATTCTGCATATTAATTGTTATATGTTGTGTATGGAAACGTTTTTAAAACGGGGGAAGGGTTACATCTCGAGTCTTGGTGACTCACCTTCTCCTTTAACATTTTTCAGTGACTCGTAGATGGCGGTTGAGGAGCCGGTTGGACTCGAGGTGGCCATGCAAAGGACTTGCATAAACCGAACTTTAAACTTAGCTATTTTATTTTGTTATTGGGTTATTTTTATTTTGGTTGTAATAAGGCCTCCATAAACTTTACTTTTGTTATTTCTCATATGTTGGACACTTTATTTAAACTATATTATTAAAATTAAATTAAAATCACATGTTTTCTTAAATTAACACGAAAATGTTTTATCGTGCCATCGGGCACATTCGAAATTTGTATAATAACCGGACTCAATTGAATTTCCAAATTAAATCTAAGTATAGTTTCGACAAGATAACCAAAAACGAGAAGTTTTCAACAAAACTTAAATTGGTTTTAAAATGTTGTTCAAAAGGTTTTTCTCCGTAACAAATCAAATTCGGTCGTAATGTTTGGGCCGGTTTGGGTTGTTACAAAATTGGTATCGAGCCCGCCTCAAAGCTCCTACTGGGGGCCCAAGGCCCAAAAATGTTTTGGTAGGCCTTATGGAATGATTTTTGGTTTTGAACAGCATGGCCCGAGTCTCCTGCACCAATCCGCCTGTAAGTACATCTAAACCTCTTTGTGAATTATATTCTGTAGAAGGGTAGGAAGCATGGAACGTAGATAGACTTATAGGACTTGGACCCTAAGGTTAGATTACTCAAACGCAAAAGCAGAACATAAGACTTAAGGAACTAAACCAACCTATGACTTAGTCAATGAGCTAGGTGTGGTAACCCCAGACGCATGTCTAGGATTGGATCCTAAGAGCCAGGTATTTAAGCGATCCTCGTGACTCACCTCCTCTTCGCAGTATCCTACCTCAGTGCGTAGCCGGTTCACCCTAACTCGGAGGGCTCGGTGGTGTGGTAACCTGCATGCGCATGTCTAGAAAGGTTCAGGTGAGAGCTTGGTATTTAAGCGGTCCGCGTGACCCACCTCCTCTTCACTCGAATTCACTCGCTGGTGCGTAGCTTTGGTTCACCCCGACCAGGAGGGCCTTCGGTCATAGGCTAAACACAATGATTAAAACCCGAAAAGGGAATTAGCCTTGATTTTCGAAATAGAATGAAACAACAAACCCTAATGTTTTCAAAACCTGTGCAATAACTTTTTTTTCAAATCCAAGAACATTATTGTTACAACGTTATTCTCGAAAAACTCGATGGTGGAAAATTACAGAAATACCCTTAGGAGTAAAATTACCAAAATGCCCCTGACCCATAAAATATTAATTCAATGGTTTTGCCCAAAAATTCCAATGATTTTACAGACATTCAAAAATCTTGCCTTGAAAATCATCAGCAAAATATTTTGGTTCTGGAAAATTACGAAAATGCCCCTGTAGGAAAAAGGCGAAAATACCCCTGGGATAGAAATGGGCAAAAATGTCCGATGAGCGAATAGGTATGGAAAGTATTAAGGAATGGATGGATGAACTTCTTTGTGTGAACTAGGAAAGAAAGACTGGAACATTGTTTGCTCGAAAGAATCTCTCCGATTAAACCTTATCCATAAAATTTCTTCATGAGTAATAAAGTGAAACAAATGCTAACGCATAAAATTTTTCTTAATCGATTAAAAGCGCGGTAGATAGAATGAGTTCTAGAGGACGTGGGCGCCGTGGACGTGGTAGGGGTAGGATGACGGTGTCCGAACCCGTCAGTCGACAAGGTTCGAAAATGAGGTACCACTCGCCACCACCACCTCCTACTTTTAGAGTGAGGAGCCGATCGGGCCGGTGGTGAGGCGGTGATCGCAAGTCGCTTTCACGAGTCTTGGAGATGGTGGTCGGGTGGTGGAAATATGGGAGCTCGGAAATCTGTCCCCGAGCGACTCCAATCTAACGGAGCGGAGGTATTCCGAGGTGTGTCAAGAGTGGCACCCAGTCTGTGAATCATCGCTAGAGTCAATCGAAAGAATCATGGATGACCTTGACCGACCGAGGAAGAAAAGTCGAGAAAAGGCGATGTCGCTTCTAAAGGATGAAGCGTATCGCTGGTGGCTTACGATTCGAGATGGGGCTACAAAGAGATGATTTGACTTGGGAGTATTTCGTAACCACCTATCGGAAGAAGTATGTGGGTACCAAATACACCGACGCCAGCAGAAAAGGCTTTTACGGGATTAGTACAAGGAACTAAGTCCGTGTCGAATATGAGGCGTAATTTTAAAAATTTGAGTAGGTATGCTAGAGGCATCGTGGCTCTCGAACATGAGCGCCGTGTCCGCTTTGAGGAAGGACTCAGAGATGATTTGAGGTTACTTGCCCCACAAAGCAGTTCGTGAGTTCTCATCTCTAGTGGAAAAGGCTAAGGTAGCCAGAAAGGGATCAAGGAGGCCGTGAGGCAAAGCTATAGTAGGAATAATCGTAAGAGAGGATTTGGGTCACCGGATCAAGCGATCAGCGGTAGTGCTCGAGAAAAAGCTAGGCCAAGTGGGCCAAATCAGCGGCAAGGCCCACGACTACTAATCGAGGGCGACTCGATGTAACCGCTGTGGAAAGACCCATTGGGGAGGTTGTTGGACCGGTGATAAAGGATGTTTCGAGTGTGGGTCTTTGGAGCATCGTGTCAGAGATTGTCCCCGGAAACTAGCTAAGAATCAGCCGGAGGGGCAGAATCGTACATAGAATAGAAGTGTGGGACCACAGAGGGGTCGTGGTAATGGCAGAGGAAACAATGGTCCTAACCGAGGTCGAGGAACCCAAGGCAGAGGTTCAGGCAACACAGAGGCTAGGCAGCCTGGCTTAGTTTACGCAGCGAGGTGTCGCGAGGAACGTGACGCACCGGATGTCATAACCGAACCCAGCGTTTCTAATTTTTGGTTTTCCTTATGTTGCATTGATTGATGTGGGCTCGACGCACTCGTACATTGCTAGTAGTGTGGTAGGAACTATGGACCTAAACTCTGAAACTGCTTCTAGGGAGATGACTGTAGTTAGCCCTTTAGGTCACTCTGTAATAGTAGACAAACTTTATAGAGGCGTACCCCTAGAACTTCAAGGGGTAGTATTTGTAGCTGATCTAATGGAACTACCGTTTGGGGGAGTTCGATTTGATCCTTGGCATGGACCGGCCGGTTAAGTATCAAGCGAATTTGGATTGCGCGCCAAGCGCATGGTTCTTAAGGCAGTGAAGGTGATGAAGTGGTTATGATAGGAGATAGAAGAAACTACCTATCCAATGTAGTGATCGCCTTGAAGGTGAAAAGATGGTCAAGAAGGGTTGTGAGGCGTATTTGGTTCAAATCATGCTTTGGAAGCTAAGGGGTTAGTAGTTGAAAAGGTCCGAACGGTTGGGAATTTCTTTGATGTGTTCCCAGAAGAACTTTCGGGTCTGCCTCCAGATCGGGAAGTCGAATTCGGTATAGACTTGCTACATGGAATGGCACCTGTGTCTATAGCACCATACCGAATGGCACCAAAGGAATTGGTGGAGCTAAAGGCTCAAATTCGTGAGCTCTTGGATAGAGGTTTATTCGACCAAGTATATCCCCGTGGGGAGCACACGTGTTGTTTGTCAAGAAGAAGGACGGTTCTATGCGGATGTGCATCGACTACCGACAGTTAAACAAGTTAACGATCAAAAACAAGTACCCGTTGCCTCGGATCGATGACTTGTTTGACCACCTGAAAGGTGCATCGGTATTCTCAAAGATTGACCTTAGGTCAGGTTATCATCAATTAAGGGTGAAGGAGGCTGATGTTCACAAGACGGCATTCCGAACTCGGTATGGGCATTTCGAGTTCTTGGTGATGCCATTGGGTGACCAATGCACCGGCGGCATTTATGGACTTAATGAATAGGGTATTTCAACAGTACTTGGACCAATTCGTCGTGGTGTTCATAGACGACATATTGGTTTATTCAAAGACAGAGGAGGAGCATGACAAGCATTTACGGATAGTTCTGCAAGTATTGAGGGAGAAGCAGTTATATGCCAAATTCAGTAAGTGCGAATTTTGGCTTAGGGAAGTGGCTTTCTTAGGGCATGTAGTATCAGCTGAAGGAATTAGAGTAGACCCTCGCAAGATTGAAGCAGTATTGGATTGGAAACCACCTAGGTCGGTGGCTGAAATATGAATTTTTCTGGGTTTAGCAGGGTATTATCGGAGATTCGTGGAAGGATTCTCTCTAATAGCAGCGCCGTTAACTAAGTTACTAAGGAAAGGTGTTCCATTTGTATGGACGGAGAAGCAACAAGGAAGCTTTGATAAACTAAGGAAAATTTTGACTAAGCTCGGGTTTGAGTACACCTGAAGCGGGAAAGTTATTCACGATCTATTGTGATGCATCTCACACCGGTTTGGGATGTGTGTTGATGCGAGATGTGAAGGTAGTAGCCTATGCATCCCGTCGCTTAAGCCCGCATGAGGTTAACTACCCAACGCACGACTTGGAGTTAGCGGCGATGCGTCTTCGCTCAAGATATGGAGACATTACCCAGTATGGGGAGAAGTCGATAGTCTACACGGATCACAAAAAGCTTGAGGTATCTTCGACTCAAAGGATCCGAATCGAGACAGCGTCGGTGGATTGAACTACTAAAGGATTACGATTGTACAATCGAGTACCATCCGGGTAAGGCTAATGTGGTAGCCGACGCATTGAGCGGAAGGTGGTGACTGACTTAAGAGCAATGTTCGCTCGGTTGAGTCTATATGATGATGGGAGTCTTTTGGCGGAACTTCAAGTAAAGCCAACATGGATTGAGGAGATTAAGGAAAAGCGATTAGGGGATGAAGGCTTGAGCGCTAAGAGGGTACAAGTTCGGGATGGTGGTTTGGAAGGTGCAGATGCATGTCTAGGGATGGAGTGCTATGTTTTCAAGGGCGAGCTTGTATGCCAAGGGATACAGAATTAAAGCGAGAAAATTCTCCAAGATGCACATAGCGGCCCATACGCTATGCAACTTTGGGGCGACAAAATGTATGGAGATTTGCAGCTTGATTACGTGGCGGGGTTGAAGCGTGAGATAACGGAGTTCATAGGAAAGTGTCTGACATGCCAGCAAGTTAAGGCTGAACATCAGTTACCATCGGGACTACTTCAACCAATAAAGATCCTCAATAGAAATGGGAGAGGATCACCATGGATTTTGTTAGTGGGCTACCCCTTACGCCCGGCAAGAAGGATGCGATTTGGGTAATTGTGGATCGCTTTGACTAAATCAGCTCACTTCATGCCGGTGAGAATGGATTACTCACTCGAGGCTAAGCGAAGCCGTATGTGGGTGAAATAGTGAGGTTGCATGGTGTGCCATGTCGATTATCTCGGATAGGGATCCCGATTCACGTCGAGGTTACGAAAGCGTTGCATCAAGCTTTGGGTACACTTTAGATTTGATGACGGCTTTCCATCCACGATCGACGGACACTCGGAAAGGGTGATCAGATTTTAGAAGACATGTTAAGAGGTTGTGTCTTGGATTTTAGTGGTAGTTGGGAAGAGTACCTACCATTAGCGGAATTCGCTTATAACAATAGTTATCAAGCTAGTATTCAAATGGCTCCATACGAGGCCCTATATGGACGAAAATGCCGTACTCCTACATGTTGGACGGAGTTGGGAGAACGACAAGTTCTGGGTCCAAAATTGGTAACCGAGACGGAAGACAAAGTCAAGGTGATTCGGTCTCGTCTCAAAGAAGCATCAGATAGGCAGAAGTCTTATGCCGATTTCAAACGCAAGGAAATGGAGTATGCTGTGGGAGACAAGGTCTTTCTGAAGGTGTCGCCTTGGAAAACGGTGTTGAGATTTGGACGAAAAGGGAAACAAAAGATTGAGGTTTTGGAATTTTGAACACGTTTGTAAAAGAAACGAAAATAGCAAGGTTGCTTTCTAGGGAATTCGGCTATGTGCACGGATGAAGAAAAGGAAAATAAGGTGTTAGGTATGTGCCTTAAATAGGATTCGGCCCCTCTAGTAGCCTCTTGCCGTCCACTTCTCCTTGCTCAAGGAGTTCAACTCCTAGCCAACTCCTAGTTTTTCTCTTGGCCACTCATTTGATTTAATTCAAACGATTTGAATTAATAAATAATAATCTCCTAATAATCCATATAATAACCTCATTTATCTCCCATTATTCTTGAAATTAAACAAATAAAAATCTAATTTTAAATGCTCATATTATCTCTTATTAATAATAATAAAAGAGTTTAAAGGAGGAAGACTCTCCCACTTGTGCCGTCCAAACATAGTGCAAAAAGAAAGGGAATTTTGTGACTCAACCCGGGATCCCCCTTGCTTGATGTGGCGTCACATGTTAGCTCTTAAGTTGGCTTACTTTGCCACTTATTCTAGGCTCATCTTATGTCTAAATTATCCCCATTTATTCTTATAACCCCCACTTGTTAAGGCTCCCTACCTCAAAGCTTGAAAATAATATTTTTCCCACTACTCGAGCTTACTAAAAATCCATAATTAAGCCTTAACATTCCATAAATAATATCACAGCAGTTCATAATAAGAAAAATAATTAAATTCCAAATAACCCCATATTTGGGATGTTACAGATACACGTGAATTTTTAACGATCAACATAGCAAGTGCATACACAACTTAAAAATATTAGAAAAATAGGACGACACACATAACGAATATGTGTGCCTTTAATGCAAGTGTACTATATCTCACATTGCTTTTTCCATATGTTATTATCGTCCTGGTGTTTGGTTTGGAGTGGACGTAATAGTTCAATCCCAGTTTCAACGCAGAAACCCATGTACGACATAATCATCTTTATTGAACCTTATTTTCGTGATCCGTTTAATGCCATTTAAGAATTATAAAGGGAAGTATAAATGTGTTTCTTTGAATTAATATTTAGATTTGTATTAATTAAAGTTAATGCTAATTAAACTGAAATATTAAAGTTTTCTTTTATTGTAACGTATTCTAGTCCAATGTGGTTATAACACTTCCTATAAATGCCAGTTTTTTTCCTTGCGAATCTTGTTCGAAATTAATTTCTGAACCAAATTTAACTAGTAACATCAGTCGCGCGAAGATGGAAAGCCTTAATGTTTATTCCGTCCCCATGGTTTTATTGTTAACTTGCGGGCGATGGCTGGCTACGAAGGAGAACGACCAGATTATTAAGGAAAATAATTGTGAAACTAAAATGGGTTTGCCATGTGTTCTAGAAGCTTTCACCGCTATTTTCCGGATAGGGAGTATTTCTAACAAGTGTTGTCGTGAACTTGTTGTGTTGGGAAAACTTTGCCACTCAAAGATTAGTAAAAAGGACCCTTGAAAATCCTCTATTCAAAGACCTAAACCCATCGACAATTATAGCGAAGAGCATTAATACATGGAATAATTGCCTTGCATTGATCGATTCACCATCTCCGTCTGCTTAAGGATATAGTATTGCTTAAGCTAACAAACGGTTACAAGGCGTAATTAGACCCCAAAATTATTTTTGTCTTTATTTTTATATTGTTCCGAATGCTTCCTTAAAATGTGTCATGAGATTTAAGCCCGATGAAATTATATTTAGTTGTACGAAGATTAAATGGTTCTAGAGATGCCATTACTTAATACACTATGATTTTATACAGAGCCATTATTTTTAATTTTATAGCATTGGAACTCGATAACCATCTCAAATCGAGCAATAGGTATTGTTTCACATTGGTTAAATTGACACAAATATAATTATTAAAAACATTAAGATCGTTTCAATAATGTGAAATTGGAATGTTCTAGCGTGGTGTGAAATTGAAACAATCTCGATTCCTTGAAAGTCACTATCAAATTTAAACTCACATTGCCTTTAAGGAAAAAAAACCTTGACTTCTCGAAGTTACGAAAAGACACATATCGTGCAGAAATATCCTCCATGGGACATGCACTATAATTTGTAATAGTTCCTTGCCTATGGACTCCTTTGTTTCATTTTCCATTTTCACTCCTTCGATACTAATCATATTAGTTTTGGCCTCTTTATTTTTCGTTGAGGAGAGGTAATCTTGAAATCATCGTCGAAAGTGATGTAACGCTTCAAAGTCTTAACTTGATTTTCTTATTCTTCTTTGTTTAGATTACTTTTTTTTAACAATATCGAGAATGAAACTCCAAATATGTCGGTGACGTACGTCCCACATTCTCCCTATTAAAAAGGTTCAATTTATATAAAAACTAAATCCTATCCATTATTTGGGCAATACCTACGAGGGTTACAGAAATGTAACTTCATTTGTTATTTCAATTTAACTCTCTAAGAGAAATTTTCATTTTCCAAGTTCCATTACTTATTCCACTAAAAGCTTCCATTCATATTTCAAAGAAAATTGGGTGGAACGCTTACACTTAAAAAGTTAACGTAGAACGAAGAATACAATAACAGAATTGGAGTCCCACGATAAACACATACATCGGCTTAATTTGAGCGGAAATATTTTTGATTTATTAATTTTGAATTTCAATCATTTAGTTTCCATTTTCCATTTTACTAATATGATAAGTGTGATAAAAACTTTTAACAACAACAAGGTTATAAGAATTTACGCCGCATAATTATTTGTACAATTTGTAGCACATACATATCATCGGTAAAGGAATCGGTATAGCTCATTCAATTTTGAGATACACGTGAATTTTTAACGATCAACATAGCAAGTGCATACACAACTTAAAAATATTAGAAAAATAGGGCGACACACATAACGAATATGTGTGCCTTTAATGCAAGTGTACTATATCTCACATTGATTTTTCCATATGTTATTATCGTCCGGTGTTTGGTTTGGAGTGGGCGTAATAGTTCAATCCTGGCCAACGCAGAAACCCATGTACGACATAATCATCTTTATTGAACCTTATTTTCGTGATCCGTTTAATGCCATTTAAGAATTATAAAGGGAAGTATAAATGTGTTTCTTTGAATTAATATTTAGATTTGTATTAATTAAAGTTAATGCTAATTAAACTGAAATATTAAAGTTTTCTTTTATTGTAACGTATTCTAGTCCAATGTGGTTATAACACTTCCTATAAATGCCAGTTTTTTCCTTGCGAATCTTGTTGAAATTAATTTTACTGAACCAAATTTAACTAGTAACATCGTAGTCGCGCAAAGATGGCAAGCCTTAATGTTTATTCCGTCCCCATCGGTTTTATTGTTAACTTGCGGGCGATGAATGGCTACGAAGGAGAACGACCAGTTATTAAGGAAAATAATTGTGAAACTAAAATGGGTTTGCCATGTGTTCTAGAAGCTTTCACCGCTATTTTCCAGGATAGGGAGTATTTCTAACAAGTGTTGCCGTGAACTTGTTGTGTTGGGAAAACTTTGCCACTCAAAGATTAGTAAAAAGGACCCTTGAAAATCCTCTATTCAAAGACCTAAACCCATCGACAATTATAGCGAAGAGCATTAATACATGGAATAATTGCCTTGCATTGATCGATTCACCATCTCCGTCTGCTTAAGGATATAGTATTGCTTAAGCTAACAAACGGTTACAAGACGTAACGGCCCCAAAATTATTTTTGTCTTTATTTTTATATTTGTTCCGAATGCTTCCTTAAAATGTGTCATGAGATTTAAGCCCGGTGAAATTATATTTAGTTGTACGAAGATTAAATGGTTCTAGAGATGCCATTACTTAATACACTATGATTTTATACAGGCCATTATTTTTAATTTTATAGCATTGGAACTCGATAACCATCTCAAATCGAGCAATAGGTATTGTTTCACATTGGTTAAATTGACACAAATATAATTATTAAAAATGTAACACCCCAAACCCGGCCCAAACGCTACGACCGAATTTGGTTTGCTACAGAGGAAACAATTTGAGAACCATTTTAAAACCGATTTAAGTTTTGTCGAAAACCTTGTGTTTTCAAGTCTCTCGTTAAAAACCATACTTAGTGTTGCTTAATATTTATTAAGTCGGGTTGTTTATAGATTGCAAATGTGCCCGATGGCATTTTTAAAACATTTTACGTTTGATTGGGAAAAACATGTGAATTCATTTTTAACATAATTAAATAGTTTAAACAAATATTCACAGCAGTTCATAATAAGAAAATAATCAAATTCCAAATAACCCCATATTTGGGATGTTACAGTTCTACCCCCCTTAAAATAAATTTCGTCCTCGAAATTCCTTGATCAAAAGAGATGGGGGTATTGCTGCCGCATCACCTCCTCGGGCTCCCACGTAGCTTCTTCCACTCCGTGGTTCCGCCATAACACTTTTCCTAAAGGCACCGCCTTCCTTCGTAGAACTTTCACATCTCGGTCTACAATCAACCGGTTCTTCTTCAAAACATAAATCCGAAGTTTACCTCAATCTGCGCTCATCGGCACAACGTGCGAAGGATCTGACCGATACCGTCTCAAAGCATTGACACGTGGAATACGTCATGAATCTGATTCGATTCAGCCGGCACTCTAGGCGATAAGCCACTGGTCCTACTCGCTTCACAACAAAAAGATATGGCCCGATGAACCTTGGGCTTAACTTCCCTTTCCGTCCAAATCTCAACACCTTTTTCCAAGGCGACACTTTCGGAAAGACTTTGTCCCCCACAGCATACTCCATTTCTTTGCGTTTGAGATCGGCATAAGACTTCGCCTATCCGATGCTTCCTTGAGACGAGACCGAATCACCTTGACTTTGTCTTCCGTCTCCGTTACCAATTCTGGACCCGAACTTGTCGTTCTCCCAACTCCGTCCAACATGTAGGAGTACGACACTTTCGTCCATATAGGGCCTCGTGGGAGCCATTTGAATACTCGCTTTGATAACCATTGTTATAAGCGAATTCCGCTAACGGTAGGTACTCCTCCCAACTACCACTAAAATCCAAGACACGACCTCTTAACATGTCTTCTAAAATCAGATCACCCTTTCCGATTGTCCGTCGATTTGTGGATGGAAAGCCGTCTTGAAATCTAACCGTGTACCTAAAGCTTGATGCAACGCTTTCCAAAACCTTGACGTGAATCGGGATCCCTATCCGAGATAATCGACACTCGCACGCCATGCAACCTCACTATTTCACCCACATACGACTTCGCTAGCTTCGGAGTGAGTAATCCATTCTTCTGGCGGCATGAAGTGAGCTGATTTAGTCGAGCGATCCACAATTACCCAAATCGCATCCTTCTTGGTGGGCGTGAGGGGTAGCCCACTAACAAAATCCATGGTGATCCTCTCCATTTCCATTGAGGATCTTTATCGGTTGAAGTAGTCCCGATGGTAATCGATGTTCAACCTTAACTTTCTTTGCACGTCGGACACTTCCCTACGAACTCCGTTATCTCACGCTTTAACCTGTGCCACGAGAATGTTTGCAAATCTCCATACATCTTGCTTCCCCGGGATGCATAGCGTATGGGCTGCTATGTGCATCTTGGAGAATTTTACGCGCTTAATTCTGTATCTTTTGGCATACATACTCGTCCTTGAAAACAAAGCACTCCATCACTAGACAAACTGTACCCTTCCAAGCAACCATCCTGAACTTGTACCCTCTTAGCGCTCAAGCCTTCATCCACTAACTGCTTTTCTTTAATCTCCTCAATCCAAGTCGGCTTTACTTGAAGTTCTGCCAAAAGACTCCCATCATCATACAGACTTAACCGAGCGAACATTGCTCTTAAGTCCGTCACCACCTTCCGGCTCAATGCGTCAGCTACCACATTAGCCTTACCCGGATGGTACTCGATTGAACAATCATAGTCCTTTAGTAGTTCAATCCACCGACGCTGTCTCAGATTCAGATCCTTCTGAGTCAGAAGATACCTCAAGCTTTTGTGGTCCGTGTAGACCATCGACTTCTCCCCATACAGGTAATGTCTCCATATCTTCAGAGCGAAGACGACCATTGCTAACTCCAAGTCGTGCGTTGGGTAGTTAACCTCATGCGATCTTAATCGACGAGATGCATAGGCTACTACCTTCCCATCTGCATCAACACACATCCCAAACCGGTGTGAGATGCATCACAATAAACTGTGAATAACTTTCTGCTTGGTGTACCAAAACCGAGCTTAGTCAAAATCTTCCTTAACTTATCAAAGCTTTCTTGCTTTGCTTCTCGTCCCATACAAATGGGACACCTTTCCTTAGCAACTTAGTTAACTAGTACTGCTATTAGAGAGAATCCTTCCACGAATCTCCGATAGTACCTGCTAAACCCGAAAACTTCGTATTTCAGCCACCGTCCTAGGTGGTTTCCACTCCAATCTTCGCTTCGATCTTGCGAGGGTCTACTCTAATTCCTTCCACGATACTACATGACCTAAGAAAGCCACTTCCTAAGCCAAAATTCACACTTACCAATTTGGCATATAAATCGCTTCCCCCTCAATACTTGCGTAACTATCCGTAAATGCTTGTCATGCTCCTCTTACGTCTTTGAGTAAACCAATATGTCGTCTATGAACACCACGATTTAATCGGTCCAAATCTTCTTTGGAATACTCTATTCATCAAGTCCATAAATGCCGCGGCGCATTAGTCAACCCGAATGGCATCACCAAGAACTCGAAATGCCCATACCGAGTTCGGAATGCCGTTTTGTGAACATCAGCCTCCTTCACCCTTAATTGGTGATAACCTGACCTAAGGTCTATCTTTGAAAACACCGAGGCACCCTTCAGTTGATCAAACAAGTCGTCAATCCGAGGCAACGGATACTTGTTCTTGATCGTTAACTTATTTAATCGACGGTGAGTCGATGCACATCCGCATAGATCCGTCCTTCTTCTTGACAAACAACACAGGCGCTCCCCACGGAGATATACTTGGTCGTATAAACCCTCTATCCAAGAGCTCCTGAATTTGAGCCTTTAGCTCCACCAATTCCTTTGGTGCCATTCGGTATGGTGCTATGGACACAGGTGCCGTTCCAGGTAGCAAGTCTATACCGATTCGACTTCTCGATCCGGAGGCAAACCCTAAGTTCTTACGGGAACACATCAACAAATTCCCCAACCGTTCGGACCTTTTCAATTACTAACCCCTTAGCTTCCAAAGCACGATTTGAACCAAATCGCCTCACAACCCTTCTTGACCATCTTTTCACCCTTCAAGGCGATCACTACATTGGATAGATAATTCCTTGATCTCCTATCATAACCACTTCATCACCTTCACCGTTTTAAGGACCATGCGCTTAGCGCGCAATCCAAACTCGCTTGGTACTTAACCAACCAATCCATACCAAGGATCAAATCGAACTCCCCAAGCGGTAGTTCCATTAGATCACTACAAATACTACCCCTTGAAGTTCTAGGGTGCGCCTCTATAAAGTCTATCTAAGACTACGGAGTGACCTAAGGGGCTAACTACGGTCATCTCCCTAGAAGCAGTTTCAGAGTTTAGGTCCATAGTTCCTACCACACTACTAGCAATGTACGAGTGCGTCGAGCCCACATCAATCAATGCAACATAAGGAAAACCGAAAATTAGAAACGTACCGGTTATGACATCCGGTGCGTCACCTTCTTCGCGACACCTTGCTGCGTAAACTAAGCCAGGCTGCCTAGCCTCTGTGTTGCCTGAACCTCTGCCTTGAGTTCCACGACCTCGGTTAGGACCGTTGTTTCCTCTGCCATTACCACGACCCCTCTGTGGTCCTACATTTCTATCCTGAGCACGGTTACGCCCTTTCCGGCGCTTCTTAGCTAGTTTCGGGACAATCTCGTATGATGCTCCAAAGACCCACACTCAAAACATCCTTTGTCACCGGTCCAACAACCTCCCCAATGGGTCTTTCCACGGCGATTGCCTTTGGGTCGGCCTCGATTAGCGATCGTGGGCCTTGCTTTGCTGATTGGGCCCACTTGGCCTAGCCTTTTTCTCGAGCACCACCGCTTGATCCAGCTGACCCAAAACTTCTCTTCTGATTGTTCTTACTATAGCTCTGCCTCACAGCCTCCTTGATCCCTTCGGCTACCTTAGCCTTCTCCACTAGGGATGAGAACTCACGAACTTTCTTTGTGGGGCAATCAATCGAAACCTTAAATCATCTCGAGTCCGTCCTCAAAGCGGACACAGCGCTCATGTTCGATGAACACGATGCCTCTCGCATATCTACTCACCTTAGAAATTCCGCCTCATATTCCGACACGGACTTAGTTCCTTGCACTAATCCCGGAAAAAGCCTTTCTCTGCAAGCGTCGGTGTAGCTAATGCCCACATACTTTTTCTCGATAGGTGGTTCTCAAATACTCCTGTGTCAAATCATCTGCTTTGTAGCCCCATCTCGAACCGTAAGCCACCACCGATACGCTTCATCCTTTAGAAGACACGCCCCTTTCGCCTTCTCTTCCTCGGTCGAAAGTCAAGGTCATCCATGATTCTTTCAGTGGACTCTAGCCAGTATTCCGCTGCACTGGGTGCCACTCCTGACACACCTCGGAATACCTCCGCTCCGTTAGATCGGAGTCGCTCGGGGACAGATTTCCGAGCTCCCACATTTCCACCAGCCCCAGCCACCATCTCCAAGACTCGCAACACGACTTGCGATCACGACTTCGCCACCGGCCCGCTCCTCGGCTCCTCAGCTCTAAAAGTAGGAGGTGGTGGTGGCAGTGGTACCTCATTTTCTGAACCTTGTCCTGACCTGACGGGTTCAGACACCGTCATCCTACCCCTACCACGTCCACGGCGTCCACGTCCTCTAGAGCTCATTCTATCTACCACGCTTTTAATCTGATTAAGAAAAATTTTATGCGTTAGCATTTGTTTCACTTTATTACTCGCGAAGAAGTTTTATGGATGGGGTTTAATCAGGGATTCTTTCGAGCAAACAATGTTTCAGTTTCCTATCCTAGTTCACACAAAGAAGTTCATGCATCCATTCCTTAATACTTTCCATACCTATTCGCTCATCGGACATTTCTGCCCATTTCTAACCCAGGGGTATTTTCGTCTTTTTCCTACAGGGGGTATTTTCGTAATTTTCCAGAACCAAGATATTTTACTGATGATTTCCAAAGCTAAGTTATTGAATATTTATAAAATAGCTAAAATTTTTGGGCAAAATCATCGAATTAATATTTTATGGGTCAGGGGCATTTTGGTAATTTTACTCCTAAGGGTATTTCTGTAATTTTTCACAAGTCAAGTTTTTCGAGAAAAACGTTGTAAACGTAATGTTCTAGGGTTTGAGAAAGTTATTGCACAAGTTTTGAAAACATTAGGGTTTGTTGTTTCATTCTATTTCGGAAAACAAGGCTAATTCCCTTTTCGGGTTTTAATCATTGTGTTTAGCCTATGACCAAGAGCCCTCCTGGTCGGGGTGAACCAAAGCTACGCACTGTGCGAGAATTCGAGTGAAGAGGAGGTGGGTCACGCGGACCGCTTAAATACCAAGCTCTCACCAACCTTTCTAGACATGCGCACGAGAGGTTGCCACACCACCGAGCCCTCTGAGTTAGGGTGAACAGAAGCTACGCACTGCAGGATACTGCGAAGAGGAGGTGAGTCACGAGGACCGCTTAAATACCAAGCTCTTCCTTCCGATCCAATCCTAGACATGCGTCATGGGGTTACCACACCCTAGCTCATTGACTAAGTCATAGGTTGGTTTAGTTCTTTAAGTCTTATGCTTCGTTTGTGTTTGAGCAATCTAGCCTTAGGGTCCAAGTCCTATAAGTCTATCTACGTTCCATGCTTCCTACCCTTCTCTGAATATAATTCACCAAGAGGTTTAGATATACTTACAGGGCGGATCGGTCTGCCGGAGACTCGGGCCATCTTTGCTTAAATCCCAATAACAATTCAAAAGGCCTACTAAAACATTTTTGGGCCTTGGGCCCCCACAGCCGAGCTTTGAACCTGGCTCTGATACCAATTTGTAACACCCCAAACCCGGCCCAAACGCTACGACCGAATTTGGTTTGCTACAGAGGAAACAATTTGAGAACCATTTTAAAACCGATTTAAGTTTTGTCGAAAACCTTGTGTTTTCAAGTCTCTCGTTAAAAACCATACTTAGTGTTGCTTAATATTTATTAAGTCGGGTTGTTTATAGATTGCAAATGTGCCCGATGGCATTTTTAAAACATTTTACGTTTGATTGGGAAAAACATGTGAATTCATTTTTAACATAATTAAATAGTTTAAACAAATATTCACAGCAGTTCATAATAAGAAAATAATCAAATTCCAAATAACCCCATATTTGGGATGTTACAAAAAACATTAAGATCGTTTCAATAATGTGAAATTGGAATGTTCTAGCGTGGTGTGAAATTGAAACAATCTCGATTCCTTGAAAGTCACTATCCAATTTAAACTCACATTGCCTTTAAGGAAAAAAAACCTTGACTTCTCGAAGTTACGAAAGACACATATCGTGCCAGAAATATCCTCCATGGGACATGCACTATAATTTGTAATAGTTCCTTTCCTATGGACTCATTTGTTTCATTTTCCATTTTCACTCCTTCGATACTAATCAGTTAGTTTTGGCCTCTTTATTTTTAGTTGAGGAGAGGTAATCTTGAAATCATCGTCGAAAGTGATGTAACGCTTCAAAGTCTTAACTTGATTTTCTTATTCTTCTTTGTTTAGATTACTTTTTTTAACAATATCGAGAATGAAACTCCAAATTTGTCAAGTGACGTCGTCCCACATTCTCCCTATTAAAAAGGTTCAATTTATATAAAAACTAAATCCTATCCATTATTTGGGCAATACCTACGAGGGTTACAGAAATGTAACTTAATTTGTTATTTCCAATTTAACTCTCTAAGAGAAATTTTCATTTTCCAAGTTCCATTACTTATTCCACTAAAAGCTTCCATTCATATTTCATGGAATTGGGTGGAACGCTTACACTTAAAAAGTTAACGTGAGAACGAAGAATACAATAATGAAATTGGAGTCCCACGATAAAGACATACATCGGCTTAATTTCGAGCGGAAATATTTTTGATTTATTAATTTTGAATTTCAATCATTTAGTTTCCATTTTCCATTTTACTAATATGATAAGTGTGATAAAAACTTTTAACAACAACAAGGTTATAAGAATTTACGCTTCGCATAATTATTTGTACAACTGTAGCACATACATATCAACGTAAAGGAATCGGTATAGCTCATTCAATTTTGAGATACACGTGAATTTTTAACGATCAACATAGCAAGTGCATACACAACTTAAAAATATTAGAAAAATAGGACGACACACATAACGAATATGTGTGCCTTTAATGCAAGTGTACTATATCTCACATTGCTTTTTCCATATGTTATTATCGTCACGGTGTTTGGTTTGGAGTGGGCGTAATAGTTCAATCCCGCCAACGCAGAAACCCATGTATGCGACATAATCATCTTTATTGAACCTTATTTTCGTGATCCGTTTAATGCCATTTAAGAATTATAAAGGGAAGTATAAATGTGTTTCTTTGAATTAATATTTAGATTTGTATTAATTAAAGTTAATGCTAATTAAACTGAAATATTAAAGTTTTCTTTTATTGTAACGTATTCTAGTCCAATGTGGTTATAACACTTCCTATAAATGCCGCTTTTTTTCCTTGCGAATCTTGTTCGAAATTAATTTTACGAACCAAATTTAACTAGTAACATCAGAGTCGCGCAGTATGGCAAGCCATAATGTTTATTCCGTCCTACTGGTTTTATTGTTAACTTGCGGGGCAGTAATGGCTACGAAGGAGAACGACCAGATTATTAAGGAAAATAATTGTGAAACTAAAATGGGTTTGCCATGTGTTCTAGAAGCTTTCACCGCTATTTTCCAGATAGGGAGTATTTCTAACAAGTGTTGCCGTGAACTTGTTGTGTTGGGAAAACTTTGCCACTCAAAGATTAGTAAAAAGGACCCTTGAAAATCCTCTATTCAAAGACCTAAACCCATCGACAATTATAGCGAAGAGCATTAATACATGGAATAATTGCCTTGCATTGATCGATTCACCATCTCCGTCTCAGCTTAAGGATATAGTATTGCTTAAGCTAACAAACGATTACAAGACGAATGTGGGCCCAAAATTATTTTTGTCTTTATTTTTATATTGTTCCGAATGCTTCCTTAAAATGTGTCATGAGATTTAAGCCCAAAGTGAAATTATATTTAGTTGTACGAAGATTAAATGGTTCTAGAGATGCCATTACTTAATACACTATGATTTTATACAGAGGCATTATTTTTAATTTTATAGCATTGGAACTCGATAACCATCTCAAATCGAGCAATAGGTATTGTTTCACATTGGTTAAATTGACACAAATATAATTATTAAAAACATTAAGATCGTTTCAATAATGTGAAATTGGAATGTTCTAGCGTGGTGTGAAATTGAAACAATCTCGATTCCTTGAAAGTCACTATCCAATTTAAACTCACATTGCCTTTAAGGAAAAAAAAACCTTGACTTCTCGAAGTTACGAAAAGACACATATCGTGCGGAAATATCCTCCATGGGACATGCACTATAATTTGTAATAGTTCCTTGCCTATGGACTCCTTTGTTTCATTTTCCATTTTCACTCCTTCGATACTAATCATTAGTTTTGGCCTCTTTATTTTTCGTTGAGGAGAGGTAATCTTGAAATCATCGTCGAAAGTGATGTAACGCTTCAAAGTCTTAACTTGATTTTCTTATTCTTCTTTGTTTAGATTACTTTTTTTTAACAATATCGAGAATGAAACTCCAAATTTGTCGGTGACGTACGTCCCACATTCTCCCCTATTAAAAAGGTTCAATTTATATAAAAACTAAATCCTATCCATTATTTGGGCAATACCTACGAGGGTTACAGAAATGTAACTTCATTTGTTATTTCCAATTTAACTCTCTAAGAGAAATTTTCATTTTCCAAGTTCCATTACTTATTCCACTAAAAGCTTCCATTCATATTTCAGTAAAATTGGGTCGGAACGCTTACACTTAAAAAGTTAACGTAGAACGAAGAATACAATAACAGAATTGGAGTCCCACGATAAAGACATACATCGGCTTAATTTCAGAACGGGAAATATTTTTGATTTATTAATTTTGAATTTCAATCATTTAGTTTCCATTTTCCATTTTACTAATATGATAAGTGTGATAAAAACTTTTTAACAACAACAAGGTTATAAGAATTTACGCTTCGCATAATTATTTGTACACTGTAGCACATACATATCACTGGTAAAGGAATCTGGTATAGCTCATTCAATTTTGAGATACACGTGAATTTTTAACGATCAACATAGCAAGTGCATACACAACTTAAAAATATTAGAAAAATAGGACGACACACATAACGAATATGTGTGCCTTTAATGCAAGTGTACTATATCTCACATTGCTTTCTCCATATGTTATTATCGTCACGGTGTTTGGTTTGGAGTGGGCGTAATAGTTCAATCCTGTTTCAACGCAGAAACCCATGTGCGACATAATCATCTTTATTGAACCTTATTTTCGTGATCCGTTTAATGCCATTTAAGAATTATAAAGGGAAGTATAAATGTGTTTCTTTGAATTAATATTTAGATTTGTATTAATTAAAGTTAATGCTAATTAAACTGAAATATTAAAGTTTTCTTTTATTGTAACGTATTCTAGTCCAATGTGGTTATAACACTTCCTATAAATGCCAGTTTTTTCTTGCGAATCTTGTTCGAAATTAATTTCTGAACCAAATTTAACTAGTAACATCAGTCGCGCAAATATGGCAAGCCATAATGTTTATTCCGTCCCTCTTTTGGTTTTATTGTTAACTTGCGGGCGAATGAATGGCTACGAAGGAGAACGACCAGATTATTATGGAAAATAATTGTGAAACTAAAATGGGTTTGCCATGTGTTCTAGAAGCTTTCACTTTGCTATTTTCCGGATAGGAGTATTTCTAACAAGTGTTGCCGTGAACTTGTTGTGTTGGGAAAACTTTGCCACTCAAAGATTAGTAAAAGGACCCTTGAAAATCCTCTATTCAAAGACCTAAACCCATCGACAATTATAGCGAAGAGCATTAATACATGGAATAATTGCCTTGCATTGATCGATTCACCATCTCTCATGCGCTTAAGGATATAGTATTGCTTAAGCTAACAAACGGTTACAAGGCGTACTTGGGCCCAAAATTATTTTTTGTCTTTATTTTTATATTGTTCCGAATGCTTCCTTAAAATGTGTCATGAGATTTAAGCCCAGTGAAATTATATTTAGTTGTACGAAGATTAAATGGTTCTAGAGATGCCATTACTTAATACACTATGATTTTATACAGGCCATTATTTTTAATTTTATAGCATTGGAACTCGATAACCATCTCAAATCGAGCAATAGGTATTGTTTCACATTGGTTAAATTGACACAAATATAATTATTAAAAACATTAAGATCGTTTCAATAATGTGAAATTGGAATGTTCTAGCGTGGTGTGAAATTGAAACAATCTCGATTCCTTGAAAGTCACTATCCAATTTAAACTCACATTGCCTTTAAGGAAAAAAAACCTTGACTTCTCGAAGTTCTGAAAAGACACATATCGTGCCAGGAAATATCCTCCATGGGACATGCACTATAATTTGTAATAGTTCCTTGCCTATGGACTCCTTTGTTTCATTTTCCATTTTCACTCCTTCGATACTAATCATAGTTTTGGCCTCTTTATTTTTCGTTGAGGAGAGGTAATCTTGAAATCATCGTCGAAAGTGATGTAACGCTTCAAAGTCTTAACTTGATTTTCTTATTCTTCTTTGTTTAGATTACTTTTTTTTAACAATATCGAGAATGAAACTCAAAATATGTCGGTGACGTCGTCCCACATTCTCCTATTAAAAAGGTTCAATTTATATAAAAACTAAATCCTATCCATTATTTGGGCAATACCTACGAGGTTCTGAAATGTAACTTCATTTGTTATTTCAATTTAACTCTCTAAGAGAAATTTTCATTTTCCAAGTTCCATTACTTATTCCACTAAAAGCTTCCACTCATATTTCATGTAAAATTGGGTGGGCGCTTACACTTAAAAAGTTAACGTAGAAACGAAGAATACAATAACGAATTGGAGTCCCACGATAAAGACATACATCGGCTTAATTTGAGCGGAAATATTTTTGATTTATTAATTTTGAATTTCAATCATTTAGTTTCCATTTTCCATTTTACTAATATGATAAGTGTGATAAAAACTTTTAACAACAACAAGGTTATAAGAATTTACGCTTCGCATAATTATTTGTACAACTTTGTAGCACATACATATCAACGGTAAAGGAATCGGTATAGCTCATTCAATTTTGAGATACACGTGAATTTTTAACGATCAACATAGCAAGTGCATACACAACTTAAAAATATTAGAAAAATAGGATGACACACATAACGAATATGTGTGCCTTTAATGCAAGTGTACTATATCTCACATTGCTTTTTCCATATGTTATTATCGTCCGGTGTTTGGTTTGGAGTGGGCGTAATAGTTCAATCCCAGTTTCAACGCGAGAAACCCATATGCGACATAATCATCTTTATTGAACCTTATTTTCGTGATCCGTTTAATGCCATTTAAGAATTATAAAGGGAAGTATAAATGTGTTTCTTTGAATTAATATTTAGATTTGTATTAATTAAAGTTAATGCTAATTAAACTGAAATATTAAAGTTTTCTTTTATTGTAACGTATTCTAGTCCAATGTGGTTATAACACTTCCTATAAATGCCAGTTTTTTTCCTTGCGAATCTTGTTCGAAATTAATTTTACGAACCAAATTTAACTAGTAACATCAGTAGTGCGCGAAGATGGCAAGCCTTAATGTTTATTCCGTCCCTCTTCGTTTTATTGTTAACTTGCATGGGCGATAATGGCTACGAAGGAGAACGACCAGATTATTATGGAAAATAATTGTGAAACTAAAATGGGTTTGCCATGTGTTCTAGAAGCTTTCACCGCTATTTTCCAGATAGGGAGTATTTCTAACAAGTGTTGCCGTGAACTTGTTGTGTTGGGAAAACTTTGCCACTCAAAGATTAGTAAAAGGACCCTTGAAAATCCTCTATTCAAAGACCTAAACCCATCGACAATTATAGCGAAGAGCATTAATACATGGAATAATTGCCTTGCATTGATCGATTCACCATCTCCGTCTGCTTAAGGATATAGTATTGCTTAAGCTAACAAACGGTTACAAGACGTAGCAGACCCAAAATTATTTTTGTCTTTATTTTTATATTGTTCGAATGCTTCCTTAAAATGTGTCATGAGATTTAAGCCCGGTGAAATTATATTTAGTTGTACGAAGATTAAATGGTTCTAGAGATGCCATTACTTAATACACTATGATTTTATACAGGCCATTATTTTTAATTTTATAGCATTGGAACTCGATAACCATCTCAAATCGAGCAATAGGTATTGTTTCACATTGGTTAAATTGACACAAATATAATTATTAAAAACATTAAGATCGTTTCAATAATGTGAAATTGGAATGTTCTAGCGTGGTGTGAAATTGAAACAATCTCGATTCCTTGAAAGTCACTATCCAATTTAAACTCACATTGCCTTTAAGGAAAAAAAACCTTGACTTCTCGAAGTTCTGAAAAGACACATATCGTGCCAGGAAATATCCTCCATGGGACATGCACTATAATTTGTAATAGTTCCTTGCCTATGGACTCCTTTGTTTCATTTTCCATTTTCACTCCTTCGATACTAATCTGTTAGTTTTGGCCTCTTTATTTTTCGTTGAGGAGAGGTAATCTTGAAATCATCGTCGAAAGTGATGTAACGCTTCAAAGTCTTAACTTGATTTTCTTATTCTTCTTTGTTTAGATTACTTTTTTTTAACAATATCGAGAATGAAACTCCAAATATGTCGGTGACGTACGTCCCACATTCTCCCTATTAAAAAGGTTCAATTTATATAAAAACTAAATCCTATCCATTATTTGGGCAATACCTCTCGAGGGTTACTGAAATGTAACTTCATTTGTTATTTCCAATTTAACTCTTTAAGAGAAATTTTCATTTTCCAAGTTCCATTACTTATTCCACTAAAAGCTTCCATTCATATTTCATGAAAATTGGGTGGAACGCTTACACTTAAAAAGTTAACGTAGAACGAAGAATACAATAACGAAATTGGAGTCCCACGATAAACACATACATCGGCTTAATTTCAGAACGGGAAATATTTTTGATTTATTAATTTTGAATTTCAATCATTTAGTTTCCATTTTCCATTTTACTAATATGATAAGTGTGATAAAAACTTTTTAACAACAACAAGGTTATAAGAATTTACGCTTCGCATAATTATTTGTACACTGTAGCACATACATATCACTGGTAAAGGAATCTGGTATAGCTCATTCAATTTTGAGATACACGTGAATTTTTAACGATCAACATAGCAAGTGCATACACAACTTAAAAATATTAGAAAAATAGGACGACACACATAACGAATATGTGTGCCTTTAATGCAAGTGTACTATATCTCACATTGCTTTTTCCATATGTTATTATCGTCCTGGTGTTTGGTTTGGAGTGGACGTAATAGTTCAATCCCAGTTTCAACGCAGAAACCCATGTGTAACATCCCAAAAACGGGGCTATTTGGAATAAATTATTTTTCTTATGTATAAACTGCTGAGTCATTATTTATGGAATAATAATGATCAATTTAAGGCTTGGTGTTGGCTCGATTTGGTAGGGAATTTTAGTTTTTAACTTTTAAAAGAAGGGAGCCTTGGTAAGTGGTGTTATAAGAATAAACGTGGGTATTATTAACACTAATTAGGCCTTGGTAAAGTGGCAAAAAGAAGCCCACTTAAGAGCTACATGTGACGCCACCAAGGAGCAAGGGAGAGCTTGTGTTCGAATCACGGAATTCCCCTTTTTGTTTTTTTATTTGGACGGCACAAGGAGGGAGAGTTTTTCTCCCTTCAAACTCTTTTATTAGGTGTAATTATTAAAAGATATTACTTAGATTATTAACTAGATATTATGGGAATAATCTAAAAGGGTGGCAAGAGAAAAAGTAGGCATGTGTTAATTCAAATTCTTTTGAATTATTTCAAATTAGTGGCCAAGAGAGAAATAAGGAGTTGGTAGAATGTGGGACTCCTTGTTGAAGAGGAGTGACGGCTAGGAGACCGAGTATAGGGGAAGAGTGCCCAAGTTTCTTTGGTTTCTTTTCCTATTAGCCGAATTCTCCCAAAAGTCTCCCATTCACTATTTTCTCTTCTCCATCCTCTCCAAACCGAAAGCACATCCCCTAGAACCTTTCTTTTCTTTTCCCAACCTCTTTAGCCGAAACTCCACATGCAAACTCCCTTTTCTTTATTTCTTTGTTAACCAGAACCTCTACTCCTTGTTGCCAAAACTCCAACACCTTTGTCTCTCCATTATTTACCTCTTGGCCGAATATTCAAGCAAGGGTAATCTTCTCAAAACTCATCTCCAATCGGTTCATAAGGTAGGTAGGTATGGCCGAATGCCATCTTTCTTCTCCTCTGTGTTTTGTCGATTTCTATTAGGGGGGAATAGGTGCCGATTTCGGCAATAGTTAAGTCTTCTAAACAAGTGGTAACCGATTCTTGTTAGGTACTCAGGGAAGTGAAGCAGTCGATTCGGGCCCGATCTCTAGTATTCGGTTTGTGGTACGTAACGGTGAGATCTACTTTAATGGTCAGTTGATATTCGTTTTAGCCGAAGGCTACTAACTTTTTGAGTGCCGATTCATGAAATCAGAAGCAGATTTGGGGAGTTGGGTGTTGCGGTTGGTGTCCAAAAGTGTGAAGGTGAGATTTCGGGTTCACAAGGAACCCCTCCCAATAATTTGATTTGGCCGAATAGGCCCTAAGACTAATCCCATAGTTGGCCGAATATAGGTACAGTGAGATCTAGGGTGGCCAACGTTTCTTTTCGGGATTTAGACTTCTCATCAACATCAGGTGTGTACATACACACTTATAATAGTTAATAAAGTGTATTAAGTGTATGTTATGTGTAAATCTGCTTTATGTAGATATGGCAATAGTGCCTTAATGGCACAAGCGAGGATCCCGGTAAGTCTCTATTTGAATGAGATTGATAATAATGCTTTTGGGAAGCATGGATTATTTGATACATGTGATATATGTTTGTTACATTATTAACCGTTTTGACATGGGTTGATGAGAGGAGGGGCGGTGATATCGTCTTTGACGAGCACCGTTGCTTTGGTAGCACATCTGTGACTATATGTCACCGAGAGGTTTGGTACCTCCGGAGGTTTGGTACCTCATAGCGACTTGTCCCCGTGGTTAACACCACCGTGGGTTGGCCCCACTTGAGATATGGGATCGTCTCGCGGTGATTTGGTATCACACGATGGGTTGGCCCCATCACCCGATTTGTGTCTACGGACACCGGTGCTTTGGTAGCACATTGTGACTATATGTCACCAAAGTGGTTTGGCACCACCGGTGTTTTGGTAACACATCGTGACTACGGTCACCAGGTGGTTTGGTACCACGTGGGGTAGACAAAGGTGTTTGGTTGGCTAGGTTGGGTACATGATACTTTGCTTAATTAATCTGTTAGATGTTGTGTATGAAATGTTGTATTAACCGGGGAAGGGTTGCATATCGAGTCTTGGTGACTCACCTTCTCCTTTAACATTTTTCGGTGACTCGTAGATGGCGGTTGAGGGCCGTGGGACTCGAGGTGGCCATGCAAAGGATTTTACTTTACGTAACTTTAAACTTGTTTAATTTTATTTTGGGTTGTAATAAGGCCTCCATAAACTATAGTTGCGTTTTATTCTTTTTATGTTGGATATTTACTTAGAACTATATCATTGAATTAAATTAAATCACATGTTTTCTTAAGTTAACACGTGGAAGTTTAAACGTGCCATCGGGTGCACTTGAAACTGGTATAACAATTGGACTTAATTAAAATTTCAAATTAAATCTAAAGGTAGCTTTGACAAGACAACCGGAAACGAGGAGTTTTCTATAAAATTTAAATGGGTTTCGAAATGGTGTTCACAAGGTTTTACTTCGTAATAACTCAGATTCGGTCGTAATGTTTGGGCCGGGTTTGGGTTGTTACACCATGTACGACATAATCATCTTTATTGAACCTTATTTTCGTGATCCGTTTAATGCCATTTAAGAATTATAAAGTGAAGTATAAATGTGTTTCTTTGAATTAATATTTAGATTTGTATTAATTAAAGTTAATGCTAATTAAACTGAAATATTAAAGTTTTCTTTTATTGTAACGTATTCTAGTCCAATGTGGTTATAACACTTCCTATAAATGCCAGTTTTTTTCCTTGCGAATCTTGTTCGAAATTAATTTTACGAACCAAATTTAACTAGTAACATTAGAGTCGCGCAGTATGGCTGTAACATCCCTAAAATGGGGTTATTTAGAATTTAAGTATTTTCTTATTATGAACAGCTGTGATATTATTTATGGAATAATAGAGCTTAATTTAAGGCTTTGAGTGTGCCGGTTTGATAGAAAAATTTCAGTTTTTAATTTAAAAGGAAGGGAGCCTTAGCAAGTGGGTATTATAAGAATAAATGGGGATAAATTGGACATAAGATGAGCCTAGAATAAGTGGCAAAGCAAGCCCACTTAGGAGCTAGCATGTGACGCCACCAAGGAACAAGGGAGAGCCTTGGTTCGAGTCACAAAATCCTCCTTTTTGCTCTTTATTTGGACGGCACAAGTGGGAGAGTTTTTCTCCCTTCAAACTCTTTTATTAAGTGTTATTATCAAAGGATAATAGGAGAGTTTTAATTGTTTAATTATAGTATTAATAAGAAGATATTCATGGATAATTGATGGAATATTAGGGGATTATTTTTATTAATTCAAAATTGTTTGAATTAAATCAAATAAGTGGCCAAGAGGATTTTTAGGTGTTGTGCCGAATTTGAACTCCTTGAGCAAGGAGAGTGGACGGCAAGGAGTACTAGGGAGTGTCAAATTCTCTTTTGTTTTTCTCTATCAGCCGAATCCTCCCAAAAAGTCTTCCATTTGCTATTTTCTTTTCTCCATCCTCTCCAAAACCGAAAGCACATCCCCTAAAACCTTTCTTTTCTTTTCCCAACTCCTTTAGCCGAAACTCTTGCTACCTTTCTTTCTCTCCACTATTGTTCTTTCATCATAGCCGAATCTACCAACTTTTTCTTGTGCCGAAAGTCCTTTCTATAATGGAGCTTCTTGGCCGAATATCATAAGTAGTGCAGAACTTTTCGGGATTTCTTTTGGTAGTCGATTTGGTGAAGGTAAGAAGGGCCGAAACTCTTCTCTCTCAATCTTATATTGTTGTCGACTAGAGTAAAAAGAAGAGCCGAGATTTGGTGTTGGTAATGGCTAACTATTTCTCTTCTTTGCAATCGATTCCATTAGGTATCCCGGGATTTTGAAGTACTCAATCCCAACTCCTATTCTCTAATAATCGGCTTGGGTAAGTAGTGGTAAGAAGATTTCATTTAGTTTGTATTCGATTAAAGCCAAAGGCTACTGACATTGTCCATTGACCGATTATAGTTTGTGAACCGATTCGTGATTTGGGTGCTTTGAGTCTAGTATTCAAAGCGAGTAGGTAAGGATTCGGGTTCAAGCAATAACCCTATAGAATCATTGGGTTTGGCCGAATGGCCATTTCACTAACTTTGATAGTTGGCCAATATAGGGGCAAGGACTTAGAGTGTGGCCGATTGGTTTTCTTCGGGATTAAGACTATCATCGATATCGTGTGTACATACACACTTATAGCGATTAATGTTGTGTTATATATATATTTTGTATGAAAATCGCTTGATGTAGATGCGGATTGGTACCTTAACGGTACAAGTGAGGATCCCGTAAGTCTCTCATTAAGATGAGATTACTTTAATGCTTTTGGGAAGCATGGCTTATTGACACATGTGATGAATGCATGAGATCTGTTTGTTAACTGTTTATCTACTGTGGGTTATATGAGAGGAGAAGCAAGTGATGTTTCGTCTTGACGAGCACCGTGTGTTTTGGTAACACACTCGTGACTATATGTCACCGAGGTTTGGTACCTCCAGGAGGTTTGGTACCTCATAGCGACTTGTCCTGTGGTTAACACCACCGTGGGTTGGCCCCACTTGAGATATGGGATCGTCTCGCGGTGATTTGGTATCACACGATGGGTTGGCCCCATCACCCGATTTGTGTCTCACGGACACCAGTGCTTTGGTAGCACATTGTGACTATATGTCACCAGTGGTTTAGCACCACCAGGTGTTTTGGTAACACATTGTGACTACGGTCACCAAAGTGGTTTGGTACCACATGGGGTAGACAAAGGCGTTTGGTTGGCTAGGTTGGGCACACGATACTCTGCATATTAACTGTTATATGTTGTGTATGAAATGTTGTTGTTTTTTTAAACGGGGGAAGGGTTACATGCTGAGTCTTGGTGACTCACCTTCTCCTTTAACATTTTTCAGGTGACTCGTAAATGGCGGTTGAGGAGCCGGTTGGACTCGAGGTGGCCATGCAGTGGACTTAAAGTTATTGAACTTTAAATTTGGTTATTTTTATTTTGGTTGTAATAAGGCATCCATAAACTTTATTTGTGTTATTTTTTTTATATGTTGGATATTTACTTTAAACTATATTATTAAAACTGAATTGAAATCACATGTTTTCTTAAATTAACACGAAAATGTTTTATCGTGCCATCGGGCACCCTTGAAATTTGTATAATAACCGGACTTAATTAAACTTCCAAATTAAATCCAAGTATAGTTTTGGCAAGATAACCAAAAACAAGGGGTTTTCAATGAAACTTAAATTGGTTCTAGATGGTGTTCAAAAAGTTTTTTCTCCGTAGCAAATCAAATTCGGTCGTAATGTTTGGGCGGGTTTGGGTTATTCTGAGCATTGGTATATCGAGCCAAGTTCAAAGCTTTCATTTGTGTGGGCCCAAGGCCCAAAAATGTTTTAGTAGGCCTTATGGTATGATTTTTGGGTTTTAAGCAAAGCATGGCCCGAGTCTCCTGGCACCAATCCGCCTGTAAGTATATCTAAACCTCTTGGTGAATTATATTACGTAGAAGGGTAGGAAGCATGGAACGTAGATAGACTTATAGGACTTGGACCCTAAGGCTAGATTACTCAAACACAAACGAAGCATAAGACTTAAGGAACTAAACCAACCTATGACTTAGTCAATGAGCTAGGGTGTGGTAACCCCATGCACGCATGTCTAGGATTGGATCCGGAAGAGCACAGGTATTTAAGCGGTCCTCGTGACTCACCTCCTCTTCGCAGTATCCTGCAGTGCGTAGCTTCTGTTCACCCTAACTCGGAGGGTTCAGTGGTGTGGTAACCTGCATGCGCATGTCTAGAAAGGTTCAAAGTGAGAGCTTGGTATTTAAGCGGTCCGCGTGACCCACCTCCTCTTCACTCGAATGCTGCAGTGCGTAGCTTTGGTTCACCCCGACCCGGGAGGGCTCGGTCATAGGCTAAACACAATGATTAAAACCCGAAAAGGGAATTAGCCTTGTTTTTCGAAATAGAATGAAACAACAAACCCTAATGTTTTCAAAACTTGTCCAATAACTTTCTCAAATTCTAGAACATTACTTTTACAACGTTTTTCTCGAAAAACTTGACTTGTGAAAAAAATTACAGAAATACCCTTAGGAGTAAAATGACCAAAATGCCCCGACCCATAAAATATTAATTCAATGGTTTTGCCCAAAAATTTCAATGATTTTATAAACATTCAAAAAAAAAACCTTGCTTGAAAATCATCAGCAAAATATATTGGTTCTGGAAAATTACGAAAATACCTCAGTAGGAAAAAGACGAAAATACCCTCAGGTTAGAAATGGGCGAAAATGTCCGATGAGCGAATAGGTATGGAAAGTATTAAGGAATGGATGCATGAACTTCTTTGTGTGAACTAGGATAGGAAGTTTGAAACTTTGTTTGCTCGAAAGAATCTCTGATTAAACCTTATCCATAAAATTTAAATGAGAGTAATAAAGTGAAACAAATGCTAACGCATAAAATTTTTCTTAATCAGATTAAAAGCGCGGTAGATAGAATGAGTTCTAGAGGGCGTGGACGCCGTGGGCGTGGTAGGGGTAGGATGACGATTATGCCGAACCCGCCAGTCGGGACAAGGTTACGAAAATGAGGTACCACTGCCACCACCACCTCCTACTTTTAGAGCTGAGGAGCCGGATCAGACCGGTGGCGAGGCGGTATCGCAAGCTGTGTTGCGAGTTTTGGAGATGGTGGCTGGGGCTGGTGGAAATGTGGGAGCTCGGAAATCTGTTCCCGAGCGACTCCGATCTAACGGAGCGGAGGTATTCCGAGGTGTGTCAGGAGTGGCACCCAGTCACGTGAATCTCGGCTAGAGTCAACTGAAAGAATCATGGATGACTTTGACCTGGACTGAGGAAGAAAAGCTAAAAGGGGCAGTGTCGCTTCTAAAGGATGAAGCGTATCAGTGGTGGCTTACGGTTCGAGATGGGGCTACAGCAGATGATTTAACTTGGGAGTATTTCAGAACCACCTATCAGAAGAAGTATGTGGGTATCGCCTACACCGACGCCACAGAGAAAGGCTTTTCGGGATTAGTGCAAGGAACTAAGTCCGTGTCGAATATGAGGCAAAATTTTTAAGGCCGAGTAGGTATGCGAGAGGCATCGTGTCTCATCGAACATGAGCGCTGTGTCCGCTTTGAGGACGGACTCAGAGATGATTTAAGTTTCTTGATTGCCCCACAAAGAGTTCGTGAGTTCTCATCTCTAGTGGAGAAGGCTAAGGTAGCCAAGGAATCAAGGAGGCCGTGTGGCGAGCTATAGTAAGAACAATCGAAGAGAGGTTTTGGGTCACCGGATCAAGCGGTAGTGCTCGAGAAAAGGCTAGGCCAAGTGGGCCCAATCGGCGACAAGGCCCACGATTTGCTAATCGAGGCCGACTCGGTGCAATCACTTTGTGGAAAAACCCATTGGGAGGTTGTTGGACCGGTGACAAAGGATGTTTTGAGTGTGGGTCTTTGGAGCATCGCGTCGAGAGATTGTCCCCGAAAACTAGCTAAGAAGCGGCCAGAGGGGCGTAACCGTACTCGGGATAGGAATGTAGGACCACGGAGGGTCGTGGTAATGGAAGAGAAAACAACGGTCCTAACCGAGGTCGTGGAACTCAAGGCGAGAGGTTCGGGCAACACAGAGGCTAGGCGACTGGCTTGGTTTCTGCAACGAGGTGTCGCGAGGAAGGTGACGCACCGGATGTTATAACCGCACGTGCGTTTTTATTTTTGGTTTTCCTTATGTTGCATTGATTGATGTGGGCTCGACGCACTCGTACATTGCTAGTAGTGTGGTAGGAACTATGGACCTAGACTCAAACCGCTTCTAGGAGATGACGTAGTTAGCCCTCTAGGTCACTCCGTAGTCGTGAGATAAACTCTATAGAGGCGTACCCCTAGAACTTCAAGGGGTAGTATTTGTAGCTGATCTAATGGAACTACCGTTTGGGGAGTTCGATTTGATCCTCGGTATGGATTGGTTGGTTAAGTACCAAGCAAAGTTGGACTGCGCGGCCAAGCGCATGGTTCTTAAGACGGCTGAAGGTGAGGAAATGGTTATGATAGGAGATAGAAGGAATTACCTATCCAACGTAGTGTCTGCCTTGAAGGCCAAAAAGATGGTCAAGAAGGGTTGTGAGGCGTATTTGGTTCAAATCTGTGCTTTGGAAGCTAAGGGGTTAGTAATTGAAAAGGTCCGAACGGTTGGGGAATTTGCTGATGTGTTCCCAGAAGAACTTCCGGGTCTGCCTCCGGATCGGGAAGTCGAATTCGGTATAGACTTGCTACCTGGAACGGCACCTGTGTCCATAGCACCATACCGAATGGCACCAAAGGAATTGGTGGAGCTAAAGGCTCAAATTCAGGAGCTCTTGGATAGAGGGTTTATACGACCAAGTATATCTCCGTGGGGAGCGCCTGTGTTGTTTATCAAGAAGAAGGACGGTTCTATGCGGATGTGCATCGACTCACCGTCGATTAAACAAGTTAACGATCAAGAACAAGTATCCGTTGCCTCGGATTGACGACTTGTTTGATCAACTGAAGGGTGCCTCGGTGTTTTCGAAGATAGACCTTAGGTCAGGATATCATCAATTAAAGGTGAAGGAGGCTGACGTTCACAAAACGGCATTCCGAACTCGGTATGGGCATTTCGAGTTCTTGGTGATGCCATTCGGGCTGACCAATGCACCGGCGGCATTTATGGACTTGATGAATAGAGTATTCCAACAGTACTTGGACCAGTTCGTCGTGGTGTTCATAGACGACATATTGGTTTATTCAAAGATAGAAGAGGAGCATGACAAGCATTTACGGATAGTTCTGCAAGTATTGAGGGAGAAGCAGTTATATGCCAAATTCAGTAAATGCGAATTTTGGCTGAGGGAAGTGGCTTTCTTAGGACATGTAGTATCGGCGGAAGGAATTAGAGTAGACCCTCGCAAGATTGAAGCAGTATTGGAGTGGAAACCACCTAGGTCGGTGGCTGAAATACGAAGTTTTCTGGTTTAGCAGGTACTATCGGAGATTCGTGGAAGGATTCTCTCTAATAGCAGCGCCAAGTAACTAAGTTGCTAAGGAAAGGTGTCCCATTTGTATGGACGGGAGAAGCGAAAAAGAAAGCTTTGATAAGTTAAGGAAGATTTTGACTAAAGCTCCGATTTTGGTACAACTGAAGCAGGGAAAGTTATTCACGATCTATTGTGATGCATCTCACACCGTTTAGGATGTGTGTTGATGCAGAGAGGAAAGGTAGTAGCCTATGCATCCCGTCCGATTAAGACCGCATGAGGTTAACTACCCAACTCACGACTTAGAGTTAGCGGCAGTCGTCTTCGCTCTGAAGATATGGAGACATTACCTGTATGGGGAGAAGTCGATAGTCTACACGGATCACAAAAGCTTGAGGTATCTTCTGACTCAGAAGGATCTGAACCTGAGACAGCGTCGGTGGATTGAACTACTAAAGGACTACGATTGTTCAATCGAGTACCATCCGGGTAAGGCTAATGTGGTAGCTGACGCATTGAGCCGGAAGGTGGTGACGGACTTAAGAGCAATGTTCGCTCGGTTGAGTCTATATGATGATGGGAGTCTTTTGGCGGAACTTCAAGTAAAGCCGACTTGGATTGAGGAGATTAAGGAAAAACAGTTAGTGGATAAAGGCTTGAGCGCTAAGAGGGTACAAGTTCGGGATGGTGGCTTGGAAGGGTACAGTCTGTCTAGTGATGGAGTGCTTTGTTTTCAAGGACGGGCTTGTATGCCAAGGGATACGAGAATTAAGGCGAGAAAATTCTCCAAGATGCACATAGCAGCCCATATACGCTATGCATCCCGGGGCGACAAGATGTATGGAGATTTGCGTAAAGCTTGATTACGTGGCACAGGTTGAAGCGTGAGATAACTGAGTTCGTAGGGAAGTGTCTGACGTGCCAGCAGGTTAAGGCTGAACATCAGTTACCATCGGGACTACTTCAACCGATAAAGATCCCTCAATGGAAATGGGAGAGGATCACCATGGATTTCGTTAGTGGGCTACCCCACGCCCACCAAGAAGGATGCGATTTGGGTAATTGTGGATCGCTTTGACTAAATCACTCACTTTATGCCTGAGAATGGATTACTCACTCCGAAGCTAGCTGCCGTATGTGGGTGAAATAGTAAGGTTGCATGGTGTGCCAGTATCGATTATCTCGGATAGGGATCCCAGATTCACGTCAAGGTTTTGGAAAGCGTTGCATCAAGCTTTGGGTACACGGTTAGATTTCAGTACGGCTTTCCATCCACAATCGACGGACGATCGGAAAGGGTGATACTGATTTTGGAAGACATGTTAAGAGGTTGTGTCTTGGATTTTAGTGGTAGTTGGGAGGAGTACCTACCATTAGCAGAATTCGCTTATAACAATAGTTATCAAGCGAGTATTCAGATGGCTCCATATGAGGCTCTATATGGACGAAAGTGCCGTACTCCTACATGTTGGACGGAGTTGGGAGAACGACAAGTTCTGGGTCCAGAATTGGTAGCAGAGACTGAGGACAAAGTCAAGGTGATTCGGTCTCGTCTCAAAGAAGCATCGGATAGGCAGAAATCCTATGCCGATCTCAAACGCAAGGAAGTGGAGTATGCTGTGGGAGACAAAGTCTTTTTGAAAGTGTCGCCTTGGAAGAAGGTGTTGAGGTTTGGACGAAAAGGGAAGCTGAGCCCAAGGTTCATCGGGCCATATACAGTTGTAAAGCGAGTAGGACCGGTAGCTTATCAGCTAGAGCTGCCGGCAGAACTGAATCAGATTCATGACGTATTTCATGTATCAATGCTGAGACGGTATCGGTCAGATCCTTCGCACGTGGTGCCAGTAGCGGAGATTGAGGTGAACTCGGATTTATCTTTTGAAGAAGAACCGGTTCAGATTGTAGACCGAGATGTGAAGGTTCTACGTAGGAAGGCAGTGCCTTTAGTGAAAGTGCTATGGCGGAACCACGGAGTGGAAGAAGCTACGTGGGAGCCCGAGGAGGTGATGCGGCAGCAATACCCCCATCTCTTTTGATCAAGGAATTTCGAGGACGAAATTTATTTTAAGGGGGGTAGAACTGTAACATCCCAAAAATGGGGTTATTTAGAATTTAAGTATTTTCTTATTATGAACAGCTGTGATATTATTTATGGAATAATAGAGCTTAATTTAAGGCTTTGAGTGTGCCGGTTTGATGGAAAAATTTCAGTTTTTAATTTAAAAGGAAGGTCGCCTTAGCAAGTGGGTATTATAAGAATAAATGGGGATAAATTGGACATAAGATGAGCCTAGAATAAGTGGCAAAGCAAGCCCACTTAGGAGCTAGCATGTGACGCCACCAAGGAACAAGGGAGAGCCTTGGTTCGAGTCACAAAATCCTCCTTTTTGCTCTTTATTTGGACGGCACAAGTGGGAGAGTTTTTCTCCCTTCAAACTCTTTTATTAAGTGTTATTATCAAAGGATAATAGGAGAGTTTTAATTGTTTAATTATAGTATTAATAAGAAGATATTCATGGATAATTGATGGAATATTAGGGGATTATTTTTATTAATTCAAAATTGTTTGAATTAAATCAAATAAGTGGCCAAGAGGATTTTTAGGTGTTGTGCCGAATTTGAACTCCTTGAGCAAGGAGAGTGGACGGCAAGGAGTACTAGGGAGTGTCAAATTCTCTTTTGTTTTTTCTCTATCAGCCGAATCCTCCCAAAAAGTCTTCCATTTGCTATTTTCTTTTCTCCATCCTCTCCAAAACCGAAAGCACATCCCCTAAAACCTTTCTTTTCTTTTCCCAACTCCTTTAGCCGAAACTCTTGCTACCTTTCTTTCTCTCCACTATTGTTCTTTCATCATAGCCGAATCTACCAACTTTTTCTTGTGCCGAAAGTCCTTTCTATAATGGAGCTTCTTGGCCGAATATCATAAGTAGTGCAGAACTTTTCGGGATTTCTTTTGGTAGTCGATTTGGTGAAGGTAAGAAGGGCCGAAACTCTTCTCTCTCAATCTTATATTGTTGTCGACTAGAGTGAAAAGAAGAGCCGAGATTTGGTGTTGGTAATGGCTAACTATTTCTCTTCTTTGCAATCGATTCCATTAGGTATCCCGGGATTTTGAAGTACTCAATCCCAACTCCTATTCTCTAATAATCGGCTTGGGTAAGTAGTGGTAAGAAGATTTCATTTAGTTTGTATTCGATTAAAGCCAAAGGCTACTGACATTGTCCATTGACCGATTATAGTTTGTGAACCAGATTCGTGATTTGGGTGCTGAGTCTAGTATTCAAAGCGAGTAGGTAAGGATTCGGGTTCAAGCAATAACCCTATAGAATCATTGGGTTTGGCCGAATGGCCATTTCACTAACTTTGATAGTTGGCCGAATATAGGGGCAAGGACTTAGAGTGTGGCCGATTGGTTTTCTTCGGGATTAAGACTATCATCGATATCAGGTGTGTACATACACACTTATAGCAGTTAATGTTGTGTTATATATATATTTTGTATGAAAATCTGCTTGATGTAGATGCGGATTGGTACCTTAACGGTACAAGTGAGGATCCCGTAAGTCTCTCATTAAGATGAGATTACTTTAATGCTTTTGGGAAGCATGGCTTATTGACACATGTGATGAATGCATGAGATCTGTTGTTAATCGTTTATCTACTGTGGGTTATATGAGAGGAGGGGCGGTGATGTTTCGTCTTGACGAGCACCGTGTTTTGGTAACACATCGTGACTATATGTCACCGAGGTTTGGTACCTCCAGAGGTTTGGTACCTCATAGCGACTTGTCCTCGTGGTTAACACCACCGTGGGTTGGCCCCACTTGAGATATGGGATCGTCTGCCGGTGATTTGGTATCACACGATGGGTTGGCCCCATCACCCGATTTGTGTCTACGGACACCGGTGCTTTGGTAGCACATTGTGACTATATGTCACCAAAGGTTTGGCACCACCAGTGTTTTGGTAACACATTGTGACTACGGTCACCAAGTGGTTTGGTACCACATGGGGTAGACAAAGGCGTTTGGTTGGCTAGGTTGGGCACACGATACTCTGCATATTAACTCGTTATATGTTGTGTATGAAATGTTGTTTTTTTAAACGGGGAAGGGTTACATGTCGAGTCTTGGTGACTCACCTTCTCCTTTAACATTTTTCAGTGACTCGTAAATGGCGGTTGAGGAGCCGGTTGGACTCGAGGTGGCCATGCAAAGGGACTTAAAGTTATTGAACTTTAAATTTGGTTATTTTTATTTTGGTTGTAATAAGGCCTCCATAAACTTTATTTGTGTTATTTTTTTTATATGTTGGATATTTACTTTAAACTATATTATTAAAACTGAATTGAAATCACATGTTTTCTTAAATTAACACGAAAATGTTTTATCGTGCCATCGGGCACCCTTGAAATTTGTATAATAACCGGACTTAATTAAACTTCCAAATTAAATCCAAGTATAGTTTTGGCAAGATAACCAAAAACAAGGGGTTTTCAATGAAACTTAAATTGGTTCTAGATGGTGTTCAAAAAGTTTTTTTCTCCGTAGCAAATCAAATTCGGTCGTAATGTTTGGGCCGGGTTTGGGTTGTTACAATGGCAAGCCTTAATGTTTATTCCGTCCTACTGGTTTTATTGTTAACTTGCGGGGCAGTAATGGCTACGAAGGAGAACGACCAGATTATTAAGGAAAATAATTGTGAAACTAAAATGGGTTTGCCATGTGTTCTAGAAGCTTTCACCGCTATTTTCCAAATAGGGAGTATTTCTAACAAGTGTTGCCGTGAACTTGTTGTGTTGGGAAAACTTTGCCACTCAAAGATTAGTAAAAGGACCCTTGAAAATCCTCTATTCAAAGACCTAAACCCATCGACAATTATAGCGAAGAGCATTAATACATGGAATAATTGCCTTGCATTGATCGATTCACCATCTCCGTCTGCTTAAGGATATAGTATTGCTTAAGCTAACAAACGGTTACAAGACGTAACGGGCCCAAAATTATTTTTTGTCTTTATTTTTTATATTGTTCCGAATGCTTCCTTAAAATGTGTCATGAGATTTAAGCCCAGTGAAATTATATTTAGTTGTACGAAGATTAAATGGTTCTAGAGATGCCATTACTTAATACACTATGATTTTATACAGGCCATTATTTTTAATTTTATAGCATTGGAACTCGATAACCATCTCAAATCGAGCAATAGGTATTGTTTCACATTGGTTAAATTGACACAAATATAATTATTAAAAACATTAAGATCGTTTCAATAATGTGAAATTGGAATGTTCTAGCGTGGTGTGAAATTGAAACAATCTCGATTCCTTGAAAGTCACTATCCAATTTAAACTCACATTGCCTTTAAGGAAAAAAACCTTGACTTCTCGAAGTTACGAAAGACACATATCGTGCCAGGAAATATCCTCCATGGGACATGCACTATAATTTGTAATAGTTCCTTGCCTATGGACTCCTTTGTTTCATTTTCCATTTTCACTCCTTCGATACTAATCTGTTAGTTTTGGCCTCTTTATTTTTCGTTGAGGAGAGGTAATCTTGAAATCATCGTCGAAAGTGATGTAACGCTTCAAAGTCTTAACTTGATTTTCTTATTCTTCTTTGTTTAGATTACTTTTTTTTAACAATATCGAGAATGAAACTCCAAATATGTCGGTGACGTACGTCCCACATTCTCCCTATTAAAAAAGGTTCAATTTATATAAAAACTAAATCCTATCCATTATTTGGGCAATACCTACGAGGGTTACAGAAATGTAACTTCATTTGTTATTTCCAATTTAACTCTCTAAGAGAAATTTTCATTTTCCAAGTTCCATTACTTATTCCACTAAAAGCTTCCATTCATATTTCAGTAAAATTGGGTCGGAACGCTTACACTTAAAAAGTTAACGTAGAACGAAGAATACAATAACAGAATTGGAGTCCCACGATAAAGACATACATCGGCTTAATTTCAGAACGGGAAATATTTTTGATTTATTAATTTTGAATTTCAATCATTTAGTTTCCATTTTCCATTTTACTAATATGATAAGTGTGATAAAAACTTTTTAACAACAACAAGGTTATAAGAATTTACGCTTCGCATAATTATTTGTACACTGTAGCACATACATATCACTGGTAAAGGAATCTGGTATAGCTCATTCAATTTTGAGATACACGTGAATTTTTAACGATCAACATAGCAAGTGCATACACAACTTAAAAATATTAGAAAAATAGGACGACACACATAACGAATATGTGTGCCTTTAATGCAAGTGTACTATATCTCACATTGCTTTTTCCATATGTTATTATCGTCCTGGTGTTTGGTTTGGAGTGGACGTAATAGTTCAATCCCAGTTTCAACGCAGAAACCCATGTACGACATAATCATCTTTATTGAACCTTATTTTCGTGATCCGTTTAATGCCATTTAAGAATTATAAAGGGAAGTATAAATGTGTTTCTTTGAATTAATATTTAGATTTGTATTAATTAAAGTTAATGCTAATTAAACTGAAATATTAAAGTTTTCTTTTATTGTAACGTATTCTAGTCCAATGTGGTTATAACACTTCCTATAAATGCCAGTTTTTTTCCTTGCGAATCTTGTTCGAAATTAATTTTACGAACCAAATTTAACTAGTAACATCAGAGTCGCGCAGTATGGCAAGCCTTAATGTTTATTCCGTCCTACTGGTTTTATTGTTAACTTGCGGGGCAGTAATGGCTACGAAGGAGAACGACCAGATTATTAAGGAAAATAATTGTGAAACTAAAATGGGTTTGCCATGTGTTCTAGAAGCTTTCACCGCTATTTTCCAGATAGGGAGTATTTCTAACAAGTGTTGCCGTGAACTTGTTGTGTTGGGAAAACTTTGCCACTCAAAGATTAGTAAAAGGACCCTTGAAAATCCTCTATTCAAAGACCTAAACCCATCGACAATTATAGCGAAGAGCATTAATACATGGAATAATTGCCTTGCATTGATCGATTCACCATCTCCGTCTGCTTAAGGATATAGTATTGCTTAAGCTAACAAACGGTTACAAGACGTAACGGCCCAAAATTATTTTTTGTCTTTATTTTTATATTGTTCAAATGCTTCCTTAAAATGTGTCATGAGATTTAAGCCCAAAGAAATTATATTTAGTTGTACGAAGATTAAATGGTTCTAGAGATGCCATTACTTAATACACTATGATTTTATACAGAGCCATTATTTTTAATTTTATAGCATTGGAACTCGATAACCATCTCAAATCGAGCAATAGGTATTGTTTCACATTGGTTAAATTGACACAAATATAATTATTAAAAACATTAAGATCGTTTCAATAATGTGAAATTGGAATGTTCTAGCGTGGTGTGAAATTGAAACAATCTCGATTCCTTGAAAGTCACTATCCAATTTAAACTCACATTGCCTTTAAGGAAAAAAACCTTGACTTCTCGGCATCTTGAAAGACACATATCGTGCCAGGAAATATCCTCCATGGGACATGCACTATAATTTGTAATAGTTCCTTGCCTATGGACTCCTTTATTTCATTTTCCATTTTCACTCCTTCGATACTAATCTGTTAGTTTTGGCCTCTTTATTTTTCGTTGAGGAGAGGTAATCTTGAAATCATCGTCGAAAGTGATGTAACGCTTCAAAGTCTTAACTTGATTTTCTTATTCTTCTTTGTTTAGATTACTTTTTTTTAACAATATCGAGAATGAAACTCCAAATATGTCGGTGACGTACGTCCCACATTCTCCCTATTAAAAAAGGTTCAATTTATATAAAAACTAAATCCTATCCATTATTTGGGCAATACCTACGAGGGTTACAGAAATGTAACTTCATTTGTTATTTCCAATTTAACTCTCTAAGAGAAATTTTCATTTTCCAAGTTCCATTACTTATTCCACTAAAAGCTTCCATTCATATTTCAGTAAAATTGGGTCGGAACGCTTACACTTAAAAAGTTAACGTAGAACGAAGAATACAATAACAGAATTGGAGTCCCACGATAAAGACATACATCGGCTTAATTTCAGAACGGGAAATATTTTTGATTTATTAATTTTGAATTTCAATCATTTAGTTTCCATTTTCCATTTTACTAATATGATAAGTGTGATAAAAACTTTTTAACAACAACAAGGTTATAAGAATTTACGCTTCGCATAATTATTTGTACACTGGTAGCACATACATATCACTGGTAAAGGAATCGGTATAGCTCATTCAATTTTGAGATACACGTGAATTTTTAACGATCAACATAGCAAGTGCATACACAACTTAAAAATATTAGAAAAATAGGACGACACACATAACGAATATGTGTGCCTTTAATGCAATTGTACTATATCTCACATTGCTTTTTCCATATGTTATTATCGTCACCGGTGTTTGGTTTGCGATGGGCGTAATAGTTCAATCCCAGTTTCAACGCAGAAACCCATGTACGACATAATCATCTTTATTGAACCTTATTTTCGTGATCCGTTTAATGCCATTTAAGAATTATAAAGGGAAGTATAAATGTGTTTCTTTGAATTAATATTTAGATTTGTATTAATTAAAGTTAATGCTAATTAAACTGAAATATTAAAGTTTTCTTTTATTGTAACGTATTCTAGTCCAATGTGGTTATAACACTTCCTATAAATGCCAGTTTTTTTCCTTGCGAATCTTGTTCGAAATTAATTTTACGAACCAAATTTAACTAGTAACATCAGAGTCGCGCAGTATGGCAAGCCTTAATGTTTATTCCGTCCTACTGGTTTTATTGTTAACTTGCGGGGCAGTAATGGCTACGAAGGAGAACGACCAGATTATTAAGGAAAATAATTGTGAAACTAAAATGGGTTTGCCATGTGTTCTAGAAGCTTTCACCGCTATTTTCCAAATAGGGAGTATTTCTAACAAGTGTTGCCGTGAACTTGTTGTGTTGGGAAAACTTTGCCACTCAGCATTAGTAAAAAGGACCCTTGAAAATCCTCTATTCAAAGACCTAAACCCATCGACAATTATAGCGAAGAGCATTAATACATGGAATAATTGCCTTGCATTGATCGATTCACCATCTCCGTCTGCTTAAGGATATTGTATTGCTTAAGCTAACAAACGGTTACAAGACGTAACGGGCCCAAAATTATTTTTTGTCTTTATTTTTTATATTGTTCCGAATGCTTCCTTAAAATGTGTCATGAGATTTAAGCCCAGTGAAATTATATTTAGTTGTACGAAGATTAAATGGTTCTAGAGATGCCATTACTTAATACACTATGATTTTATACAGGCCATTATTTTTAATTTTATAGCATTGGAACTCGATAACCATCTCAAATCGAGCAATAGGTATTGTTTCACATTGGTTAAATTGACACAAATATAATTATTAAAAACATTAAGATCGTTTCAATAATGTGAAATTGGAATGTTCTAGCGTGGTGTGAAATTGAAACAATCTCGATTCCTTGAAAGTCACTATCCAATTTAAACTCACATTGCCTTTAAGGAAAAAAACCTTGACTTCTCGAAGTACTGAAAAGACACATATCGTGCAGAAATATCCTCCATGGGACATGCACTATAATTTGTAATAGTTCCTTGCCTATGGACTCCTTTGTTTCATTTTCCATTTTCACTCCTTCGATACTAATCTGTTAGTTTTGGCCTCTTTATTTTTCGTTGAGGAGAGGTAATCTTGAAATCATCGTCGAAAGTGATGTAACGCTTCAAAGTCTTAACTTGATTTTCTTATTCTTCTTTGTTTAGATTACTTTTTTTTAACAATATCGAGAATGAAACTCCAAATATGTCGGTGACGTGTCGTCCCACATTCTCCCTATTAAAAAGGTTCAATTTATATAAAAACTAAATCCTATCCATTATTTGGGCAATACCTACGAGGGTTACAGAAATGTAACTTCATTTGTTATTTCCAATTTAACTCTCTAAGAGAAATTTTCATTTTCCAAGTTCCATTACTTATTCCACTAAAAGCTTCCATTCATATTTCAGTAAAATTGGGTCGGGCGCTTACACTTAAAAAGTTAACGTAGAACGAAGAATACAATAACAGAATTGGAGTCCCACGATAAAGACATACATCGGCTTAATTTCAGAACGGGAAATATTTTTGATTTATTAATTTTGAATTTCAATCATTTAGTTTCCATTTTCCATTTTACTAATATGATAAGTGTGATAAAAACTTTTTAACAACAACAAGGTTATAAGAATTTACGCTTCGCATAATTATTTGTACACTTGTAGCACATATACATATCATCGGTAAAGGAATCGTATAGCTCATTCAATTTTGAGATACACGTGAATTTTTAACGATCAACATAGCAAGTGCATACACAACTTAAAAATATTAGAAAAATAGGACGACACACATAACGAATATGTGTGCCTTTAATGCAAGTGTACTATATCTCACATTGCTTTTTCCATATGTTATTATCGTCCTGGTGTTTGGTTTGGAGTGGGCGTAATAGTTCAATCCCGCCAAACGCAGAAACCCATGTACGACATAATCATCTTTATTGAACCTTATTTTCGTGATCCGTTTAATGCCATTTAATAATTATAAAGGGAAGTATAAATGTGTTTCTTTGAATTAATATTTAGATTTGTATTAATTAAAGTTAATGCTAATTAAACTGAAATATTAAAGTTTTCTTTTATTGTAACGTATTCTAGTCCAATGTGGTTATAACACTTCCTATAAATGCCAGTTTTTTTCCTTGCGAATCTTGTTCGAAATTAATTTTACGAACAAAATTTAACTAGTAACATCAGAGTCGCGCAGTATGGCAAGCCTTAATGTTTATTCCATCCTACTGGTTTTATTGTTAACTTGCGGGGCAGTAATGGCTACAAAGGAGAACGACCAGATTATTAAGGAAAATAATTGTGAAACTAAAATGGGTTTGCCATGTGTTCTAGAAGCTTTCACCGCTATTTTCCAGATAGGGTGTAACACCCCTTACTCGAGACCTTTGCCGGAGTCGAGTATGTGGCATTACTAGACTTGACTACTAGTTCGGGGCATAAGAATTTAAAGCTGTCCAACTGCGTCATGCTGACGAAATTGACCATAACTCGAGTTACAAAACTCGAAATTTAGATCCGTAAATTTTCCTTGAAACTAGACTCATATATATATATACCATAATTTTTCCAGAATTTTTCATGTGGCCAATTAGTACAGTTTATTCATCAAAGTTTCCCCTATTTCACTGTTGACGATTCTGACCTATCATTACAAAAACTCAGTTATCTCATTGTAAAAAAATTCAATAATGTTCTTGTTTATTCCAATCAAAAATAGACTCATTAAGGATTCTAAGCATATAAACTATGCTCCCTGATTATTTTTGTACAATTTTTAACAATTTTTCCAAGACAGGACAGGGAATCACGAATTCATTCAGAACAAGTCTCACTAAAATTTAAAAATCTCATAATATAAAATTCCTTTGCCTACTCTGTTTCTTTCATATCAAAATAGACACAATAAGTTTTAATTCTATATCTTATTCACTTTCTAATTCCATTTCTCCTATTTTTGGTGATTTTTCAAAATCACATCACTACTGCTAACCAAAAACTGTTTCATTGCAAAAATATGGTTAACTAGTTTATAACATCTTTACCAAATTAATAACCAAATTCACTCATACTCTTATCTATCCATACGTCACAACCGAATCAACCAATTGCACACAATAGATATCATGAATACCCTTCAATCAAGACATATAACAAAATAACCAAATGAACGTAAGCCATAATCAATAAAACCGTAGTAAAGCATTGAAGTTAGGCCATTTTCGCATGGCTTAATTTATACAAAACCAAAATCTAACATTTCAAATTTCAATCTAGCCTGTACATGCCATAGGTTTAAAAATTCAACTTATAAAATACCGAAAACAGTCGATAGTGTGATAGACTTTGACGATGCTCCCGAGCTCAGTAACTTGATTCCAAAATCTAATAAACAATGCAAACAAGCTCATACAGTAAGCTATCATAGCTTAGTAAGTTATAAGCAATTACATAACAACAATGCATTCTATCATTATCAATTTAAAATAATCACAATCGAGGTTTAAAACTATAACTATAATTTATATCACCATTTCTAAACCTTCGCATTTCATAGCCTTACGGCCAAACACACACACATTCAATAATAGATTTCACATCGATCTATAAATCACTTTTTCATATCAAGACCAATACATATACATTTGTTCAAGTATATACATATTAACTACTAAATTTTCTTTCTTACTTTTCAATCCATATAATTCACATACATTCTCCCATTTGTATCACATATAACTAGTAACAAATATCAATTTACTAATTTACCTTATCTCCAATAACCAATAGACTTACACATACCTGAACATCGAACTCATTTACCGAATTTAAGTTCCACATCATCAAAAATCTATTTAAACATATACTTATAATAATTCACCGGCATAAAGCCTGCTAGGCATAAAGCCCGATATCTTTCACTGGCACAAAGCCTGCTAGGCATAAAGCCCGATATTATCCACCGGCACAAAGCCTGCTAGGCTTAAAGCCCGAATACTTTCACTGGCACAAAGCCTGCTAGGCTTAAAGCCCGATATTATCCACCGGCACAAAGCCTGCTAGGCTTAAAGCCCGAATACTTTCACTGGCACAAAGCCTGCTAGGCATAAAGCCCGATATTACCCACCGGCACAAAGCCTGCTAGGCTTAAAGCCCGAATATCATTTCCTCAGTCACATAAACATATATAATTTCACTATCAATATTATCTATACCCAATTAAAACATCTATTATTCATAGTTCATTCTTCCATCTCAACCCATCATATTCGGCAACCATTAATGCACGTATAAATATATATACATATCAAGGATAACTCTTATCAATTATCAACCGCCAACACATTCGGGTAACATACAATATATGAACCTAACCACTGAATTCAATACAACCAAAATTCTTCGCTATTTATTTTCACATATACTATCACCCAATGTAAATATATATATACACATACTTTTATCCATCTCAAATAATCAAGCTTAAATATTCATATATATAAAACTTAAACCACAATTGTATATATACCAATTCACTTATTTTATTTCTATGATCAACATCACATTCAATTATATCATTGCCATATATATGCATCACATTCGGTTCTACTTTATACATATATAAATAATACATTTGGCTACATAAAAAATCAGTATACATACTTCCATTAAATTTTAGTACATCAATATAGATAAATTCCATATAACCTGATTGCTTAAAAACTTACCTCGGACAATGTAAAATGGAACGGGGCGACTAGTCGACAACTTTCGTTCTTCCCCAATTCGAGTCCGATTTCTTTTGTTCTTGATCTATATAAATTTCGAAAATAGCCTATTTAAATAACATTACATTCCTTTTTAGCTCAAAACACCTAATTGAACAATTTAATACAATCTTTCACTCATTCAAAATATGACAATTCACACATTGAGCTAAGGTCGAATGTTCCTTAATTCCATTCAAGCCCTCAAACACCATTCAATTTAACTATAACACATAATTATATAATTTACCAATTTTCCCCTAGAATTTACATCTTTTTCAATTTATTCCCCAAAGCATAAAATACAAAATACATGAAATTTGGATTAATTTCTCAAGGGCCGAATTTTCCTCATCTTTATCCAAGTCTATACAAACTATTGACTTCGAATTTCATACGTCCACTTTTTTTTTTTTTTTTTTTTTTTTTACAATATAATCACCTTACTTCAATTAATCTAAATTTCTTACTTAAAACATGATAAATTCAAACATATACTAAACATTCTTTCATTCAAACACAACAAATCAAAAGCACTCATCCATGGCCGAATCTAGCATATGCTTCAAATTCAAAATTTCCTACATGGGTTTGATAGTACTCAAAATAATGAACTCAAAAATGTAAAAATCTTTCAAAAACCATGCTCAATACTAACCTTAAAGTGACATGCAAATGGCCGAATGAAGGAAAGCTTGAGTTCCTTTTTCTTTCTCCTTGTTTCGTGAGGAATATGAAGAAAATGGGAGAAATAAACATGTTTTCTTTTTATCATCTTTGTTTATTATTATCAACCAATATCTATTAAAAATAACATATAAAATATACTATTATAAAAATAAGCCATGATGCATGCCGTCCACTACAATTAAAATATAGGTCAATTTGCAACTTTAATTCCAATGAAAAGAAATCCTATTCAATTTAACCCTAAATTCCACAATAGCTATTATTTTTTTTTATACTTATTCAACTTAATCCTTTACTTAAAATTAGTCACTCAATCACACAATTTAATCTACGATATATTTAATATATGCATAACCATATAACATAAACATCAAATTAATAATAAAAAAATATTTTCTAATTCGGATTCATGGTTTCGAAACCACCGTTCCGATTAGGGTCGTAATTGGGCTGTTACAACTCTCCCCCCCTTAAGGATTTTCGTCCTCGAAAATCTTACCGTTGAATAAATCTGGGTATCGTTCTTTCATCGAAGCCTCAAGTTCCCAAGTTGCTTCCTCGACCCCATGCTTATACCACAGTACTTTCACCAACGAGAGTTTCTTATTACACAACTCTTTCACTTCGTGAGCCAAAATACGAATCGGTTCTTCCTCTTAGGTCAAATCAGACTGAATCTCAATTTTTGACGGAAAAATCACATGAAAAGGATCGGATCTATATCTTCGAGGCATCGAAACATGGAAAACGTTGTTGATCTTTTCTAACTCAAGTGCAACATCAACCTGTATACAACCGGCCCGATACGCTCAATAATCTCGTACAGTCTAATAAATCTCAGACTCAGCTTGCCCTTACGACCGAATCTAAGTATCTTTTTCCATGGCGATACTTTCAAGAACACTCGATTACCCTCTTGAAACTCTATATCTTTTCGTTTCAAATCCGCGTACGACTTCTGACGATGTGGCTTGTAAACTTTCTCGTATCACATTTACTTTCTGTTCAGTCTCCCTGATTAACTCAACCCGTATATCTTGCTTTCACTCAGCTCGGTCCAATATATAGGTGTACGATATTTACGACCGTACAAAGCTTCATAAGGTGCTTCTTTTTTTTTTTTTGTACGGAAATCCAATCAGAGGTAGATGTCGTTCCTACGTACCTTCGAACTCAAGAATACAACATTTCAACATATCCTTCAGTATTTGAATGACTCGTTTAGACTGACTACTTGTCTGTGGATGGAAAGCTGTGCTGAAATATAATTTCGTACCTAAAGCATCATGCAGTTTCTTCCAAAACCCCGATGTAAACCTCGGATCTTTATTCGAATTAATAGATATAGGTACACCATGTAATCTTTCAAATTGAGAAACATACAATTCAACCAACTTATCAAACGAGTAGACTGTACATAACTAAAACAAAATAAACCGATTTAGCCATTTAATCGACAATAACCCAAATTGCATCTTTATTACTCAGTGTCAACAAAAAAACCAAATACACAATGACTCTATGCCCTTTCCATTCAGGTATCATTACCCGCTGAAGCAACCCAGAAGGTACCTGATGCTCGACTTTTTACTTGTTAACAGATTAAGCATTTCAATGAAAAGTCAGAAATATCTCATTTCATACCATACCACCAGTAAAATTGTTTTATATCATTATGCATATTTATACTACCTGAGTGAACAGATAATCAACTGTTGTGGGCTTTATTCAAAATCATCTGAATCAACATCTGAATTCCTCGGAACACATATTTGGTTTTTAAACTTCAGACAAATTTCAGCATCAACTTCGAAACTCTGAATCAACCTTCAAATCACATTGGACCTGCTTTGCTAACAAATCATTATCAACTTTTTGAGTATCACTAATTTTGCTGAATAAATAACGGTCTTACTTTTAATTCAACTATTATTAAACTATCATCAGACATAGCCATATACGCATTCATTGCACACCAAGCAAACAGTGATTTTCGGCTTAACACATCAGTAACAACATTAGCTTTTCTCGGATGGTAGTCAATCACAAGCTCATAGTCCTTTAACAATTCTAACCATAAGGAATCACAGGATATCTCTGTATGCTCCATTATTATACTTCAACCCGTCCATTGACACATAAATGAGGTTCGTAAACTCTTCATTCAATTTATGCTAAATCAGAACTAATATTTTAATGGATAATGTCTTCGTGCAAAAGAAAACTTCAACAATTGAACCAACTTTAATTTTCATCATCTGAAGCTACACTGAATATCAGAAAATTACAACCCATATAAAATGATATCAATTTCGATGATATTCCAAAAATGTCCAAAAAGAACAATATCACTCGTAAATACTGAAATCCACAGTAGTAGAAGCAATATAATCTTCACATATTTTCAACAGAATAAGAGCCAGCAGAAACATAATATTAGCATTATACAGATTTCACCATCGTCTTTCATATCTGCACAAAGGAATAAATACCAAAGAAAAACATAACAATGTCGAATATAACCCCAAACAAACCAACGATACTTTCGTCTATTAATATGTTTAGCCAATGTTCTTTTATGATAAAAATTCCTTCTGAAATCAAACAATCACATATACTTCTGAGAATCAATATACTCATAGAATGTCCAAAAGGAATCATAATAACTGCCCGACTATAACCACCACACCCAGGCCTCAATACAATTCAAACATTATTTCAACTGTCTAATTCTGCCATTAGAAATTTTCACATTATCCCTTCTCTAACAGAAATCAATTTAGAAAAGCTTTTAACTAATATTTTCCTTAGTTAACATACCCGAATAAGTCATTTGATCGAAGATAACTTCTTCTTTAACAGCGACGTCACATAATTTGAATAATCTGCAGAACTATCCAATGTCTCCTTTAATACTGTCTTCATTTGCTGATTCAATCTCTTTTCTGGCCACATCATTAATCTTTAGAACACGGACTTCTGTAATTCCACACTCTTGAGCTTATTCGACCCAGATCTTACAGATTTCACAACAACATTTCGCTAATAAGGGGGGTGAGGGTAATAAAGCCTCAAATTTAACTTACATATATATATATACAACACACACTTTCACCAATAGTCAATTCATTAATACTTTCATATTGTCCAAACGTTTAAATAAACATTTTCTTTTAATCAACTTTATTCGTAGCACTTAATTCATATCCCAACTCAAATCATTAATTTACGATCAAAACATTTCAAATAGAAATCACAACTCACATATCATAATCTATGTGCTCATATAATTATAACATTTATCAACATCAATATATCATACTCTTTGATCCATACCTTTATGAGTTTTAAACTCATCATCAACACATTTCCATTCAAACATTCGAGTACACATTCTGTACTATCAAAATTAGCTCAGTTGAAACTTATCTGTCTCATCAAAAAAAAAATTTCGTCAGAGTCAGGAGATATCACACTATCGCAGGTTAAATATGGCATGTATAGCTAGACTCACACGCGCTACTTTAGTCCGAGAACCGACTAAACCGTAGCTCTGATACCAATCAAATGTAACACCCCTTACTCGAGACCTTTGCCGGAGTCGAGTATGTGGCATTACTAGACTTGACTACTAGTTCGGGGCATAAGAATTTAAAGCTGTCCAACTGCGTCATGCTGACGAAATTGACCATAACTCGAGTTACAAAACTCGAAATTTAGATCCGTAAATTTTCCTTGAAACTAGACTCATATATATATATACCATAATTTTTCCAGAATTTTCATGTGGCCAATTAGTACAGTTTATTCATCAAAGTTTCCCCTATTTCACTGTTGACGATTCTGACCTATCATTACAAAAACTCAGTTATCTCATTGTAAAAAAATTCAATAATGTTCTTGTTTATTCCAATCAAAAATAGACTCATTAAGGATTCTAAGCATATAAACTATGCTCCTGATTATTTTTGTACAATTTTTAACAATTTTTCCAAGACAGGACAGGGAATCACGAATTCATTCAGAACAAGTCTCACTAAAATTTAAAAATCTCATAATATAAAATTCCTTTGCCTACTCTGTTTCTTTCATATCAAAATAGACACAATAAGTTTTAATTCTATATCTTATTCACTTTCTAATTCCATTTCTCCTATTTTTGGTGATTTTTCAAAATCACATCACTACTGCTAACCAAAAACTGTTTCATTGCAAAAATATGGTTAACTAGTTTATAACATCTTTACCAAATTAATAACCAAATTCACTCATACTCTTATCTATCCATACGTCACAACCGAATCAACCAATTGCACACAATAGATATCATGAATACCCTTCAATCAAGACATATAACAAAATAACCAAATGAACGTAAGCCATAATCAATAAAACCGTAGTAAAGCATTGAAGTTAGGCCATTTTCGCATGGCTTAATTTATACAAAACCAAAATCTAACATTTCAAATTTCAATCTAGCCTGTACATGCCATAGGTTTAAAAATTCAACTTATAAAATACCGAAAACAGTCGATAGTGTGATAGACTTTGACGATGCTCCCGAGCTCGTAACTTGATTCCAAAATCTAATAAACAATGCAAACAAGCTCATACAGTAAGCTATCATAGCTTAGTAAGTTATAAGCAATTACATAACAACAATGCATTCTATCATTATCAATTTAAAATAATCACAATCGAGGTTTAAAACTATAACTATAATTTATATCACCATTTCTAAACCTTCGCATTTCATAGCCTTACGGCCAAACACACACACATTCAATAATAGATTTCACATCGATCTATAAATCACTTTTTCATATCAAGACCAATACATATACATTTGTTCAAGTATATACATATTAACTACTAAATTTTCTTTCTTACTTTTCAATCCATATAATTCACATACATTCTCCCATTTGTATCACATATAACTAGTAACAAATATCAATTTACTAATTTACTTATCTCCAATAACCAATAGACTTACACATACCTGAACATCGAACTCATTTACCGAATTTAAGTTCCACATCATCAAAAATCTATTTAAACATATACTTATAATAATTCACCGGCATAAAGCCCATAGGCATAAAGCCCGATATCTTTCATCGGCACAAAGCACCGCTTAGGGCATAAAGCCCGATATTATCCACCGGCACAAAGCTCCGCTAGGCTTAAAGCCCGAATACTTTCATCGGCACAAAGCCCGCTAGGCTTAAAGCCCGATATTATCCACCGCACAAAGCACTCGCTAGGCTTAAAGCCCGAATACTTTCATCGGCACAAAGCTCGCTAGGCATAAAGCCCGATATTACCCACCGCACAAAGCTCGCTGGGCTTAAAGCCCGAATATCATTTCTCACTCACATAAACATATATAATTTCACTATCAATATTATCTATACCCAATTAAAACATCTATTATTCATAGTTCATTCTTCCATCTCAACCCATCATATTCGCAACCATTAATGCACGTATAAATATATATACATATCAAGGATAACTCTTATCAATTATCAACCGCCAACACATTCGGGTAACATACAATATATGAACCTAACCACTGAATTCAATACAACCAAAATTCTTCGCTATTTATTTTCACATATACTATCACCCAATGTAAATATATATATACACATACTTTTATCCATCTCAAATAATCAAGCTTAAATATTCATATATATAAAACTTAAACCACAATTGTATATATACCAATTCACTTATTTTATTTCTATGATCAACATCACATTCAATTATATCATTGCCATATATATGCATCACATTCGGTTCTACTTTATACATATATAAATAATACATTTGGCTACATAAAAAATCAGTATACATACTTCCATTAAATTTTAGTACATCAATATAGATAAATTCCATATAACCTGATTGCTTAAAAACTTACCTCGGACAATGTAAAATGGAACGGGGCGACTAGTCGACAACTTTCGTTCTTCCCCAATTCGAGTCCGATTTCTTTTGTTCTTGATCTATATAAATTTCGAAAATAGCCTATTTAAATAACATTACATTCCTTTTTAGCTCAAAACACCTAATTGAACAATTTAATACAATCTTTCACTCATTCAAAATATGACAATTCACACATTGAGCTAAGGTCGAATGTTCCTTAATTCCATTCAAGCCCTCAAACACCATTCAATTTAACTATAACACATAATTATATAATTTACCAATTTTCCCCTAGAATTTACATCTTTTCAATTTATTCCCAAAGCATAAAATACAAAATACATGAAATTTGGATTAATTTCTCAAGGGCCGAATTTTCCTCATCTTTATCCAAGTCTATACAAACTATTGACTTCTGAATTTCATACGTCCACTTTTTTTTTTTTTTTTTTTTTTTTTTTTACAATATAATCACCTTACTTCAATTAATCTAAATTTCTTACTTAAAACATGATAAATTCAAACATATACTAAACATTCTTTCATTCAAACACAACAAATCAAAAGCACTCATCCATGGCCGAATCTAGCATATGCTTCAAATTCAAAATTTCCTACATGGGTTTGATAGTACTCAAAATAATGAACTCAAAATGTAAAAATCTTTCAAAACCATGCTCAATACTAACCTTAAAGTGACATGCAAATGGCCGAATGAAGGAAAGCTTGAGTTCCTTTTTCTTTCTCCTTGTTTCGTGAGGAATATGAAGAAAATGGGAGAAATAAACATGTTTTCTTTTATCATCTTTGTTTATTATTATCAACCAATATCTATTAAAAATAACATATAAAATATACTATTATAAAAATAAGCCATGATGCATGCCGTCCACTACAATTAAAATATAGGTCAATTTGCAACTTTAATTCCAATGAAAAGAAATCCTATTCAATTTAACCCTAAATTCCACAATAGCTATTATTTTTTTTTATACTTATTCAACTTAATCCTTTACTTAAAATTAGTCACTCAATCACACAATTTAATCTACGATATATTTAATATATGCATAACCATATAACATAAACATCAAATTAATAATAAAAAAATATTTTCTAATTCGGATTCATGGTTTCGAAACCACCGTTCCGATTAGGGTCGTAATTGGGCTGTTACATAGGGAGTATTTCTAACAAGTGTTGCCGTGAACTTGTTGTGTTGGGAAAACTTTGCCACTCAGCATTAGTAAAAAGGACCCTTGAAAATCCTCTATTCAAAGACCTAAACCCATCGACAATTATAGCGAAGAGCATTAATACATGGAATAATTGCCTTGCATTGATCGATTCACCATCTCCGCCTGCTTAAGGATATAGTATTGCTTAAGCTAACAAACGGTTACAAGACGTAACGGGCCCAAAATTATTTTTTGTCTTTATTTTTTATATTGTTCCGAATGCTTCCTTAAAATGTGTCATGAGATTTAAGCCCAGTGAAATTATATTTAGTTGTACGAAGATTAAATGGTTCTAGAGATGCCATTACTTAATACACTATGATTTTATACAGGCCATTATTTTTAATTTCATAGCATTGGAACTCGATAACCATCTTAAATCGAGCAATAGGTATTGTTTCACATTGGTTAAATTGACACAAATATAATTATTAAAAACATTAAGATCGTTTCAATAATGTGAAATTGGAATGTTCTAGCGTGGTGTGAAATTGAAACAATCTCGATTCCTTGAAAGTCACTATCCAATTTAAACTCACATTGCCTTTAAGGAAAAAAAAACCTTGACTTCTCGAAGTTCTGAAAAGACACATATCGTGCCAGGAAATATCCTCCATGGGACATGCACTATAATTTGTAATAGTTCCTTGCCTATGGACTCCTTTGTTTCATTTTCCATTTTCACTCCTTCGATACTAATCTGTTAGTTTTGGCCTCTTTATTTTTCGTTGAGGAGAGGTAATCTTGAAATCATCGTCGAAAGTGATGTAACGCATCAAAGTCTTAACTTGATTTTCTTATTCTTCTTTGTTTAGATTACTTTTTTTTAACAATATCGAGAATGAAACTCCAAATATGTCGGTGACGTACGTCCCACATTCTCCCTATTAAAAAAGGTTCAATTTATATAAAAACTAAATCCTATCCATTATTTGGGCAATACCTACGAGAGTTACAGAAATGTAACTTCATTTGTTATTTCCAATTTAACTCTCTAAGAGAAATTTTCATTTTCCAAGCTCCATTGCTTATTCCACTAAAAGCTTCCATTCATATTTCAGTAAAATTGGGTCGGAACGCTTACACTTAAAAAGTTAACGTAGAACGAAGAATACAATAACAGAATTGGAGTCCCACGATAAAGACATACATCGGCTTAATTTCAGAACGGGAAATATTTTTGATTTATTAATTTTTGAATTTCAATCATTTTGTAACATCCTAAATTTACGGGCCTATACATTTAGTGTAGGGATAGGTTTACTATGTTAATTTAATTGATAGGGGTCTAAATTTGGGCTTAGAATTAGGCAAAAAGGCCCAGATTAAAGTGGCATCATTAATAGTTAAAAAGGAACAAGTTTTGGGTCGCAAGGAGCCCATGTTTTAGGCCAAATTCGGCACTTTAAATGAAGAGAGGGTGACGCCACACACAAGGAATTAGGGGCCCAAGTATTAAGTTTAATGAGGCCCAAATATTTTAATTTAAGTGAGTTAAATTTGGCATTAGGGATTAGTAGAGGTGGAGAGCTACAAGGCTATAAAATAGGAGAATTTATGTGGATTTTTAAGTGATAATATCATAGATAAAAAGGAGAAAAGTTAGGAGCTTATCTTCAAGGGAAGTGTTGGCCGAAAATCCACCACCTAGAGGAGTGTAAAATTCGGCTACTGCATGGCAAGGAGGGTGCCGAATTTCTCCTCTCTTTTAGCTTAAATTTTAAGGGCGTTTTCGGTTTTTAGCAACAGGTGCCAAAATATCTATAAATAGGGGGGGCTAGCTCCTTGATCCTGACACTAAAAACCCTAAATTTCTCTCCCATTGTGCCGAAATTCCCTAGCCTCTCCCTCTCCAATTTCTTTTCTCCAATTTCTTTAAAAGCCGAAACTCTTCTCCACTTTTTCCTTCTTGTGCCGATTTCTCTAGGAAGCCAAGCATCCATAGTCTTTTCTTCTATTCATCCTATTTGAGAATTAGTTCTATACTGCATTTAAATCTTCCATGGGCATTGCCGAATCCTCTCTCTAGTGCTAGCCGAATCTCCTATGCTAAGGTAAGTGTTGATTTTTGATTAGTTCTCATGATCTATTCCCGGTTTTTGAAAGGCAAAAGCCAAAAGCTAATAGTTTAATGGTTTTATGATGGGCGGCAATTCGGGATTTGAAGGAAGCTTAGTCGACTAGACCTAAAAGCCGAAAATCATAAGTCTCCAATTTCGGGATTTCAAGGTAAGAGGATTTGTTTATTTATATATATAAAATCGGGTAGAATACTAACCATGGCCGAATATAGGAGAGGCCTATTTTCGCAATTGTTCCGGCTTTTAAGCAAGGCTATAGATTGAGGATAATAGATCCAGATAGCAAGGACATCGACTAAGAATATTAGATTTCGCAATATCAGGTGTGTAATTCTCCACACCATCTAGATCTGTTTGATTAATATATGAAAATAAGTATTACATGTTTTGTTAAATGCCGAAACCCCGGCATATTGACGGGAACCCAAAGAGGGTAAAGCAAATCACCAGGTTTGTAACATCCCCAAACCCGGCCTATTCACTACGACCGAATCTGGTTATGTTAGTGAAAATCTGTTTCTTTTCTTAGAATTTAAAACATGAAAATTTACTATCTTTTGAAAATTATGTCCACTTAAAAATTAATAAATAATATAAGTTTGTTGAAAATTATTGGAATAAAATATTATTATAAGTATAATATGAATCTTTTATGAAAATATTCTGAAGTATAGTATTAACTCCCACAATCATAAACAGAGTACTTTAAATCAAAGGGACCTTTATTACATCAAGTAAAATTCCAAAATATTGATAATATAAAATACTTAAATGGAGTAACACATCTTCTGCATGGGCCACCTTGTGTCCTCTCCGATCCCGGTCCAATCTACGCATCACCTGAAATGGTTAATGAAAAGAGTGAGTCCACTGACTCAGTGCATAATCACAACACAGGTTTCCCGCGTATGGGCTTGGCCCCATACCAAACAATTCACATAGCAAGTCATGCACATATGCATCTCAGCCCAACCCACTCCAACCGTAACACCAACCTTAGCAGACTCCCTGCCTAAGGCCGTGGATAAACCACCACTGATCACATCGTGATCCATAAATCTTACCTCGGCAATCTCGCCGCCGAGGCCGTGGTCGAGCCACCGATCAACCAAAGTGATCCAAATATCGTAATCGCCTACGGTGATGCACATAGCAATCAACCGCCGAGATGGGCACCAAGCCAACATCTCCCTTGAGGTAGCACAAAGCTAGCCTTCAAGCGCTAATGTAGCCAGAGCTATCATTAGACCACGTACATCCTGTGTACACTTCTTCCTTCTTCAATCCAATCCCATGCCCATGTGTCAATAAATCATGCAAGAATATCATATAGAATGAGTATTTATCACTTATCACTACCACATTGTACATATATAAATGTATATCAAGATTAACTTACCATCACCAGTTACTCATCACTTATGCCATTATAAACGGCTATTACACATAATACACATATAAACATGTTAGCAAACCAAACCACAGAAATAGTGCGATGATTACGCACCTAGATAACACACCCGATCTACCCTCGAAACGCAACCTTATACCACTGCACTGCTGACTAAACAAATCCCGAAAGGTCTCCTGCGCTAGGCTCTCCTCCCCTATAATCGACCTTGCACAAAACAAGTAACACTTAAGGCCATTCGGCCAAGACAAGAAACCATAGCAAAACTATCACACCCTTACCTTGCTAACCACTACCCTTCCTCTAACAAGAATCGGCCACCACCAAGGAAGTAAGGGTTCGGCTTGAAGGAAAACGGATGAAAAGGGATAGGGGTTACGGCAATAGAAAAGAGGATAAAGGTTTGAGGGATAAAATGGAGTGGTTTTGGCTCAAAAGAAATGAGGAGAAGAAGATAGCTATATGACCTTGAAGTTTCGCCATTTGGAAAATGTGAGAGCAAAAGAATTTGGAGAAGGAAGTTTCAAGAACCAAAGGAATTTTGGGAAGCAAAATTCGGCAAGGGAGAGAAAGCAAATGGTGAAAATAAATGAACACCTCCCCCCCTATTTATACTAATCGGCCAAGCTCCAAGCTCCCAAAAAAAAAAAAAATCCTCAAAACTCTCCTAAAACACCTCCCTTCCATCCATTCAAAAAGATTTGAAAAAGCAAAGACCAAGTCTTTGTCCATCTTTTAAGCCTCCCAAAAACCGTCCAACACTCTACCTAGATGACGCAAAAACAAAGCCTCCTGCTGCCCTTGCGAATCGAACACTGGCCCCCCCCCTTTTCCTTGTACCTGAGGCGTCACTTTGCCAAGCTCTTAGTGGCGCCTCCCTTGCCACTCAACCAGCCCAATCTTTGTGACAAGATTCACCAAATAATTCTCTTAAGACACCCACAGCCAAGCTCCCCTTTTAGCACCTAAAAATCTAAAATTTTCCAAAGTCTTCCCTTTTAATCCGAGCATTCATAACACCTCTCACACACATCCAAGCATACCCAAAACCTACTAGAACACGAATTATACCCAACCTGCATAGCCCCTAAATCAGGGTGTTACAATTCTACCCTCCTTAAAATAATTTCGTCCTCGAAATTACTTGGCTAGACTAACGGTCCACGTCCTAACTCTCCAAACTTACACTATCATTGCGCACTCTGATCTTAATAAAGTCGTGATTCCACCTTGACCACGTCCACGACAACCACGTCCCCTAGAACTCATATCTAGCGTCGCGATTTAATCGATTAAAAGTTTTATGCATTAAGAATTTTGTTCCACTGTTTTATCCACGAGCAAATTTTATGAACAGTTTCTAGAAGTCGTTCTTTCGAGCAATCAAAGTTTCATCTCAAGTTCTCTGCTCTAATTCAAACATTCACATACTTCACTAAAGACACATTCATTCATCCATGTCACTTTCTTGAGCATTCCCAACCTGGTGGGTAATTTCGTCATTTTCCTATAGGGGTATTTCGGTAATAACTCAGGGTCAATTTGAAAATAGTTTTCAAATTAAAGATATTTCAAAGTTTACAAAATCACAGGGGTCATCTTGAAAAATTTGTTTTTCAAACCAGATGTGTTGTAAAAATTTCAAAATCGGGGTTATTTTGGTAATTTTATAAATTGAGAAAACATCTTTCAAAATATGATTTAGAGTTTTACAAACCAAAGGGGTAAATTTGACAAAATAAATTTTAAAATGTAAGGTTTTTTTTTAAAAAAAGCAAGGCTAATTCCCTTCGGGTTTTAATATTCGGTTTAGCCTATAAACAAGTCCTCTTGGTTAAGGTGAACCGTAGCTACGCACTGTAGGATTCCAAATAAGAGGAGGTGAGTCACGAGGATCGCTTAAGTACCGTGCTCTTCCTGATCCACTCCTAGACATGCGCACAATGGTTGCCACACCTTAACTCGCGACTTAATCACGAGTTTGTTTAGTAACCTTAAGTCTTATGCATGTGTTTGAGTAGACTAGTCCTAGGGTTCAATAGCCCTAATATTCTAATCTACGAGCCCAAACTAAGCCCAAATCAATTCATGTAAACAATTCACTTCAAGAAAGTCCAAGTACTTACCGTGGACTTCTGGCCTGAGGTACAGTGCCATGCCGTAATAACTTTGAAAAATATTTCATGAAACCCATATCTTTGAAAACCCATTTAAAAATGTTTTTGGGCCCAAAACCCTCAAAGCCGAGTTTTGAACCGGCTCGATATTAAATCAGAAACATCCCCAAACCCGGCCTATTCACTACGACCAGAATCAAGTTTATGTTAGTGAAAATCTGTTTCTTTCCTTAGAATTTAAAACATGAAAATTTACTATCTTTTGAAAATTATGTCCACTTAAAAATTAATAAATAATATAAGTTTGTTGAAAATTACTGGAATAAAATATTATTATAAGTATAATATGAATCTTTTATGAAAATATTCTGAAGTATAGTATTAACTCCCACAATCATAAACAGAGTACTTTAAATCAAAGGGACCTTTATTACATCAATTAAAATTCCAAAATATTGATAATATAAAATACTTAAATGGAGTAACACATCTTCTGCATGGGCCACCTTGTGTCCTCTCCGATCCCGGTCCAATCTACGCATCACCTGAAATGGTTAATGAAAAGAGTGAGTCCACTGACTCAGTGCATAATCACAACACAGGTTTCCCGCGTATGGGCTTGGCCCCATACCAAACAATTCACATAGCAAGTCATGCACATATGCATCTCAGCCCAACCCACTCCAACCGTAACACCAACCTTAGCAGACTCCCTGCCTAAGGCCGTGGATAAACCACCACTGATCACATCGTGATCCATAAATCTTACCTCGGCAATCTCGCTGCTCGAGGCCGTGGTCGAGCCACCGATCAACCAAAGTGATCCAAATATCGTAATCTGCTCACGGTGATGCACATAGCAATCAACCGCCGAGATGGGCACCAAGCCAACATCTCCTTGAGGTTAGCAAAAGCTAGCCTTCAAGCGCTAATGTAGCCTTGAGCTATCATTAGACCACGTACATCCTGTGTACACTTCTTCCTTCTTCAATCCAATCCCATGCCCATGTGTCAATAAATCATGCAAGAATATCATATAGAATGAGTATTTATCACTTATCACTACCACATTGTACATATATAAATGTATATCAAGATTAACTTACCATCACCATTACTCATCACTTATGCCATTATAAACGGCTATTACACATAATACACATATAAACATGTTAGCAAACCAAACCACAGAAATAGTGCGATGATTACGCACCTAGATAGCACACCCGATCTACCCTCAAACGCAACCTTATACCACCGCATCACTGACTAAACAAATCCCGAAATGTCTCCTCGCGCTAGGCTCTCCTCCCCTATAATCGACCTTGCACAAAACAAGTAACACTTAAGGCCATTCGGCCAAGACAAGAAACCATAGCAAAACTAACACACCCTTACCTTGCTAACCACTACCCTTCCTCTAACAAGAATCGGCCACCACCAAGGAAGTAAGGGTTCGGCTTGAAGGAAAACGGATGAAAAGGGATAGGGGTTACGGCAATAGAAAAGAGGATAAAGGTTTGAGGGATAAAATGGAGTGGTTTTGGCTCAAAAGAAATGAGGAGAAGAAGATAGCTATATGACCTTGAAGTTTCGGCCATTTGGAAAATGTGAGAGCAAAAGAATTTGGAGAAGGAAGTTTCGGCAACCAAAGGAATTTTGGGAAGCAAAATTCGGCAAGGGAGAGAAAGCAAATGGTGAAAATAAATGAACACCTCCCCCCTATTTATACTAATCGGCCAAGCTCCAAGCTCCCCAAAAAAAAAAATTCCTCAAAACTCTCCTAAAACACCTCCCTTCCATCCATTCAAAAAGATTTGAAAAAGCAAAGATCAAGTCTTTGTCCATCTTTTAAGCCTCCCAAAAACCGTCCAACACTCTACCTAGATGACGCAAAAACAAAGCCTCCTGCGCCGCTCTTGCGAATCGAACACCGCCCCCTTTCCTTTGTGCACGAGGCATCACTTTGCCAAGCTCTTAGTGGCGCCTCCTTGCCACTCAACCAGCCCAATCTTTGTGACAAGATTCACCAAATAATTCTCTTAAGACACCCACAGCCAAGCTCCCCTTTTAGCACCTAAAAATCTAAAATTTTCCAAAGTCTTCCCCTTTAATCCGAGCATTCATAACACCTCTCACACACATCCAAGCATACCCAAAACCTACTAGAACACGAATTATACCCAACCTGCATAGCCCCTAAATCAGGGTGTTACAAGGTTAGTAAATGATCTGATTAAATGTTATAAGTATACTGATTTTATGTGATTGCATGGGTTGGGTTTGATGAAAGGAGGAAGTTATATGTTGTAGCGGTTTTTACCGTGATCTGTTGTAGCGGTTCCTTACCGTGATCTGCTGTAGCGCTTCGCCGTGATTCATTGTAGTGGCTACGGCCATGATCTCGATGATGAGCAAAGACGCATCGCCATCAAGGCGTGTAGCGGTGTGGGTTGATTGTAGTAATCCCCAATGGTGTGAATGGTTGGTACGGGGGCGTGTAGCGGATGGACACCTAGGATATGGGTTGGGCTTTGCATATTATTTTTGTTACTTATATTTTGATTATTCTGTTTTATGGGGCTAAAGCCCAAATCTAATGGTGCATGAGGGTTGCACACCGAGTCTCGCGACTCACCCTTTAATTTTAACCATCTCAGTGACACTTAGGTATCGGACCGTCTTTGGAGAGAGAGCAAGGTGGCCATGCGACAGCTTTGAGAATTCAACAAAAGACTTAGTCTAATTTCTTTTTATTTTCATTTAATTAATGGGTTCAAATTTCCTTGTAATAAGGCCATGGGCCACCAGACTACCATTTATGTCTTGGGATTTTGTTGGGCTTTTATTACTGGGTTTTAAGTTTTACATTTTTAATTAAGTTAAGACCTGCATGAAATTTCGGTTTTTATTTAAAATCTACCAAGATAATTGGTTACTTAATATTTTATACTTTAATGAATTATTAAGCTTTCGAAATAAAGGTGTAAACCTAGTAATTATTTTCCAAAATGCGACATGTTATGTAAAATCTCTTAAGTGACATACCAGATCCGGTTGTAGCATTTGGGCCGGGTTTGGGGTGTTACAAATTGGTATCAGAGCCCGGTTCAAAACTCGGCTCTGGGGGTTTTTTGGGCTCAAAATGTTTTCTAAAGTTGGGTTTTCGAAACATGCATATTTATATAGGTCTGTTAGCTCAGCATGGCACTTGCGTCTCCGGCCCAAGTCCGCCAGGTAAGTATTCTGAACCATTGTATGATATAATATATGTGGGCTTGATGGGCTTTATGGGACGTAGATTAGTTAGATTAGAACTTGATGGACTTTAGGCCTAGCTGAAACAACTCTTAAAATCTCATAGGACTTAACTTCACTAAACAAACCCGTGAACGAGCCGCAAGACTAGGGTGTGGTAACAGCATACGCATGTCTAGGATTGGATCCTAAGAGCACGGTATTTAAGCAAATCCTAGTGACTCACCTCCTCTTCACTAGAATCCTACCTCGTGCGTGGTGACTATTCACCCTAGTTATGAGGACTTGTTGATGGGCTAAACCTTATAATTAAAACTCGAAAGGGACCAAACCACCCTAGTTTGAAAAAAAAAAGAAAGAAAATTTCTCAAGTTTTGCAAAATTTTCAAAATACGTTTGATTTTTGAAAACTACCAACCACCATGAATTTGTAAAATACCTATGTTTTGAAAATTTACCCAAAATCTCATGTTTATAAGAGTAACCTGACCATGAAACTAGATTTTTCCCCAAAATACCCTCGTTTGAAAAAAACAACAACAACAACATCGAAATATCCTCGGTTAGAAAAATTCCCAACCTACCCTCGCTTTGTCAAATGACCAAAATACCCCTGGTTTGTACAATTACCAAATTACCCCTAATTTGCAAAATTACTAAATTGCCCCTGATTGCAAAATTATCGAAATACCCCCGGATTTCAAAATTACCGAAATACCTTTGGATTTCAAAATTACCGAAATACCCCCGAATTTCAAAATTACCAAAATACCCCCGAATTATAAAATTACCAGAATACCCTTACTTCATGAAATCAACAAGGAACTTTATTATGAAAAATTACGAAAATACCCCTGTAGGATAAAATTATAAAAATACCCTTGGGTAGTGAATTAACGAAAACACCTTTACGTGAAGAATGTAAGTGCTTGGATGTTATTTGTATGATGTATGTGTTTTATTTTAGTTAGAGGTTACAAACTTGAGACTGTATTGTGAATGCGAATTCGAAAGAACTACTCTTAAACTATTGTTCATAAAACTGTTCGTGGTTAATCAACGAAAGAAAACTAATAATTCATAAAATTTCTAAACAGATAAACGCGAATCGGTAAGATGAGTACAAGGGGACGAGGACACTCTAGATGCTAACACTGGTGCATACCCTACCATAGTATACTAAGTGTTTCTTTTGGCTTTAGAATCGGAGTGCACAGCGAAAGCATAGTGGTGAGACTTGGGTAGTACGATTAATAGTTAGTTGGAAATTTCGAGGACGAAATTTCTTTAAGGGGGTAGAACTGTAACATCCTAAATTTATGGGCCTATACCTTTAGTGTAGGGATAGGTTTACTATGTTAATTTAATTGATAGGGGTCTAAATTTGGGCTTAGAATTAGGCAAAAAGGCCCAGATTAAAGTGGCATCATTAATAGCTAAAAGGAACAAGTTTTGGGTCGCAAGAGCCCATGTTTTAGGCCAAATTCGGCACTTTAAATGAAGAGAGGGTGACGCCACACACAAGGAATTAGGGGCCCAAGTATTAAGTTTAATGAGGCCCAAATATTTTAATTTAAGTGAGTTAAATTTGGCATTAGGGATTAGTAGAGGTGGACTGGCTACAAGGCTATAAAATAGGGGAATTTATGTGGATTTTTAAGTGATAATATCATAGATAAAAAGGAGAAAAGTTAGGAGCTTATCTTCAAGGGAAGTGTTGGCCAAAAATCCACCACCTAGAGGAGTGTAAAATTCGGCTACTACATGGCAAGGAGGGTGCCGAATTTCTCCTCTCTTTAGCTTGAATTTTAATGCGTTTTGGTTTTTAGCAAGAGAGGTGCCAAAATATCTATAAATAGGGGGGGCTAGCTCCTTGATTCTGACACTAAAAACCCTAAATTTCTCTCCCATTGTGCTGAAATTCCCTAGCCTCTCCCTCTCCAATTTCTTTTCTCCAATTTCTTTAAAAGCCGAAACTCTTCTCCACTTTTTCCTTCTTCTGCTGATTTCTCTAGGAAGCCAAAGCATCCATAGTATTTTCTTCTATTCATCCTATTTGAGAATTAGTTCTATACTTCCAGCATTTAAATCTTCCATGGGCATTGTCGAATCCTCTCTCTAGTGCTAGCCGAATCTCCTATGCTAAGGTAAGTGTTGATTTTTGATTAGTTCTCATGATCTATTCTCGGTTTTTGAAAGGCAAAAGCCAAAAGCTAATAGTTTAATGGTTTTATGATGGGCGGCAATTCGGGATTTGAAGGAAGCTTAGTCGACTAGACCTAAAAGCCAAAAATCATAAGTCTCCAATTTTGAGATTTCAAGGTAAGAGGATTTGTTTATTTATATATATAAAATCGGGTAGAATACTAACCATGGTGAATATAGGAGAGGCCTATTTTCGCAATTGTTCCGCTTTTAAGCAAGGCTATAGATTGAGGATAATAGATCCGTATAGCAAGGACATCGACTAAGAATATTGGATTTCGCAATATCGTGTGTGTAATTCTCCACACCATCTAGATCTGCTTTGATTAATATATGAAAATAAGTATTACATGTTTTGTTAAATGTCGAAACCCCTAAGATATTGACGGGAACCCAAAGAGGGTAAAGCAAATCACCAGTTAGTAAATGATCTCGATTAAATGTTATAAGTATACTGATTTTATGTGATTGCATGGGTTGGGTTTGATGAAAGGAGGAAGTTATATGTTGTAGCGGTTTTTACCGTGATCTGCTGTAGCGTTCCTTACGGTGATTCTGTTGTAGCGGCTTCTGCCGTGATCTCAGTGCGGCCTGCTGTGATTCATTTGTAGTGGCTACGGCCATGATCCGATGATGAAAGCACGACGGTGTCATCAAGGCGTGTAGCGGTGTGGGTTGATTGTAGAAATCCCCAATGGTGTGAATGGTCGGCACGGGGCGTGTAGCGGATGGACACCTAAGATATGGGTTGGGCTTTGCATATTATTTTTGTTACTTATATTTTGATTATTCTGTTTTATGGGGCTAAAGCCCAAATCTAATGGTGCATGAGGGTTGCACACCGAGTCTCGCGACTCACCCTTTAATTTTAACCATCTCGGTGACACTTAGGGCATCGGACCGGGCCGAGAGGAGAGCAAGGTGGCCATGCGACAGAGCTTTGAGAATCCAAAGAAAAGACTCAGTCTAATTTTTTTTTTATTTTCATTTAATTAATGGGTTCAAATTTCCTTGTAATAAGGCCATGGGCCACTAGACTACCATTTATGTCTTGGGATTTTGTTGGGCTTTTATTACTGGGTTTTAAGTTTTACGCTTTCAATTAAGTTAAGACCTGCATGAAATTTCGGTTTTTATTTAAAATCTACCAAGATAATTGGTTACTTAATATTTTATACATTAATGAATTATTAAGATTTCGAAATAAAGGTGTAAACCTATTAATGTTTTCCAAAATGCGACATGTTATGTAAAATCTCTTAAGTGTCATACCAGATCCGGTTGTAGCATTTGGGCCGGGTTTGGGGTGTTACACATTTAGTTGCCATTTTCCATTTTACTAATATGATAAGTGTGATAAAAACTTTTTAACAACAACAAGGTTATAAGAATTTACGCTTCGCATAATTATTTTTACACTGTAGCACATACATATCACTGGTAAAGGAATCTGGTATAGCTCATTCAATTTTGAGATACACGTCAATTTTTAACGATCAACATAGCAAGTGCATACACAACTTCAAAATATTAGAAAAATAGGACGACACACATAACGAATGTGTGTGTAACATCCCCAAACCCGGCCCACGAGCCTTGACCGGATCTGGTATGTCACTGAGTAAAACGTTCGAAAAGATTTGATTTACGGTTGAAAACATAAAAATTTGTTGTCGGTTGTAAAACATTGTATATTTAAAATTCTAAGTACAATCATGTTGTTACAAATTCCCGGATTTAAAACTTTAATATAGGCTTTAATAATATGAATCGATTCCTAAAATCATTTCCGGTTTCCGAATAAAAGTAATATAACTTCAAAATCATAAATAACGTGTCCAAATACTTTAAGTGGCTCTTATTACATCAAATAATTATTCAAAAATACTTAATATTAAGCCGCATAAAATAAATAAAACATCTTCTGCATGAAATATAGCTTCTGCATGGCCACCTTTGTATCCACTCCAACCCGGTCCAAGAATCACGTATTACCTGCGAGGTTTGGTAAAAATTTGGGTGAGTCACACAGACTCAGTGTGCAATTAGTCCATTGAATTCCACCCACATATCAACCCACATAACATATAACAAGGCAACTTATTCACATAATATCACAATTCGGGCTTGGCCCATATCCATACCACATATCGGATCATAATGTAATTAACCACATGATTCCACATATTGGGCTTGGCCCATTTCCACACTGATCCACATCCACATATTGGGCTTGGCCCATAACCACATCAATAACCACAATGCCACACATAATCATGCAAAGTGCACCCAACCCAACCTAGGGTCCATCCTCTACACACCCCCGTATCCAGCCACCACACACCAAGGGATTACTAAATCACCCTCCAACCACTACACACCAATTTGGCAATTAATGCCGTCCTCGATGTAGCTCGCAGCTAACATCAAACCACGATGAGGCACATAGCCACTCATCAAACCACGATATGGCACAAAGCCTATATCAACCACGATGAGGCACAGAGCCACTCATCAAGCCACGTGAAATAAATCACAATTAATCCATAACGCGACCTCAGTCAGCGCCAATCCACGATGTAGCTTGCAGCTAACATCAACCACGTACATAAATGTACACCCGTACCTTCTTTCACATTCATATCTCATCCCATGCACATGCAACATATAATAATGTCATGATAAATAATGCATGTACATGTTATTCAGGCATACAATCATATTCTCATTGCCACTGCACTTATTAGCATACACATAACACATACACATACAATCTTATACCCGGAAAACGATGGGTTAATCACACACCTGATAACCTGAAGCACTACGCTCTCGATCCCGATGCTATCACTAATCGAAAGTACGGCTATCCGCCTATAACTTTCCTCTGCTGCCCCCACCCCCGGTGGCAATAATCTCGAATCGCAGAGATCGATCTCTTCTTAAACTTAGGGATAGGATCGCCTTTCTCCCCTTGACTGGCACTCGCATCCATTAATGATATCTTAATCAGCACATCAGGTTAGTCACTTACGTTATAGTCAAAACAACTAAATCCGAACTTATAGAGTACTCTTACCGAAATGATCTTGAATCCCGAAGGCTCCCGTTTACTTCTGTCGATTTGCCCCTAAATAACCATAGTCAAAACCAGCTAACATTAATAACCAAAATGGCCCATGACCGAATATCACAAACCACCTACCTTGCTTATCCAAATCCCGAAATACTTGCTTGCTCCTGAAGTTGTCGAGATCCCTATCTGCCTCACGTTAGATTTAGCTTTAAGCAACAATCCATAAGAATGGCCCTTGGCCGAATACCACATATCACTTACCTTGGTGAATCAAATCTCGAAAGACTCCTTTAATGCTCCTTAACGTTGGCACATACAAAAGAAACACTACATTATGGCTTATGAATATTCGGCTAACCCAAAACCAAAGACTACACACTTGATTTCGGCATATCCATGAAAAGAAGATAAAACCGATTACTAAAAGAAGTACTTACCACCAACGTTTCCTTGTGAAGACTAAAAGAGAATAGATTTCGCTAACTGCTTTGCTTTTAAGGCTTATGCAAAGAAGAGAAAAAATAGGCACTTTGAGATTCGGCTAGGCTTTTTCAAATGGTGCTTGAATATTCGGCTAACCAAAAAGAAAAGAAGAGAGTTTGAGAAAGAGATGTGAATTCGGCCAAGAAAGCAAATGGATCAAAGTGATCAAAGTTTCGGCTAAAGTTCTAAATGACAAAGAGTCATTCGGCCATTCAAGAAAAGGTGTAGAATTGGGGTTGAAAGAAAAGAGAATAGGAAGAGAGGAAATTCGGCAAGGCACTAAAAGAGAAAGAAAAAGATGAATGCTCACAACTAAAATTCGGGACACACTTCTTAACACTCTTCAAAGCCGAAAATGCAAGCCCCTAGAGTCCTATATTCGCCACCACATTCCTCTTATCAAAACCCATAATTTTCTCCTATATTTTCTCTTCAACACCCATTCAAAATAAATTGAATAAGTCAACACTTATCCTTCTCTTTTAGCCGAATTTAAAAAGAAAAACCAAAGCTTATCCTTCATCTTTTCAAAGCCCCCATGCCGTCCAACACCTTCCCCCTTCATGACGCCAAAATGCAAAATAAAAGCACCCTTTATGCTGCCACCAAGACTCGAACCTGAGCCCTTCTCCCCTGCTCATGGCGTCACCCACCAAGGCCCTAAGTGGCGCCTCCAAGCCACTTTACCAAGCCCAATCTTATGTCCAAAAGTTCTTACAAATTTTCTTAAGACCTCCTTAGCCTAGCTCCCATTTTAAACTTAAAATCTAATAATTTTCCCAAAACATTCTCTTTCATCCTAGAGTTTTAGGAACCCCTAAAACACGTCCAAACATACACCAAGCCCACTAACACTTGCACTATGCACTAAATGCATAACCCCTAAATCTCAGATGTTACGCTTCTACCCTCCTTAAAAATAATTTCGTCCTCAAAATTACTTGCTACCCAACTAACAATCGTGCAATCCACTACGCTCTTGTCTGCAAGACTGATCTTAATAAAACTATCATACCTTCTAGGCACAGCTCTAAGTTCACATCCAAGGTTTCTGCACTTCACTAGCAACACAAGAATTAGCAAATTCTACAACAATCAAGGCAATAAAGGGTATTCCAGAGACAAGGAACATACCCGTTATCATATCCGCACATCTTCCTCTTCGCGACGATCGATCGCCTAAGCCAACCTTGGTTGTCTCGCCTCAACCTTCAAAGACCTTTGCTTGGTGTTCCACGACCTTGGCCGTAACCATTTCCTCCATGATTCGAACCACGACCCCTCGTCGCCTTAGGACAATTCCTAACCAAGTGAGCCTTAGACCCACACCGGAAACATTCCTTACTATTTCCCCAACACTCTCCTGCATGAGCTCTTCCACACCGAGCACATGGTCGACTCCGATTCACGTAAACCGCACAGCGCACGCATGCAATTCTCAATCCTTGGTCTTTTCTGAAAATCTCCCGACGATGCTGACGGTCCAAAACTCATCTTGTTCCAATTCCTATCCTTTTCTCGATTCTGTCTCTCAGTTCTCTTAACTTCTTCAGCTATCCGAGCTTTCTCCACTAGAATAGCAAAGTCCCTTTCGGGTTTTAGTTATTGGTTTAGCTGGTGAATAAGTCCTCGTGGTTAGGGTAAACCGTAGCTACGCACCAGGTAGGATTCAAGTAAAGAGGAGGTGAGTCACTAGGACTGCTTAAGTACCAAGCTCTTACTGAATCCACTCCTAGACATGCGCACAACTGTTGCCACACCCTAGCTCGGCGACTTGCTCACAGGTTTGTATAGTGGTTCTTAAGTCTTATGAATCTTGTGTTAGAGTAGACTAGTCCTAGGGTTCAATAGCCCTAATCTACTAATCTACGTTCCCATAGGTGCCCATACAGTTCACATATTCAGATCACTTCAGTAGTTAGAGGTACTTACCTGGTGGACTTCTGCCGAGATACAAAGTGCCATGCCGAATAACCTAAAAAGTCCATAAAAATCTATATTTTTGAAAAGACCATCTTTGAAAATGTTTTGGGCCCCAAAACCCTCAAAGCTGAGTTTTGAACTTGGCTCTGATACCAAACTCTAACATCCCCAAACCTGGCCCACGAGCCTTGACCGGATCTGGTATGTCACTGAGTAAAACGTTCGAAAAGATTTGATTTACGGTTGAAAACATAAAAATTTGTTGTCGGTTGTAAAACATTGTATATTTAAAATTCTAAGTACAATCATGTTGTTACAAATTCCCGGATTTAAAACTTTAATATAGGCTTTAATAATATGAATCGATTCCTAAAATCATTTCCGGTTTCCGAATAAAAGTAATATAACTTCAAAATCATAAATAACGTGTAACATCCTAGATTAGGGGTTATGCGTTTGTGCATAATTCATGAGTTAGTAGGTTTTGGCAGTATTTGGAAGTGTATTAAGGGTTTTGAGAACCCTAGGGTGTAGGTGAAAGTTTTGGGAAAATATTGGATTTTAAGTGTAAAAAAGGGGAAACTGGGCAAGAAGGCCTTAAAAGAATTTTGTGGAGTTTAGGACACAAGAAATGAATTGGCAAAGTGGCTTCGGTGCTATGTGCAAAGGGAGTGCCAAGGGGGAAGGGGTTCGAATAACATGGGAAGCAGTTGGGCTTTTAATTTTTTTTTAGCGTCAGAAAGGGGGTTGGGCTAGGAAGGCTTTAGAGGAATTTTTGTAGGCATTTTTAGCATAAGGAAGGCGTTGGTAAAGTGGCTCCATGCGCTGCTTAAAGGCTTGGTGGTGACGCTAATGAGGGCCTGGGTTCGAATCCAGGCGGCAGCAAGGGTGTTTTATTTTTTTTGGGTTTGGCGTTGAGACAAGGGAGCTAGGGAGTGAGGTGTTAAAAGAAGTTTTGGGTAGATTATATCACAAATAGCGCATTGGCAAATTGGCTGGGACGCTAGTTGAAGTTCATGGTTCCTGGAGGTCGCTGGTTCGAAACTCAATGGCAGCATAAGGGGTGTTTTATTTTTATTTTCATTTTGCAGCAGTTTGGAGAGGCAGTGTACGGCACATGGGAGCTTTAATAGATAAGATTAAGCTGATTTTGTTTAAATCCTTTTTGAATTCGACTGGGAGGTAAGTGATAAGGATTATGTTATTTTATTTATTCTAGATAATTATAGGATTATTTTATTTAGTTTAAAATTAGTAAATAGGAAGATAATGGTTGCTATTGGTTTTTATATGATCAGGAGATAAAATAGGAACTTGGTGAAGGATAATTGTTGTTAAATGAAGTGATAATAGAAGATTAGTATAGATTTATTTTATATATTTTGAATATGTGTTCAAGAGTTATTATAGGAGAAGGAAGTGGAATTTGAGAGGAGGTAGGAGTGCCGAAATTGAGTAGTATAAATAGGGGTGCCGAATTTAGTTTCTTTTCCCCATTAGTGCCCTTTTTCCCTTGTGCAAAGCCGCTTATGTTTCATTCCTCTTTTCTATTTGTTCTTGGCCGAATCTATATCCCTTTCCCAATTCCTTTCTTTTATTTTTGTTAGCCGAATCTTCCTTTGCCACCAGCTGTCGTATTGCTCAACTCCTTCTTCTCTTCCTTTCTTTAAGAATTCTTTTAAAAGCCGAAATACTTTGGTGAACCATAGCCAATCCTCTAGGCAAGAAACTCCCTCTACTTTTGTGTTTTCTTCTTCACCATAAAAGAGCCGACCTATTCTCATTTAGTCTTCACAAGCAACAATAGTGCCAAATAAGTTATGAGTCTTAGAAGAGCCTCTTGGATTCGACTACTCAAGGTGAGTTAATGTGGTATTCGGCCATAGGCCATTTTATAAGTTTAGGTATGACCGATTGTGTATTATGATTTTTAGGGGCTAATCGACAAGTAAGGCAGTATCGGGATTCTAGATCGTGTTAGATTCGAGTAGTTCTAATTTCGCTAGAAAGTCGGTGTGTGATTAACCCACCGTTTCCGGTTTTGCTATATTTGCATGTGTGATTTATGTGCTAACCAAAGGCAATGGCGCTTATGTGGTGATTACCCTGAAAAGGGTATAACCATAATCGTGTTAGTATTATCTGCTGATAAGAATGTGAAAGTGCCGATGTGAATGTGATAATGCCTATAAAAATGTGATTGTCTCCTTTAATAACATGTGCATGCATTTATTATTATTATGCCACTATTACATGCTGCATGTGCATGGGTGGGATATGGATATGAAGGAAGGAAAGGGTGTACATTATGTACGTAGTCCGATGTTAGCCTTGTGTTACATTGGCGCTTGATGTTAGCTATGTGCTTCATCAAGGAGGTGTTGGCTAGGTGCCCACCTCGGCGGTTGATAGCCGTGTGCATCACCGTGGATCGAATGATATGTGGGATCACCGAGGTGATCGGTGGATTAGCCACGCCTTGAGCAACAAGTCCGCCAGTAAGATATGTGGTTCACTATGTGAACGGTGGATTAGCCACGCCTTGGGCAGGAGTCCGCTAAGGTAGGAGTAACGGATGGACCCTAGGTTGGGTTGGGCTTCATAATTGCATAACTTTGCATATTATTTTGATTTGTGGATTAATGTGAAAATGGGCTAGGCCCAGCTGATATGTGGATTATTAAGAAAAGGGCCAAGCCAGATATGAATGTGGATCGGTGTGGAAATGGGCTAAGCCCAAGATGTGGAAATTTTGTGGTTAACTACCCTATTATATGAATGTGATATGAATATGAGCCAAGCCTGTAATGTGGTAGTATGTGAATATGATACTTGATATCCGATATATGGGTTAATATGTGGTTAACATGTGGGTGGAATTCAGTGGTTTAATTACACACTGAGTCCGTGTGACTCACCCAAATATTTTATCAAACATCGCAGTGATATGATGATCGGACCGGTTGGAGTGGATACGAGGTGGCCCATGCAGTAAGATAATTTAATTAATTAAGTATTTATAGTTTCAGTATTTTGATTAAGTCTTTATTGTATTAAGGCCCATTAAAGTGTTTAAGGTTGTTTAAGTATTTTTCATTAAGTTTAATTATTATATTTATTATGGATTGACAATTTAAATATTAATTGCAAATGATTTTATTTTCTTAAGTGGGTATAATAAAGTTTTGAATTCGGTGTTTTCATAATAATTTAATTTTTACCTGGAATATTTTAAGTCACGAAAAGGTTTTATTTAAGGAAACAAATTTTTAACGATTTTTACTCTTAAGTAAGAATATTTTCGAACGTGTTCCGCAGTGGCATTTCAAATTCGGTCGTAGTGAATGGGTCGGGTTTGGGGTGTTACATAACGTGTCCAAATACTTTAAGTGGCTCTTATTACATCAAATAATTATTAAAAAATACTTAATATTAAACCGCATAAAATAAATAAAACATCTTCTGCATGAAATATAGCTTCTGTATGGCCACCTTTGTATCCACTCCAACCCGGTCCAAGAATCACGTATTACCTGCGAGGTTTTGTAAAAATTTGGGTGAGTCACACAGACTCAGTGTGCAATTAGTCCACTGAATTCCACCCACATATCAAACCACATATCAACCCACATAATAGATAACAAGGCAACTTATTCACATAATATCACAATTCGGGCTTGGCCCATATCCATACCACATATCGGATCATAATGTAATTAACCACATGATTCCACATATTGGGCTTGGCCCATTTCCACACTGATCCACATCCACATATTGGGCTTGGCCCATAACCACATCAATAACCACAATGCCACACATAATCATGCAAAGTGCACCCAACCCAACCTAGGGTCCATCCTCTACACACCTCCGTATCCAGCCAGCACACACCAAGGGATTACTAAATCACCCTCCAACCGCTACACACCAATTTGGCAATTAATGCCGTCCTCGATGTAGCTTGTAGCTAACATCAAACCACGATGAGGCACATAGCCACTCATCAAACCACGATATGGCACAAAGCCTATATCAACCACGATGAGGCACAGAGCCACTCATCAAGCCACGTGAAATAAATCACAATTAATCCACAACGCGACCTCAGTCAGCGCCAATCCACGATGTAGCTTGCAGCTAACATCAACCACGTACATAAATGTAGACCCGTACCTTCTTTCACATTCATATCCTATCCCATGCACATGCAACATATAATACTGTCATGATAAATAATGCATGTACATGTTATTCAGGCATACAATCATATTCTCATTGGCATATTCACACATATACACACTAATAACCATATTTCCATCAGATTTGATACTGACCTGATTATCGACACACCCCTTAAGGGTATCCACTTCATAATTGCCACTGCACTTATTAAAATACACATAACACATACACATACAATCTTATACCCGAAAAACGGTGGGTTAATCACACACCTGATAACCTGAAGCACTACGCTCTCGATCCCGATGCTATCACTAATCGAAAGTACAGCTATCTACTCATAACTTTCCTCTGCCGCCCACACCCTGTGGCCAATCTCGAACTCACAGAGACCGATCTCTTCTTAAACTTAGGATAGGGATCGCCTTTTCTCCTTTGACTGCACTCGCATCCATTAATGATATCTTAATCAAGACATTAGGTTAGTCACTTACGTTATAGTCAAAACAACTAAATCCGAACTTATAGAGTACCCTTACCAAACGATCTTGAATCCCGAAGGCTCTCGCTTACTCACGATTTGCCCCTAAATAACCATAGTCAAAATCAGCTAACATTAATAACCAAAATGGCCCATGACCGAATATCACAAACCACCTACCTTGCTTATCCAAATCCCAAATACTTGCTTGCTCCTCGGTTGTCGAGATCCCTATATGCCTCACGTTAGATTCGGCTTTTAAGCAACAATCCATAAGAATGGCCCTTGGCCAATACCACATATCACTTACCTTGGTGAATCGAATCCCGAAAGACTCCTTCAATGCTCCTTAACGCTGGCACATACAAAAGAAACACTACATTATGGCTTATGAATATTCGGCCAACCCAAAACCAAAGACTACACACTTGATTTCGGATATCCATGAAAAGAAGATAAAACTGATTACTAAAAGAAGTACTTACCACCAACGCTTGTTTGTGAAGACTAAAAGAGAATATAGATTTCGCTAACTATTTCGGCTTTTAAGGCTTGCGGCAAAGAAGAGAAAATAGGCACTTTGAGATTCGGCTAGGCTTTTTCAAATGGTGCTTGAATATTCGGCTAACCAAAAAGAAAAGAAGAGAGTTTGAGAAAGAGATGTGAATTCGGCCAAGAAAGCAAATGGATCAAAGTGATCAAAGTTTCAGCTAAAGTTCTAAATGACAAAGAGTCATTCGGCCATTCAAGAAAAAGTGTAGAATTGGGGTTGAAAGAAAAGAGAATAGGAAGAGAGGAAATTCGGCAAGGCACTAAAAGAGAAAGAAAAAGATGAATGCTCACAACTAAAATTTGGGACACACTTCTTAACACTCTTCAAAGCCGAAAATGCAAGCCCCTAGAGTCCTATATTCGGCCACCACATTCCCTCTTATCAAAACCCATAATTTTCTCCTATATTTTCTCTTCAACACCCATTCAAAATAAATTGAATAAGTCAACACTTATCCTTCTCTTTTAGCCGAATTTAAAAAGAAAAACCAAAGCTTATCCTTCATCTTTTCAAAGCCCCCATGCCGTCCAACACCTTCCCCCTTCATGACGCCAAAATCCAAAATAAAAGCACCATTTATGCTGCCACCAAGACTCGAACCTGAGCCCTTCTCCCCTGCTCATGGCATCACCCACCAAGGCCCTAAGTGGCGCCTCCAAGCCACTTTACCAAGCCCAATCTTATGTCCAAAAGTTCTTACAAATTTTCTTAAGACCTCCTTAGCCTAGCTCCCATTTTAAACTTAAAATCTAATAATTTTCCCAAAACATTCTCTTTCATCCTAGAGTTTTAGGAACCCTTAAAACACGTCCAAACATACACCAAGCCCACTAACACTTGCACTATGCACTAAATGCATAACCCCTAAATCCTGGATGTTACAATCTGTGCCTGTAATGCAAGTGTACTATATCTCACATTGCTTTTTCCATATGTTATTATCGTCCTAGTGTTTGGTTTGGAGTGGACGTAATAGTTCAATCCCAGTTTCAACGCAGAAACCCATGTACGATATAATCATCTTTATTGAACCTTATTTTCGTGATCCGTTTAATGCCATTTAAGAATTATAAAGGGAAGTATAAATGTGTGTCTTTGAATTAATATTTAGATTTGTATTAATTAAAGTTAATGCTAATTAAACTGAAATATTAAAGTTTTCTTTTATTGTAACGTATTCTAGTCCAATGTGATTATAACATTTCCTATAAATGCCAGTTTTTTTCCTTGAAAATCTTGTTCGAAATTAATTTTACGAACCAAATTTAACTAGTAACATCAGAGTCGCGCAGTATGGCAAGCCTTAATGTTTATTCCGTCCTACTGGTTTTATTCTTAACTTGCGGGGCAGTAATGGCTACGAAGGAGAACGACCAGATTATTAAGGAAAATAATTGTGAAACTAAAATGGGTTTGCCATGTGTTCTAGAAGCTTTCACCGCTATTTTCCAGATAGGGAGTATTTCTAACAAGTGTTGCCGTGAACTTGTTGTGTTGGGAAAAGTTTGCCACTCAGCATTAGTAAAAAGGACCCTTGAAAATCCTCTATTCAAAGACCTAAACCCATCGACAATTATAGCGAAGAGCATTAATACATGGAATAATTGCCTTGCATTGATCGATTCACCATCTCCGTCTGCTTAAGGATATAGTGTTGCTTAAGCTAACAAACGGTTACAAGACGTAATGGGCCCAAAATTATTTTTTGTCTTTATTTTTTATATTGTTCTGAATGCTTCCTTAAAATGTGTCATGAGATTTAAGCCCAGTGAAATTATATTTAGTTGTACGAAAATTAAATGGTTCTAGAGATGCCATTACTTAATACACTATGATTTTATACAGGCCATTATTTTTAATTTTATAGCATTGGAACTCGATAACCATCTCAAATCGAGCACTAGGTATTGTTTCACATTGGTTAAATTGACACAAATATAATTATTAAAAAAATAAGATCGTTTTAATAATGTGAAATTGGAATGTTCTAGCGTGGTGTGAAATTGAAACAATCTCGATTCCTTGAAAGTCATTATCCAATTTAAACTCACATTGCCTTTAAGGAAAAAAAAACCTTGACTTCTCGAAGTTCTGAAAAGACACATATCGTGCCAGGAAATATCCTCCATGGGACATGCACTATAATTTGTAATAGTTCCTTGCCTATGGCCTCCTTTGTTTCATTTTCCATTTTCACTCCTTCGATACTAATCTGTTAGTTTTGGCCTCTTTATTTTTCATTGAGAAGAGGTAATCTTTAAATCATCGTCGAAAGTGTACGCTTCAAAGTCTTAACTTGATTTTCTTATTCTTCTTTGTTTAGATTACTTTTTTTTAACAATATCGAGAATGAAACTCCAAATATGTCGGTGACGACGTCCCACATTCTCCTATTAAAAAGGTTCAATTTATATAAAAACTAAATCCTATCCATTATTTGGGCAATACCTCACGAGAGTTACAGAAATGTAACTTCATTTATTATTTCCAATTTAACTCTCTAAGAGAAATTTTCATTTTCCAAGTTCCATTACTTATTCCACTAAAAGCTTCCATTCATATTTCAAAGAAATTGGGTCGGAACGCTTACACTTAAAAAGTTAACGAGAACGAAGAATACAATAATGTAATTGGAGTCCCACGATAAAGACATACATCGGCTTAATTTCGTAACGGGAAATATTTTTGATTTATTAATTTTGAATTTCAATCATTTAGTTGCCATTTTCCATTTTACTAATATGATAAGTGTGATAAAACTTTTAACAACAACAAGGTTATAAGAATTTACGCTTCGCATAATTATTTGTACAATCGTAGCACATACATATCATTTCGTAAAGGAATCGGTATAGCTCATTCAATTTTGAGATACACGTGAATTTTTAACCATCAACATAGCAAGTGCATACACAACTTCAAAATATTAGAAAATAGGACGACACACATAACGAATATGTGTGCTCGTAATGCAAGTGTACTATATCTCACATTGCTTTTTCCATATGTTATTATCGTCCTGGTGTTTGGTTTGGAGTGGACGTAATAGTTCAATCCCAGTTTCAACGCAGAAATCCATGTACGACATAATCATCTTTATTGAACCTTATTTTCGTGATCCGCTTTAATGCCATTTAAGAATTATAAAGGGAAGTATAAATGTGTGTCTTTGAATTAATATTTAGATTTGTATTAATTAAAGTTAATGCTAATTAAAATGAAATATTAAAGTTTTCTTTTATTGTAACGTATTCTAGTCCAATGTGATTATAACATTTCCTATAAATGCCATTTTTGTAACACCCTGAATTAGGGGTTATTTGTAATTTAAATATTTTCCCATGTGTGTGCTTGAAGAATTAAATTCTAGAAGTATTAAGCATGTTCTAGGGCCTAGAGCTAACCCCGAGCTAGGTCGGACTTGGAACTAAAAATTTCTTTTTAAGTATCTTAAATGAGGAAGCTAGGAGATAGGGGGTAAATTTGAAATTTGGGAGAAACATGTCACGAAATAAGGCAGTAGCAAAGTGGTAACCTAGCGCCCTTAAGAGTTGGAGGAGAGAATGGGCGCAGTCGCAGCTTTCGAGTGGTCGGAGCAACGTTTTGCATTTTATTTTCTATATATGCGGTGATGGGCTTAAGTAGGAAGGCCTTATAATTAAATAAAGGAGGTTTGTGACACGAAAGTTAGGTTCGGTGAAGTGGCAAGGGGCGTGGCTTAAGGGCCTTGGTATGAGGTCTCGGGTTCGAGACATGAAGGAAGCAAGGAGTTTTATTTTTGGGCTTTAGGCGTTGAAGGAGTAAGGGCCAGGAAGAGGGCTTATATTTAAATGGTGGGGTAACGTGACATGAAAGTCAATTGGGAGAGTTGGAAAGGGGCGTTAAGAGAGGGCTGCAGTGGGGTCGCGGGTTCGATCCAAAGAAGCTGCAATTTGGTTTTATTTGTTTCTTCAAGGTCATGTGAAAAGGAGAATTGGCCTGCACATGGTTCTTTGTTTTTCGGCTGGAAAGAAATTGATGGGCACATGGGTATTTGGAAAATTAGGATAAGCTTAGTATTTGTTTTGATTTTTAATTCGGCTGGAGTGGGGGGATAGATATGAGTTGTTTTATTTTTTTTTATTTTTCTTTTGAAAAGGTGATAAAAGATAGGATGAGGGGATAATTGATGTGTTTTTTTTATTATTTTTGAATAGGTGTCAAGAGGAAATATAGGCACTTGGTTTATTCAAATTATTTTCAAATGGTTGGCTAGGAGTGTTTCAAGGAAATTGATGGAATTTTAAACTCCTTAGAGTGGAGTGGACGGCAAGGCAATTGGGGGGAGGGATAATGCCGAATTTTCTTGGCCTTTTTCTTCATAATTTCGGCTAGTTCATCTTTTTGTTTTTCTTATTTTTCTTCTCAAAAACCTTAGCCGAAACACCTATTCCACTCTTTCTTCATTCTCTTGTTCCACTCAAATCGAATCCTAAGCAGCCATAAATTGATTTTTCCTTCTTTTCTATAGCCGAATATACTCCTCTTTGGTGTGCCGAATCTCCCCTTGTGCATTGCCTAAATTACTCAAAAAATTTCAGCCTTCCATCTTGTGTTAGCCGATTCTCTTAGGGGCTGTCAAATTTTCTCTTGGAGTTCTTCAAGTAGCATAGTTTGGTGCCGAATATTGGTGTGACTTGTCGAATCCATCTTTAAGGGAGGCCATAACCAGTTGTAGGGAGCTTTCGATTTAAGGATTATTCGCCAAGGCTAATAAAGGCTTACTGGATTTCAATTATTTTGGTAAGTGATGGTAAGATTCGGCCTTGGACCATAGTTCAATTTTTGAGCGCTAGTGATTCTTCTCTGATCTCTAGTTTAGCCATTTGGTTAATAGATCTAAGAATTCATATGTTGACCGATTGTAGGAAGAAACAACGTCTCGGGATTTCGCTAGTATATTCTGGATTGCTAGTAAATAGGTGTGTAAGATCTCTATACACACTTCATTAATTTACATGTCATTATTATTTGCCTTAGATCTTTTGGTTGTGGTTAGTTTGTGGCATAATCATGGATTTCAGTAAGTCCCTAACTTGTAATTTTTATATGTTTGCATGCCATCACATGATGTTTAATACTATGACATGATATATGGAATTTGATGTGTAAGCATGTGATGGTGGGATTGATGAGAGGAGGGAAACGAACTATGGACTGTCCGCCGTCTGGTTTTGACCACAAGATGGGTTGGCCCCATCAGATTATTGTGACCTATGGTCATCAAGTGGTTTTGACCACAACGATTGATTATTTGCGACTAAGTCCCAAAGTGGTTTGGTACCACCAAAGTGGTTTTGACCACATTTGATATATTGTGACCTATGGTCATCAAGTGGTTTTGACCACACGATGGGTTGGCCCCAAAGATCGATTTGTGACTCTAAGTCATCGGTGGTTTTGACCACCAAAGGGTTTTGACCACACGGGTAAAAAGGAGTATGGATGGTTAGGTTGGGTTGCATGTGCATGTTTATTAATGACTTGTGTATGAGTTATCTTACCGGGTGAGGGATTACACATCGAGTCTTGGTGACTCACCCCTTCCCTTAACATTTTGCAGATGGGTAGATCGCGGAGATGGAGCCGGATGGACTCGAGGTGGCCATGCAAAGGAAATTTTAATTAGACGAACTTGGACTTTGTTTTATTTTATTTAATGTTGGTTTATTTTAATTAAGTTGTAGTAAGGCCTAGACATAATTTTATTATTCTATGTTTGGATTAATTTGTTAAACTATTTTCTAACATTAAATTAAGTACACGTGGTTTCTAAAATTTTAAATCGCAAAAATGTTTTATCGTGCCATCGGGCACATCTGAATCGGCTACAATCTGGCTTAATAAATATTTTAAAATAAACCTAAGTATGGATTTTATACACCTCAAATGTTTCAAACAAAATAACCATCTTTTACCAAAAAGATAATTCGACTTAAAAGGATTTTCAAAGATGTTTTCTCTGTAGCACACCAAATTCGGTCGTAGTGTTTGGGCCGGGTTTGGGGTGTTACAAATTGGTATCAGAGCCCAGTTCAAAACTCGGCTGTGGGGGCCCAAGGCCCAAAAATAATTTGGTAGGCCTTTTTGAAATACCTTTGGTTTTGAACAGCATGGCACCGAGTCTCCAGCACCAATCCGCCCAGGTAAGTACTTCTGACTTCTTTGTGGATTATTACTTGTAGAAGGGTAGGAAGCATGGAACGCAGATAGTGATAAGTGCTTTAAACCTTAGGACTAGTTTACCCCAACAAGGACGTAAGACTTTAAAAGCCTAATTAAACAAACCTACGACCAAGTCGCCGAGTTAGGGTGTGGTAACCTTGGTGCGCATGTCTAGGATTGGATCCGGAAGAGCTTGGTACTTAAGCAGCCCTCGTGACTCACCTCCTCTTCGCGGGATTCCTACTGGTGCGTAGCTTCTGCTCACCCTAACCAAGAGGACTCGGTCTTAGGCTAAACACGCTAAATAAAACCCGAAAGGGATTAGCCATGTTTTACGGAAAACTCTAGTTTTAAAATCACTAAAATATCTCTTTTAAGTAGTAGGACAAATTTATTTTTGGAAAATTTTCAAAATATTCTCGATTTATCAAAATTACCAAAATGCCCCTAGTGGAAAAATTACGAAAATGCCCTTGGTTTTAGAATTTACCATATTACCCCGATTTCAATAAATTCTCAAATTTTGTATTTCAAAATAATACCCGACTTTTGAAATTTACAAAATTATCCCCGATTGACAAAATTACCAAAAATAACCCCAGGTTAGAAATGGGGCGTAAATGTCCAAGAGTGAATAAGTATGAAAGGTATTAGGGAATGGATGAGCCCTTCTGTGTGAACTAGGGTAGAAGATTTAAAACTTTGTGTGATCGAAGAATCTCTATTACACTCTCCTCATAAAATTTCTTCGCGGATAACCAAGTGAAACAAGTACTAATGCATAAAATTCTTAAGCGTATAAACGCAATCGTTAGAATGAGTTCAAGAGGTCGTGGACGCCCGCCGCGTGGGCCGTGGTAGGGGTAGGATGACCTTGCCGAGCCAACAAGGTCCGGTCACGGGTCCGAAAATGAGATGCCTGGATCGCCCCGCCGACGGCGAATTTCAAGATCGACGGTGGTAATGATGTCGTATCTCAAGCTATATTACGAGTATTGGAACGAAGGCTTTGAGGTCATGCGCGAAAAGGAGCCCGTAAATCGGTGGTTGAACGACTCAGGCTAACGGAGCGTATATTTAGGGAGTTTCCGGAGTGGCACCCAAAGGCGGCGAAGTATCGTTGGAAGCAATCAAAGGATCATGGATGACATAGATTTTATAAAATGAGGAGAAATTAAAGGGTATAATTTCTTTGCTTCGGGATGAGTCATATCGCTGGTGGCTCATCGTAAGGGATGGAACAGTGGCGAAAACCTCACCGGGAATTTTTCAAGGATGCCTATCAAAAGAAATATATCGGAACTAGCTATGTAGATGCACAATGAAGGCTTTCTTGAACCTCGCTCAAGGCAATAAGACAGTGGCGGAGTATGAGGCCGAATTCCTTCGGTTGAGTAGGTATGCTCGTGGTATTGTAGGTACCGAGCATGAACGCTGTGGTTAGATCTGAGGATGGGCCGAGAGATGAGCTGAGGATGATGATAGCTCCACAACAGAACGAGTTTGCTTGCTCTTGTGGAGAAGTCTAAAGTTGCTTTGAGGAGTAAGACAAATCCGTTAAGCGGAACTAAGAACGTAATTGGAATAAGAGGAGCCAGAACCTTCAAGGTTCTCGCAATGAACAGAAAGAGGACGAGGTTTGATGGGTCTGATCAAGTCGCTAGGCCTCGCCGCCGCTAATACCCAATGGCCGCCACAATGTGCTCGGTGTGGCAAGCCTTACAAGGGTGAGTGTTGGAGTGGTAATCGAGGGTGCTTTGAGTGTGGATTGTCTCGATCACCGTAAGGGATTGTCCTTGGAAGTTAGCTAAGAATCAACCGCAGGGTCGTAACCGTGCTCGTGTTAGAAATGAAGGACCACCACGCAGGGGGTCGAGGTGCAACTAGAGGTAATGATAATGGTAACGGGCGTGGCCGAGGTGTCTGAAGGTGCAGAGGCGAGGCAACCAAGGTTGGTTTATGCAATGGTCGTCGCGAGGAGGAAGATGTGCCGGACATGACAACGGGTAAGTTTCTTATTTTCTAATACCCTCATTTGTCTTGGTTGTGGTTACGTTAGTTCATTCCTATGTTGCTAGTAAAGTGTATGGAACTTGGATTATGAACGTAGGGAATGTTTCTAGAAAGTACGATAGTTCTTTAAGATCGTAATACGAGCAAGAGTATAGTGTGATGGGTTAAGGATGCATAATTGGACGATAGTAAGTAATTTCGAGGACTAAATTATTTTAAGGGGGTAGAATTGTAACACCCTCAATTAGGGGTTATTTGTAATTTAAATATTTTCCCATGTGTGTGCTTGAAGAATTAAATTCTAGAAGTATTAAGCATGTTCTAGGGCCTAGAGCTAACCCCGAGCTAGGTCGGACTTGGAACTAAAAATTTCTTTTTAAGTATCTTAAATGAGGAAGCTAGGAGATAGGGGTAAATTTGAAATTTGGGAGAAACATGTCACGAAATAAGGCAAGAGTAAAGTGGTAACCTAGCGCCTTAAGAGTTGGAGGAGAGAATGGGCGCAGTTGCGCTTTCGAGTGGTCGGAGCAAATGCTTTGCATTTTATTTTCTATATATGCGGTGATGGGCTTAAGTAGGAAGGCCTTATAATTAAATAAAGGAGGTTTGTGACACGAAAGTTAGGTTCGGTGAAGTGGCAAGGGGCGTGGCTTAAGGGCCTTGGTATGAGGTCTCGGTTCGAGACATGAAGGAAGCAAGGAGTTTTATTTTTGGGCTTTAGGCGTTGAAGGAGTAAGGGCCGTGAAGAGGGCTTATATTTAAATGGTGGGGTAACGTGACATGAAAGTCAATTGGGAGAGTTGGAAAGGGGCGTTAAGAGAGGGTCAGTGGGGGGTCGCGGGTTCGATCCAAAGAAGCTGCAATTTGGTTTTATTTGTTTCTTCAAGGTCATGTGAAAAGGAGAATTGGCCTGCACATGGTTCTTTGTTTTTCGGCTGGAAAGAAATTGATGGGCACATGGGTATTTGGAAAATTAGGATAAGCTTAGTATTTGTTTTGATTTTTAATTCGGCTGGAGTGGGGGGATAGATATGAGTTGTTTTATTTTTTTATTTTTCTTTGAAAAGGTGATAAAAGATAGGATGAGGGGATAATTGATGTGTTTTTTTTATTATTTTTGAATAGGTGTCAAGAGGAAATATAGGCACTTGGTTTATTCAAATTATTTTCAAATGGTTGGCTAGGAGTGTTTCAAGGAAATTGATGGAATTTTAAACTCCTTAGAGTGGAGTGGACGGCAAGGCAATTGGGGGGAGGGATAATGCCGAATTTTCTTGGCCTTTTTCTTCATAATTTCGGCTAGTTCATCTTTTTGTTTTTCTTATTTTTCTTCTCAAAAACCTTAGCCGAAACACCTATTCCACTCTTTCTTCATTCTCTTGTTCCACTCAAATCGAATCCTAAGCACCATAAATTGATTTTTCCTTCTTTTCTATAGCCGAATATACTCCTCTTTGGTGTGCCGAATCTCCCCCTTGTGCATTGCCTAAATTACTCAAAAATTTCAGCCTTCCATCTTGTGTTAGCCGATTCTCTTAGGGGCTGTCAAAATTTTCTCTTGGAGTTCTTCAAGTAGCATAGTTTGGTGCCGAATATTGGTGTGACTTGTCGAATCCATCTTTAAGGGAGGCCATAACCAGTTGTAGGGAGCTTTGGGATTTAAGGATTATTCGGCCAAGGCTAATAAAGGCTTACGGATTTCAATTATTTTGGTAAGTGATGGTAAGATTCGCCTTGGACCATAGTTCAATTTTTGAGCGCTAGTGATTCTTCTGGATCTCTAGTTTAGCCATTTGGTTAATAGATCTAAGAATTCATATGTTGACCGATTGTAGGAAGAAACAACGCCTCGGGATTTCGCTTAGTATATTCGGGATTGCTAGTAAATAGGTGTGTAAGATCTCTATACACACTTCATTAATTTACATGTCGTTATTATTTGCCTTAGATCTTTTGGTTGTGGTTAGTTTGTGGCATAATCATGGATTTCTGTAAAGTCCCCTAACTTGTAATTTTTATATGTTTGCATGCCATCACATGATGTTTAATACTATGACATGATATATGGAATTTGATGTGTAAGCATGTGATGGTGGGATTGATGAGAGGAGGGAAACGAACTATGGACTGTCGCCGCTGGTTTTGACCACAAGATGGGTTGGCCCCATCAGATTATTGTGACCTATGGTCATCGCTGGTTTTGACCACAACGATTGATTATTTACGACTAAGTCCCAAAGTGGTTTGGAACCACCATGGTTTTGACCACATTTGATATATTGTGACCTATGGTCATCGGTGGTTTTGACCACACGATGGGTTGGCCCCATCATCCGATTTGTGACTCTAAGTCATCGGTGGTTTTGACCACCAAAGTGGTTTTGACCACACGGGTAGAAAAGGAGTATGGATGGTTAGGTTGGGTTGCATATGCATGTTTATTAATGACTTGTGTATGAGTTATCTTACCGGGTGGGGATTACACACTCCAGAGTCTTGGTGACTCACCCTTCCCTTAACATTTTGCGTATGGGTAGATCGCGGAGATGGAGCCGATGGACTCGAGGTGGCCATGCAAAGGAAATTTTAATTAGACGAACTTGGACTTTGTTTTATTTTATTTAATGTTGGTTTATTTTAATTAAGTTGTAGTAATGCCTAGACATAATTTTATTATTCTATGTTTGGATTAATTTGTTAAACTATTTTCTAACATTAAATTAAGTACACGTGGTTTCTAAAATTTTAAATCGCAAAAATGTTTTATCCTCGCCATCGAGCACATCCGAATCGGCTACAATCTGCTTTAATAAATATTTTAAAATAAACCTAAGTATGGATTTTATACACCTCAAATGTTTCAAACAAAATAACCATCTTTTACCAAAAAGATAATTCGACTTAAAAGGATTTTCAAAGATGTTTTCTCAGTAGCACACCAATTCTCTACGTAGTGTTTGGGCCGGTTTTGGGGTGTTACAAGTTTTTTCCTCTGCGAATCTTGTTCAAATTAATTTTACGAACCAAATTTAACTAGTAACATCGTAGTCGCGCAGAAGATGGCAAGCCTTAATGTTTATTTCGTCCCATCTGGTTTTATTCTTAACTTGCGGGCAAGAATGGCTATGAAGGAGAAACGACAGATTACTAAGGAAAATAATTGTGAAACTAAAATGGGTTTGCCATGTGTTCTAGAAGCTTTCACCGCTATTTTCCGGATAGGGAGTATTTCTAACAAGTGTTGCCGTGAACTTGTTGTGTTTGGGAAAAGTTTGCCACTCAAAGATTAGTAAAAAGGACCCTTGAAAATCCTCTATTCAAAGACCTAAACCCATCGATAATTATAGCGAAGAGCATTAATACATGGAATAATTGCCTTGCATTGATCGATTCACCATCTCCATCTGCTTAAGGATATAGTATTGCTTAAGCTAACAAACGGTTACAAGACGTAACGGGCCCAAAATTATTTTTTGTCTTTATTTTTTATATTGTTCCGAATGCTTCCTTAAAATGTGTCATGAGATTTAAGCCCAGTGAAATTATATTTAGTTGTACGAAAATTAAATGGTTCTAGAGATGCCATTACTTAATACACTATGATTTTATACAGGCCATTATTTTTAATTTTATAGCATTGGAACTCGATAACCATCTCAAATCGAGCACTAGGTATTGTTTCACATTGGTTAAATTGACACAAATATAATTATTAAAAACATTAAGATTGTTTCAATAATGTGAAATTGGAATGTTCTAGCGTGGTGTGAAATTGAAACAATCTCGATTCCTTGAAAGTCATTATCCAATTTAAACTCACATTGCCTTTAAGGAAAAAAAACTTGACTTCTCGAAGTTCAAAAAGACACATATCGTGCCAGAAATATCATCCATGGGACATGCACTATAATTTGTAATAGTTCCTGCCTATGGACTCCTTTGTTTCATTTTCCATTTTCACTCCTTCGATACTAATCATTAGTTTTGGCCTCTTTATTTTTCGTTGAGAAGAGGTAATCTTGAAATCATCGTCGAAAGTGATGTAACGCTTCAAAGTCTTAACTTGATTTTCTTATTCTTCTTTGTTTAGATTACTTTTTTTAACAATATCGAGAATGAAACTCCAAATATGTCTGTGACGTCGTCCCACATTCTCCCTATTAAAAAGGTTCAATTTATATAAAAACTAAATCCTATCCATTATTTGGGCAATACCTACGAGAGTTACAGAAAATGTAACTTCATTTATTATTTCCAATTTAACTCTCTAAGAGAAATTTTCATTTTCCAAGTTCCATTACTTATTCCACTAAAAGCTTCCATTCATATTTCAAAGAAATTGGGTCGGAACGCTTACACTTAAAAAGTTAACGTAGAGAACGAAGAATACAATAATGTAATTGGAGTCCCACGATAAAGACATACATCGGCTTAATTTCGTAACGGAAATATTTTTGATTTATTAATTTTGAATTTCAATCATTTAGTTGCCATTTTCCATTTTACTAATATGATAAGTGTGATAAAAATTTTTAACAACAACAAGGTTATAAGAATTTACGCTTCGCATAATTATTTGTACAATCGTAGCACATACATATCATCGTAAAGGAATCGTATAGCTCATTCAATTTTGAGATACACGTGAATTTTTAACCATCAACATAGCAAGTGCATACACAACTTCAAAATATTAGAAAAATAGGACGACACACATAACGAATATGTGTGCCTGTAATGCAAGTGTACTATATCTCACATTGCTTTTTCCATATGTTATTATCGCCCACGGTGTTTGGTTTGGAGTGGACGTAATAGTTCAATCCCGCCCAACGCAGAAACCCATGTACGACATAATCATCTTTATTGAACCTTATTTTCGTGATCCGCTTAATGCCATTTAAGAATTATAAAGGGAAGTATAAATGTGTGTCTTTGAATTAATATTTATATTTGTATTAATTAAAGTTAATGCTAATTAAACTGAAATATTAAAGTTTTCTTTTATTGTAACGTATTCTAGTCCAATGTGGTTATAACACTTCCTATAAATGCCAGTTTTTTTCCTTGCGAATCTTGTTCGAAATTAATTTTACGAACCAAATTTAACTAGTAACATCAGAGTCGCGCAGTATGGCAAGCCTTAATGTTTATTCCGTCCTACTGGTTTTATTCTTAACTTGCGGGGCAGTAATGGCTACGAAGGAGAACAACCAGATTATTAAGGAAAATAATTGTGAAACTAAAATGGGTTTGCCATGTGTTCTAGAAGCTTTCACCGCTATTTTCCAGATAAGAAGTATTTCTAACAAGTGTTGCCGTGAACTTGTTGTGCTGGGAAAAGTTTGCCACTCAGCATTAGTAAAAAGGACCCTTGAAAATCCTCTATTCAAAGACCTAAACCCATCGATAATTATAGCGAAGAGCATTAATACATGGAATAATTGCCTTGCATTGATCGATTCACCATCTCCGTCGCTTAAGGATATAGTATTGCTTAAGCTAACAAACGGTTACAAGACGTAATGGGCCCAAAATTATTTTTTGTCCAGTATTTTTATATTGTTCCAATGCTTCCTTAAAATGTGTCATGAGATTTAAGCCCAAAGAAATTATATTTAGTTGTACTGAAAATTAAATGGTTCTAGAGATGCCATTACTTAATACACTATGATTTTATACAGGCCATTATTTTTAATTTTATAGCATTGGAACTCGATAACCATCTCAAATCGAGCACTAGGTATTGTTTCACATTGGTTAAATTGACACAAATATAATTATTAAAAACATTAAGATCGTTTCAATAATGTGAAATTGGAATGTTCTAGCGTGGTGTGAAATTGAAACAATCTCGATTCCTTGAAAGTCACTATCCAATTTAAACTCACATTGCCTTTAAGGAAAAAAAAAAAACTTGACTTCTCGAAGTTCGAAAAGACACATATCGTGCAGGAAATATCCTCCACGGGACATGCACTATAATTTGTAATAGTTCCTTGCCTATGGACTCCTTTGTTTCATTTTCCATTTTCACTCCTTCGATACTAATCATTAGTTTTGGCCTCTTTATTTTTCGTAGAGAGAGAGGTAGTCTTGAAATCATCGTCGAAAGTGATGTAACGCTTCAAAGTCTTAACTTGATTTTCTTATTCTTCTTTGTTTAGATTACTTTTTTTTAACAATATCGAGAATGAAACTCCAAATATGTCGGTGACGTACGTCCCACATTCTCCCTATTAAAAAAGGTTCAATTTATATAAAAACTAAATCCTATCCATTATTTGGGCAATACCTACGAGAGTTACAGAAATGTAACTTCATTTATTATTTCCAATTTAACTCTCTAAGAGAAATTTTCATTTTCCAAGTTCCATTACTTATTCCACTAAAAGCTTCCATTCATATTTCAGTAAAATTGGGTCGGAACGCTTACACTTAAAAAGTTAACGTAGAACGAAGAATACAATAACAGAATTGGAGTCCCACGATAAAGACATACATCGGCTTAATTTGAGCGGAAATATTTTTGATTTATTAATTTTGAATTTCAATCATTTAGTTGCCATTTTCCATTTTACTAATATGATAAGTGTGATAAAAACTTTTAACAACAACAAGGTTATAAGAATTTACGCTTCGCATAATTATTTGTACAATCGTAGCACATACATATCATCGTAAAGGAATCGTATAGCTCATTCAATTTTGAGATACACGTGAATTTTTAACCATCAACATAGCAAGTGCATACACAACTTCAAAATATTAGAAAAATAGGACGACACACATAACGAATATGTGTGCCTGTAATGCAAGTGTACTATATCTCACATTGCTTTTTCCATATGTTATTATCGTCCTGGTGTTTGGTTTGGAGTGGACATAATAGTTCAATCCCAGTTTAAACGTAGAAACCCATGTACGACATAATCATCTTTATTGAACCTTATTTTCGTGATCCGTTTAATGCCATTTAAGAATTATAAAGGGAAGTATAAATGTGTGTCTTTGAATTAATATTTAGATTTGTATTAATTAAATTTAATGCTAATTAAACTGAAATATTAAAGTTTTCTTTTATTGTAACGTATTCTAGTCCAATATGGTTATAACACTTTCTATAAATGCCAGTTTTTTTCCTTGCGAATCTTGTTCGAAATTAATTTTACGAACCAAATTTAACTAGTAACATCGTAGTCGCATAAAGATGGCAAGCCTTAATGTTTATTCCGTCCCATCGGTTTTATTCTTAACTTGCGGGGCAGTAATGGCTACGAAGGAGAACGACCAGATTATTAAGGAAAATAATTGTGAAACTAAAATGGGTTTGCCATGTGTTCTAGAAGCTTTCACCGCTATTTTCCAGATAGGGAGTATTTCTAACAAGTGTTGCCGTGAACTTGTTGTGTTGGGAAAAGTTTGCCACTCAAAGATTAGTAAAAGGACCCTTGAAAATCCTCTATTCAAAGACCTAAACCCATCGACAATTATAGTGAAGAGCATTAATACATGGAATAATTGCCTTGCATTGATCGATTCACCATCTCCGTCTGCTTAAGGATATAGTATTACTTAAGCTAACAAACGGTTACAAGACGTAACGTGTAACATCCTGAATTTTTGGGCCTATGCATTTAATGGGTGAATATGTGTAATGAGTTAAATTGAGCTTTAGGCGCCCAAATTGGGCTCGTGATTGACCTGAAGCCTTAGTTAAATTTTTGTTTGGGCACTATAGGGTTTAAAAGGTGGTATCCGAGTTTAAAATATCAAAATGGGCTTGTGGCCCAAAGGTCGCTGGCGCCACTTAGGAGCAAGGAGGTGACGACACACAAGGGAGTAAGGGGCCCGAATTTAAGTTACATGGAGCCCAACTCTTTAATTTAAGTTAGCTAAATTTCTGGCATTAGGGTTAGGTAGAGTGGACTAGCAACAAGGCTCAAAAATAGGAGGATTTATGTGAATGGGATAATGTAGATAATATAGTTGATAATATGGAAGGAAAAAAAGGAGAAAAGATAGGAGCTATCTACAAGGCTAGGAGTTGGCCAAATTCCATCACCTAGAGAAGTGAAGAAATCGGTTTTTTATGGCAAAGGGGGTGCCGAATTTTCCCTTTTTGTTTGATTAATTTTTAGTTATTAGGAAGGGCACTTTCGGTTTTTCATAGGTGAGTGCCGAAATTTCTATAAATAGGGAGGGTTCTCTTCTTTATTTTTCGGCATTTAGGGTTTCTACCTTTTCTTTCTCTTCTTTCTTCTAAAAGTCGAAAACCCCATTATTCTTTTCTCTTCTTTCTCCTAAAAGTCGAAAACTCCATTATTCTCTTCTTTCTTCTAAAAGCCGAAAACTCCATTATTCTCTTCTCTTCTTTCTTCTAAAAAGCTGAAAGCCGGAAACTCCATTATTCTTTTCTCTTCTTTCTTCTAAAAGGTGTGTAATATCCCGTGTTAGGGGCTATTTTGTTGTTGCATGATATTGCATGTGTCTAGTGTGCTGCGTGGCTATTTCTATGTTTTGGGGGCTTAATTGAAGTCTAAATGTATGCCCGAGTGAATGGGAAAATTTTGATTTTTGGGTGTTAAGTCGTGAGCCGTAGGAGCTAGGTATAAGAGTTTTATTTGGTGTTCTTGAGCACAAAAGAGGAGCTGGTGGAGTGGCAAAGCATGCGCCACTTGGAGCTGGTGTTGGCGCCAATTGCAGGGAGGCAGGGTCCCGAGTTCAAGTCATGGAGTGGCCACATTTTGGCTTCTTTTTGACTGGCATAGGAGGGAAGAGTTGGATGAAGTTTAAATTCTCCCTTTGACTTGGTCTTCACTTTCAAATGAAAGGTGGAGAGTGATGGTAGGAGTAAGACTTGGTAAACTCATTTGAAATGAGTGGTTGGGAGCTATTGGGGATTTAGCCAATTTGGGGAGTGTGGAGTGGGGAAGTGGACGGCATGGTATGGTGTTGGAGGGGCCGAAATGCATTTGGCATTTTGGGTGTGTTCGGTCACTTTGTGTCAAAGAAATTGTGACATTTTCTTCTTTTGAAACCGAGAGTTCAAGAGCATTCAACTGAAATTTGCCTGCTTTCTCTTAAGTTTTCTTGGTAGCCGAATATCCCCTTCTCATGGTCTTTTTTTTTTGTCATTTGTGTAAACCGAATGGTATTTTCTCTTCTCCATAACTCCTTCGTTGACTTAAAAACATTGATAGCCTAAACTAATACCTTCTCTTAGCATATTTTCGTCTCTTTTCTCTTAATACACTAGTGCCGAATTCACATTGCTCTCTTAGCCGAATTTCCATTTATTTTCTCCCATTTCTTGAAGCACTTGAGCCGAATATCTCTTCAACCATTGACCGATTTCTTTCTTCTCTTAAACCACATCTATTTCTTTTATTATTTTCTTTTCTAGTTTGTAGCCGAATCCTCCTTGGTGATTCCGAAATTTCCTTCTAGCTTGTGTTTTCATTTTGGCCAATCTCTCTCTCCCCTGTAACTCTCTTTGACCGAATCTTTGTTGGTGTTGGGGTTTTGCTTCAATCGTTTGGGTGTTGGTAAGCCCTTGGCCGAATGGTCATTTAGTTTCTTTCTTTCTCTTAATCGATGTGAGCTGTTTAAGAGTTGTATAAGACAACTATTGATGGGTGTTATTCTCCTTTGTTAAAACCGATTGCTTGTTAGGGAATTCGGGATTTTTGAAGCCGCCAAGTGAGGCCTTTACCTGTTAGAGACTGGTTGGTGAGCAGTGGTAAGTGGCTATGTTGTTATTGGGTTATTTATCGCTTTAGTGCGATTAAGTCAAGGATGACAATGGATTAACCGTTTCTTCTTTTAAGGTGTAGCCGATTGCTAAAGGAGAACCACCGCTTGGTTCAGTTTGGTAGGAAACCGATCATCTTCAAGGTAAGGGATTGAAATTAACCCCTTTGGGTTTGTATGTCTTTGACCGAATGGTCTTAGTGCCTAACCCCTATGTCTTGGCCGATTGTAGGAGCTAGTTAATCAAGGGACTTAGATCGCTTTTGTCGATTTCTAGACTCAGATACTGTGTGTGTAAACTAACACACCGATACCTAGTAATGTTATTAATAAACCTCGCTTGCCTATTAAAATCATGACAAAGATGATGGATTATTGATACCCAAACGGGGTATGTGTACGTATCCGTAAGTCAAGATTGTTACTAGATTACCGATGATCTATATGGTATCATGACTATGTATGTATGTGATATGGGGCATGAGTCAAACATATTAGCATGATATGCACAATTTGTATGATATGCATGATTACATGAGTTGGTTGTTGATGGGTGATATGAGTGGAGGGGCAAGTGATGATTTGTGCCGACGAGCACCAGTTGTTTTGGTAACACACTTTGTGACTTTGGGTCACCAAAGGCTTTGGTAGCACATTTGTGTCTTTGGGACACCAGAGAGGTTGGGCACCTCATTGCGACTTGTCCCCGTGGTTAACACCACCGTGGGTTGGCCCCACTTTGAGATATGGGATCGTCACTAGTGATTGGGTATCACACGATGGGTTGGCCCCATCATTCGATTATTGTGACTACGGTCCACCAAAGGCTTTGGTAGCACATTTGTGTCTTTGGGACACCAGAGGTTGGGCACCTCATTGCGACTTGTCCCCGTGGTTAACACCACCGTGGGTTGGCCCCACTTTGAGTTATGGGATCGTCACGCTAGTGATTGGGTATCACACGATGGGTTGGCCCCATCATTCGATCATTGTGACTACGGTCACCAAAGCTTGGGTAGCACATTGTGTCTTTGGGACACCAAAGTTTTGGTAACACATTGTGACTATACGTCACTGGTGGTTTGGCACCACCAAAGGTTTGGTACCACACGGGGTAGAAAAAGGAGATACTGGATGGTTAGGATCGGGTTGCATTAATTATGTTGCTATGTATGATGTGTGTTAGCATGTTGTTTCATCGGGAGCGGATTTATGCATCGAGTCACTCGACTCACCCTCTCCTTTGACATTTCAGTGACTCGTAGACGCGACATGGAGCCGGATGGACTCGGGTGCTCATGCCATGCATAATAAAGTTTTAACTCCAACTCTATCATTTGGGTACTTTTGTTTAATTACTTTTATTCGGTTTTAATTTGGACTTGTAAAAGGCCTTTAAATTATGTTTTATGATGGGTATGTTTTAATTAGATTCTCAACCCGCTTAACAAACAACTTGGCATGAAATTTTACTAAAACTTGGAAAAACAATGTTTTCAAACTTATATCGCAATGTGTTTTAAACTATACCACCGGGTATCTCGCTATGTGTTGTTATTCAATAAACTCAAATGATTTTCAAATCAAACCCGATTTGCCACTAAGTCTAAAATGTTTCAAAATGGCACTAAGAAACTATTGGAAGTCCTAAATGAAATTAACTCGCTTTAACTATATACTTGGTTGCTTTCAAAATCTAACCAAACAAGCCTACTCAAACTTTCCTCAAATTCACTATGTTTTCACCCCACTTCTAAACGAAAAAATCTGATCACTCAAAGACGTTTTCCCGTAACATACCGCATTCGGCGTGGTGTCTTGTCCGAGTTTGGGGTGTTACAATTGTGGTATCGTGAGCTAAGTTCAAAAGCTTCTACTGTGGCCCGAGGCCAAAAATGTTTTCAAAAGATTGTTTTGTTAGTTTTATTCTCAAAGTATGGTTTGAAAGGCATGGCACCGAGTCTCCTACACTGTTCGCCTGTGTAAGTACCCCTGCACTATTGCTTGTGAATTGATTGGATGTGATATGATTTGATGAATAGCAATAGTATACTACTTTAGAGATTGAAACTGATAGGATTTTGTGAACTCATGAGAACAAATCCTCTTTAAATATTCATAAGACTTGCTTTTAAAAACAAGTGGAATAAATATCGATGCATAAAATTCTTTAATCGATACGTAGGAAGATTAGTCATGAGCGCTAGAGGTGGACGTGGTCGTGGACGCAGGTCGTGGTAGGATGACGGTTTCGAGCCCGTAGGATCTCGGTCGTGGTTTAGAAAATGAGATACCGCATCGCCACCACCGGAGGTGGTGAGTTCCAAGATCGACCGGGACGACGCAGCGTCACAGCGCGATGCCGCGAGTGTTGGAAAGAGTAGCCGTGTTGGTGGTAATGCAGAGTTAGGAAATCAGGCTCGAGCGACTTCGGGCAAATGGGGCCGAATTCTTCCGAGGTGTTTCGGTGTTGCTCCCAAAGATCACCGAATATTGGCCGAGGCGCCCGAAGCGGATCATGGACGATCCGACTTGACACCAAGAGAAGTCAAGGGTATCGATCACTTCTCCGGATGAGTCATATCGCTGGTGGCTCACGGTTCGAGACAAAGTGGCAAACAGAGGATCCTCGACATGGGATTATTTCGTATGGCATATCAAAAGAAGTACATCGAGCTAGTTATATTGACTCCCAATGGAAGGCATTTCGAGGCTTGTTCAGTGGAGTAAATCATGTCGTTGAGCACGAGGCCGAGTTCCTGGCCGAGTAGGTATGCCAGGGGCATTGTGGCCACCGAGCATGAGAGGTGTGTTCGCTTCGAGGATGGTCTCGCGAGACGACTTGAGGTCACTGATTGCTCCTCGCCAGGAGCGCGAGTTTGTCGTCTTAGTTGAGAAGGCTAAGGTAGCCGAGGGTGTTAAGGAGTCATGAGAGACAAGGCATGGATCGAAATCGACATAAGAGGAGCTTTGGGTCTTCCGGATCGCCGTGTAATCCAGGAGAAAGGGCTAGACCGAGTGGGCCGAACCACCGCTAGGTTTGTTGTCGCGCAGCGGGGACCGCCGCAGAGGTGATCGGCAGGGAAATCTCATTGGGGTGGTTGCTAGACCGAGGAAAAGGTTGCTTCGAGTGTGGTTCTCTGGAGCATCGTGTGAGGGACCGTCCGCGTAGGTTGGCTAGGATTCAATCAGAGAGTCGTACCGTAATCGCCTCAGAGGTAGTGGACCGCCACCGCAGAGGGTCCGTGGTAATGGCAGAGGTGGTAATGGTTCTGGTCTGGGCCGTGGAGCACCGGCGTAGTTGTGAGTAGCTCGATGCCGCCGATACCGGATTAGTGTATGCCGCGAGGCGCCGAGAGGAGGGCGACGCACCGGACGCCATAACCGCAGACGTTTGATTTTTGGTTCTCCTTATACCGCTTTGATTGATGTGGGTTCAACGCACTCTTATGTTGCCGATAGTATAGTAGAGACCATGGATTTAGACTCGAGATATCTTCTAGGCGTATGACCGTGATTAGCCCTCTAGGTCACCTTCTGTAGTAGTAGATAAACCGTTTAGAGAGGTACCCTTAGAACTCCAAGGGGTAGTGTTTGTCGCCGATCCGATGGAACCGCCGTTTGGGGAGTTCGATCCGATTCTTGGGATGGGTTGGTTGGTCAAGTACCAGCGAGGTTGGATTGCGCCACCAAGCGCATGGTTCTTAAGACTGGTCGAGGGTGAAGAGGTGGCTTGATAGGTAATAGGAGAGATTACTTATCAAATGTGGTATCCGCTCCAAAGCGGAGAAGATGGTCGAAGGGTCGTGAAGCGTATGTGGTTCATGTGTATGCCTTGGAGGCTAAGGAGTCTCGCTTGTGGAGAAGGTTCGCACTGCTAAGGAGTTTGCTGATGTTTTTCCCGAGGAGCTCCCGGTTTGCCGCCAGATCGCGAGGTAGAGTTCGAATAGATCTATTACCCGAATCGCGCCAAAGGTCTATTGCCCGTATAGGATGGCGCCAAAGGAGTTGGTGGAGCTTAAGGCTCGCATCCGTGGAGTTATTGGATCGAGGTTTTATTAGGCCTAGTGTTTCACCGTGGGGTGCGCCGCACTTTTGTCAAGAAGAAAGATGGCTCGATGCGGATGTGTATAGACTACCGCCAGCTTGAACAAGTCGACGATTAAAAACAAGTATCCGCTGCCACGATAGATGATTTGTTTGATCACCGGCGGGTGCCGCGTATTCTCGAGATTGACTTGAGATCCGGGTATCATCGGGCTGAAGGTTAAGGAGGCGGATATCCATAAAACAGCGCTTCGGACTCGAGTATGGGCACTACGACTTCGTAATGCCGTCGGGTTGACTAACGACCGGCAGCGCTTATGGACATGATGAATAGGGTGTTTCAAAGAAGATCCGATCAGCCTCGTCGTGGTTTTCATAGACGACATCTTGGTGTACTCAAGGACGAGGAAGAGCATGATAAGCATTTGCGAGTGGTGTTGCAAACTTTGAGGGAAAAGCAGCTATGCTAAGTTCGGCAAGTGCGAAGTTCGCTTAGAGAAGTGACTTTCTTGGGTCATGTAGTGTCGGCCGAGGGGATTCGAGTAGATCCTCGTAAGATTGAGGCGCTTTTGGATTGGAAGCCGCCTAGGTCGCTGGCTGAGATTCGGAGTTTTCTGGTTTGGCCGATACTACCGAAGGTTTGTTGAGGGTTTCTCGTTGATAGCGCGCCGATGACCAAGTTGCCGAGGAAAGAAGTTCCGCTTTGTATGGACCGAGAAGCGCAGGAAAGCTTCGACAAGTTAAAGAAGATTTTGACCGAGGCTCCGGTTCTAATTCAACCCGAGGTCGGTAAGGAATTCACGCTTTGCGACGCATCACATACGGGCTTGGGTTGTGTGCTGATGCAAGAAGGTAAGGTTGTGGCTTACGCTTCTCGGCACCGAGGCCACATGAGGTCAATTATCCGACGCACGATTTGGAGCTAGCAAACGTAGTCTTCGCTTTAAAGATTTGGAGGCACTACTTATACGGAGAGAGATCGATAGTCTACACAGATCACAAGAGTCCAAGTATCTACCGACTCGTAAGGATTTGAATTTGAGGCAGCAGATGGGTCGAAAGTTGCTGAAAGATTATGACTGCTCGATTGAGTATCACCCGCAAGGCTAACGTGGTGGCTCGACGCGCTGAGTCGCAAGGTTGTTTCGACTTAAGAGCTTTGTTCGCCCACTTGAGCTTGTACGACGATGGGAGTATTCGCGCAGAGTTGCGTGTTAAGCCTACTTGGGTTGGAGCAGATCGAGAGAAACGCTTATTGGATAAGGTTCCGAAAAGCGCGGAGGTTGCAAGTGCAGGATGGTGGTTTGGAGGGTTACAAATTGTCCGTGATGGGGTTCTGTGTTTTCAAGGAAAGGCTTGTATGCCTAAAGATGTTGAGCTGAGGCAAAAGATTCTTCAGACGCACATAGCAATCCTCATGCTATGCATCCCGGAGGTAGCAAGATGTATAGGATCTTAGAGAGCGCTTTTGGTGGCCTGGCTTGAAGAAGGAGGTGACAGAGTTTGTTGGGAAGTGTCTCGACTTGTCACAGGTCAAGGCCGAACATCACTTGCCGCCGGGGTTGCTTTCACCGTGAAGATTCCTCGATGGAAGTGGGAAAGGATAACCATGGATTTCGCTGCAGGGTTATCGCTACGCCAAGCAAGAAAGATTCATTTGGGTAGTGGTGGATCGATCGACTAAATCACCTCACTTTATTCCTGGTGAGGGCTGACTACTCACCTGCAAGCCAGCGGTCGTATGTGTCGAGATAGTAAGGTTGCACGGTGCCGCTTTGATAATCTCGATAGGGATCCTAGATTCACGCCAAGGTTCCGAAAGCACCGTGACGTGCTCGGGTACTCGCTTGATTTCAAGACGGCTTTTCACCCGCAAATCGACGGTCAATCGTAAAGGGTTATTCAGTCTTAGAGGATATGCCGAGAGGTTGTATCTTGGATTTCGTGAGGTAGTTGGGAGGAGTTTCTACCATTAGTCGAGAGTTTGCCTACAACAACAGCTTACTGCGAGCATCAAGATGGCACCGTATGAGGCGTTGTATGGTAGGAGGTGTCGCCACCTACGTGTTGGACTCGAGTTAGGTGAACGCCGCTTGTTGGGACCCGAAGTTGGTTGGTCGAGACCGAAGGCAAGGTTGTCGATTCACCCTAGATTGAAGGAAGCTTCTGACCGCAGAAGTCTTATGCCGATCTTAAGCGAAGAGATATAGAGTTCGCTGTGGGGGATCGAAGCTTCCAAGGTCTCGCCTGGAAGAAGGTGTTGAGGTTCGGGAAGAAAGGCAAGCTAAGTCCGAGGTTTATTGGGCCGTGATAGGGTTCTCGAGACGAGTTGGACCAGCATGGCGTATCAGCTTGAGTTGCCAAGCAGAGCTTAGTCGATTCACGACGATTCCACGCTTCGATGCTTCGAGGTATCGCTCAGATCCGCCGCATGTGGTAGCAAGGGAAGAGATCGAGGTAAATCCGTGATTTGACTATGGAAGAAGAACCCGTGCGCATTCTAGATCGGGATGTGAAAGTTCTCGCGTAAGAAGTCCGTGCCTTTGGTTAAGGTTCTTTGGCGAAATCATGGCGTGGAAGAAGCGACGGGGAACTCGAGGATATGATGAGACAAAGAATACCCGCAACTCTTCGATCGTGTAATTTCGAGGTCGAAATTATTTTAAGGGGTAGAACCGTAATATCCCGGTTAGGGGCTATTTTGTTGTTGCATGATATTGCATGTGTCTAGTGTGTCATGTGGCTATTTCTATGTTTTGGGGCTTAATTGAAGTCTAAATGTATGCCCGAGTGAATGGGAAAATTTTGATTTTTGGGTGTTAAGTCAGTGGAGCCAGAGGAGCTAGGTATAAGAGTTTTATTTGGTGTTCTTGAGCACAAAAGAGAGCTGGTGGAGTGGCAAAGCATGCGCCACTTGGAGCCGGTGTTACGCCAATTGCGTGGAGGCAGGGTCCCGAGTTCAAGTCATGAGTGGCCACATTTTGGCTTCTTTTGACTCAGGCATAGGAGGGAAGAGTTGGATGAAGTTTAAATTCCTCCTTTGACTTGGTCTTCACTTTCAAATGAAAGGTGGAGAGTGATGGTAGGAGTAAGATTTGGTAAACTCATTTGAAATGAGTGGTTGGGAGCTATTGGGGGATTTAGCCGAATTTGGGGAGTGTGGAGTGGGGGAAGTGGACGGCATGGTATGGTGTTGAGGGGCCGAAATGCATTTGGCATTTTGGGTGTGTTCTGGTCACTTTGTGTCAAAGAAATTGTACATTTTCTTCTTTTGAAACCGAGAGTTCAAGAGCATTCAACCTGAAATTTGCCTGCTTTTCTCTAAGTTTTCTTGGTAGCCGAATATCCCCTCTTCATGTTCTTTTTTTTTTGTCATTTGTGTAAACCGAATGGTATTTTCTCTTCTCCATAACTCCTTCGTTGACTTAAAAACATTGATAGCCGAAACTAATACCTTCTCTTAGCATATTTTCGTCTCTTTTCTCTTAATACACTAGTGCCGAATTCACATTGCTCTCTTTAGCCGAATTTCCATTTATTTTCTCCCATTTCTTGAAGCACTTGAGCCGAATATCTCTTCAACCATTGACCGATTTCTTTCTTCTCTTAAACCACATCTATTTCTTTTATTATTTTCTTTTCTAGTTTGTAGCCGAATCCTCCCTTGGTGATTCCGAAATTTCCTTCTAGCTTGTGTTTTCATTTTGGCCGAATCTCTCCTCTCCCTTGTAACTCTCTTTGACCGAATCTTTGTTGGTGTTGGGGTTTTGCTTCAATCGCTTGGGTGTTGGTAAGCCCTTGGCCGAATGGTCATTTAGTTTCTTTCTTTCTCTTAATCGATGTGAGTCGCTTTAAGAGTTGTATAAGACAACTATTGATGGGTGTTATTCTCCTTTGTTAAAACCGATTGCTTGTTAGGGCATTCGGGATTTTTGAAGCCGCCAAGTGAGGCCTTTACCTGTTAGAGACTGGTTGGTGAGCAGTGGTAAGTGGCTATGTTGTTATTGGGTTATTTATCGCTTTAGTGCGATTAAGTCAAGGATGACAATGGATTAACTGTTTTCTTTTAAGGTGTAGCCGATTGCATAAAGGAGAACCACCGCTTGGTTCAGTTTGGTAGGAAACCGATCATCTTCAAGGTAAGGGATTGAAATTAACCCCTTTGGGTTTGTATGTCTTTGACCGAATGGTCTTAGTGCCTAACCCCTATGTCTTGGCCGATTGTAGGAGCTAGTTAATCAAGGGACTTAGATCGCTTTTGTCAGGATTTCTAGACTCGTATTACAAGGTGTGTAAACTAACACACCGATACCTAGTAATGTTATTAATAAACCTGCTTTGCCTATTAAAATCATGACAAGATGATAGATTATTGGATACCCAAACGGGTATGTGTACGTGATCCGGTAAGTCAAGATTGTTACTAGATTACCGATGATCTATATGGTATCATGACTATGTATGTATGTGATATGGGGCATGAGTCAAACATATTAGCATGATATGCACAATTTGTATGATATGCATGATTACATGAGTTGGTTGTTGATGGGTGATATGAGTGGAGGGGGCAAAGGATGATTTGTGCCGACGAGCACCAAGTGTTTTGGTAACACACTTTGTGACTTTGGGTCACCAAAGGCTTTGGTAGCACATTTGTGTCTTTGGGACACCGTGAGGTTGGGCACCTCATTGCGACTTGTCCCCTGTGGTTAACACCACCGTGGGTTGGCCCCACTTTGAGATATGGGATCGCCTGCTAGTGATTGGGTATCACACGATGGGTTGGCCCCATCATTCGATTATTGTGACTACGGTCACCAGCTGCTTTGGTAGCACATTTGTGTCTTTGGGACACCGAGGTTGGGCACCTCATTGCGACTTGTCCCTGTGGTTAACACCACCGTGGGTTGGCCCCACTTTGAGTTATGGGATCGTCTGCTAGTGATTGGGTATCACACGATGGGTTGGCCCCATCATTCGATCATTGTGACTACGGTCACCAGTGCTTGGGTAGCACATTGTGTCTTTGGGACACCAAAGTTGTTTTGGTAACACATTGTGACTATACGTCACCAGTGGTTTGGCACCACCAGTGGTTTGGTACCACACGGGTAGAAAAAGGAGATACTGATGGTTAGGATCGGGTTACATTAATTATGTTGCTATGTATGATGTGTGTTAGCATGTTGTTTCATCGGAGCGAATTTATGCACTGAGTCACTCGACTCACCCTCTCCTTTGACATTTCAGTGACTCGTGAGACGCGACATGGAGCCGGATGGACTCGGGTGCTCATGCCATGCATAATAAAGTTTTAACTCCAACTCTATCATTTGGGTACTTTTGTTTAATTACTTTTATTCGGGTTTTAATTTGGACTTGTAAAAGGCCTTTAAATTATGTTTTATGATGGGTATGTTTTAATTAGATTCTCAACCTGCTTAACAAACAACTTGGCATGAAATTTTACTAAAACTTGGAAAAACAATGTTTTCAAACTTATATCGCAATGTGTTTTAAACTATACCACTGGGTATCTCGCTATGTGTTGTTATTCAATAAACTCAAATGATTTTCAAATCAAACCCGATTTGCCACTAAGTCTAAAATGTTTCAAAATGGCACTAAGAAACTATTGGAAGTCCTAAATGAAATTAACTCGTTTTAACTATATACTTGGTTAAGCTTTCAAAATCTAACCAAACAAGCCTACTCAAACTTTCCTCAAATTCACTATGTTTTCACCCCACTTCTAAACGAAAAAAAATCTGATCACTCAAAGACGTTTTTCCCCGTAACATACCAGATTCGGGCGTGGTGTCTTGTCCGAGTTTGGGGTGTTACAAGGTGAATCTCTATAGATTTCTTCGAATCATCTTCTCTTCTGATCTTCTCAAAAAGCCAGAATCTCTAAGGGGTAGTCGAATTCTCTGCGTTAAGGTGAGTGCCGATTTTCCTATCTCTTCGATCTCTCTTTCGGTTTTTAAGAGACAAGGTCAATGGCCACTTGGTTGTTAAGGTCGCGAATGAAGCTAATATTTCTCTATTTTGCGCTTGGGCGGCATTCCGGATTTGAAGGAAACCTGATCATCTAGATTTAAAAGCCGAAATCGCTAGTCTCTAATTTCGGATTTTAAGGTAAGGTGATTTTCCCTAGATTTTCACTAGATTCGCTCATCGCATGCGAGATCTTAACTTTATGATGTGGATTAACGATCATATGTTGTGATAGTAGTTCGACAAGGAATTGTGATGGAATTAAATATGGATCGTGCAAAGGAGAGAATCCTAAGTTTAAGAAACGAGCGGTGTTAGCAGCTCGAGATTTACCACCAGTTGTGGACCGACTTCAACAACACCTTAGGCAGATAGCGGTGTGTGTCGGCCACTGACAAAGATCGACATAGAAAGTATCGCTTTATCGGTAAACAGTGTGTAGATCTCTAACACACAAATAATCTGTATGAATGTATATATATGTTTATGTTATGGGCTAAAAGCTGGAAAATAGGCTTTGTAGACAGTCGAATAAAACCCTAAAAGGGTTAGGCAAGGATGCCAGGTAAGTAATCATAGAAATCCCTATGTGTATCGAAATATATGAAAGCCTGTATGATGTTTTCTTTATGTGTGTATGCATGGGGTGGGATTATGATAATGAAGGGGAAGTGCATGATAGGTCACAATAGTGATCGGTGGTAGAAATCCCACGTTATATACATGTTAGGTCACATAGTGATCGGTGGCTATGCCACGCTTAATGATTCCCGACTAACAGAATAGGCAAGACGACCGCCGTTATGGTGTGTAGCGGATGGAGGGTTGATTGTAGAAATCCCCGAGGTGTGATGGTTGGTACGGGCTGGTGTGTAGAGGATGGAATTCTAGGATGGGTTGGGCTATGCATCATTTACTATTTATCATGTAATTATGATTGTTGCCTCTATGTATGGGCCAAGGCCCATAATGTGTTTGTGGGGCCTCTGTGTCGTTGTTTTAGGATTTATACACCGAGTCTTGGTGACTCACCCTATTATTTTTCCTAACCTTTCGTGATGAGCAGAGAGATGGACAAGGAAGCCGAGGCGCACTCGAGGGGCCAACAAGTCTTTTATTTATTAAATTTCCATTTTATTTTAAGTATAAATTTTGGAATTATTTGATGTAATAAGGCCTCCATCGTTTAGGTTATCAGTTGATACTTGTCAATGTTTATGTTTTTTTTCATTCATGATCAAGAACTTATGATTAAAAGAAATAAAAATGGGATATTCACACATTATTTAAAATAACACTTGTTTTGGAAAAAAACAAAATTTCAAAGATTTTCTACCAATGCCACCTATTTAAAGATTATCTACAAAAACGACTAAGTTTTTTAGAATCATTCCAAGTAAAGTTTTTAACCTTAAAATCGTAGCATACCAGATTTGGTCGTAACGTTTGGGCCGGGTTTGGGGTGTTACATTTTGGTATCAGAGCCCAGTTCAAAACTCGGGTTGTGAAATGGGTCTAGTACTGTTTTAAAGTTGATAAGAATTTGGAAAAGTTTGGGTTGAGAAATGGCCTTCGAGTCTATCGGCACCCGATCCACGCAGGTAAGTATTCTGAACTTTTGGGTGTGATATGTATGTTGGGCTTGATGGGCTTCATGGACGTAGGCTAGTATATTAGACATTGACGTACTTTAGGCTTAGTTTAAACAACTCTCTAAATTCATAAGATTTAATCCAACCAAACAAACCTGTGAACAAGTCGCCGAGATAGGGTGTGGCAACAGCATACACATGTCTAGGATTGGATCTCGTGGAGAGCTTGGTATTTAAGCAGCCCTAGTGACTCACCTCCTCTTCACTGAATCCTACCCGTGCGTTGACTGTTCACCTTAGTCATGAGGACTTATTGACGGGCCAAAATTTATAACTAAAACCCAAAAGGGACCAGCCACTCTATTTTGTAAAACTACTAAATTACCCCTGATTTATAAATAACCAAAATATCCTTAATTTGTAAAATTACCGAAATACCCCCGAATTGAAAAATTACCGAAATACCCCCGGATTGCAAAATTACCGAAATACCCTTATTTCGCAAAATCACCAAGAAACCCTATTTTGGAAAATTACGAAAATACCCCTGTAGGATAAATTACGAAAATACCTATGGGTAGTGAAATGATGAAAATACCCTTAGGTGATGAACGTAAGTTCGTGAATGCTACTTGTATGTGGTGGTTGATGATTGTATGTGTGTGCTTCCTAGAACTAGGAGATGTGAACTTGAGACCGAATTGTAGTTATAGTTGCGAATTTGAAAGAACTACTCTTAAAACTACTATTCATAAGACTGCTCGTGGATAATCGCGGAAGAAATTAATGATTCATAAAATTTCTAATCAGATAAACGTCAATCGAAAGAATGAGTACAAGGGGACGAGGACGCTCCAGATGCGAATACCGGTGCGCACTTCATCATATTATCCTAAGTGTTTCTTTTGGCTTTAGAATTAGAGTTCGCAGCTAAAGCATAGTGGTGAGACTTGGGTAGTATGATTAATAGTTAGTTGGAAATTTCGAGGATGAAATTTCTTTAAGGGGGTAGAACAGAACATCCTAAATTTTTGGGCCTATGCATTTAATGGGTGAATATGTGTAATGAGTTAATTTGAGCATTAGGGGTCCAAATTGGGCTCGTGGATTGGGCCAAGCCTTAGTTAAATTTTTGTTTGGGCACTATAGGGTTTAAAAGGTGGTATCTAAGTTTAAAATATCAAAATGGGCTTGTTGCCCAGCTGGTCGCTGGCGCCACTTAGGAGCAAGGAGGTGACGCCACACAAGGGAGTAAGGGGGCCCAAATTTAAGTTACATGGAGCCCAACTCTTTTAATTTAAGTTAGCTAAATTTCGCATTAGGTTAGGTAGAGTGGACGGCAACAAGGCTCAAAAATAGGAGGATTTATGTGAATGGGATAATGTAGATAATATAGTTGATAATATGGAAGGAAAAAAGGAGAAAAGATAGGAGCTATCTACAAGGCTAGAGTTGGCCAAATTCCATCACCTAGAGAAGGGAAGAAATCAGCTTTTTATGGCAAAGTAGGTGCCGAATTTTCCTTTTTATTTGATTAATTTTTAGTTATCGTGAAGGGCACTTTTGGTTTTTCATAGGTGAGTGCCAAATTTCTATAAATAGGAGGGTTCTCTTCTTTATTTTTCGACGCTTAGGGTTTCCACCTTTTCTTTCTCTTCTTTCTTCTAAAAGTCGAAAACCCCATTATTCTTTTCTCTTCTCTCCTAAAAGCCTAAAACTCCATTATTCTCTTCTTTCTTCTAAAAGCCGAAAACTCCATTATTCTCTTCTCTTCTTTCTTCTAAAAAGCTGAAAGCTGGAAAATCCTTTATTCTTTTCTCTTCTTTCTTCTAAAAGCCGAATCTCTATAGATTTCTTCGAATCATCTTCTCTTCTGATCTTCTCAAAAAGCCAGAATCTCTAAGGGGTAGTCGAATTCTCTTTGTTAAGGTGAGTGCCGATTTTCCTATCTCTTCAATCTCTCTTTTGGTTTTTAAGAGACAAGGCTGAATGGCCACTTGGTTGTTAAGGCTGCCGAATGAAGCTAATATTTCCTCTCTTTTGCATTTGGGCGGCATTCCGGGATTTGAAGGAAACCTGATCATCTAGATTTAAAAGCCGAAAATCGCTAGTCTCCAATTTTAGGATTTTAAGGTAAGGTGATTTTCCCTAGATTCATTCATCGCATGCGAGATCTTAACTTTATGATGTGGATTAACGATCATATGTTGTGATAGTAGTTCTGACAAGGAATTGTGATGGAATTAACTATGGATCAGGCAAAGGAGAGAATCCCTAAGTTTGAGAAACGAGCGGTGTCAGCAGTTTGGGATTGGCCACCGGGTTGTGGATCGGCTTCTGAACAACACCTTAGGCAGATAGCAGTGGTGTTGGCTATGGACAGCGTCGACATAGAAAGTATCGTTTTATCGGTAAACAGGTGTGTAGATCTCTAACACACAAATAATCTGTATGAATGTATATATGTTTATGTTATGGGCTAAAAGCCGATAATAGGTCAGGTAGATAATGAATAAAACCCTAAAAGGGTTAGGCAAGGATGCCAGGTACGTAATCATAGAAATCTCTATGTGTATCGAAATATATGAAAGCCTGTATGATGTTTTCTTTATGTGTGTATGCATGGGGTGGGATTATGATAATGAAGGGGAAGTGCATGATAGGTCACAATAGTGATCGGTGGTAGAAATCCCACGTTATATAAATGTTAGGTCACATAGTGATCGGTGGCTATGCCATGTTTAATGATTCCTGACTAACAGGAATAGGCAAAGACGGGTATCGTTATGGTGTGTAGCGGATGGAGGGTTGATTGTAGAAATCCCCGAGGTGTGATGGTTGGTACGGGTTGGTGTGTAGAGGATGGAATTCTAGGATGGGTTGGTCTATGCATCATTTACATCGCTTATCATGTAATTACGATTGTTGCCTCTATGTATGGGCCAAGGCCCATAATGTGTTTGTGGGCCTCAGGTCAGTGTTTTAGGGATTTATACACTGAGTCTTGGTGACTCACCCTATTATTTTTTCCTAACCTTTCAGATGAGCAGTAGATCATGGAAAAGGGAGCCGAGGCGGACTCGAGGGGCCAACAAGTCTTTTATTTATTAAATTTCCATTTTATTTTAAGTATAAATTTTGGAATTATTTGATGTAATAAGGCCTCCATCGCTTAGGTTATCAGTTGATACTTGTCAATGTTTATGTTTTTTTTCATTCATGATCAAGGACTTATGATTAAAAGAAATAAAAATGGGATATTCACACATTATTTAAAATAACACTTGTTTTGGAAAAAAAAAAATTCAAAGATTTTCTACCAGTGCCACCTATTTAAAGATTATATACAAAAACGACTAAGTTTTTTAGAATCATTCCAAGTAAAGTTTTTAACCTTAAAACCGTAGCATACCAGATCTGGTCGTAACGTTTGGGCCGGGTTTGGGGTGTTACATAACGGGCCCAAAATTATTTTTTGTCCTTATTTTTGATATTGTTCCGAATGCTTCCTTAAAATGTGTCATGAGATTTAAGCCTAGTGAAATTATATTTAGTTGTACGAAAATTAAATGGTTCTAGAGATGCCATTACTTAATACATTATGATTTTATACAGGCCATTATTTTTTATTTTATAGCATTGGAACTCGATAACCATCTCAAATCGAGCACTAGGTATTGTTTCACATTGGTTAAATTGACACAAATATAATTATTAAAAACATTAAGATCGTTTCAATAATGTGAAATTGGAATGTTCTAGCGTGGTGTGAAATTGAAACAATCTCGATTCCTTGAAAGTCATTATCCAATTTAAACTCACATTGCCTTTAAGGAAAAAAAACCTTGACTTCTCGAAGTTCTGAAAAGACACATATCGTGCCAAGAAATATCCTCCATGGGACATGCACTATAATTTGTAATAGTTCATTGCCTATGGACTCCTTTGTTTCATTTTCCATTTTCACTCCTTCGATACTAATCATTAGTTTTGGCCTCTTTATTTTTCGTAGAGGAGAGGTAATCTTGAAATCATCGTCGAAAGTGATGTAACGCTCAAAGTCTTAACTTGATTTTCTTATTCTTCTTTGTTTAGATTACTTTTTTTTAACAATATCGAGAATGAAACTCCAAATATGTCGGTGACGTACGTCCCACATTCTCCCTATTAAAAAAGGTTCAATTTATATAAAAACTAAATCCTATCCATTATTTGGGCAATACCTACGAGAGTTACAGGAATGTAACTTCATTTGTTATTTCCAATTTAACTCTCTAAGAGAAATTTTCATTTTCCAAGTTCCATTACTTATTCCACTAAAAGCTTCCATTCATATTTCAGTAAAATTGGGTCGGAACGCTTACACTTAAAAAGTTAACGTAGAACGAAGAATACAATAACAGAATTGGAGTCCCACGATAAAGACATACATCGGCTTAATTTCAGAACGGGAAATATTTTTGATTTATTAATTTTGAATTTCAATCATTTAGTTGCCATTTTCCATTTTACTAATATGATAAGTGCGATAAAAACTTTTTAACAACAACAAGGTTATAAGAATTTACGCTTCGCATAATTATTTGTACACTGTAACACATACATATCACTGGTAAAGGAATCTGGTATAGCTCATTCAATTTTGAGATACACGTGAATTTTTAACCATCAACATAGCAAGTGCATACACAACTTCAAAATATTAGAAAAATAGGACGACACACATAACGAATATGTGTGCCTGTAATGCAAGTGTACTATATCTCACATTGCTTTTTCCATATGTTATTATCGTCCTGGTGTTTGGTTTGGAGTGGACGTAATAGTTCAATCCCGCCAACGCAGAAACCTATGTACGACATAATCATCTTTATTGAACCTTATTTTCGTGATCCGCTTAATGCCATTTAAGAATTATAAAGGAAGTATAAATGTGTGTCTTTGAATTAATATTTAGATTTGTATTAATTAAAGTTAATGCTAATTAAACTGAAATATTAAAGTTTTCTTTTATTGTAACGTATTCTAGTCCAATGTGGTTATAACACTTCCTATAAATGCCAGTTTTTTTCCTTGCGAATCTTGTTCGAAATTAATTTTACGAACCAAATTTAACTAGTAACATCAGAGTCGCGCAATATGGCAAGCCTTAATGTTTATTCCGTCCAACTGGTTTTATTCTTAACTTGCGGGGCAGTAATGGCTACGAAGGAGAACGACCATGTAACATCCTAAAAATATTAGAGTATCATCTTGTTATTTGTGTTAGCTAGGATATGATTGTTATTGTGTGCTTAGTATATTTTTGTGAAGGCTTGGAAATATTAGCTAAGCTAGAATAATTTTTAGTGTGGAAAATTTAGTGAAGTGGATTAAGTGAGCTTGACACTTAAGATAATTTAAGTGTTAAATTAAAGTACATGAGGAGTTAGTGGCATAGTGGATAAGGAGCTTGAAAGGTTGCTTGAGGGAAGTGGTTCGAGTAGCATGGAAAGCATATTGAGGATTTTATTTTTGTACATCCTAGCATTAAGTGTCGGTCAACTATACATATGGATAAGATGGACAATTTTCTTTTTTTTGGTAAGAAGACTTAAGGTTATGGTAAGCATGAAATAAGGGATAGAATTGCTAGATTTTGGGGGGATAAAATTCCTTCAACTTTGGGAATGTAGAGGATTTCAAGGCTTGGCTTAAGGAAGATGTTTTGGAAACTATTCCAAGGCCTTTAGTGCATGTATGTGGACGACATGTGTGGCTAGAGGGGTGGCCGAATGTTGATAGGAGGTTTGGGGGCGGATATTTGGCCAACTTTAGCAATTGTGCACCTTTTGGCATATTTTTCTCTTCCTCTCCAAACAAATCCCTCTTTGGCCGAATGCACCATAAGCATTTTGTGCAATTTTACTTTTGGTTTTAGCTCTCATTTTGTTTGAACCAAATACTATCTTTCTTTCTCTCATTTTTCCTTTTGAAACCGAAAACTCATTTTTACATTTTGTGCATTTTTCTTTTCGGCAAACTAGGTGCTTGGCCGAACCTCTTTCTCCCATCTCTCTCTCTTTTATTTCTTTTGATATTTGCTCAACCACATTTCCTTTTTCTTTCATTTGGCCGAACCTCTTTCTTCCCCAAACTCACTTTTCTTTTCTTCCATTGTTGCTAAAACCGAATCCTCTCTCTCATTTTTTTTATTTTTTCTTATTTCTCTTTTCTACTCACATACTTCCTTACTTTTTATACACATATCTTTCTTCTTTCATAACCATATTGCCGAAACTTTCCACTCCCTTTTTGTATTGTTTTGGCCGAATATCATCAAGGGTAGGCATTCATTTTGGGTTTTCTTCAATCGGTTTTGGAAAAGGGTAAGTGTTCATGACCGTTTTTCCTTCATTTCTTTCTCTTTTCTATGTCGCTTTCTTGTGGTCAAAGGCCAACCTATGGACATTTGTTGCAAGGTTCTAACCATTTTTAGGAACCGATTATTCTTTTAGGCTCCTCGACGTTGGAAGCAATCAATCTAAGCCTCGCTTTCTTTGTCAATCGCTTTGGGTAAGCTTTTAGGTAAGACTTGGTATTTCAAGCGATAACTCATTGGGATTTAGTGGTATGGCTGAATGGCCTTTGTTTATAATCTAAGTATTGGTCGATTGTAGGACAAGGTGATCTAGTGCGATAGATCTGACCTTCTAAGTTAGTATTTGCATTGGTGAAAGGTGTGTATCTTACACACTTTATAACTTGGTTTATATATATATGTGTGTGTTAAATAACTATTCAAGTTGTTAAAGCCAAACTATGAGATATTGATATGATACCTTGATGGGTATGAGCAAGGATATGGGTAAGTCCGCTTCGATATGATGTTGCTATATGTTGTTTAATATCACAATCTACGATATGTATTGGTTATATGTTCATATCAAAGTATATTGACATGATTTGTTTATCTATTGCATTGGTATGGGCAATATGAGAGGAGGGGGAAGATTGATATTCGTGTCTTCTGACACCGTGAGGTTTGGCACCTCCAAAGGATTTGGTATCACATTTGTGTCTTTGGGACACCGTGAGGTTTGGCACCTCATAGCGACTCGTCCCCGTGGATTAACACCACCGTGGTTGGCCCCACTTTTGAGATATGGGATTATCGCCAGTGATTTGGTATCACAAGTGGGTTGGCCCCACAACTTGATTATTTGTGACTTTGGGTCATGTAACATCCTAGATTAGGGGTTAAGCGGTTGGAGCGTAACTCAAGTGTTAGTAGGCTTTAAGTGTGTTTGGTGATGTTTTAGGAGTTTTTGAGAACTTTAGGTGAAGGGGAAAAACTTTGGAAAATATTAGAATTTTAAGTGAAAAGGGGAAACTAGGCAAGAAGGCCTTAAAATAATTTTGTGGAGTTTAGGACATAAGAAATTAATTGGTAAAGTGGCTTAGGGACACCACTTAAGGCTTGGGCAAATGACGCCAACAAGGGTCTGGAGTTCGAGTCTGGGTGATGGCATGGGAGTATTTTATTTTTCCTTCTTGCGCATGAAAGGAAGTCAGGGCGTGGAGGTCTTAAGAGAAGTTATAGGCGCTTTTGGACATAACACAAGCCTTGGTAAAGTGGCTTCCATGCGCCACTTAGGTGCCTTGGAGGTGGCGTCAAACAGAGGTCTTGGGTTCGATTCATGGGAGAAACAAGGGGGTGTATTTCTATTTTTGGGGTTTTGCGTTAAAGGTAAGGGGGCCAGGAAAGAGGATTTTAAAATATATTTGTGAAGGTTCATTACATGAATGGCAGGTTGGTGGAGTGGCTTGGGGCGCATCTTGCAGCAAGGGACCTAGTTGGTCCTAGGTTCGAGTAGCTGGAGCGGAGTTTTGTGTTTTAATTTTTATATGCAATGCTGGGCTTCAGTAAGAAGGCATTAAAATTAAATGGTGGGGGTTTTGTGACATGAAAGTCTAATGGGAGAAGTGGCTAGGGACGTTGGAAGAGAGGGCTGGTGCGTGAGGTCGTGGGTTCAAATCAATGTGGCAGCAAGTGGTGTTTTATTTTTGTTTTGGCGTTAAGACAAGGGGGAACCAAGGAAGTAGGATTTAAAAGAAAACATGGCGCATTCATGTCACAAAAGAACGCTCTGGCCGAATGGCCTGGGGCGCTACCTGGCCGCTTGTTCCACCAGGTCCTGTGTTCGAACCTTAGAAGCTGCAGTTTGGGGTTTATTTTTTTAATGTCAAGCGTGAAAATGGAGTTGGCCTGCACATGGGTTCTTTGTTCTACTGGAAGAGTTTGGCAAGCACATGGTTTCTTTTATTTTTTTATTATTTATTTGATGAGATAATAAGGGATAATAAGGATTAAATTAGATTTTAATTAGATTATTATTTGATTAATCTAAAAAGGTGGCAAAGAGAAAAAGTGGGCACAAAGTTCAATTCAAATTCTTTTGAATTAATTCAAGCTAGTGGCCAAGAGGGATTTAAGGAAATTGATTGAATTTTAAACTCTTCAAAGGAAGAGTGGACAAAGAAATATAGGGGCATTAGTGCCGAATTTTATCTAAATTGGTTTTCTTTTTTCTTTTTCCAATTTGTTTCCTAGCCAAAATTCCTCTGTTCATCTTTTAGTTTCTCCTTCTCATTCTTTCAGGCCGAAAATCATTCTCTTCTCATAGTCCTTGACGAATTTTCATCTTATTTTTCATTCTTTTCTCTATTCGCCGAATACTCTCCTCCTCTGTTGCTGAAACTTTAAGCACCTATTTCCCATTATTTTCTTCCTCAAGCCGAATCTCCCTGCTATTTCTTTAGTAACCTTGGCCGAATAATTAAAGTAGGATAGATCTCTTCAGATTTCGTTGACAATCGATTTGGAAAAGGTAAGTAATCCTAGCCGAATGTTATTTTTTCTTCTTCTCTTCTGTCTCTGTCAATTTTTACAAAGGGTGAAGGCTGATTTCGGCAATTGATGGCAAGGGAGTTATTGACCCCTCTTTAAAATATCGACTTGTCCAGGTACTTCGGGATCTTGAAGAAATCGATCCCAAGTCTCCATTCTCTGTCAACAGAATTTGATTCGGGAATCGGGTGCTGTGGTTAGTATCCAGGAGTGTGAAGGGTCAAGATCTAGCATCGTAGATTGGCTTTTCGGGATCTAGGAATTACAATAGTAATAGGTGTGTAAGAACTCTCTACACACTTTATTAATTTACATGACTATTGTTGTTGTTATTCACCTTTTGGTAGTGTTTTGCTTATGGCTAAGCATGGATTCCGGGTAAGTACCCTAATTTGTGATTGTAGATATATGATTGCATGCTTGTCACATGATGCTAAATGTTATGCCATGATATATGATAAATTGATATTCAAGCATGTGATGGTGGGATTGATGAGAGGAGGGGAGGATATTATGGATCGTCGCCGCGGTTTTGACCACAAGATGGGTTGGCCCCATCAGATTATTTGTGACCTATGGTCATCGCGGTTTTGACCACACCGATTGATAATTTGCGACTAAGTCCCGGTGGTTTGGTACCACCAAAGTGGTTTTGACCACATTTGATATATTGTGACCTATGGTCATCGCTGGTTTTGACCACACGATGGGTTGGCCCCATCATCCGATTTGTGACTCTAAGTCATCGCTGGTTTTGACCACACGATGGGTTGGCCCCATCATCCGATTTGTGACTCTAAGTCATCGGTGGTTTTGACCACCAAAGGGTTTTGACCACACGGGTAGAAAAGGAGTATGGATGGTTAGGTTGGGTTGCATGTGCATGTTTATTAATGACTTGTGTATGAGTTATCTTACCGGGTGGGGATTACACACCGAGTCTTGGTGACTCACCCCTTCCCTTAACATTTTGCGGATGGGTAGATCGCGGAGATGGAGCCGGATGGACTCGAGGTGGCCATGCAAAGGAAATTTTAATTAGACGAACTTGGACTTTGTTTTATTTTATTTAATGTTGGTTTATTTTAATTAAGTTGTAGTAAGGCCTAGACATAATTTTATTATTCTATGTTTGGATTAATTTGTTAAACTATTTTCTAACATTAAATTAAGTACACGTGGTTTCTAAAATTTTAAATCATCGCAAAATGTTTTATCGTGCCATCGCACATCCGAATCGCCACAATCTGGCTTAATAAATATTTTAAAATAAACCTAAGTATGGATTTTATACACCTCAAATGTTTCAAACAAAATAACCATCTTTTACCAAAAAGATAATTCGACTTAAAAGGATTTTAAAAGATGTTTTCTCTGTAGCACACCAAATTCGGTCGTAGTGTTTGGGCCGGGTTTGGGGTGTTACAGGTCACCAGTGATTTGGTATCACAATATTGAATATCGTGACTTTGGTCACCAGTGGTTTGGCACCACCAGTGGTTTGGTACCACACGAGGTAGAAAAAGGAGTTACGGATGGCTAGGTTGGGTGCATAATATATATATTGCTTGGTTATAATTTGTGTAAGTATGTGGTATTTACCCGGGAGAGGGAATATGCACTGAGTCTTGGTGACTCACCTTCTCCTTACTTTTTCGTAATTCGTAAATTTGCGGATGAGGAGCCTGATGAACTCGAGGAGGCCATGCAATGAAATTTGGTTTTACATGAACTTCCATTTGGGTACTTGATTTTAATTTGGTTTTCATTTTTATGGGTTTGTAATAAGGCCTCTTAAATTATGTTTTTTTGGATTATTTATATGCTTTGGATTTGTTTTAGGAATAACTTGCAAATTACATGATTGATTTAATGATATGTGAACAAAGTTTTCTAAAATACAAAGCGCGATGGTTTTAAAACGTTACCATCGGGTAACCTAAATAAATTGATAATTTTTAACAACTTAAGTATTTTCGATAACTCAAACTATTTTACAAAACTTAAGTTTCCAAATTTCTATTAGATACGATTTTCAACCTAATTGCTTTAGTTTCTCTTTAATTTATAAATGGTTTACGAATCTAAACTGCGACTAAGTTTTAAAAATCTATTTACGGAATTGCAAAATTTAATATCAGTTTTCAACTTAATTTTCTACGAATTTAGAATAATAAAAAAAGTTTTTCACCAAAATTTAATCGTTAACTTGTTTTTCTTCAAAACGTTTTCCTTCGTGGCATGCCAGATTCGGTCATGGCGTATTGACCGGGTTTGGGGTGTTACAAATTGGTATCAGAGCCAGGTTCAAAAACTCGGCTTTGGGCCCGAGGCCCAAAATGTTTTAAAGTATGGTTTTAAAATGATTTTGTTGAAAATTGTATGGTTGGAAAGGCATGGCCCCGAGTCTCCGACATCAATCCACCCTGGTAAGTACATCAAACTGTTGATTTTGATGATATGATATGATGATGTTGGCATGACTGTATAGTAGTAGGAACTACTCTAGAGACCCAAAACTATAGGTTTGGTGTACTCGCGAAACAACCTCTTATTAAAACTTTTCATAAAACTGTGCTTTAAAGAAAGTGGAATATTGACTAATGCATAAAACTTTTAAATCAGATAAGTCGAGACTTTTAGATATGAGTACTCGAGGTAGAGGTCGTGTAACACCCCAAACCCTGCCCAAACATTACGACCGAATTTGGTTTGCTACAGAGAAAACAATTTGAAAACCATTTTAAAACCGATTTAAGTTTTGTCGAAAATCTTTCAACTTCAAGTCTCTTGTTAAAAACCATACTTAGTGTTGTTTAAAAATATTTATTAAGTCGAGTTGTTTATAGATTTCAAATGTACCCGATGGTACTTTAAAACATTTTTCGTTTGATTTGGAAAAACATGTGAACTCATTATTAACATAATTAAATAGTTTAAACAAATATTCAAAGCATGTAACAATAATAAAATAATTCTAAAAGGCCTTATTACAACTCAATTAAAACAAAACCAACCATAAAAATAAGATAAAACAAAATCCAAGTTCATCTATTAAAATGTCCATCGCATGGCCACCTCGAGTCCATCCGGCTCCATCTCCGCGATCTACTCATCTGCAAAATGTTAAGGGAAAGGGGTGAGTCACCAAGACTCAGTGTGTAATCCCCCACCCGGTAAGGTAACTCATACACAAGTCATTAATAAACATGCACATGCAACCCAACCTAACCATCCATACTCCTTTTCTACCCCGTGTGGTCAAAACCACTGGTGGTCAAAACCACTGATGACTTAGAGTCACAAATCTGATGATGGGGCCAACCCATCGTGTGGTCAAAACCACTGATGACCATAGGTCACAATATATCAAATGTGGTCAAAACCACTGGTGGTACCAAACCACTGGGACTTAGTCGCAAATTATCAATCGGTGTGGTCAAAACCACTGATGACCATAGGTCACAAATAATCTGATGGGGCCAACCCATCTTGTGGTCAAAACCACTGACGACAGTCCATAATATCCTCCCCCTCCTCTCATCAATCCCACCATCACATGCTTGAATATCAATTTATCATACATCATGGCATAACATTTAGCATCATGTGACAAAGATGCAATCATATATCTACAATCACAAATTAGGTACTTACCCTAATCCATGCTTAGCCATAAGCAAAACACTACCAAAAGGTGAATAACAACAACAATAGTCATGTAAATTAATAAAGTGTGTAGAGAGTTCTTACACACTGCTACTATCTATCGTAATTCCTAGATCCCGAAAAGCCAATCTACGATGCTAGATCTTGACCCTTCACACTCCTGGATACTAACCACGCACCCGATTCCCGAATCAAATTCTGTTGACAGAGAATGGAGACTTGGGATCGATTTTTCAAGATCCCAAGTACCTTTGCCAAATCGATTGTCAACGAAATCAAGAGATCTATCCTACTTTAATTATTCGGCCAAGGCTACTAAAGAAATAGCAGGGAGATTCGGCTTGAGGAAGAAAATAATGGGAAATAGGTGCTTAAAGTTTCAAAGAACAGAGGAGGAGAGTATTCGGCCAATAGAGAAAAGAATGAAAAATAAGATGAAAATTCGTCAAGGACTATGAGAAGAGAATGATTTTCGGCCTGAAAGAATGAGAAGGAGAAACTAAAAGATGAACAGAGGAATTTTGGCTAGGAAACAAATTGGAAAAAGAAATAAAAGAAAACCAATTTAGATAAAATTCGCACTAATGCCCTATATTTGCTGCCCACTCTTCCTTTGAAGAGTTTAAAATTCAATCAATTTCCTTAAATCCCTCTTGGCCACTAGCTTGAATTAATTCAAAAAGAATTTGAATTGAACCTGTGCCCACTTTTTCTCTTTGCCACCTTTTTAGATTAATCAAATAATAATCTAATTAAAATCTAATTTAATCCTTATTATCCCTTATTATCTCATCAAATAAATAATAAAAAAAATAAAAGAAACCATGTGCTTGCCAAACTCTTCCAAATTAACAAAGAACCCATGTGCAAAGCAAACTCCATTTTCACGCCAAAGATTAAAAAAATAAACCCCAAACTGCAGCTTCTAAGATTCGAACACAGGACCTGGTGGAACAAGCGGCCAGGTAGCGCCCCAGGCCATTCGGCCAGAGCGTTCTTTTGTGACATGAATGCGCCATGTTTTCTTTTAAATCCTACTTCCTTGGTTCCCCCTTGCCTTAACGCCAAAACAAAAATAAAACGCCACTTGCTGCCACATTGATTTGAACCAAGGCCCTTGTCACTGCACCTGGCGCTCCACTGCCACTTTACCACATGATTTCTTATGGCATTAATTCCCTAAAAATTTGTTTAAAGCCTCCTTAGCCCAGTTCCCCTTTTGGCGCAAAAATAAAAGTCTATTTGCTTCCCAAGTTGCTCGAACCTCTTCCCTCTTGCACTCCCTTTTGACGCAAGCCTCCAAGCCCCTAAAGTAGCGTCCCAAGCCACTTTACTAAGCCCAAGTTCATGTCCATAACCTCCTACAATTTTCCTTTAAGGCCTCCTTCGCCTAGTTTCTTATTTTAGACTTAAAATCCAACATTTTCCCAAAGCTTTCCCTTTCATCCTTGGGTTCTAAAAACCCTTAAAACACCTCCAAACATACTTAAAACCTACTAACACTTGAGTTATGCTCCAAACGCATAACCCCTAATCTAGGATGTTACAGGTCGTATTGCTCGTGGACGCGGTCGGGGTAGGATGGCTGTGTCTGAGCCAGTGAGGTCTGGTCAAGGATTCGAAAATGAGGTACCACTACCCCCACCACCAGCGGTTGGAGTTGAGCATCAGGATCAATCGGGGGATGACGCGGTGTCTCAGGCGATGCTGCGAGTTCTTGAGAGGGTAGCTGGAATAGGAGGAGGCGCGGGAGTTCGAAAATCCGTACCCAAGCGACTCCGATCCAATGGAGCGGAGGTATTTTGAGGTGTTTCAGGCGTAGCTCCCAGTGCGGCTGAATATTGGCTAGAGGCGACGGAGCGAATCATGGATGACTTGGATCTGAATGCCGAGGAAAAGCTGAAAGGGATTGTATCACTTCTTCGGGATGAGTCATATCAGTGGTGGCTCACGGTGCGGAATAGTGCTGCGGCGGAGGATCTCACTTGGGATTATTTTAAGGCAGCGTATGAGAAGAAATATGTTGGGTCGAGTTACATTGATGCACAGCGTAAGGCATTTCTGAGTTTGGTCCAAGGTAATAAGTCCGTATCAGAATATGACGCAGAATTTTTAAGATTGAGCCGGTATGCTGGAGGTATCGTGGCTTCAGAGCACGAGCGATGTGTCCGGTTCGAGGACGGTTTGAGAGATGAGCTGAGATTGCTGATTGCTCCACATCAGGAGCGAGAGTTTGCTGCTTTAGTTGAAAAGACTAAGATAGCTGAAGGTATAAAGGAATCTGTAAGGCAGAGACACGACCGGAACAAGCATAAGAGAGGTTATGGATCATCCGGTCACCGGGTAATTCTTAGAAGAGGGTTAGCGAGTGGGCCAAATCGGTGCCGAAGGCTTGTTATCGCTAATCGTGACCAAAGACAAAGGTAATCGATGTGGAAAATCTCATTGGGGCGAATGTTGGACCGGAGGGAAAGGATGTTTTGAGTGTGGCTCATTGGATCATCGTGTGAGGGATTGTCCACGTAAGCTAGCCAGAATCGGGCCCGAGGGTCAAGGTCGTGCTCGGGCTCGAAAATGAGGGACCGCCACCGCAGAGGTCGTGGTAATGGTAGAGGAGGTAATGGTTCGGGTCGAGGCCGTGGAGCTTTGGGCGGAGGTGCAGCAAAGACGAGGCAAGACACTGGTTTGGTGTATACAAAGAAGACGCCGAGAGGAGGGCGACGCACCGCATGTCATAACCGTGACGTTCTTAATCTTTTGTGTACCATATACGGCTTTGATAAATGTGGGTTCGACACATTCGTATATTGCTAGTAGCATAGTAGAGACTATGAATCTAGACTCTAAGACTACTTCTAGGAAGATGACCGTACTTAGCCCTCTAGGTCACTCTGTAGAAGTAAATAAGCTGTATAGAGATGTACCCCTAGAACTTCAAGGGGTAGTGTTCGTAGCTGATCTGATGGAACTGCCATTTGGGGAGTTTGATCTGATTCTTGGGATGGATTGGTTGGTCAAGTATCAAGCAAGTTTGGATTGCGCTGCTAAGCGCATGGTTTTGAAGACAGCTGATGGCGAAGAAGTTGTCATGATAGGTAATAGAAGAGATTATCTATCAAACGTGGTATCTGCATTGAAAGCTGTGAAGTTGGTCAGGAAGGGCTGTGAGGCATTTGTGGTCCATGTGTGTGCGTTGGAGGCTAAGGAGTCTAATGTGGGGAATGTCCGCACGGTAAAGGAATATGTTGACGTATTTCCTGAAGAACTTCCGGGACTGCCTCCGGATCGTGAAGTTGAATTTGGTATAGATCTGTTACCCGGAACTGCGCCGGTGTCTATTGCGCCGTATAGGATGGCGCCGAAGGAATTAGTGGAATTAAAAGCTCAGATTCAGGATTTGTTGGATTGAGGTTTCATCCGACCAAGTGTTTCGCCATGGGGAGCGCCGGTACTTTTTGTCAAGAAGAAAGATGGTACGATGCGGATGTGTATAGACTACATCTGCCGCTTGAATAAGTCGATTTATCAAAAACAAGTATCCTTTGCCGAGGATAGATGACTTGTTTGATCAGCTTAAGGGGGCAGCGGTTTTCTCCAAGATTGATTTAAGGTCTGGATATCATCAGCTAAAGGTGAAAGAGGCTGATATCCTTAAGACAGCATTTTTCACTCGGTATGGGCACTACGAATTTCTGGTAATGCCGTTTGGGTTGACTAACGCGCCGGCAGCATTCATGGACATGATGAATCGGGTATTCCAGCAGTTTTTGGATCAGTTTGTCGTAGTATTTATAGACGATATTTTGGTATATTCAAAGTCAGAGGAGGAGCATGATGCGCATTTGCGAGTAGTGTTGCAGATTCTGAGGGAAAAGCAGCTTTATGCCAAATTTAGTAAGTGCGAGTTCTGGCTTAGGGAGGTGACTTTCTTGGGTCACGTAGTATCAGCTGAGGGGATTAGAGTGGATCCTCGAAAGATTGAGGCAGTGTTGGATTGGAAGCCGCCTAAGTCGGTGGTTGAGATTCGAGTTTTCTAGGTCCAGCGGGTATTACCAAGAGATTTGTAGAGGATTTTCTTTGATAGCAGCACCTATGACTAAGTTATTGAGGAAAGGAGTTCCATTTGTGTGGACCGAGAAGCAGCAAGGAAGTTTCGACAAGTTGAAGAAGATTCTAACTGAAGCTCCGGTTTTGATTCAACCTGAGAGCGGGCAAGGAATTCACTTGCCATCGTGTGATGCATCACATACTGGTTTGGGATGTGTGCTGATGCAAGAAGGGAAGGTAGTGGCTTATGCATCTCGACAGTTGAGACCACATGAAGTTAATTATCCGACGCATGATTTGGAATTGGCTGCAGTGGTTTTTGCTTTGAAGATATTGAGACATTATTTGTATGGAGAGAAGTCGATAGTCTACGGATCATAAGAGTCTTAAGTATCTTTTGACTCAAAAGGATTTGAACTTGAGGCGTCGTAGATGGATTGAGTTGTTAAAGGACTACAACTGTTCGATTGAGTATCATCCGGCAAGGCTAACGTGGTGGCGTACGCGTTGAGCCGTAAGGTTGTATCGCACTTAAGATCGATGTTTGCTCGTCTTAGCTTATATGACGATGGGAGTCTTTGGCGTAATTGCGAGTCAAGCCGACTTGGTTAGAGCGGATCAAGGAGAAACAATTAGAGGATGATGGTTTGAATGATCGAGGTTGCGAGTTCGTAATGGTGGTTTAGAGGATTATAGTTTGTCCAGGATGGAGTATTGTGTTTTCAAGGGAGAGCTTGTATGCCAAAGGATATTGAGTTGAGGCAAAGGATTCTTCGGGACGCACATAGCAGCCCATACGCTATGCATCCTAGAGGTAGCAAGATGTATCGGGATTTAAGAGAGCGCTTTTGGTGGCAGTCCAAGCGGGAGGTAATCGAGTTTGTGGGTAAATGTCCGACGTGCGGCGAAAGTTAAAGCGGAACATCGAGTTGTCGTCTCAGGTTACTTCAAATGGTGAAGATTCCACAGTGGAAGTGGGAAAAAATCACTATGGACTTTGTCAGTGGATTACCCCTTACACCTTGTAAGAAGGACTCAGTTTGGGTGATTGTGGATCGTCTGACTAAGTCGCCATTTCATTCCTGTAAGGGTGGATTACTCGCCTGCAGGTTAGCTAAGTTGTATGTGGTCGAGATAGTGAGGTTGCACGGTGTGCCAGTGTCGATCATCTCGGATAGAGATCCTAGATTTACGTCGAGGTTTTGGAGAGCGTTACATCAGGCTTTGGGTACGCGGTTGGATTTCACTATGGCATTTCATCCACGACGGGCAGTCGGAAAGAGTTATTCAGATTTTGGAGGATATGTTGAGAGGATGTGTTTTGGACTTCAGAGGCAGCTGGGAAGAGTTTTTACCGTTAGCTGAATTCGCATACAACAATAGTTGCCAAGCAAGCATTAAGATGGCACCATATGAGGCGTTGTATGGTAGGAGGTGTCGCACACCTACATGTTGGACAGAGTTGGATGAGCGTCAGATGTTAGGACCAGAGTTGGTTACGAGACCGAGGATAAGGTTAAGATGATTCGAGCTCGTGCAAGGAAGCTTCGGATAGGCGTAAGTCATATGCCGATCTCAAGCGGAGGGATATAGAGTTTGTCGTAGGTGACAAGGTTTTTCTGAAGGTCTCGCCATGGAAGAAAGTGTTAAGATTTGGGAGAAAAGGCAAGTTAAGTCCAAGGTTTATTGGACCGTATAAGGTGTTGAGACGAGTGGGACCAAAGAGCCTATCAGCTCGAGTTGCCATCAGAGTTGAGTCAGATTCATGATGTGTTCCATGTCTCCATGCTTAGACGCTATCGTTCTGATCCATCACATGTCGTGGCGGTAGAGGAAATAGAGGTGAGTCCAGATTTGACGATAGAAGAAGAACCTGTGCAGATTCTAGATCGAGATGTGAAAGTTTTGCGTAGGAAATTCGTTCCTTTAGTGAAGGTTTTATGGCGGAATCATGGCGTGGAAGAAGCTACGTGGGAACCGGAGGATGCGATGAGGCAGCAGTACCCTCAACTCTTTTGAGCAGGTAATTTCGAGGACGAAATTTTCTTAAGGGGGGTAGAATTGTAACATCTTAAAAATATTAGATTATCATCTTGTTATTTGTGTTAGCTCGGATATGATTGTTATTGTGTGCTTAGTATATTTGTGTGAAGGCTTGGAAATATTAGCTAAGCTAGAATAATTTTTAATGTGGAAAATTTAGTGAAGTGGATTAAGTGAGCTTGACACTTAAGATAATTTAAGTGTTAAATTAAAGCACATGAGGAGTTAGTGGCATAATGGATAAGGAGCTTGAAAGGTTGCTTGAGGGAAGTGGTTCGAGTAGCATGGAAAGCATATTGAGGATTTTATTTTTGTACATCCTAGCATTAAGTGTCGGTCAACTATACATATGGATAAGATGGACAATTTTCTTTTTTTTGGCAAGAAGACTTAAGGTTATGGTAAGCATGAAATAAGGGATAGAATTGCTAGATTTTGGGGGGATAAAATTCCTTCAACTTTGGGAATGTAGAGGATTTCAAGGCTTGGCTTAAGGAAGATGTTTTGGAAACTATTCCAAGGCCTTTAGTGCATGTATGTGGACGGCATGTGTGGCTAGAGGGGTGGCCGAATGTTGATAGGAGGTTTGGGGGGGATATTTGGCTAACTTTAGCAATTGTGCACCTTTTGGCATATTTTTCTCTTCCTCTCCAAACAAATCCCTCTTTGGCCGAATGCACCATAAGCATTTTGTGCAATTTTACTTTTAGTTTTAGCTCTCATTTTGTTTGAACCAAATACTATCTTTCTTTCTCTCATTTTTCCTTTTAAAACCGAAAACTCATTTTTACATTTTGTGCATTTTTCTTTTCGGCAAACTAGGTGCTTGGCCGAACCTCTTTCTCCCATCTCTCTCTCTTTTCTTTCTTTTGATATTTGCTCAACCACATTTCCTTTTTCTTTCATTTGGCCGAACCTCTTTCTTCCCCAAACTCACTTTTCTTTTCTTCCATTGTTGCTAAAACCGAATCCTCTCTCTCATTTTTTTTTATTTTTTTTATTTCTCTTTTCTACTCACATACTTCCTTACTTTTTATACACATATCTTTCTTCTTTCATAACCATATTGCCGAAACTTTCCACTCCCTTTTTGTATTGTTTTGGCCGAATATCATCAAGGGTAGGCATTCATTTTGGGTTTTCTTCAATCGGTTTTGGAAAAGGGTAAGTGTTCATGACCGTTTTTCCTTCATTTCTTTCTCTTTTCTATGTCATTTTCTTGTGGTCAAAGGCCGAACCTATGGACATTTGTTGCAAGGTTCTAACCATTTTTAGGAACTGATTATTCTTTTAGGCTCCTCGGGCGTTGGAAGCAATCAATCTAAGCCTCGCTTTCTTTGTCAATCGTTTTGGGTAAGCTTTTAGGTAAGACTTGGTATTTCAAGCGATAACTCATTGGGATTTAGTGGTATGGCTGAATGGCCTTTGTTTATAATCTAAGTATTGGTCGATTGTAGGACAAGGTGATCTAGTGCGATAGATCGGACCTTCGGAAGTTAGTATTTGCATTGGTGAAAGGTGTGTATCTTACACACTTTATAACTTGGTTTATATATATATATGTGTTAAATAACTATTCAAGTTGTTAAAGCCAAAACTATGAGATATTGATATGATACCTTGATGGGTATGAGCAAGGATACGGGTAAGTCCGCTTTCGATATGATGTTGCTATATGTTGTTTAATATCACGATCTACGATATGTATTGGTTATATGTTCATATCAAAGTATATTGACATGATTTGTTTATCTATTGCATTGGTATGGGCAATATGAGAGAGGGGGAAGATTGATATTCGTGTCTTCGGACACCGAGGTTTGGCACCTCCGGTGATTTGGTATCACATTTGTGTCTTTGGGACACCAGAGGTTTGGCACCTCATAGCGACTGGTCCCCGTGGATTAACACCACCGTGGGTTGGCCCCACTTTTGAGATATGGGATTGTCGCCAATGATTTGGTATCACAAGTGGGTTGGCCCCACAACTTGATTATTTGTGACTTTGGGTCACCAAAGATTTGGTATCACAATATTGAATATCGTGACTTTGGTCACCGGTGGTTTGGCACCACCAAAGGGTTTGGTACCACACGGGTAGAAAAAGGAGTTACTGGATGGCTAGGTTGGGTGCATAATATATATATTGCTTGGTTATAATTTGTGTAAGTATGTGGTATTTACCCTGGAGAGGGAATATGCACTGAGTCTTGGTGACTCACCTTCTCCCTTACTTTTTCTGTAATTCAGAATTCATGGATGAGGAGCCTGATGAACTCGAGGAGGCCATGCAATGAAATTTGGTTTTACATGAACTTCCATTTGGGTACTTGATTTTAATTTGGTTTTCATTTTTATGGGTTTGTAATAAGGCCTCTTAAATTATGTTTTTTTGGATTATTTATATGCTTTGGATTTGTTTTAGGAATAACTTGCAAATTACATGATTGATTTAATGATATGTGAACAAAGTTTTCTAAAATACAAAGCGCGATGGTTTTTAAAACGTTACCATCGGGTAACCTAAATAAATTGATAATTTTTAACAACTTAAGTATTTTCGATAACTCAAACTATTTTACAAAACTTAAGTTTCCAAATTTCTATTAGATACGATTTTCAACCTAATTGCTTTAGTTTCTCTTTAATTTATAAATGGTTTACGAATCTAAACTGCAACCAAGTTTTAAAAATCTATTTACGGAATTGCAAAGTAAAATATCAGTTTTCAACTTAATTTTCTACGAATTTAGAATAATAAAAAAAGTTTTTCACTAAAATTTAATCGTTAACTTGTTTTCTTCAAAACGTTTTCCTTCGTGGCATGCCAGATTCGGTCATGGCGTATTGACCGGGTTTGGGGTGTTACAGACCAGATTATTAAGGAAAATAATTGTGAAACTAAAATGGGTTTGCCATGTGTTCTAGAAGCTCTCACCACTATTTTCCAGATAGGGAGTATTTCTAACAAGTGTTGCCGTGAACTTGTTGTGTTGGGAAAAGTTTGCCACTCAGCATTAGTAAAAAGGACCCTTGAAAATCCTCTATTCAAATACCTAAACCCATCGACAATTATAGCGAAGAGCATTAATACATGGAATAATTGCCTTGCATTGATCGATTCACCATCTCCGTCTGCTTAAGGATATAGTATTGCTTAAGCTCACAAACGGTTACAAGACGTAACGGGCCCAAAATTATTTTTTGTCTTTATTTTTGATATTGTTCTGAATGCTTCCTTAAAACGTGTCATGAGATTTAAGCCCAGTGAAATTATATTTAGTTGTACGAAAATTAAATGGTTCTAGAGATGCCATTACTTAATACACAATGATTTTATACAGGCCATTATTTGTAACATCCTTAAATCGGGGTCTTTGCATTTTTGTGTGCTTGCATGTGATAATATGATTGTTGTGATAGTTTAGGGTGTTTTGGGGTCCAGGCATGAGCGTGGGGTAGGCCTGAGCCATAGCAAAATTTTTTTGTTTTGGGTACTTGGAAGGGAGAGCTGAGTGAGTTAGGTGTTAAGGGAAATTATTGGAGTGCTTTGACACAAGAATCCCAGTGGTAAAGTGGCAAGAGAGGCGCCACTTAAGCACAAGGAGTGTGACGCCACATGCAAGAGGGAGAGCCTTGGTTCGAGCTGCAGGAATCCCTTTCTGCTTATTCTTTTTGACGCCAAGACCAGGGGAGTTGTCCTCAGGATGGACTCTGGTGGATGACTCATTGAAGGGTCAATGATTCAAACAAGAGGAGGAGAGAAATGTTAGGAGGTTGAAGTGTTCAAACTTGTTTGAATGGGTGATCAAGAGGAAAGCAAGGAGAAAAAGAAGGGATCGGGTTGGGGGAGTGTGTTAGCCGAAATTTGAATGGTGGTAGGTGGTGTGAGCATTCAGTTGAGGGTTTCTAAGGGGGTGGTCGAATGTGGCAGTTGGCTTTGGTGAAGTGTGGCATTCGGCTAGTTAGAATGCACTTAGGGCCTTTTCTTTTATTTTCTTTTGTGCCGAATTGAACCACTCCCATATTTCACTTTTGGCAATTGTTGCTTCTTCGTCTTTTCTCTCAAAAACCCAAGCCGAATTCTTCCCACTCTTCTTCTCCATCTTTGTTCTAAAATCGAAACCATCACCCCTCCCTCTTCTTGCGATTTCTTTTGATTACCTTAGCCGCATCATCATTTACTTTCTTTTGTTTCAAAGCCGAAAACCCCTAACCCCATCATCATCATCTTCAACCTCTGTGCCATAGCCGAATATCTCCATCCAAGGTTCTCATCTCTGATTTTCTTCCATAAACCGAACTCCTGTGGCCAACTCTTCTTCATCTTTTTCTTTTGTTACCTCTAAAATCGAACATTTCTAAGATCCTTGGGGTGGCACCTTAGCGATTCTTGCATATTTTTTTTTCCGATTTGCTGAAATCTATTTCCCTTCCTTGGTTCTCAAAGCCGAAATCTCAACCCATAAACAGGTAAGACCTCACCGTTTTCCTCTTTCTTTTTCCTCTCTTTTTTTCTTCTCTTTTGTTCTTATGGCCGAATCTTCCTAGCATTCTCTTATCTCTATTCCTTTCTCTAATCCGATTGCTATGGTAGGAAAAGCCAAAATCTCTGGCACTCAAACCTTTCTTGTGTGACTCTTGTTGCAGTAGATCATTAACGTTGGGTTGCCATTACTTCCAATCGATTCTGCTAGAGTGTGGTAAGTGCTCTGTCATTTTAGCATTGCTTATTGCGTTAAGTGCTGAAGGCAGTAACTGATTTTGTAGATCTTGGTCGATTGAAGGGTGTTAAGCAAGGCTTGGTATTAGTCGACTGGGTGCTCGATCTGTGTTGTGGTCTGCGGCACTGAATCTTCGGGATTTGTCAAGCTAGGTAAGGAATCTACTCTTTCGGGTTTGATATCTTTATGAATCGTTAGTCACTATATTAATCCGATTTAGTGACCAAAGGTTTTATGGACCCTAGTGCTAGCCAAGCGTTAGGTGGGGTTAGATCTGAGACCCCAGCCCCTAAGTTCAAAAAGAGGGCAGTGTCGGCTGTTCCTGATTGGCCACCGAGGTGTGGGTCGGCATCTAAGCAAAGCAGTAGACAGATAGCGGTAGTGTCGATTAACGACAGTGTAACACCCCAAACCCGGTCAACACACCACAACCGAATCTGGCATGTTACGGAGTGAAAACATTTGAATAAAACAAGTTACCGGTTAAATTTTATTGAAAAACTCTTTAACGTTTTAGTGTTTGAAAATCCTTGTATAAAGTGATGCTGAAATCATTTTGATGCTGCTTTAAACCCAGAAAACTTTATGGTTGAAAAATTCGTTGATCGATACTAGCTTTTGGATATCATGTGATTCTTTAAAACCCGAGTAAGTTGTGTATAGTCAGGTTAAAACCATTCACTTTGAAGTTGTTTGAAACTTAAATCCGGAAATCATTTAGGTTACCTTTGCAATCATATTGTAAATGTTGTTACCCGATAGTGAGGTTTGAAAACTCAAATGAGGTATAATTTTGAAAACATTGCTTTTTACCGGTTATTTAAGCAATCAATTCGTTAAGCACATGCATAATATCATCAAAAAGTAAAGCAAGTAATTTAAAACCCAAAATAATACTTAGCGGCCTTATTACAAAACCAAACCAAATTTAAAGTAAATAGGTAAAACTAGAGTAGTAATTTAAAATCAAAACCCGAAAATAAGTTTGCATGGCCACCTCGAGTCCTCCCCGGCTCCTATCCGTGATCTATGCCTCATCTGCAAAATATAAGGAAGGGGTGAGTCACCGAGACTCGAGTGTATAAATCCCCAACCCGATAGAATAGCACTTACACAATACATTAATAGAACATGCAAATCATGCAACCCCATTATCTAACCATCCGATCTCCTTTATCTACCCCGTAGTCAAAACCACCGTGGTCAAAACAACCCGTGACCGAAGTCACAAATATATATATCGTTGTGGTCAAAACCACTCGTGACCGTAGTCACAAATCAAGTGATGGGGCCAACCCATCGTGGTGGTCAAAACCACCGATGACAATCTGTATCAATCATGTGGGGCCAACCCAATCGTGGTACCAAACCACCGGGACGAGTCACAATATCCATATGTGGTCAAAACCACTGTGATCGTGAGTCACAAATATCATCAATGTGGTCAAAACCACTCGTGGTCAAAACCACTGGGACTTAGTCACAAATAATAATATCAAAGACGGGGCCAACCCGTCGTGGTGGTCAAAACCACTAGTGACAAACCCAAATAGATCCTCCCCTCCTCTCATCAAACCCATCATCATGTCCAAATCATAAGTATCATAATATCATGAAATCATACAATTAACGCATAGCATAGCATTTAACGGTAACATGACGATGTATATCAAAAATCACATAGCAGGGGACTTACCCGGAGTCCACGCTCATGCCCACAAGGCAAAATCACTGATTTCAATGACTAATCGGTTTATAACAGTTAACACAATAACATGTAATACTAATGAAGTGTGTAAGGTTACACACCTGACTACTTGTAGATCTAAGCGAAACCTGAAACTACGCGAAACTAGCGAAATCCTGAAACGTTGCTTTCCCGCTTCCTACAATCGGCCAATACTTGTTAGTAACCAAAAGCCCATTCGGCTAAACTAGGAATCCCGAAGGATATGTCGCATGAAAATAACCCTTACCTTAGTGCCGATTTGGTTTCCAACCGAATCCCGAAGCTACGTGATGATCTCCCTTGCAATCGGCCAACCACTATCACATAGAAACAATTAGCCTTCAGCTTTGAAAGAATATGAAACAGATCCCAAAACGTTAAAGCACTTACCTAAGTCGACGACCAAATTCTGAAGATCTAGAAGATCTAGATCCAAGCCGCAATCCAAACGAAACTCGAGAACCTACACGTTGGCGTCACCCCTTCCTTAATGCAAAAGATCATTCCGGCTTTCACAAAGATTCGGCCCTAGCATCCCAAGATAAAGGAATCGACAGCCAAAAGAGAGGGTGAGGCTACTTAGAAGATTCGGCCATACACCACAAGAAATAAAAAGGGAAAAGAAATGAAGTAACGAAACTTACCACACCCAAGTTTGAGGTTCAAGCTATGAGAACCAAAGAAGAGATGAGTTTCGCACTTGAGATGATGAAGAGATAATGCAAAAGAGAGGGGTTTATGAGCAAGATATTCGGCTTTCCAAGAAGTGGGAAGATGAAGAAGAAAAATAGAATGGAAAAGAAGAGATTCGGCAAAGGAAGAGTGGAAAAAATTTCGGCACAAGAGGATTGGAAAAAGAAAAAGAAGAAGGAGATGTGAGGGTCAAGTTTCGGCTTGAGCAAAATAGGAAGAAGAAAAAGGTGAACAAAGGTGGTTTCAGCAATATAGGCTACCCAAAGAGAACCGAAAAGAAAAGGGAGAGAATAGCTACCAAGTTCGGCTCTTCAAAAATAATGCACAAGTGTTTCGGCTATGACACTACAACGAAAAGAGAAAGACCCTCTCCTCACTAGCCGAAATACTCCCTTAAACCACCATAGACATTCGGCCACTCCCCAATAAACCCAAAACCGATTACACCTCCTTCCCCAAAGTCCAAAATTCGGCCAACTCCTTCAAATGAGTTTGAAATAATTCAAACTCCTAAATTTCCTCCCTTCCATCAGTTCAAATTCGTTTGACCCCTTCCATCCTTATCTTCTAGAGTCCATCCCGAGCACTCCACTTCCTGTTTACAGCGTGAAAAGAATAAGCGGAAGTGCAATTCCTCGCCGCTCGAACCCAAGCACTCCTTCCTAAATGTGGCGTCACCTTCCTAACACCTTAGTGGCGCCTTCTTTTCCACTTTGCCACTTGGTTCTTTGTGTAACAACCTCCCAATAAATTCTTTTTAACCCCTACTCCCTTAGCTTCCTCCCACTAAACACTTAGAACAAAAATTTTGGCCATGACCCAGGCCTTACCCAAGGTCATGCCTAGACCCCAAAACATCTCAAGCAAACACAGTAGACATACCATCATATGCAAACACATGCAAAATGCAAAGACCCCGATTTAAGGATGTTACAGACAGTGTCGACGTAGAGAGCATCGTACTACGGGTAATCAGGTGTGTAACTCTTACACACTTCATTAGTTAATATGTTTATCATGTATGTTGCCAAAAGCCAAATTTACCGTCGAAACTGTTATGTTACTCTTGTGTGTAAGAGCAAGGACTCCGGGTAAGTCCACTATTGATTGATTAACGATAAATGCCTCTACAGCATTTGCATATGCCATGCCATGTGATGTTAGTATGTTAAGCATAATTGTTATGCCATGAAAAGTATGCTCATAAAGTTGGGTATGATGAGAGGAGGGGGAAAGGCATGATTCTAGACTGTCACTAGTGGTTTTGACCACACAGTGGGTTGGCCCCGCTTTCTATATTATTATCGTGACTAAGTCTCAGTGGTTTTGACCACCAGTGGTTTTGACCACATATGTATTATTTGTGACTACGGTCACCAGTGGTTTTGACCACCAGTGGTTTGGTACCACACGGGGTAGGTACAGGAGTTCGGATGGCTAGGTTGTGGGTTGCATGACTTGCATATTGGCTTATGAAATTGTGTAAGGGCACTGATATTATCGGGATGAGGATTTATGCACTGAGTCTCGGTAACTCACCCCTTCCTTTACATTTTGTAGATGAATCATAGATCGCGGATGCGGAGCCGGGGCGGACTCGAGGTGGCCATGCGCAGTATTTTGGGTTTTTGTTTTGAACTATCATTTCGGTTTTTACTTTGCTTTAAATTTGGTTTTGGGTTGTAATAAGGCCACTAACTTTTATTTTTGGGTTTTATTTATCTGCTTTGAATTTACATCATATTTTGCTTAAGTTAGAAAAATCGGCATGCCTAACAATCTATTAATGAATGTTTTCTAAACTTTTTTTCAAAGTATAGGGTTTTCTAAACTTTACCATCGGGTAACGACAAATAAGTGGTGACAACAAGCTAACTCAATTTCTTTCAAGACTAAGTTTTACTCTAAGACCAAAGTACGAAACGGCTTTTAGTTTTATTACTTAAACTAATTCGGGTTTCATGAAGATCAATAGTTTTCCTAAAATAAGATACGACCACTTGTTTTCAATAACGATTCTTTACAAAATCAGAACAACCTCCTGACTTCTTTAAAAACGTTTTTCCTGTGACATGCCAGATTCGGTCGTAGCATGTTGACCGGGTTTGAGGTGTTACAATTTTGGTATCAGAGCCAGGTTCAAAAGCTCGGCTGTGGGCCCGAGGCCCAAAATATTTTCAATAATGGGTTACGAAATGATTTTGATGAAAAATGCTTGATTTGGGGAAAGCATGGCACCGAGTCTCCGGCACCGATCCGCACAGGTAAGTACCCCTAACTGCTGTTTATATGATTGTGATTGTGACATGACTGGTAGTAATAGGAAATTACTTTAGAGACTGGAACTTGTAGGATTGTGTGAACTTACGAGAACGGGCCCTATAATAAACAGTTCATAAAACTGTGCTGTAATAACAATGGAACGAATCTAATGCATAAAATTTCAAATCGAATTTGTGAACGGTAGTCATGAGCACCGAGGACGTGGGCGTATCTGCGTGGTCGTGGTAGAGGTAGGATGACCGTGTCGAATCCGGTAGGGTCCGCCATGGGTCGAAAATGAGGTACCACCGCCGCCACCGTGGGCGCGAATTTCGTGATCGACGGGTGGTGATGACGCAGTGTCGCAGGCGATATTGAGGGTTCTGGAGAGAGTCGCGGTGTGCGGCGCCGAAATGGGAGCTCGGAAATCGGTTCGAATGACTCGGCCAATGGAGCGGAGAGGTATTCGAGGGTGTATCTCGGTGTAGCTCCCAATACAAACCGAGTATTGGCCGGAGGCGCACGTAACGCATAATGGATGATTTGGACTTTACGGCTGGGAAGAAGCTGAAGGGGATAGTGTCTCTTCTCCGAGATGAGTCTTATCAGTGGTGGCTCATGGTCAGGGATGGGACAATGGCCGACGACATCACCTGTGATTTCTTCAAGGCAGCTTATCAGAGGAAGTACGTTGGGGCCAGTTACATTGATGCACAGTGTAAGGCGTTCCTGAATTTGGTCCAGGGGAGTAAGACAGTATCAAAATATGAGGCAGAGTTTCTTCGGTTAAGTCGCTATGCTCGGGGTATTATGGCTACAGAACACAAGCGCTGTGTCAGATTTAAGGACGGGTTGAGAGATGAGCTGCGAATGTTGATTGCTCCACAGCAGGAGAGAGAATTTGCGGTCTTGGTAGAGAAGGCCAAGGTTGCTGAGGAGGTGAAACAGTCAGTGAGACGGAACCAGGATAGGAATTGGAATAAGAGGAGTTCTAGGTCATCAGGGTCTGCCGGGAATTCACAAAAAAGGGCTAGATATGGTGGGCCGAATCAAGCTGCAAGGCCTACTGCTACTACTCAGTGGCCACCACGGTGTGCTCGGTGTGGGAAGTCTCATTCGGGAGAGTGTTGGACCAGGAACAGAGGGTGCTTCGAGTGTGGGTCAATGGGGCACCGGGTAAGGGATTGTCCACAGAGGACAGCCAGGATCAAGTCTGAGGTCAAGGCCGTACAGAGTTCAAGAGGGATGGTCAGCTACCACAGAGGGGTCGCGGTTCAGCCAGGGGTGGTAATGGTTCTGGACGAGGCCGCGGAGCACCGGGCAGAGGTGCTGGGAGCTCAGAGGCAAGACAGCCTGGGTTGGTCTATGCAGCGAAGCATCGGGAGAAGGGTGACGCACCAGACGTCATAACCGGTACGTTCTTAATTTTTGGACTGCCTTATACTGCTTTGATAGATTTGGGTTCGACGCACTCTTATGTTGCCAGTAGTATAGTGGGAATTATGAAATTAGTCTATGAGATTTCTTCTAGGAGATGACAAGATGAATTAGCCCTCTAGGTCACTCAGTAGAAGTAAACAAATCAGATAAGGATGTACCCCTAGAACTTCAAGGGGTAGTGTTTTTGGTCGATCTGATGGAACTGCCATTCGGGGAGTTCGATTTGATCCTAGGGATGGACTGGTTAGTGAGGTACCAAGCAAGTCTGGATTGTGTAGCCAAGCGCGTGGTGTTGAGGTCTGTTGGGGGTGAAGAGGTGGTGATGATAGGTAATAGAAGGAATTATTATCCAATGTAGTATCTGCGCTGAAGGCCAAGAAGATGGCGAGAAAGGGTTGTGAGGCGTTCATGGTTCATGTTTGTGCATTGGAGGCCAAAGAATCAACTGTAGGGAATGTACGGACGGTGAAGGAATTTACCGATGTATTCCCAGAAGAACTTCTGGGTCTGCCTCCGGACCGCGAAGTTAAGTTTGGTATAGATCTGTTACCCAGAACCGCGCTAGTGTCTATTGCCCCATATAGGATGGCACCGAAGGAGTTGGTGCAACTGAAAGCACAGATTCAGGAATTGTTGGACCGGGGTTTTGTCCGGCCGAGTATATGACCTTGGGGAGCGCCTGTGCTTTTTGTGAAGAAGAAAGACGGTACAATGCGGATGTGTATAGATTACCGTCAGCTGAATAAGTTGATGATTAAGAATAAGTATCCATTGCCGAGGATAGACGATCTGTTCGATCAACTTAGGGGTGCATCAGTCTTCTCTAAGATTGATTTAAGGTCGGGGTATCACCAGCTTAAGATAAAGGAGGCCGATATTCATGAGACGGTGTTTCACACTCGTTATGGGCACTACGAGTTCTTGGTAATGCCGTTTGGGTTGACCAACGCGCCAGCAGCATTCATGGACATGATGAATCGGGTTTTTCAGCCGTACTTGGACCGGTTCGTCGTAGTGTTTATAGACGACATTTTGGTGTACTCAAAATCTGAGGAGGAGCATGATGCACATCTACGTGTGGTTTTGCAGATTCTGAGGGAGAAGCAACTATTCGCAAAGTTTAGTAAGTGCGAGTTCTGGCTTAAGGAAGTAACCTTCTTGGGTCATGTGGTATCAGCTAAGGGGATTAGGGTGGACCCTCGGAAGATTGAGGCGGTGTTGGACTGGAAACCACCTAAGTTAGTAGCAGAGATTCAGAGTTTTCTGAGTTTGGCAGGATATTATAGAAGATTTTTGGAAGGGTTTTCCTTGATTGCAGCGCCGTTGACCAAGTTGCTGAGAAAAGGGGTTCCAATTGTGTGGTCAGATAAGCAACAGGAAAGTTTTGACAAGTTAAAAAGGATTCTGACAGAAGCTCCGGTTTTGATTCAGCCTGAAGTAGGAAAGGAGTTTACGGTGTATTGTGATGCGTCGCATACCGGATTGGGATGTGTGTTGATGAAAGAGGGGAAAGTTGTGGCGTATGCGTCTCGGCAGTTGAGACCTCACGAAGTGAACTACCCGACGCATGATCTGGAGTTGGCTGCGGTGGTTTTCGCCCTAAAAATTTGGAGGCATTACTTGTATGGGGAGAAGTCCATAGTCTACACGGATCACAAGAGTTTGAAGTACCTCTTGACTCAGAAGGAATTGAATTTGAGGCAGCGGAGGTGGATCGAGTTGTTGAAGAACTACGACTGCTCGATTGAATACTGTAACACCCCAAACCCGGTCAATACACCACGACCGAATCTGGTATGTTACGGGGAAAACGTACTTGAGAGGTTTAGGTTTTTCGTTTAAAAGCAGGATGTAAACACTTCACTATATAGTGTATTTGAAGAAAATTTGAGTAGGCTTGTTTGAAATCAGGTGGTGTACATAGAAAACCCAAAAATTTTGAAAGCTTAACCAAAAGATGTAGTTAAAACGAGTTTATTCCATTTTATTATTCAAATAGTTTCTTAGTGTTACTTAAGACATTTTAACTTGGTAGAAAATCGAGTTTTGATTTGGAAATCGTTTGAGTTTCTAATGCAAGTCATGGTGAGATACCCGATGGTATAGTTTAAAACACTTTGCGTTATAGTTTTTAAATCATTGTCTTTCCAAATTTTAGTAAAATTCCAACCCACTTATTTTGTTAAGGCATATTAAAGTCTATTTAAAGCATAAACATCATAAAACATAATTTAAAGGCCTTTTAAAATCCAAAACAAAACCCAAATAATAAAAAGCAAGCTAAAGTACCCAAATTATAAAGTCTCGAGTAAAACTTTATTAAGCGTGGCATGAGCACCCCGAGTCCCTCCCGCCCATGTCCGCGTCTAAGTCACCGAAATGTCAAAGGAGAGGGTGAGTCGAATGACTCAAAGTGCATAAATCCCGCTCCCGATAAAACAACATGCTAACACACATCATACATAGCAACATGATTAATGCAACCCGATCCTAACCATCCATATCGCTTTTCTACCCCGTGTGGTACCAAACCACCGGTGGTGCCAAACCACCGGTGACCCAAAGTCACGATATCCATAAGTGTGGTGCCAAACCACCGGTGACCCAAAGTCACGAATAATCCAATGATGGGGCCAACCCATCGTGTGATACCAAATCACTAGCGCATTTCGATCCCATATCTCAAAGTGGGGCCAACCCACGGTGGTGTTAACCACGGGGACGAGTCGCAATGAGGTGCCAAACCTCTCGTGTCCCAAAGACACAAGCAGATACCAAATCACCGTGACCGACCGCGATCACAAATCCGGCGATGGGGCCAACCCATCGTGTGATACCAAATCACCGGCGCCAATCCCGTATAATCAATCGTGGGGCCAACCCACGGTGGTGCTAAGCCATCGACGAGACGCTATGAGGTGCCAAACCTCTCGTGTCCCAAAGACACAAATGTGATACCAAATCACCGTGACCGAAGTCACAAAATCAATCAGGTACCAAACCACCGGAGGTGCCAAACCTCTGGTGTCCCAAAGACACAAGTGTCCCAAAGACACGGATATCATCATCCTCCTCCACTCATATCACCCATCATCATGCCATACTCATGTGATCATGCATCTCATGCAAGTCATGCATATCATGCCAACATGCCAAGCATTATATCTCATAGCATACATAACATAGATCATAATATTGAGTATACATCAAGAGAACTCGTAATGCTACTGGACTTACCCGATCCGCATATATACCCCACTTGGGTACCAATTAATCCATCATACTGTTTTGGTTTTACAAAGCAATCAGAGTTATTAATAATATTACTAAGTATGGGTGTGTTAGTTACACACCTGGAATAACGAGGGCCCTAATCCCAAAGAAAAGATCTACAATCTTTAAACTCCTTGCTCCTAGAATCGGCCAAACATAGGGGTTAGATACTTAAGACCATTCGGCCAAGGACTTTTAAGCCAACAGGAGTCATTATCAACCCTTACCTTTGTACTTGATTTGGTTTCCTACCAAATCTCGAATCAAGCAGTGATTCTCCTTTAACAATCGGCACCCTAATGAAACAAGTAGTTAATCTCCAATCACCTTTGACTTAATCGAAATCAAAAGATTGAACTAACAATAATATACCAATCACTTACCCTCTACTTACTAATCGGTTTACAAAGAAGGAAGACTCCTCTTGATTACTTCCAAAATTCAAGGCCCTATCATGAATTCGATTCCAACATAAGAGGTTAACTCCTTTCAACATATGCCCAAAATCGGCTATTAACCCAACCAAAACCGATAAATCATAAGAGAGGGAAGAAATGGCCATTCGGCCCTAGCACTTACCCAACACCAACCAAAAGATTCGGCCTACACAACCACCGTGAGAGAGGGAGATATTCGGCTAAGTTAAAGACTAATAGAAGAGAAAAGAGATTCGGCTAGAATAAGCAAAAGAATTTTGTGTCCAAAAGAAAAAGAGAATCGGCCAAGGTCTTGAGAAGAGAAGAAAATGGAAAAGAGAGATAGGTGCTTTTCGGTTTTGGAGAAAAAGAAATGGAATAGATGAATGAAGATTTCGGTTTTAGGGACAAGGTAAGTTCCGACACAAAAAGAATGGAGAAGATGAATGGAGAATTCGATTGAGAAGGAAATGGTAAGTTTTGGCTCTTATGAAAATAAAGAAATTATGAGAGGGAGAGAAGAGAGCATTCGGCTATATTGGAATTAAGAGAAACAAAGGCAAGTTTCGGCTAAGGTGTATGTTGCTTACACTTTCGGTTTCAAGGAGAAATGGAAGACTTACTTGAATATTGGTAACAAAGAAGAAACTCTCTCGACATTCGGCTAACAACTTGACCAAAAGGGAGAATTTTAGCTAGACATACCAAGACCGCAAATGAAAGAAAACACTAGAAATGCCAAAAGCATTTTCGGCATAGTCACTTCTCACACCAAGCCGTCACTCCCCCAAACTCCTCCTAGAAATTCGGCCAAGTCTCCCCATTCACTCACCACCACTCCTTCAAACTTGCTTGACCAAGTCTTCCTCCTAAACTTCCTCTCCACCCTCCATTTGAATGTGTAGACCAAGTCCAAGGAAGAATTCGAATTGCCTTCTACCTCTTCCTCCATGCCGTCCAAAATGAGTGACAAAATAGGGGATCTCTGCGACTTGAACTCAGGATCTCTCCCCCTTGTAGATGACGCCACACTCAGCTCCAAGTGGCACATGCCTTGCCACTTTGCCAACCTCATCACTTGTGCTCAAAAACGCCATATAAAATACAAATGACCCAGCTCCTTCAGCTCCTCTCATCTAAGGCTTAAAAACTAAAATTTTCCTACCTGCTCTGTAATATCCCGGGTTAGGGGCTATTTTGTTGTTGCATGATATTGCATGTGTTGGTGTGCTATGTTGCTATTTCTATGTTTTAGGGGCTTAATTGTAGGCTAGGAGTGTGCCTGAGTAGGTAGGAAAGTTTTTATTTTTAGGCGTTATAGGAGGGGAGCTGATGGAGCTGAGGGATATGTATTTTATTTGGTGTTTTGTTGCACAAATGAGGAGCTAGCAAAGTGGCAAGGCATGTGCCACTTGGAGCTTGAGGGTGGCGTCATCTACAAGGGGGAGAGATCCTGTGTTCAAGTCGCAGAGTCCCCATTTTGGTTCCCATTTTGGACGGCATGGAGGGAGAGGTAGAAGGCAATTAGAATTCTACTTTGGACTTGGTCTTCCCATTCAAATGGAGGGTGATGAGGGATTTTAGGAGGAAGACTTGGTCAAACATGTTTGAAGGAGTGGTGGTGAGTGAATGGAGGGATATTGGCCGAATTTTTGGGTGTTTGGAGTGGGGGAGTGGACGGCTTAGTGTGGAAGAGGGATGTGCCGAAATGCACTTTCTACCTTGTGCATTTTCGGCCAAAAGTAATTGGTAAGCAAAAGTTCTCTCATTTTGTCAAACAAGCCGATTTTCTCAAAGAGTTTTCTCTCATTCTTTTTGCTTTTGAAAACCGAAATACCACACTCCTAAAACTGGCCGAAATATCTTTGATCTTTGGTGTTCATTTGGTAGCCGAGTATCCTCCTCTTCATCTCCTTTTTCCTTGGTTCATTTGTGAAGCCGAATTCTCCATTCATCTTCCCATTTCTTTGTGCCGAAACTATTTCTTCTTTTGTTCAATTGTGCAAGCCGAAGCTCTCTCTTCTCAAACATTCTTTTTCTCTTCTTGAAACTTTGGTAGCCGAATCTTATCTTCCAAAACACTTTCTTCACCTATTTGCTTTCAAATTGAAAGTCCCCATTCTCTACTTATCTTTTATTCTTGTCTTTTGTTCAAAGCTCAAGCCGTTTGTCTCCATTTGTTCCTTCTATTCCTCTTGGCCGAAACTCTCCTCTCTCTTAGTAGTTCCTTGGTGGCCGAATATTAGAAGGGTGGTAATCGTGTTGGGTTCTTGTTTTCTTTCGATTGGAAGGGGGTAAGTGTTTGGCCAAATGGCCATGTCCATCTTCTCTAAGTTCTATGTTGAATTCGGTTGGATTAAAAGCTCATGATTGGTTGTGGTTGAAAGGGTATTAACCTGTTGTTAATCATCTTGTGATAGGGTCTTTGGATATTGAAAAGTAACCAAGAAGAGTTTTCGACTCTTTTAACCGATTGGTAAGCAAAGGTTGTGGTAAGTGATTGGTATTATCATTAATCGCTCAATCTTTTGGTTTCGATTAAGTCAAGATCATTAAAGTTTAACCGTTTCTCTTTAGGGGTTGGTCGATTGTCAAGGGGAATCACCGCTGATTCGAGATTTGGTGGGAAACCAAATCAAGTTTAAAGGTGAGGGTTTGATATGGATTCTTTTGGGGTTAGATGGTCTTGGCCGAGTGTGATAAGTTGTCTAATGCTCTTATTTGGCCGATTATAGGAGCAAGATAATCAAGGGGGCTTAGATCTATTCGAGGGGTTTAAGGCTGTTGTTTTCCAGGTGTGTAACTAACACACCCATACTTAGTAATATTATTAATAACTCTGATTGCTTTGTAAAACCAAAACAGTATGATGGATTAATTGGTACCCAAGTGGGGTATATATACGGATCCGGTAAGTCCGTAGCATTACGAGTTCTACTGATGTATACTCAATATTATGATCTATGTTATGTATGCTATGAGATATAATGCTTGGCATGTTGGCATGATATGCATGACTTGTATGAGATGCATGATCACATGAGTATGGCATGATGATGGGTGATATGAGTGGAGGGAGGATGATGATATCCGTGTCTTTGGGACACTGTGTCTTTGGGACACCGTGAGGTTTGACACCTCCAAAGGGGTTTGGTACCACAGTTGATTTTGTGACTTCGGTCACAAGTGATTTGGTATCACATTTGTGTCTTTGGGACACCAGAGGTTTGGCACCTCATTGCGACTCGTCCCTGTGGTTAACACCACCGTGGGTTGGCCCCACTTTGAGATATGGGATCGCCTCGCTAGTGATTTGGTATCACACGATGGGTTGGCCCCATCATTGGATTATTCGTGACTTTGGGTCACCAGTGGTTTGGCACCACCAGTGGTTTGGTACCACACGGGGTAGAAAAGGCGATATGGATGGTTAGGATCGGGTTGCATTAATCATGTTGCTATGTATGATGATGTGTTAGCATGTTGTTTTATCGGGAGCGGATTTATGCACTGAGTCATTCGACTCACCCTCTCCTTTGACATTTCAGTGACACTTAGACGCTTGACATGGAGCCGGATGGACTCGGGTGCTCATGCCACGCTTAATAAAGTTTTACTCGAGACTTTATAATTTGGGTACTTTAGCTTGCTTTTTATTATTTGGGTTTTGTTTTGGATTGTAAAAGGCCTTTAAATTATGCTTTATGATGTTTATGCTTTAAATAGACTTTAACATGCTTTAACAAAATAAGTGGGTTGAAATTTTACTAAAATTTGGAAAGACAATGATTTAAAAACTATAACGCAAAGTGTTTTAAACTATACCATCTGCATATCTCACCATGACTTGCATTAGAAACTCAAACGATTTCCAAATCAAAACTCGATTTTCTACCAAGTTAAAATGTCTTAAGTAACACTAAGAAACTATTTGAATAATGAAATGGAATAAACTCATTTTAACTACATCTTTTGGTTAAGCTTTCAAAATTTTTTTTGGGTTTCTCAATACACCACCGATTTCAAACGAGCCTACTCAAATTTTCTTCAAATACACTAGATAGTGAAGTGTTTACATCCTCGCTTTTAAACGAAAAACCTAAACCTCTCAAGGCACGCTTTCCCAGTAACATACCGTATCTCGGCCGTGGTGTATTGACCGGTTTGGGGTGTTACAATTGTGGTATCGTGAGCCAGTTCAAAGGTTTCTACTGTGGGCCTAAGGCCCAAAATGCTTTCAAAAGTCCTGCTTTAAGTGTTTTGTTTGAAATAAATGGTTTGAAGGGCATGACACCGAGTCTCCTACACTGGGCCATGCCTGTAAGTACCCTTTACTATTGCTTGTGATTTATTGATGTGATTGGATGATTGCAATAGTGGATTACTTTAGAAACCAAATCGATAGGATTCTCAGAACTCGCGAAAACAAAGCTTCTTTACTATTCATAAGACTTTGCTTTAAAACAAAGGGAATAAATATCGATGCATAAAACTCCTAAATCGATACGTAGAGAATTTAGTCATGAGCGCTAGAGGTGGACGTGGTCGTGGACGCAGGTCGTGGTAGGATGATCTGCTTTCAACCCGTAGGGTCCGGTCGTGTCGTCAAAATGAGATACCGGCATCGCCACCACCGGAGGTGGTGAGTTTCAAGATCGACCGATGACGCAGCGTCACTGAGCGATGCCGCGAGTGTTGGAAAGGGTAGCCGGTGTAGGTGGTGGTGCAGAGTTAGGAAATCTATTCCCGAGCGACTCCGCAAACGGGCCGAATTCTTTCGAGGTGTTTCTAGTGTTGCTCCCAAAGATCGCCGAGTATTGGCTGGAGGCAACGGAGCGGATCATGGATGACCCGACTTGATCGCCAAGAGAAGCCAAGGGCATAGTATCTTCTTCCGGATGAGTCATATCGCTGGTGGCTCACGGCTCGGGATGAGTGTGGCGCAGAGGATCCGACATGGGATTATTTCAGTGGTCACGTATCAAAATAAGTACATTGGGGCTAGTTATATTGACTCCCAAATGAAAGGCATTTCGAGGCTTGTCCAAGGGAGTAAGTCCGCTTTCCGAGTATGAGGTCGAGTTCTTGAAGCCGAGCCGGTATGCTAGGGGTATTGTGGCTACCGAACACGAGAGGTGTGTTCGCTTTCGAGGATGGTCCGAGAGACGAGTTGAGGTCACTGATTGCTCCCAAATAGAGCGTGAGTTTGTCGTCCCGGGTTGAGAAGGCTAAGGTAGCCGAGGGTGTTAAGGAGTCCGTGAGGCGGGGTATGGACAGAATGTGCATAAGAGGAGCTTTGGGTCTTCTCGGATCGTCGGGTAATCCTCGGAAAAGGGCTGACAGAGTGGGCCGAATCGGCCGGTAGGGTTGTTGCCGCTAGTCGTGGACCGCCAGCGGTGTAACCATTGTGGGAGATATCATTGGGGAGGCCTGACCGGTGGAAAAGGTTGTTTTGAGTGTGGTTCTCGGATCATCGCGTGAGGGACCGTCCGCGTAAGTTGGCCAGATTCGGCCCGAGAGTCGTACGCCGTACTCGCCAGAGTAGTGGACCGCCACCGTAGAGGGGCCGTGGTAATGGCAGCAGGTAGTAATGGATCTGGTCGGGGCCGTGGAGCACCGGCAGGTGCGGTAGTTCGACGCCGCATACCGGTTAGTGTAGTGCATGCGCAAGGCGCCGAGAGGAGGGCGACGCACCGGACGTCATAACCGTGACGTTTTGATCTTTGGTTCTCCTTTTCCGCTTTGATTGATGTGGGTTCGACGCATTCTTACATGGCCGAGTATAGTAGAGACCATGGACTTAGACTCGAGATATCTTCTAGGCGGATGACCGTAATTAGCCCTTTAGGTCACTCGCTGGTAGTAGATAAGTCGTTTAGAGACGCACTCCTAGAACTCCAAGGGGTAGTGTTTGTCGCGATCCGATGGAACCGCCGTCTGGGAGTTCGATTTGATTCTTGGGATGGACCGGTTGGTTAAGTACCAGCGGTTGGATTGCGCGGCTAAGCGCATGGTTCTAAGGACGACCGAGGTGATGAAGTGGCTATGATAGGTAATAGGAGAGATTACTTATCAAATGTGGTATCCGCTCGGGGGAGAGAAGATGGTCGAAGGGTTGTGAGGCGTATGTGTATGCCTTGGAGGCTAAAGAGTCTCATTGTAGAGAAGGTCCGCATCATTAAGAATTTGGCCGATGTGTTTCCCCGAGGAGCTTCCGGTTTGCCGCCAGATCGTGAGGTAGAGTTCGGGATAGATCTGCATACCCGAATCGCGCCGGTCTATTGCTCCATATAGGATGGCGCCAAAGGAATTGGTGGAGCTTAAGGCTCGATCCGTGAGTTATTGGATCGGGGGTTTATTAGGCCAAGTGTTTCGCCGTGGGGTGCGCCGGTACTCTTTGTTAAGAAGAAAGATGGTACGATGCGGATGTGCATAGACTACCGCCAGCTGAATAAGCTGACGATTAAAAACAAGTATCCGTTGCCACGGATAGATGACTTGTTTGATCAGCTGAAGGGTGCAGCGGTATTTTCTAAGATTGACCTCGAGGTCCGTATCACCGAGCTTAAAGGTGAAAGAAGCGGATATTCACAAGACAAAGATTTCGGACCCTGCATGGGCACTACGACTTTCGTAATGCCGTCGGTTGACTAACGCACCGCGGCATTTATGGATATGATGAATAGAGTGTTTCAAAGAAGATCCGGATCAGTTCATCGTGGTTTTCATAGACGACATCTTGGTGTATTCAAGAACAGAGGAAGAGCATGATGCGCATTTGAGAGTTGTGCCGCAGATTTTGAGGAAAAGCAAATTTCATGCTAAGTTCGCAAAGTGCGAGTTCGCTTAGAAAAGTGACTTTCTTGGGTCATGTAGTGTCACGAGGATTCGAGTAGATCCTCGTAAGATTGAGGCGCTTTTGGATTGGAAGCCGCCAGGTCGTTGGTCGAGATTCGAGTTTTCCGGGTTTGGCCGGATACTATCGAAGGTTTGTTGAGGGTTTCGTTGATAGCAAAACAATGACCAAGTTGTTAAGGAAAGAGGTTCCGCTTGTTTGGACCGAGAAACAAAGCAGGGGAGTTTCGGCAAGCTTAAGAAGATTCTAAATGTAAGCTCCGCTTTAATTCAACCCGAGGTCGGTAAGGAATTCACGGTCTCATCGCGATGCATCACATACGGGTTGGGTTGTGTGTCGCTGGCAGGAAGGTAAGGTTGTGGCTTACGATCTCTGGCACCGAGGCCACATGAGGTCAACTATCCGACGCACGATCCGGAGTTAGCGGTCGTAGTCTTTGCGCTGAAGATTTGAAGGCACTACTTGTACGAGAGAGATCAATAGTCTACACCGATCATAAGAGTCCAAGTACCTCTTGACTCGTAAGGATTTGAATTTGAGGCAACAGGAGATGGGTTTGAGTTGCTTAAAGATTACGATCGCTCGATTGAGTACCATCCGGCAAGGCTAACGTGGTGGCGCACGCGCTGAGCCGTAAGGTTGTTTCGGACTTAAGAGCGATGTTTGCCCACTTGAGTTTGTATGACGACGGAGTATTCTCGCAGAGTTGCAAAGTTGCCTACTTGGGTTGAGCAGATCGTAGAGAAACAAAGTAGAGGATGAGATGCCGAGTGCGCGAGGTTGCAGTGTACAGAGTGGTGGTTTGGAAGGTTACAACTTGTCTAGTGATGGGGTGTCGTGTTTCCAAGGTAAAGCTTGTATGCCCAAGGATGTTGAGTCGAGGCAGAGGATTCTTCAGATGCACATAGTAGCCCTTATGCTATGCATCCCGGAGGTAGTAATATGTATAGGGATCTCAGAGAGCGCTTTTGGTGGCCTGGTCTCAAGAAAGAAGTGACAGAGTGTGTTGGGAAGTGTCCGACATGTCAAGCAGGTCAAGGCCGAACATCAGCTGCCGCCGTGGTTGCTTCACCGTGAAGATTCCTCGAAGGAAGTGGGAAAGGATAACCATGGATTTCGCAAGGTTACCGCTACGCCAAGCAAGAACGATTCATTTGGGTAATTGTGGATCGACCGACTAAATCACCATTTCATTCCGGTGAGAGTTGACTACTCACTTCGCAGGTTGGCGGCCGTATGTTTCGTGAGATAGTGAGGTTGCACGGTGTGCCAAGATTGATCATCTTGGATAGGGATCCCGCATTTACGCTGGTTGTTCGAAAGCGCAGATCGCTCTGGTACGCTGTTGATTTCAAAGACGGCCACCCGCAAATCGACGGCAATGAAAGAGTTATTCGATCTTAGAGGATATGCCGAGAGGTTGTGTCCTGGATTTTAGAGGTAGTTGGGAAGAGTTTCTACCATTAGCCGAGTTTGCCTACAACAACAGCTACTGCGAGCATCAAGATGGCACCATATGAGGCGTTGTATGGTAGGAAGTGTCGATCACCTACGTGTTGGACGGAGTTAGGTGAACGCCAGCTTGTTAGGACCCGAGTTGGTTGGTCGAGACCGAAAACAAGGTTAAGTTGATTCAGTTTCGGTTGAAGGAAGCTTCTGACCGGCAGGTCTTATGCCGATCTTAAGCGGAGAGACATAGAGTTTTCTCTCGTGGGGATCAAGTGTTTCAAGGTCTCGCCATGGAAGAAGGTTTTGAGGTTCTAAAGAAAGGCAAGCTAAGTCCGAGGTTTATTGGGCCGTATAAGGTTTTGAGACGAGTGGGACCAGTGGGCGTATCAACCGGAGTTGCCAGCAGAGCTTAGTCGATTCACGACGATTTCACGCTTCGATGCTTTGGAGATATCGTTCGATCCATCGCATGTGGTAGCAAAGTGGAAGAGATCGAGGTAAATCCGATTTGACTTTGGAAGAAGAACCCGTGCGCATTCTTGATCGGGATGTGAAGGTTCTCAGCGTAGAAAGTCCGTGGCCTTTGGTTAAGGTTCTTTGGCGGAATCATGGCGTGGAAGAAGCCACGGGGAACCCGAGGATATGATGAGGCAAAGAATACCTTCAACTCTTTTGATCGTAATTTCGAGGTCGAAATTATTTTAAGGGGGTAGAACCGTAATATCCCGGGTTAGGGGCTATTTTGTTGTTGCATGATATTGCATGTGTTGGTGTGCTATGTTGCTATTTCTATGTTTTAGGGGCTTAATTGTAGGCTAGGGGTGTGCCTGAGTAGGTAGGAAAATTTTTATTTTTAGGCGTTACAGGAGGGGAGCCATGGAGCCGAGGATATGTATTTTATTTGGTGTTTTGTTGCACAAATGAGGAGCCGCAAAGTGGCAAGGCATGTGCCACTTGGAGCTTGAGGGTGGCGCCATCTACAAGGGGAGAGATCCTGTGTTCAAGTCGCAGAGTCCCCATTTTGGTTCCCATTTTGGACTGCATGGAGGGAGAGGTAGAAGGCAATTAGAATTCTACTTTGGACTTGGTCTTCCCATTCAAATGGAGGGTGATGAGGGATTTTAGGAGGAAGACTTGGTCAAACATGTTTGAAGGAGTGGTGGTGAGTGAATGGAGGGATATTGGCCGAATTTTTGGGTGTTTGGAGTGGGGAGTGGACGGCTTAGTGTGGAAGAGGGATGTGCCAAATGCACTTTCTACCTTGTGCATTTTCTACCAAAAGTAATTGGTAAGAAAAAGTTCTCTCATTTTGTCAAACAAGCCGATTTTCTCAAAGAGTTTTCTCATTCTTTTTGCTTTTGAAAACCGAAATACCACACTCCTAAAATCACGAAATATCTTTGATCTTTGGTGTTCATTTGCAGCCGAGTATCCTCCTCTTCATCTCCTTTTTCCTTGGTTCATTTGTGAAGCCGAATTCTCCATTCATCTTCCCATTTCTTTGTGCCGAAACTATTTCTTCTTTTGTTCAATTGTGCAAGCCAAGCTCTCTTCTCAAACATTCTTTTTCTTCTTGAAACTTTGGTAGCCGAATCTTATCTTCCAAAACACTTTCTTCACCTATTTGCTTTCAAACCGAAAGTCCCCACTCTCTACTTATCTTTTATTCTTGTCTTTTGTTCAAAGCTCAAGCCGCTTTGTCTCCATTTGTTCCTTCTATTCCTCTTGGCCAAACTCTCTCTCTCTCTAGTAGTTCCTTGGTGGCCGAATATTAGAAGGGTGGTAATCGTGTTGGGTTCTTGTTTTCTTTCGATTGGAAGGGGGTAAGTGTTTGGCCAAATGGCCATGTCCATCTTCTCTAAGTTTTATGTTGAATTCGCTGGATTAAAAGCTCATGATTGGTTGTGGTTGAAAGGGTATTAACCTGTTGTTAATCATCTTGTGATAGGGTCTTTGGATATTGAAAAGTAACCAAGAAGAGTTTTCACTCTTTTAACCGATTGGTAAGCAAAGTGGTTGTGGTAAGTGATTGGTATTATCATTAATCGCTCAATCTTTTGGTTTCATTAAGTCAAGATCATTAAAGTTTAACCGTTTCTCTTTAGGGGTTGGTCGATTGTCAAGGGGAATCACCGCTGATTCGAGATTTGGTGGGAAACCAAATCAAGTTTAAAGGTGAGGGTTTGATATGGATTCTTTTGGGGTTAGATGGTCTTGGCCGAGTGTGATAAGTTGTCTAATGCTCTTATTTGGCCGATTATAGGAGCAAGATAATCAAGGGGCTTAGATCTGCTCGAGGGGTTTAAGGTCATTGTTTTCCAGTGTGTAACTAACACACCCATACTTAGTAATATTATTAATAACTCTGATTGCTTTGTAAAACCAAAACAAGATGATGGATTAATTGGTACCCAAGTGGGGTATATGTACGGATCCGGTAAGTCCGTAGCATTACGAGTTCTACTTGATGTATACTCAATATTATGATCTATGTTATGTATGCTATGAGATATAATGCTTGGCATGTTGGCATGATATGCATGACTTGTATGAGATGCATGATCACATGAGTATGGCATGATGATGGGTGATATGAGTGGAGGGAGGATGATGATATCCGTGTCTTTGGGACACTCGTGTCTTTGGGACACCGCAGGGTTTGGCACCTCCAAAGGGGTTTGGTACCACAGCTTGATTTTGTGACTTCTGTCACCAAAGATTTGGTATCACATTTGTGTCTTTGGGACACCAGAGGTTTGGCACCTCATTGCGACTCGTCCCTATGGTTAACACCACCACGTGGGTTGGCCCCACTTTGAGATATGGGATCGTCACTAGTGATTTGGTATCACACGATGGGTTGGCCCCATCATTGGATTATTCGTGACTTTGGGTCACCAAAGTGGTTTGGCACCACACTTATGGATATCGTGACTTTGGGTCACCATGGTTTGGCACCACCAAAGTGGTTTGGTACCACACGGGTAGAAAAGGCGATATGGATGGTTAGGATCGGGTTGCATTAATCATGTTGCTATGTATGATGTGTGTTAGCATGTTGTTTTATCGGGAGCGGGATTTATGCACTCGAGTCATTCGACTCACCCTCTCCTTTGACATTTCAGTGACACTTAGACGCGGACATGGAGCCGGGATGGACTCGGTGCTCATGCCACGCTTAATAAAGTTTTACTCAGACTTTATAATTTGGGTACTTTAGCTTGCTTTTTATTATTTGGGTTTTGTTTTGGATTGTAAAAGGCCTTTAAATTATGCTTTATGATGTTTATGCTTTGAATAGACTTTAACATGCTTTAACAAAATAAGTGGGTTGAAATTTTACTAAAATTTGGAAAGACAATGATTTAAAAACTATAACGCAAAGTGTTTTAAACTATACCATCGGGTATCTCACCATGACTTGCATTAGAAACTCAAACGATTTCCAAATCAAAACTCGATTTTCTACCAAGTTAAAATGTCTTAAGTAACACTAAGAAACTATTTGAATAATGAAATGGAATAAACTCGTTTTAACTACATCTTTTGGTTAAGCTTTCAATTTTTTTTTTTGGGTTTTCTGAATACACCACCTGATTTCAAACGAGCCTACTCAAATTTTCTTCAAATACACTAGATAGTGAAGTGTTTACATCCTGCTTTTAAACGAATAACCTAAACCTCTCAAGCACGCTTTTCCCCAGTAACATACCGTATTCTGGCCGTGGTGTATTGACCGGGTTTGGGGTGTTACATGCTCAGGCATAGTCCTAGCCTACAATTAAGCCCCCAAGACACCAAAACAGCAACATAGCAAGCTCCTAACATGCAAATTATGCCATAACAAAAATAGCCCCTAACCCGGGATATTACAAATACCATTCGGGTAAGGCTAACGTAGTGGCTGACGCGTTGAGCCGCAAGGTGGTAGCGGACCTGAGAGCAATGTTTGCCCACCTTAGCTTGTATGACGACGAGAGTCTGTTAGCGGAATTGCAGGTGAAATCGACTTGGGTGAATCTGGTTAAGGAGAAACAGCTAGTGGATGAAGTCTTAAGTGCTCGATGTGTACAAGTGCAGAATGGTGGAATGGAGGGTTATAGCTTGAGCAGTGATGGAGTGTTGTGTTTTCAAGGGAAAGTTTGTATGCCGAAAGACGTTGAGTTAAGGCAGAGGATTCTTCAGGAAGCTCATAGCAGCCCATACGTTATGCACCTTGGAGGTAGCAAGATATACCGAGATTTGCGGGAACAGTTTTGGTGGCCGGGTCTGAAGCGGGAAGTAACTGAATTTGTAAGTAAGTGTCCGACGTGTCGCTAAGTCAAAGTCGAACATCGCTACCATCGGTCTCATTGCACCCGGTAAAGATTCCGCAGATGGAAGTAGGAAGGGATTACGATGGATTTCGCTGCTGGGCTACCTCTTACGCCTAGCAAGAAGGATTCACCGTGGTGATTGTGGATCGTCTGACAAAAGCAGCTCATTTTATACCGGTTCGGGTTGATGACTCACCCAAAAGTTGGCTAAGTTGTATGTAGCGGAAATAGTGAGATCGCATGGAGTGCCGGTGTCGATTATCTCGAGATAGGGATCCCGATTCACGCTGAGGTTTTGGAAAGCGTTGCATCGTGCATTAGGTACAAGGTTGGATTTCAAGACGGCATTTCATCTGCGCAATGACGGGCAATCAAAAGGGTGATTCGTGATCTTGGAAGATATGTTAAGGGGTTGTGTTTTGGATTTCGAGAGGTAGTTGGGAGGAATATTTACAATTGGCGTAGTTTGCGTGCAAACAATAGTTATCGCGTAGTATCCGATGGCACCATATGAAGCATTATATGGACGGAAGTGTCGTACTCCACGCGGCCGGGACAGAGTTGAGTGAACGCCGATGTTGGGTCCAGAGTTGGTTGTCAAAACAGAGGATAAGGTTAAGGTGATTCGAGCTCGTCTGAAGGAAGCCTCGGACAGGCAGAAGTCTTATGCCGATATTAAGCGTAGGGATGTAGAGTTTGCTGTGGGTGACAAGGTCTTTCTGAAAGTGTCCCCATGGAAGAAGGTGCTGAGGTTTGGTCGGAAGGGCAAGCTGAGTCCTAGGTTTATCGGACCTTATACGGTGTTGAAGCGGGTAGGACCAGTAGCTTATCAGCTCGAGTTACCACCGCAGTTGAGTCAGATTCACGACGTGTTTCATGTCTCCATGCTTAGGTGCTATTGATCAAATCCGTCGCATATTGTGCCAGTGGAAGAGATAGAAGTGAGCCCGGATTTGTCTTTTGAGGAGGAACCAGTACAGATCCTGGATCGAGATGTCAAGGTCTTGCGTGAGAAATCGCCTTTTGGTGAAAGTGTTATGGCGGAATCATAGAACGGAAGAGGCCACGTGGGAACCAGAGGATGTGATACGACAGCAATACCCTCAACTCTTTTGACCAGGTAATTTTGAGGCCAAAATTATTTTTTAAGGGGGGTAGAACTGTAACATCCTTAAATCGGGGTCTTTGCATTTTTGTGTGCTTGCATGTGATAATATGATTGTTGTGCTAGTTTAGGGTGTTTTTTAGGTCCGTGCATGAGCGTGGGGTAGGCCTGAGCCATAGCAAAATTTTTTTGTTTTGGGTACTTGGAAGGGAGAGCTGAGTGAATTAGGTGTTAAGGGAAATTATTGGAGTGCTTTGACACAAGAATCCTAGTGGTAAAGTGGCAAGCGAGGCGCCACTTAAGCACAAGGAGTGTGACGCCACATGCAAGAGGGAGAGCATTGGTTCGAGCTGCAGGAATCCCTTTCTGCTTATTCTTTTTGATGCCAAGACCAGGGGAGTTGTCCTCAGGATAGACTCTGGTGGATGACTATTGAAGGGGTCAACAGATTCAAACGAGAGGAGGAGAGAAATGTTAGGATGTTGAAGTGTTCAAACTTGTTTGAATGGGTGATCAAGAGGAAAGCAAGGAGAAAAAGAAGGGATCGGGTTGGGGGAGTGTGTTAGCCGAAATTTGAATGGTGGTAGGTGATGTGAGCATTCGGTTGAGGGTTTCTAAGGGGGTGGCCGAATGTGGCAGTTGGCTTTGGTGAAGTGTGGCATTCGGCTAGTTAGAATGCACTTAGGGCCTTTTCTTTTATTTTCTTTTGTGCCGAATTGAACCACTCCCATATTTCACTTTTGGCAATTGTTGCTTCTTCGTCTTTTCTCTCAAAAACCCAAGCCGAATTCTTCCCACTCTTCTTCTCCATCTTTGTTCTAAAACCGAAACCATCACCCCTCCCTCTTCTTGCGATTTCTTTTGATCACCTTAGCCGCATCATCATTTACTTTCTTTTGTTTCAAAGCCGAAAACCCCTAACCCCATCATCATCATCTTCAACCTCTGTGCCATAGCCGAATATCTCCATCCAAGGTTCTCATCTCTGATTTTCTTCCATAAACCAAACTCCTGTGGCCAACTCTTCTTCATCTTTTTCTTTTGTTACCTCTAAAACCAAACATTTCTAAGATCCTTGGGGTGGCACCTTAGCGATTCTTGCATCTTTTTTTTTCGATTTGCCTAAATCTATTTCCCTTCCTTGGTTCTCAAAGCCGAAATCTTAACCCATAAACAGGTAAGATCTCACTGTTTTCCTCTTTCTTTTTCCTCTCCTTTTTTTCTTCTCTTTTGTTCTTATGGCCGAATCTTCCTAGCCTTCTCTTATATCTATTCCTTTCTCTAATCCGGTTGCTATGGTTGGAAAAGCCGAAATCTCTGGCACTCAAACCTTTCTTGTGTGACTCTTGTTGCAGTAGATCATTAACGTTGGGTTGCCATTACTTCCAATCGATTCTCGCTAGAGTGTGGTAAGTGCTCATCATTTCAAAGATTGCTTATTGCGTTAAGTCTTGAAGGCAAGAATCGATTTTGTAGATCTTGGCCGATTGAAGGGTATTAAGGAAGGCTTGGTATTAGTCGACTGGGTGCTCGATCTGTGTTGTGGTCTACGGCACTGAATCTTCGGGATTTGTCAAGCTAGGTAAGGAATCTACTCTTTCGGGTTTGATATCTTTATGAATCGTTAGTCACCGTATTAATCCGATTTAGTGACCAAAGGTTTTATGGACCCTAGTGCCACCCAAGCGTTAGGTGGGGTTAGATCCGAGACCCCACCCTAAGTTCAAAAAGAAGGCGCGTCGGTTGTCTCGCGATTGGCCACGGGTGTGTGGGCCAGATCCAACAAAGCAAAGAGACGGATATAGCGGTAGTGTCGATTAACGATGCTGTCGACGAGAGAGCATCGTACTTACGGGTAATCGTGTGTGTAACTCTTACACACTTCATTAGTTAATATGTTTATCATGTATGTTGCCAAAAGCCTGATTTATCGTCGAAATCAAGTATGTTACTCTTGTGGGTAAGAGCGAGGACTCGTGTAAGTCCACTATTGATTGATTAACGATAAATGCCTCTACAAAGATTTGCATATGCCATGCCATGTGATGTTAGTATGTTAAGCATAATTGTTATGCCATGAAAAGTATGCTCATAAAGTTGGGTATGATGAGAGGAGGGGAAAGGCATGATTCTAGACTGTCACCAATGGTTTTGAACACACAGGTGGGTTGGCCCCGCTTTCTATATTATTATCGTGACTAAGTCTCGGTGGTTTTGACCACCAAAGGTTTTGACCACATATGTATTATTTGTGACTACGGTCACCAGTGGTTTTGACCACCAGTGGTTTGGTACCACACGGGGTAGGTACAGGAGTTCGGATGGTTAGGTTGTGGGTTGCATGACTTGCATATTGGCTTATGAAATTGTGTAAGGGCACTGATATTATCGGGATGGGGATTTATGGATTGAGTCTCGGTGACTCACCCCTTCCTTTACATTTTGTAGATGAATCATAGATCGCGGATGTGGAGCCGGGGCGGACTCGAGGTGGCCATGCGCAGTATTTTGGGTTTTTGTTTTGAACTATCATTTCGATTTTTACTTTGCTTTAAATTCGGTTTTGGGTTGTAATAAGGCCACTAACTTTTATTTTTGGGTTTTATTTATCTGCTTTGAATTTACATTATATTTTGCTTAAGTTAGACAAAACGGCATGCCTAACAATATATTAATGAATGTTTTCTAAACTTTTTTTCAAAGTATCGGGTTTTCTAAACTTTACCATCGGGTAAAGACAAACAAGTGGTGACAACAAGCTATCTCAATTTCTTTCAAGACTAAGTTTTACTCTAAGACCAAAGTGCGAAACGGCTTTTAGTTTTATTACTTAAACTAATTCGGGTTTCATGAAGATCAATAGTTTTCCTAAAATAAGATACGGCCACTTGTTTTCAACAACAACTCTTTTCAAAATCAGAACAACCTCCTGACTTCTTTAAAAATGTTTTTCCTGTGACATGCCGGATTCGGTCGTAGCGTGTTGACCGGGTTTGGGATGTTACATTATTTTTAATTTTATAGCATTGGAACTCGATAACCATCTCAAATCGAGCACTAGGTATTGTTTCACATTGGTTAAATTGACACAAATATAATTATTAAAAACATTAAGATCGTTTCAATAATGTGAAATTGGAATGTTCTAGCGTGGTGTGAAATTGAAACAATCTCGATTCCTTGAAAGTCATTATCCAATTTAAACTCACATTGCCTTTAAGGAAAAAAAACCCTTGACTTCTCGAAGTTCTGAAAAGACACATATCGTGCCAGGAAATATCCTCCATGGGACATGCACTATAATTTGTAATAGTTCCTTGCCTATGGACTCCTTTGTTTCATTTTCCATTTTCACTCCTTCGATACTAATCATTAGTTTTGGCCTCTTTATTTTTGTTGAGGAGAGGTAATCTTGAAATCATCGTCGAAAGTGATGTAACGCTTCAAAGTCTTAACTTGATTTTCTTATTCTTCTTAGTTTAGATTACTTTTTTTTAACAATATCGAGAATGAAACTCCAAATATGTCGGTGAAGTACGTCCCACATTCTCCCTATTAAAAAAGGTTCAATTTATATAAAAACTAAATCCTATCCATTATTTGGGCAATACCTACGAGTGTTACAGAAATGTAACTTCATTTGTTATTTCCAATTTAACTCTCTAAGAGAAATTTTCATTTTCCAAGTTCCATTACTTATTCCACTAAAAGCTTCCATTCATATTTCAGTAAAATTGGGTCGGAACGCTTACACTTAAAAAGTTAACGTAGATTGAAGAATACAATAACAGAATTGGAGTCCCACGATAAAGACATACATCGGCTTAATTTCAGAACGGGAAATATTTTTGATTTATTAATTTTGAATTTCAATCATTTAATTGCCATTTTCCATTTTACTAATATGATAAGTGTGATAAAAACTTTTTAACAACAACAAGGTTATAAGAATTTACGCTTTCGCATAATTATTTGAAAACGTAGCTCATACATATCACCGTAAAGGAATCGTATATAGCTCATTTCAATTTTGAGATACACGTGAATTTTTAACCATCAACATAGCAAGTGCATACACAACTTCAAAATATTAGAAAATAGGACGACACACATAACGAATATGTGTGCACGTAATGCAAGTGTACTATATCTCACATTGCTTTTTCCATATGTTATTATCGTCCCGGTGTTTGGTTTGGAGTGGAAATAATAGTTCAATCCTGGCCAACGCAGAAACCCATGTACGACATAATCATCTTTATTGAACCTTATTTTCGTGATCCGCTTAATGCCATTTAAGAATTATAAAGGGAAGTATAAATGTGTGTCTTTGAATTAATATTTAGATTTGTATTAATTAAAGTTAATGCTAATTAAACTGAAATATTAAAGTTTTCTTTTATTGTAACGTATTCTAGTCCAATGTGGTTATAACACTTCCTATAAATGCCGCTTTTTTCCTTGCATAATCTTGTTCAAATTAATTTTACGAACCAAATTTAACTAGTAACATCAGAGTCGCGCAGTATGGCAAGCCTTAATGTTTATTCCGTCCTACTGGTTTTATTCTTAACTTGCGGGGCAGTAATGGCTACGAAGGAGAATGACCAGATTATTAAGGAAAATAATTGTGAAACTAAAATGGGTTTGCCATGTGTTCTAGAAGCTTTCACCACTATTTTCCAGATATGGAGTATTTCTAACAAGTGTTGCCGTGAACTTGTTGTGTTGGGAAAAGTTTGCCACTCAAAGATTAGCAAAAGGACCCTTGAAAATCCTCTATTCAAAGACCTAAACCCATCGACAATTATAGCGAAGAGCATTAATACATGGAATAATTGCCTTGCATTGATCGATTCCCCATCTCCGTCTGCTTAAGGATATAGTATTACTTAAGCTAACAAACGGTTACAAGACGAATCTGGGCCCAAAATTATTTTTTGTCTTTATTTTTGATATTGTTCTGAATGCTTCCTTAAAATGTGTCATGAGATTTAAGCCCAGTGAAATTATATTTAGTTGTACGAAAATTAAATGGTTCTAGAGATGCCATTACTTAATACACTATGATTTTATACAGGCCATTATTTTTAATTTTATAGCATTGGAACTCGATAACCATCTCAAATCGAGCACTAGGTATTGTTTCACATTGGTTAAATTGACACAAATATAATTATTAAAAACATTAAGATCGTTTCAATAATGTGAAATTGGAATGTTCTAGCGTGGTGTGAAATTGAAACAATCTCGATTCCTTGAAAGTCATTATCCAATTTAAACTCACATTGCCTTTAAGGAAAAAAACCCTTGACTTCTCAAAGTTCTGAAAAGACACATATCGTGCCAGGAAATATCCTCCATGGGACATGCACTATAATTTGTAATAGTTCCTTGCCTATAGATTCCTTTGTTTCATTTTCCATTTTCACTCCTTCGATACTAATCTGTTAGTTTTGGCCTCTTTATTTTTTGTTGAGGAGAGGTAATCTTGAAATCATCGTCGAAAGTGATGTAACGCTTCAAAGTCTTAACTTGATTTTCTTATTCTTCTTAGTTTAGATTACTTTTTTTTAACAATATCGAGAATGAAACTCCAAATATGTCGGTGACGTCGTCCCACATTCTCCCTATTAAAAAGGTTCAATTTATATAAAAACTAAATCCTATCCATTATTTGGGCAATACCTACGAGTGTTACGTAAATGTAACTTCATTTGTTATTTCCAATTTAACTCTCTAAGAGAAATTTTCATTTTCCAAGTTCCATTACTTATTCCACTAAAAGCTTCCATTCATATTTCAATGAAATTGGGTCTAACGCTTACACTTAAAAAGTTAACGTAGAACGAAGAATACAATAATGTAATTGGAGTCCCACGATAAAGACATACATCGGCTTAATTTCGTAACGGGAAATATTTTTGATTTATTAATTTTGAATTTCAATCATTTAATTGCCATTTTCCATTTTACTAATATGATAAGTGTGATAAAAACTTTTAACAACAACAAGGTTATAAGAATTTACGCTTTCGCATAATTATTTGAAAATCGTAGCACATACATATCACCGGTAAAGGAATCGGTATAGCTCATTCAATTTTGAGATACACGTGAATTTTTAACCATCAACATAGCAAGTGCATACACAACTTCAAAATATTAGAAAAATAGGACGACACACATAACGAATATGTGTGCTGTAAATGCAAGTGTACTATATCTCACATTGCTTTTTCCATATGTTATTATCGTCCCGGTGTTTGGTTTGGAGTGGAAATAATAGTTCAATCCTTTCCAACGCAGAAACCCATATACGACATAATAATCTTTATTGAACCTTATTTTCGTGATCCGCTTAATGCCATTTAAGAATTATAAAGGAAGTATAAATGTGTGTCTTTGAATTAATATTTAGATTTGTATTAATTAAAGTTAATGCTAATTAAACTGAAATATTAAAGTTTTCTTTTATTGTAACGTATTCTAGTCCAATGTGGTTATAACACTTCCTATAAATGCCGCTTTTTTCTTACGAATCTTGTTCAAAATTAATTTTACTGAACCAAATTTAACTAGTAACATCGTAGTCGTCGCAGAATGGCAAGCCTTAATGTTTATTCCGTCCCCATCGGTTTTATTCTTAACTTGCGAGCGCGAATGGCTACTGAAGGAGAACGACTGAGATTATTAAGGAAAATAGTTGTGAAACTAAAATGGGTTTGCCATGTGTTCTAGAAGCTTTCACCGCTATTTTCCAGATAGGGAGTATTTCTAACAAGTGTTGCCGTGAACTTGTTGTGTTGGGAAAAGTTTGCCACTCAGCATTAGCAAAAAGGACCCTTGAAAATCCTCTATTCAAAGACCTAAACCCATCGACAATTATAGCGAAGAGCATTAATACATGGAATAATTGCCTTGCATTGATCGATTCCCCATCTCCGTCTGCTTAAGGATATAGTATTACTTAAGCTAACAAACGGTTACAAGACGTAACGGGCCCAAAATTATTTTTTGTCTTTATTTTTGATATTGTTCTGAATGCTTCCTTAAAATGTGTCATGAGATTTAAGCCCAGTGAAATTATATTTAGTTGTACGAAAATTAAATGGTTCTAGAGATGCCATTACTTAATACACTATGATTTTATACAGGCCATTATTTTTAATTTTATAGCATTGGAACTCGATAACCATCTCAAATCTAGCACTAGGTATTGTTTCACATTGGTTAAATTGACACAAATATAATTATTAAAAACATTAAGATCGTTTCAATAATGTGAAATTGGAATGTTCTAGCGTGGTGTGAAATTGAAACAATCTCGATTCCTTGAAAGTCATTATCCAATTTAAACTCACATTGCCTTTAAGGAAAAAAACCCTTGACTTCTCAAAGTTCTGAAAAGACACATATCGTGCCAGGAAATATCCTCCATGGGACATGCACTATAATTTGTAATAGTTCCTTGCCTATGGACTCCTTTGTTTCATTTTCCATTTTCACTCCTTCGATACTAATCTGTTAGTTTTGGCCTCTTTATTTTTTGTTGAGGAGAGGTAATCTTGAAATCATCGTCGAAAGTGATGTAACGCTTCAAAGTCTTAACTTGATTTTCTTATTCTTCTTAGTTTAGATTGCTTTTTTTTAACAATATCGAGAATGAAACTCCAAATATGTCGGTGACGTACGTCCCACATTCTCCCTATTAAAAAAGGTTCAATTTATATAAAAACTAAATCCTATCCATTATTTGGGCAATACCTACGAGTGTTACAGAAATGTAACTTCATTTGTTATTTCCAATTTAACTCTCTAAGAGAAATTTTCATTTTCCAAGTTCCATTACTTATTCCACTAAAAGCTTCCATTCATATTTCAAGAAAATTGGGTCTAACGCTTTACACTTAAAAAGTTAACGAGAACGAAGAATACAATAACAGTAATTGGAGTCCCACGATAAAGACATACATCGGCTTAATTTAACGGAAATATTTTTGATTTATTAATTTTGAATTTCAATCATTTAATTGCCATTTTCCATTTTACTAATATGATAAGTGTGATAAAAACTTTTTAACAACAACAAGGTTATAAGAATTTACGCTTCGCATAATTATTTGAAAACTGTAGCACATACATATCACTGGTAAAGGAATCTGGTATAGCTCATTCAATTTTGAGATACACGTGAATTTTTAACCATCAACATAGCAAGTGCATACACAACTTCAAAATATTAGAAAAATAGGACGACACACATAACGAATATGTGTGCCTGTAATGCAAGTGTACTATATCTCACATTGCTTTTTCCATATGTTATTATCGTCCTGGTGTTTGGTTTGGAGTGGAAATAATAGTTCAATCCCAGTTTCAACGCAGAAACCCATGTACGACATAATCATCTTTATTGAACCCTATTTTCGTGATCCGTTTAATGCCATTTAAGAATTATAAAGGGAAGTATAAATGTGTGTCTTTGAATTAATATTTAGATTTGTATTAATTAAAGTTAATGCTAATTAAACTGAAATATTAAAGTTTTCTTTTATTGTAACGTATTCTAGTCCAATGTGGTTATAACACTTCCTATAAATGCCAGTTTTTTTCCTTGCGAATCTTGTTCGAAATTAATTTTACGAACCAAATTTAACTAGTAACATCAGAGTCGCGCAGAACGGCAAGCCTTAATGTTTATTCCGTCCTACTGGTTTTATTCTTAACTTGCGGGGCAGTAATGGCTACGAAGGAGAACGACCAGATTATTAAGGAAAATAATTGTGATACTAAAATGGGTTTGCCATGTGTTCTAGAAGCTTTCACCGCTATTTTCCAGATAGGGAGTATTTCTAACAAGTGTTGCCGTGAACTTGTTGTGTTCGGAAAAGTTTGCCACTCAGCATTAGCAAAAAGGACCCTTGAAAATCCTCTATTCAAAGACCTAAACCCATCGACAATTATAGCGAAGCGCATTAATACATGGAATAATTGCCTTGCATTGATCGATTCACCATCTCCGTCTGCTTAAGGATATAGTATTACTTAAGCTAACAAACGGTTACAAGACGTAACGGGCCCAAAATTATTTTTTGTCTTTATTTTTGATATTGTTCTGAATGCTTCCTTAAAATGTGTCATGAGATTTAAGCCCAGTGAAATTATATTTAGTTGTACGAAAATTAAATGGTTCTAGAGATGCCATTACTTAATACACTATGATTTTATACAGGCCATTATTTTTAATTTTATAGCATTGGAACTCGATAACCATCTCAAATCGAGCACTAGGTATTGTTTCACATTGGTTAAATTGACACAAATATAATTATTAAAAACATTAAGATCGTTTCAATAATGTGAAATTGGAATGTTCTAGCGTGGTGTGAAATTGAAACAATCTCGATTCCTTGTAGTCATTATCCAATTTAAACTCACATTGCCTTTAAGGAAAAAACCTTGACTTCTCGGTTCTCGAAAAGACACATATCGTGCAGAAAATATCCTCCATGGGACATGCACTATAATTTGTAATAGTTCCTTGCCTATGGACTCCTTTGTTTCATTTTCCATTTTCACTCCTTCGATACTAATCTGTTAGTTTTGGCCTCTTTATTTTTTTGTTGAGGAGAGGTAATCTTGAAATCATCGTCGAAAGTGATGTAACGCTTCAAAGTCTTAACTTGATTTTCTTATTCTTCTTAGTTTAGATTACTTTTTTTAACAATATCGAGAATGAAACTCCAAATATGTCGGTGACGTACGTCCCACATTCTCCCTATTAAAAAAGGTTCAATTTATATAAAAACTAAATCCTATCCATTATTTGGGAAATACCTACGAGTGTTACAGAAATGTAACTTCATTTGTTATTTCCAATTTAACTCTCTAAGAGAAATTTTCATTTTCCAAGTTCCATTACTTATTCCACTAAAAGCTTCCATTCATATTTCAGTAAAATTGGGTCGGAACGCTTACACTTAAAAAGTTAACGTAGAACGAAGAATACAATAACAGAATTGGAGTCCCACGATAAAGACATACATCGGCTTAATTTTAGAACGGGAAATATTTTTGATTTATTAATTTTGAATTTCAATCATTTAATTGCCATTTTCCATTTTACTAATATGATAAGTGTGATAAAAACTTTTTAACAACAACAAGGTTATAAGAATTTACGCTTCGCATAATTATTTGAAAACTGTAGCACATACATATCACTGGTAAAGGAATCTGGTATAGCTCATTCAATTTTGAGATACACGTGAATTTTTAACCATCAACATAGCAAGTGCATACACAACTTCAAAATATTAGAAAAATAGGACGACACACATAACGAATATGTGTGCCTGTAATGCAAGTGTACTATATCTCACATTGCTTTTTCCATATGTTATTATCGTCCTGATGTTTGGTTTGGAGTGGAAATAATAGTTCAATCCCAGTTTCAACGCAGAAACCCATGTACAACATAATCATCTTTATTGAACCTTATTTTCGTGATCCGTTTAATGCCATTTAAGAATTATAAAGGGAGTATAAATGTGTGTCTTTGAATTAATATTTAGATTTGTATTAATTAAAGTTAATGCTAATTAAACTGAAATATTAAATTTTTCTTTTATTGTAACGTATTCTAGTCCAATGTGGTTATAACACTTCCTATAAATGCCAGTTTTTTCCTTGCGAATCTTGTTCGAAATTAATTTTACTGAACCAAATTTAACTAGTAACATCAGTCGCGCGCAGAATGGCAAGCCTTAATGTTTATTCCGTCCCCATCGGTTTTATTCTTAACTTGCGGGCAAGAATGGCTACTGAAGGAGAACGACAGATTATTAAGGAAAATAATTGTGAAACTAAAATGGGTTTGCCATGTGTTCTAGAAGCTTTCACCGCTATTTTCCAGATAGGGAGTATTTCTAACAAGTGTTGCCGTGAACTTGTTGTGTTGGGAAAAGTTTGCCACTCAGCATTAGCAAAAAGGACCCTTGAAAATCCTCTATTCAAAGACCTAAACCCATCGACAATTATATCGAAGAGCATTAATACATGGAATAATTGCCTTGCATTGATCGATTCACCATCTCCGTCTGCTTAAGGATATAGTATTACTTAAGCTAACAAACGGTTACAAGACCTAACGGGCCCAAAATTATTTTTTGTCTTTATTTTTGATATTGTTCTGAATGCTTCCTTAAAATGTGTCATGAGATTTAAGCCCAGTGAAATTATATTTAGTTGTACAAAAATTAAATGGTTCTAGAGATGCCATTACTTAATACACTATGATTTTATACAGGCCATTATTTTTAATTTTATAGCATTGGAACTCGATAACCATCTCAAATCGAGCACTAGGTATTGTTTCACATTGGTTAAATTGACACAAATATAATTATTAAAAACATTAAGATCGTTTCAATAATGTGAAATTGGAATGTTCTAGCGTGGTGTGAAATTGAAACAATCTCGATTCCTTGAAAGTCATTATCCAATTTAAACTCACATTGCCTTGAAGGAAAAAAAACCTTGACTTCTCGAAGTTCTGAAAAGACACATATTGTGCCAGGAAATATCCTCCATGGGACATGCACTATAATTTGTAATAGTTCCTTGCCTATGGACTCCTTTGTTTCATTTTCCATTTTCACTCCTTCGATACTAATCTGTTAGTTTTGGCCTCTTTATTTTTCGTAGAGGAGAGGTAATCTTGGAATCATCGTCGAAAGTGATGTAACGCTTCAAAGTCTTAACTTGATTTTCTTATTCTTCTTTGTTTAGATTACTTTTTCTTTTAATAATATCGAGAATGAAACTCTAAATATGTCGGTGACGTACGTCCCACATTCTCCCTATTAAAAAAGGTTCAATTTATATAAAAACTAAATCCTATCCATTATTTGGGCAATACATACGAGAGTTACAGAAATGTAACTTCATTTGTTATTTCCAATTTAACTCTCTAAGAGAAATTTTCATTTTCCAAGTTCCATTACTTATTCCACTAAAAGCTTCCATTCATATTTCAATAAAAATGGGTCGGAACGCTTACACTTAAAAAGTTAACGTAGAACGAAGAATACAATAACAGAATTGGAGTCCCACGATAAAGACATACATCAGCCTAATTTCAGAACGGGAAATATTTTTGATTTATTAATTTTTAATTTCAATCATTTAGTTGCCATTTTCCATTTTACTAATATGATATGTGTGATTAAAACTTTTTAACAACAACAAGGTTATAAGAATTTACGCTTCGCATAATTATTTGTACACTGTAGCACACACATATCACTGGTAAAGGAATTTGGTATAGCTCATTCAATTTTGAGATACACGTGAATTTTTAACCATCAACATAGCAAGTGCATACACAACTTCAAAATATTAGAAAAATAGGACGACACACATAACGAATATGTGTGCCTGTAATGCAAGTGTACTGTAACACCCCAAATTAGGGGTTGTTTGTAACTTAGATAATTTCCCATGTGTGTGCCTGAAGAATAAATTTTATGATTTATTTGGCGTATTTTAGGGTCTAGAATTAAACCCGAGTTAGGCTTGATCTAGTGTTAGAATATTTTTTTTAGTACCATAAAGGAGGGAGCTAGAGGAGAGAAGGCTTTAATAAAATTGTTGGGAGAGTTGTGACACAAAGCAGGCCTTGGTAAAGTGGCTACAAGGTGCTGCTGCTGCTTGGGGACGCTGGTTCGAACCCCAGGGGCTGCACTTTGAGTTTTTATTGTTTTATTTCTCTTTTTATGCTGCTGGCGTGAATGGATTCAATTTGGACTCTCAAATTCGGCTGGAGTGGGGTAGATAAACATTAATTTATTTTATTATTTTATCTTGAAGAGGTGATAAACAAATAGGATTAAATGGAATTATTATTGGATTATTATTTTAAGTATTCAAATTCAATTTGAATTGCTTCAAATGAGTGGCCTAGAATTATTTTAGGTAGTGAATGATTTTTTTAAACACTTCAGAGAAGGGTGGACGGCAAGCTTAGGTGTAGGGGGGAGGCCGAATTTGCTTAAGTGATTTTCTTGGGATTTTCGGCTAGCAATTTACCTAGCCTTCATCTTTTATTTTTCTTTCTTTCTCATGCTCCAAAAACTGAAACTCTTTCTTTTCTTCTAAAAGACCTTAGCCGAATTCCCTATACATTAATCTCTCATTTATTTTCTTTCCTTCCTCTTCTCAAACCCCTTTAGCCAAAAACTTTTAGCACTTTCTTCTCCATTATTTTCTTTCTTCCCCTTAGCCGAATATACCCTTTTGAAGTACCGAAATCTCACACTCCTCCTTGGTTGCACTTTCGCCGAATAGGACAAAGTGGCATTGATACTCCAGGTTTTCTCTGTTATTCAATCGATTGTAAGGTAAGGGATGGCGAACCCTCCTTTCATATTTTCTTTTCTTTGTTGACTTGTGGGAGTGGATGAAAGCTGAAATTTTGGCAAACAAGAGAGCAAAGGTTCTAATCAATGTTGAAATTGATGATAGGCACTTCGGGATCTCAAAGCAGTGAGATTGGATCTTTCATTCTCTGACTTTCGGATTTGGGTAAGTGGTGGTAAATGCCTGCTTATAATAGATTATTCTTCTAATGACTAAGAAAAGCCAATAGTTGCCGATTTCAGGGAAGCAAGACCAATTGGAGTATAGTGGCTTGGGTTCAAAGACGTTCGGGTAATGTTTTGGGTTCACAAGGAACCCTTTTCAATTGTATTGGTTTGACCGAATAGGCCATGGTACTAACCCATGTAATTGGCCGAATATAGGGACCAGTAGATCTAGGTGGTCGACATCTCTTTTCGGGATTTAGACGATTCAGTGGTGACAGGTGTGTACATACACACTTATAGCAGTTAATGTTTGTGTTAAATATATGTTGCCTATAAATCTGCTTGATGTAGATACGGATCTAGTACCTCAAGGGTACAAGCGAGGATCCCGGTAAGTCTCTGTTAATACGAGATTATTATGCTTTTGGGAAGCATGGTTCATATGTTACATGTGATAAATGTATGAGATCTATTCATGATTATTTGACTATTGTGGGTTAAATGAGTGGAGGGGCGTGATATTTTATGCCGACGAGCACCGTGTTTTGGTAACACACTGCGTGACTACGGTCACCGAGAGGTTTGGTACCTCCGGAGGTTTGGTACCTCATAGCGACTTGTCCTCGTGGTTAACACCACCGTGGGTTGGCCCCACTTGAGATATGGGATCGTCTGCCGGTGATTTGGTATCACACGATGGGTTGGCCCCATCAATCGATTGTGTCTCTTGGACACCGGAGGTTTGGCACCTCCGGTGATTTGGCATCACATCTCGTGACTATATGTCACCATGGTTTGGCACCACCGTTGTTTTGGTAACACATTGTGACTACGGTCACCAAAGTGGTTTGGTACCACATGGGGTAGATCAGAACACCCCCAAACCCGCCCACAAGTCCTGACCGGATCCGGTTATGTCATCATGCGAAACCGCTTTGCAAAATCTTTGACTTTAATAAAACATGAAAATTTTATTAACTTTTGGAAACCATGTCTTTTCTTTCAAAATTATAAATAAAGCTTTGTTATTAAAAATAATCCATATTAAAACTTTAGTATAAAAATATATAAATACTTTGATTAAATAGGTTGCTAAAACTAAAATTATCTTTACATAATAATTTCTTTTAAGTAAACCATAATATCAAGTAATATCACAAATAGTGATAACAAAAATAATAATAATAATAATAATAAGGCCCTTATTACAAAAATAATTAATCCAAGTACTCGATAATAAAACGCATAAAGAAAAGATTAAAAACGTCCTCTGCATGGGCCACCTTGTATCCACTCCAACCCGATCCGATCATCCTGTCACCTGCGATGTTGGATAAATAATTGGATGAGTCATACAGACTCATTGTGTAATTAAACCACTGATATCCACCCACATGCTAGCCACAAATCAACCCAAATATCAAATGCAACATATAAATATAATCATTTAAACATTACCACAATGCTGGCTTGGCCCACAATCAAATCATATCAAATCTTTGGGCTAGGCCCTTTTCTCATCAATCCACTGATCGCTGGGCTTGGCCCATTTCCACGTATGTTCTCAAAACATACCTTTCCACATGTCATATTGGGCTTGGCCCATTTCCATATCATTTCACAACGGAACAATGCAACATGATACCCAACCCAAACCTAAGGTCCATCTGCTACACACCCCCTTATCCAGCCTACCACACACCAGGGGACTATCGAGTCACCCTCTCCTTTTCCCTCCATAAAGGCAACAAATGCCATCCACGATGTAGCGTATAGCTAACATCAAACCACGATGGAGCACATAGCAATCCATCAAGCCACGATATGGCATAAAGCCCATATCAATCAAGGTAACCACGCGAACTAAATCGCAAAGATCCACAACGCGACCTCAGTCAGCGCCAATCCACGATGTAGCACAAAGCTGACATCAACCACGTACTCGAAGTACACCCGTACCTTCTTTCAAAAACCCACCCATGCACATGTAACATAATATGATGCTGAAATGATGCATGTGCATGATATTCACAATCATAGGCATGCTCACATAGTTAAAATCAATTATCACATATTAGCCAATTTGCTACTAACCTGGTCGTCATCATACCCCCTTCAAGGGTATCATTCTCACATTTACTGCACTTGTTAGCAACATATAAAATAGGCAAATATCACGCAAATCCCGGAAACAATGGCTAACTACACACCTTATTACTTGGAGTTCTAGACTCTCGATCCTCGACGCTATCGTTTAGTGAGACTACAGCTATTTGACTAACATTTTCTGCTGTTGGCCCACACCCTGGTGGCCAATCTCGTACAGCAGAAACGGATCTCTTCTTGAACTTTGGGATGGGAGCTTTCCCTTGCCCACTTTGGTAGCACTTTCGCATCCATCGACGATACTTAATCGTAACCACACGATTAATCACAAGCAATCAAAACCTACAAATATCGAATCTAGATCACCTATTAACATCCTTACCGAAATACTGAGATCCCAAAGGCTTTCCTTTGCTTCTGTCGATTTGCCCTATGACCAAAGTCAACATCGGTCAACACAAGAACATATTTAATGGCCTAAGGCCGAATACCCAAAGGATCACTTACCCACTTACTCGGATCCTGAAACACCAATAGTCTCAAGGAGTTGCCGAAAATCCCTGTTACAAAACCATTAGAATCGGCCTACAACAACAATCCATGAAAAGGCCCTTTTGGCCGAATACTCACCATCACCTTACCTTAGATGATCGAATCCAAGAGACCTCCTCAATGCTTCCTTCTTTCGGCTACACACAAGAGAACAGAGAGGGAAAGAAATAGGCATTTCGGCTAAGCCTACTTACCTCTTCCAACGATTGAAAAAGGGCCCAAAGTGATCCACACCACACCTACTATTCGGCCAAGGTGACAACTAAATAGGGGAAGGGAATTTCGGCACACCAAGAGGGAGAGGAAGAGATTCGACAAAAGACTTGAAGAATAATTTGGCACTCTACCCCCCCTATTTATAGAATTCGGCCACCTCCCCCCTTGAAGACTCCAAGTTCCGGCCATCACCTATGGCCACTAATTCAAATTAATTTTGAATTAGCCAACTCCCCCATTATTTATCCATATTTTATCACTTCATTAAAAACAAAAAAAACTAACCATTATCTCCTAACCACTAATTTTAAACTAAGTAAAATAATCCTATATTTAACAAAAATAAAATAAATAAAGCCAGCCTACTCACCAGCCGAATTCAACAACTAAGCAACACCCATCTAACCTTATCTATTAAAATAAATAAAGCAACAACAATTTATCTTCTTAAACTAAAAAAAATAACCAACCTTAGTCTAATCCCTTAATAATAATCTAATAATAATGCTAATATTATCCCTTTTTTTTTCCTTATCAATAAATAATAAAATAAAGAACCCATGTCTTTGCAAACTCCTCCAAATTAATTCTACAAGAATTAAACAAAGAAGACTTAATCTTTATCCCTTTGGAGCTCCCATGTGCCGTCCAAAAAGCCAAAAAGCCAAAGAGAAAAAATAAAACCAATTGCACATGACCTTGGGTTCGAACTGGGACCAATGCGCACGCCTCCTCCAAAGCCCCCAGCCATTCGGCCACATTGAATTTCATGCTAGAAACCCCAACAATTATTTTTAAACCCTTCTTATCTCAGCCCATAACCGCACAAAAATAAAAACGCCAACATGCGGCTCCAGCGCTCAAAACCGCGACCTTGCTCTCCTCCAGCCTAAAGTGGCGCATGAGAGCCACTCCACCACCCCATCTTTCTTGTCCGAATTCTCACCATATATCTTTAAGGCCTTACAAAGCCCAACTCCCAAAACAAAAAAATAAAACGCCACTTTTGTTGCCGCCTAAACTCGAACCAGTGCCCTCAATGGCCCTACTTCCACTTTCTTAAACAAATAAGATAACCACTTTGCCAATGCCTTTCATGTGTCCTATTCTCCCAATTAATTCTTTTAAGGCCTCCCAAAGCCAAGCTCCCCTTTATTACTTAAAAATCCAAAATTTTCCCAAGTCTTCCCGTTTAACCCGAGCGTTCTCAACACCTCCAAAACACAACCACGTATACCCAAAACCTACTAGAACTTAAATTATACCCAACATGCATAGCCCCTAAATCAGGGTGTTACATAGACAAAGGCGTTTGGTTGGCTAGGTTGGGGGCACATAATATTCTGCATATTAACTGTTATATGTTGTGTATGGAAATGTTTTTAAAACGAGGGAAGGGTTACATACTGAGTCTTGGTGACTCACCTTCTCCTTTAACATTTTTCAGGTGACTCGTAGATGGCGGTTGAGGAGCCGGTTGGACTCGAGGTGGCCATGCAGTGGACTCGAATAAATTGAACTTTAAACTTAGCTATTTTATTTTATTATTTATTTATTTTTATTTTGGATGTAATAAGGCCTCCATATACTTCACTTTTGTTATTTCTCATATGTTGGATACTTTGCTTAAACTATATTATTAAAACTAAATTAAAATCACATGTTTTTCTTACATTAACACGAAAATGTTTTATCATGCCATCGGGCACATTTGAAATTTGTATAATAACCTGACTCAATTAAATTTCCAAATTAAATCTAAGTATGGTTTCGGCAAGATAACCAAAAACGAGAAGTTTTCAACAAAACTTAAATTGGTTTTAAAATAGTTTTCAAAAAGTTTTCTCCGTAACAAACCAAATTCGGTCATAATGTTTGGGCGGGTTCGGTTGTTACAAAATTGGTATCGAGCCAGTTCAAAGCTCTATTGTGTAGGCCCAAGGCCCAAAAATGTTTTGGTAGGCCTTATGGAATGATTTCTGGTTTTTGAACAAAGATGGCCCGAGTCTCCCAAGACCGATCCGCCCGCATTAAAAGCGCAGAGATAGAATGAGTTCTAGAGGACGTGGACACCGTGGACGCGGGTAGGGGTAGGATGATGGTGTCCGAACCCGTCAGTCGGGACAAGGTTCGAAAATGAGGTACCATCGCCACCACCACCTCCTACTTTTAGAGCCGAGGAGCCAAAGCAGGCCCAGGTGGTGAGGCGGTATCGCAAGTCGCTTTTGCGAGTCTTGGAGATGGTGGTCGGGGCTAGTGGAAATGTGGGAGCTCGGAAATCTGTCCCCGGCGACTCCGATCTAACGGAGCGGAGGTATTCCGGAGTGTGTCGAGTGGCACCCAAAGTCAAACGCCAGAATCATCGCTAGAATCTACGGAAAGGATTATGGGCGATCTTGACTGTCTAATGAGGAGAAGTTTGAAAGGAGCCGTGTCGCTTCTGAAGGATGAAGCATATCAGTGGTGGCTCACTGTTCGAGATGGTGCCACGGCGGATGATCTTACATGGGACTATTTTAGAGTTGCTTTTCAGAAGAAGTATGTGGGCACCAGCTATACTGATGCTCAGAGGAAAGCTTTTCTGGGGTTAGTGCAAGGAACTAAGTCAGTGTCAGAATATGAGGCGGAATTCTTAAGGCTGAGTAGATATGCTCGAGGCATTGTGGCTACACGAACATGAGCGCGTAATCCGCTTTGAGGACGGGCTTAGAGATGATTTGAGGTTGCTGATTGCCCCACAGCAGGTTCGTGAGTTTTCGTCTCTAGTGGAAAAGGCTAAGGTAGCCGAAGGGATCAAGGAGACCGTAAGACAGAAGCATGATAGGAACAACCAGAAGAGAGGCTTTGGATCGCCTGGATCGGGCGATAATGTGGAAAAGAGGGCTAGATTTGGGGAATCGAAAAGAACCACAAAGCTCGCCGCTGGCCACCTCGAGTGTGTTAGATGCGGGAAACCCCATTCGGAGAATGTTTGGTCGAAGTAAAGGGTGCTTTGAATGTGGGTCATTCGATCACCGTGTAAGGGATTGTCCTCGAAAGCTAGCTAGGAACCAACCAGAGGGTCAGAACCGTGCGCAGGTTAGAAATGAAGGACCACCACAGAGGGGTCGAGGTGCAGCTAGAAGTAATGCAAATGGTAACGGGCGTGGCCGAGGTGCTGAAGGTGCAGAGGCGAGGCAACCAAGGTTGGTTTATGCAGGTTGGTACGTCGTGAGGAGGAGGAGATGTGCGGACATGACAACGGGTAAGTTTCTTAATTTTGGAATACCCTCAATTGTCTTGGTTATGGTTACGTTAGTTCATTCTTATGATTGCTAGTAAAGAGTATGGAACCTGGATTATGAACGTAGGGAATGTGTAGAAAGTATGATAGTTCTTTAAGATCAGAGTGCGCAACAGTAACGTAGGATGACGAGTTAAGGATGCACGATTGAGCGATAATAAGTAATTTCGAGGACGAAATTATTTTAAGGGGGGTAGAATTGTAACACCCCAAATTAGGGGTTGTTTGTAACTTAGATAATTTCCCATGTGTGTGCCTGAAGAATAAATTTTACGATTTATTTGGCGTATTTTAGGGTCTAGAATTAAACCCGAGTTAGGCTTGATCTAGTGTTAGAATATTTTTTTTTTAGTACCATAAAGGAGGGAGCTAGAGGAGAGAAGGCTTTAATAAAATTGTTGGGAGAGTTGTGACACAAAGCAGCCTTGGTAAAGTGGCTACAAGGTCTTTCTTCTTTGCTTGGGGACGCTGGTTCGAACCCTGTGTCGCACTTTGAGTTTTTATTGTTTTATTTCTCTTTTTATCTTCTTTGGCGTGAATGGATTCAATTTGGACTCTCAAATTAATTGGAGTGGGGTAGATAAACATTAATTTATTTTATTATTTTATCTTGAAGAGGTGATAAACAAATAGGATTAAATGGAATTATTATTGGATTATTATTTTAAGTATTCAAATTCAATTTGAATTGCTTCAAATGAGTGGCCTAGAATTATTTTAGGTAGTGAATGAATTTTTTTAAACACTTGAGAGAAGGGTGGACGGCAAGCTTAGGTGTAGGGGAGGCCGAATTTGCTTAAGTGATTTTCTTGGGATTTTCACTAGCAATTTACCTAGCCTTCATCTTTTATTTTTCTTTCTTTCTCATGCTCCAAAAATGAAACTCTTTCTTTTCTTCTAAAAGACCTTAGCCGAATTCCTATACATTAATCTCTCATTTATTTTCTTTCCTTCCTCTTCTCAAACCCCTTTAGCCGAAACTTTTAGCACTTTCTTCTCCATTATTTTCTTTCTTCCCTTAGCCGAATATACCCTTTTGAAGTACCGAAATCTCACACTCCTCCTTGGTTGCACTTTGGCCGAATAGGACAAAGGGCATTGATACTCGTGGTTTTCTCTGTTATTCAATCGATTGTAAGGTAAGGGATGGTCGAACCCTCCTTTCATATTTTCTTTTCTTTGTTGACTTGTGGGAGTGGATGAAAGCTGAAATTTTGGCAAACAAAGAGCAAAGGTTCTAATCAATGTTGAAATTGATGATAGGCACTTCGGGATCTCAAAGCAAAGTGAGATTGGATCTTTCATTCTCGACTTTCTGATTTGGGTAAGTGGTGGTAAATGCCTGCTTATAATAGATTATTCTTCTAATGACTAAGAAAAGCCAATAGTTGCCGATTTCAGGAAGCAAGACCAATTGGAGTATAGTGGCTTGGGTTCAAAGATGTTCGGTAATGTTTTGGGTTCACAAGGAACCCTTTTCAATTGTATTGGTTTGACCGAATAGGCCATGGTACTAACCCATGTAATTAGCCGAATATAGGGACCAGAGATCTAGGTGGTCGACATCTCTTTTCGGGATTTAGACGATTCAGGTGGTGACAGTGTGTACATACACACTTATAGCGATTAATGCTTGTGTTAAATATATGTTGCCTGTAAATCGCTTGATGTAGATACGGATCTAGTACCTCAAGGGTACAAGCGAGATCCCGTAAGTCTCTGTTATCTGAGATTATTATGCTTTTGGGAAGCATGGTTCATATGTTACATGTGATAAATGTATGAGATCTATTCATGATTATTTGACTATTGTGGGTTAAATGAGTGAGAGGGCAAGTGATATTTTGTGCCGACGAGCACCAGTTGTTTTGGTAACACACTTGTGACTACGGTCACCAGAGGTTTGGTACCTCCAGAGGTTTGGTACCTCATAGCGACTTGTCCCTCGTGGTTAACACCCACCGTGGGTTGGCCCCACTTGAGATATGGGATCGTCTCGCCGGTGATTTGGTATCACACGATGGGTTGGCCCCATCAATCGATTGTGTCTCACGGACACCGAGAGGTTTGGCACCTCCAAAGTGATTTGGCATCACATCTCGTGACTATATGTCACCGGTGGTTTGGCACCACCAGTGTTTTGGTAACACATTGTGACTACGGTCACCAAAGTGGTTTGGTACCACATGGGGTAGACAAAGGCGTTTGGTTGGCTAGGTTGGGGGCACATAATATTCTCGCATATTAATCAAGTATATGTTGTGTATGGAAATGTTTTTAAAATGAGGAAGGGTTACATATCGAGTCTTGGTGACTCACCTTCTCCTTTAACATTTTTCAGGTGACTCGTAGATGGCGGTTGAGGAGCCGGTTGGACTTGAGGTGGCCATGCAGTGGACTCGAATAAATTGAACTTTAAACTTAGCTATTTTATTTTATTATTGGTTTATTTTTATTTTGGATGTAATAAGGCCTCCATATACTTCACTTTTGTTATTTCTCATATGTTGGATACTTTGCTTAAACTATATTATTAAAACTAAATTAAAATCACATGTTTTTCTTACATTAACACGAAAATGTTTTATCATGCCATCGGGCACATTTGAAATTTGTATAATAACCTGACTCAATTAAATTTCCAAATTAAATCTAAGTATGGTTTCGGCAAGATAACCAAAAACGAGAAGTTTTCAACAAAACTTAAATTGGTTTTAAAATGGTTTTCAAAAAGTTTTCTCCGTAACAAACCAAATTCGGTCATAATGTTTGGGCCGGGTTCGGGTTGTTACATGTACTATATCTCACATTGCTTTTTCTATATGTTATTATCGTCCTGGTGTTTGGTTTGGAGTGGACATAATAGTTCAATCCCAGTTTCAACGCAGAAACCTATGTACGACATAATCATCTTTATTGAACCTTATTTTCGTGATCCGTTTAATGCCATTTAAGAATTATAAAGGGAAGTATAAATGTGTGTCATTGAATTAATATTTAGATTTGTATTAATTAAGTTAATGCTAATTAAACTAAAATATTAAAGTTTTCTTTTATTGTAACGTATTCTAGTCCAATGTGGTTATAACACTTCCTATAAATGCCAGTTTTTTTCTTTCGAATCTTGTTCAAATTAATTTTACTGACCAAATTTAACTAGTAACATCAGTCGCGCAGTAGATGGCAAGCCTTAATGTTTATTCCGTCCTCACGGTTTTATTCTTAACTTGCATGGGCGATGAATGGCTACTGAAGGAGAACGACCAGATTATTAAGGAAAATAATTGTGAAACTAAAATGGGTTTGCCATGTGTTCTAGAAGCTTTCACCGCTATTTTCCAGATAGGGAGTATTTCTAACAAGTGTTGCCGTGAACTTGTTGTGTTGGGAAAAGTTTGCCACTCAGCATTAGTAAAAAGGACCCTTGAAAATCCTCTATTCAAAGACCTAAACCCATCGTCAATTATAGCGAAGAGCATTAATACATGGAATAATTGCCTTGCATTGATCGATTCACCATCTCCGTCTGCTTAAGGATATAGTATTACTTAAGCTAACAAACAGTTACAAGGCGTAACGGGCCCAAAATTATTTTTTGTCTTTATTTTTGATATTGTTCCGAATGCTTCCTTAAAATGTGTCATGAGATTTAAGCCCAGTGAAATTATATTTAGTTGTACGAAAATTAAATGGTTCTAGAGATGCCATTACTTAATACACTATGATTTTATACAGGCCATTATTTTTAATTTTATAGCATTGGAACTCGATAACCATCTCAAATCGAGCACTAGTTATTGTTTCACATTGGTTAAATTGACACAAATATAATTATTAAAAACATTAAGAACGTTTCAATAATGTGAAATTGGAATGTTCTAGCATTGTGTGAAATTGAAACAATCTCGATTCCTTGAAAGTCATTATCCAATTTAAACTCACATTGTAACACCACAAACCCGGCCCAAAACACCACGGCCGAATTCGGAATGTTACTGGGAAAAACGTTTGAAAAGAATTTACTTGAAGGATGAAAACACGTGTTGGGTTTTAATCAAATATCCCATCCATAGGAGTTAACTTGTTTATAAGAAGTTTGTCGTTTTGGAAATCGATTTGCCGGAAAAGTACAACTTTAAAGTTCGTGTGAAGTTGAAAATCGTATACGTTTGAAACTTTAGGAAAGTTGGGTTGTTACGAGTGTCCATATTTGAAAATCTTAACTTAAGTTTTTAAGTTGTAAAAATTTGATTTCAAAATCATTTGCAATTATTAATCGATAGTCGATCTAGCATAAAAAATAATTAAAATCCCAACTACTTAAAATGGCCTTATTACAATAAAATCATCCCGATGTAACCAAAATTAAAGAAAATGTATTTAAGTAAGTAAAATCGCATCTGCATGGCCATCTCGAATCCACTCCAAACCCGGTCCAAGACATCATGTATCACCTGCATTGTTTGGTAAATATTGGGTGAGTCAAACCGACTCAGTTGTGTAATTAACCCACAAATTCCCGCATATGGGCGTGGCCCAAAACTACACAAATCCACATGGCATGTAATAATGCAAAATGTACCCAACCCAGCCTAGTGTCCATCCGCTACACACCCCCGTATCCAGCCACCACACACCAGGGGATTACTAAATCGACCCTCCAACCGCTACACACCAATTCGGCAATCAATGCCGTCCACCTAGTGGCCTAGCCATCGGTCCACGTGATTAAATCACAAAAATCCACAACGTGACCCATGGTCAACGTCAATCCACGATGTAGCTCAAGGCTAACATCAATCCACAGTGAGGCTCAAGGCCGTCACTAAACCACGTACATAAATGTACACCCTGTCCTTCATTCCATATATATATACCACCCCATGCATATGCAACATGTTATAATGACATGGCCAAATAATGCATGAACAGATTATATAGGCATATGACATGCTACGTGTATCCACAACAATCATCCATAGCCACACCATAAATAAAAGACTAACCTGGTTACCGACATACCATTAAAGGTAACAATTCCACCACAGCCACTGTTTCGGCCATTTCACACATAATACATACAACTAATTAATTAACAGGGAAACTGCGAATTAACCACACACCAGATAACATGAAGCACTACACTCTCGATTTCCCTACCGTCCTCACTCGAAGAGACTACAGTGATCTGCTTGTCCCTTTCCGACGCTGGCCTAACCCTGGTGGCCAATCCCGAACTGCAAAAATCTAACGTTTCTTAAACTTAGGGATAGGGACAACCCCTTCCTCTCCTCGACGAAGTAGATCCGAATCCTGAAGCTTCTCTTTAACCTCTCACAAAAACCTCCTTATTCGATCAAACCCCAAGGCTCTTGCTCCTAACGCTGGCTTCAAAGAAAAGTTACTGAACCAAAGACCTTGGATAGATTCGGCCACACACCACACTATTGAGGTCGATTGGAAGGGATTGCACAAGATGGCCGACGGCACCTCACTACAAGTCGTCTATCGAAATAAGTTTTTCCTTCACGATATGATCGGCACTGGAAGATTCGACTTGATGACAACCCTTGGAGATCAACGTGATAGAAAAAGAATAGAAGAAAAGTGTAGATAAGAATAAAAGAAAATGATGGGTAGAAGGTTCGGCCAAAGCACTAATCGGTTTTGAAGAAAGCAAAAGAAGAAAAGAATGATGGTGAGGCTCAAATAGAGGTTCGGCTATAGGGAATTATGGAGAGAAAACTCGATTTAAGAGAGATGGAAAAGTGATGAAACGAGACTGAGATGAAAATATGAAGGCTTAGGGAATTTCGGCTATGGTGATGGGTGCATTCGGCTTTCAATCACAAAGGGAAAGAAAGAAAACAAATGAGCTTTTGGAAGAGAGAAAACGCAAAAAGGGTGCCTAATACCACACTAAGCAAATTCGGCCTCTACCCCTATCATGACCGAAAATGCCATCCCAAGAGCCCTACCGCCAACTCTCACCCCCTCTCCACATCCCTTATTTTCCTCCACATTTTCCTCCCCTCCCTACATTCAAATGAGTTTGAATAAGTCAAACTCTCATCTCTTCTCCTACCCACACATTCAAAACAATTTGACTCAGTCAAATTCCACCTTCCCAGTGCCATAGCCGAATCCAACTCTTCACTCCCCTTGACGCAAAAACAAATGCCAAAATGTCACGTCGGTCTTTGCTCGAACCAAGGCCCTTCTCACTCCTCGAGGCGTCATCCACTTGCACCTTAAGTGGCGCCTCCCTGCCACTTTACCAACTGAGTTCTTGTGTCCCTAAACGCAACCTTAAACCCCTTAAGGCCTAGCTCCCTTAGCTCCCCCCTAATCAGCTTAAACCAAAAAGTTTCACTAAGGCTTCCACCTAACCCCAAGGTTTCTCGGAGCCCCCAAACACAATCAAACAGCACACAGAGCATACTCACACACACACACACACATATATGCAAAATGCGAGACCCCTAAATCCCGGATATTACAGTTCCACCCTCTTTAAAGAAATTTCGGCCTCGAAATTACCTGGCTAAAATAGGTGAGGGTACTGCTGTCGCATTGCTTCCTCCGGCTCCCACGAAGCTTCTTCTGATCCATGATTCCGCCATAACACCTTGACTAGAGGAACTGATTTCCTCCGTAATACCTTCACATCCCGCTCCAAGATCTGAATCGGTTCTTCTCGTAAGACAAGTCTGGTCTCAACTCAACTTCCTCAAGTGGCACCACGTGAGATGGATCCGATCGGTAACGACGTAGCATCGACACGTGAAATACATCATGCATCTGTTTCAATCCCAAGGGCAACTCCAATCGATCACGCCATCGGTCCAACCAGCTTCAAAACCCGATAAGGCCCTATAAACCTGGGACTCAACTTACCCTTGTGTCCAAATCTCATCACCTTCTTCCATGGAGAAACCTTTAGGAACACCTGACCACCCACTGCAAATTCTATTTCTTTCCGCTTAAGATCTCATGTATGATTTCTCTGCATGCGATGCCTCCTTCAACCGTGCCTGTGAGATTACCTTAACCTTTTCCTCTGATTCTGCCACTATCTCTGGACCCAAGACATGACGTTCACCCAATTCTGTCCAACACGTAGGAGTGCGACACTTCCGTCCATACAATGCTTCATACGGGGCCATCTGAATACTTGCTTGGTAACTGTTGTTGTATGCAAACTATGCTAAAGGCAAAAACTCCTCCCAGCTACCCTTGAAGTCAATAACGCAACCCCTCAACATATCTTCTAACACCTGAATTACCCTTTCAGACTGGCCGTCCGTCTGCGGATGAAATGCCGTACTAAAGTCCAACCTGGTGCCCAATGCCTGATGCAGTGCTCTCCAAAACCGAAACGTGAACCTAGGATCCCTGTCTGAAATAATTGATACCGGCACCCCGTGTAGCCTCACAATTTCTGCCACATACAACTTTGCCAACCTCTGTAGAGAATAGTCGACTCGCACCGGTATAAAATGTGCAGACTTTGTCAACCGATCCACAACTACCCAGACTGAATCCTTCTTGCTAGGCGTAAGGGGAAGCCCACTAACGAAGTCCATTGTGATTCTCTCCCACTTCCATCATGCGGAATCTTTATCGGTTGCAAAGAACCAAGGAAGGCACATGGTGTTGGGCTTTGCCTCCGCGACACGTTAAGCACCTCCCCACAAATTCAGTAACTTCCCGCCTGCACTGTGCCACCAAAACCGATCCGTGAGATCCCTATACAACTTACTCCCTCCAGGATGCATAGCGTAAAGGGCTACTATGCGATTCCCGAAGAATCTTCTCGCCTTTAACTCCCCATCCTTCGGCATACATACTTTACCCCTAAACACAACACCCCATTGCTTTTTACACTCGTAGTCTTCCACTCCCGCTTGCACGCGTGCGTAGCTTAGCACTCAGATCGTCATCTACCAATTGCTTCTCTTTCACCTGGCCTACCCATGTCGGCTTCACCTGTAGCTCCGCTAACAAACTCCCGTCATCATAAAGACTAAGATGTGCAAACATCGCCTCGCGATCCGATACTACCTTCCGACTTAGGGCATCTCGCCACCACATTCGCCTTTACCCGGTGATACTCAATTGAATGATCGTAATCCTTCAAAGAACTCCACCCACCTTCGCTGCCTCAAGTTCACTCCCTCGAGTCGGCAGATATTTCGAGACTCTTGTGGTCCAGTAGATCACCGACTTCTCTCCGCATAAGTAATGTCTCCACACCTTTAACGCGAAAACCATCGCAGCCAACTCCAAATCATGCGTCGGATAGTTAACTTCATGCGGCCTTAATCTGCCGAGACGCATAGGCAACAACCTTTCCTTCTCATGATCAACACACACTCTAACCCCGTGTGTGAAGCATCACAAGACACTACAAAGTCTTTCCCGCTTCAGTGAATCAAACCGAGCCTCACAAAACCCTCTTGACTTCTCGAAACTCTCTTGCTTTGCTTATCCGTCCACATGAAAGGTACCTCCTTTCTTAACAACTTCGTCGAGGTGCCTTGCTATTGACGAAAACCCTCCAACAAATCTCCCGTAGTAGCTCAAGCAACCCCAAGAAATCTGCGAACCTCTCACTTGCGACTTAGGTGGTTTCGAGTCTAACACCGCCTCAATCTTCCGAGGATCCACTATTATCCCTTCTGCAGACACCACATGACCCAGGAAAGCAACTTCCCTTAACCAAAATTCGCATTTGCCGAATTTGGCGTACAACTTCTTTTCCCTCAAAATCTGCAAAGACTACCCGGAGATGCGCATCGTGTTCCTCCTTAGACTTGGAATATACCAGGATGTCGCTTTATGAACACCACGATGAACTCGATCCAAGTAGGGTTGGAAAACCCGATTCATCATATCCATGAACGCGGTCAAGCGTTCGTCAACCCGAACGACATTACTAGGAACTCATAATGCCCGTATCGAGTCCGGAAAGCTATCTTATGGATATCCGCTTCCTTCACCTTAAGCTGATGATATCCCGACCTCAGATCTATCTTTGAAAATACCGCGACCTCTTTGAGTGATCAAACAAGTCGTCTATCCTCGGCAATGGGTACTTGTTCTTAATTGTCGACTTATTCAATCGCCAGTGTCTATGCACATACGCATAGTCCCGTCCTTCTTCTTCACGAATAGGACCGGTGCTCCCCATGGAGACACACTGGGGGTCGGATAAACTCGCGATCTAACAATTCTTGGATCTCGGGCCTTGAGTTCCCCAACTCTTTTGGTGCCATTCATGACGGAGCGATAGACACCGGCGCTGCACTGCAACAAATCGATTCGAACTCCACCTCGCGATCCGGGAGGCAACCCCGAAGTTCTTCCAAAAGACATCCACAAACTCCTTCATCACCCCGACCTCTCCTCAGAGCCGCTTCCTTAGCCTCCAAAGCACCGACAAACATCGTGAAAGCCATACATCCCTTCTTTACCATCTTTTCCGCCTTAAGGGCGGACACTACATGAGACAAGTAATCCCTTCTCTCACCTATCACCACAATCTCATTGTCTTCCTGAGTCCTCAACGACATGCGCTTAGCAAAGACAATCCAAATTTGCACGGTACCTCACTAACCACCCATACCTAAGATTAAGTCAAATTCCCGAATGGCGCTTCCATCAAGTCACCGAACACCGTCCCTCGAACCTCTAAAGGCACCTCCCAAAGAGTTTGTCTACTACCACCGATTGCCCTAAAGGACTAAGTACGCCAACTTCCTAAGGACGGTCTCAAAGTTCCCATTCAAAGTTCTAGACACTTCACTAGCAATGTAAGAATGAGTCGACCCCACATCAATTAAAGCGAAGAAAGGGTAATCCGAAAATAAGGAACGCATCTGTGATCACATCCGCACATCCCCTCCTCACGATGCTGGTCGCATAAACCAACCCTGGCTGCCTTGCATCTAAACCCCCAGCACCTCTGCCCGATGCTCCACGACCTCGGCCAAAACCATTTCCTCCACGGTTCGGACCACGACCCCTCGACACCTGTTGACCACCCCTTCCGGGCTGCACATACCCCTGACCTACTGTCCGAGCCCTATCCATATCCTGAGGACAATTCTTAACCAAGTGAGCCTTGGACCCACACCTGAAACACTCTTTACTGCTTCCCCAGCACTCTCCTACATGAGTCCTCCCACATTGAGCACATGGACGGACCTGATTCCCAGCAGCTGGCACAGGAGCGCGAGCAGAATTCTCAACCCTAGGTCTTTTCTGATAACCCCCAGATGATGCTGACGGTCCAAACTCCTCTTATTCTGGCCTCTATCCTTATCTATGTTCTGCCTCTCAGTTCGCTTAACTTCCTCCGCTATCCGAGCTTTCTCTACCAGAGTAGCAAAGTCCCTCTCCCGCTGAGGAGCTATCAACACTCGCAGCTCATCTCGCAGCCCATCCTCAAATCTGACACAGCGCTCATAATCGTGAGCAACAATCCTCCGCATACCGACTTAACCACAAGAACTCCGCTTCATACTGCGCTCGACTTGCCCCCTTGCACTAAATTCGAGAACGCCTTCCTCTGTCACGTCCACGTGAATCGGCCCGACGCATTTCCTCGAACTTAATCTTAAAGTAACCCCAATCCACTCGATCCGCCGGAGTACCCCCTCTGACAGTGAGCCACCACTGGTAGGCCTCATCCCGGAGCAAAGAAATAGTGCCCTTCAACTTCTCCTCAGCAGTGCAGTCCAAGTCGTCCATGATCCTTTCACGCTTCTAACCAAGATTCGCCACATTCGGAGCTACCCCAGATACCCCTCTAAATACTTCAGCTCCGTTTGCTCTAAGCCTCTCAGACACGGACTTTCGAGCCCCATTACCCATATTAGCTCCTGCGACCCTTTCCAAAACTCGTAGCATAGCCTGCGACACTGCGTCATCTCCTCCCGTTTGATCCTGAAACTCCGCTCCTACGGCCGGTGGCGGCGCTTCGTTCTCTGAACCCTGACCAGACCCAACTGGTTCCGATACGGTCATTCTGCCTCTACCACGCCCACGGATACTACGACCACATCCCCTAGAACTCATGTCTAACGTCGCTTCTTAATCTGATTTAAGAAATTTTATGTATTAGCTTCTTTTCACTTATTGATTAAAAGAGTAGTTTTATGCTATAGGATTTCAAGTTATTCTTTCACAAAAAACACATATCCCTAAAGTTTCAGTCTCTAAAGAGAATATCTTAAGTTCTAATGTCCATATCCACCACAATACATCACATACCCACTTCATTTTGTTTAACAAGGCAGAAGACTTACCTAGCAAACCTGGGCCGAAAGATTCGAGTGCCATGCCTTCATAAACCCTTTCCATGAAAAATTCCTTTAACCAACTTAAAACACATAGTTTAAAAACATTTGTGGGCCTCAAAACCCATAGGCCGAGTTTAAAACCTGGGCTCTGATACCAAATTGTAACACCCCAAACCCGGCCCAAAACACCATGGCCGAATTTGGCATGTTACTGGGAAAAACGTTTGAAAAGAATTTACTTGAAGGGTGAAAACACGTGTTGGGTTTTAATCAAATATCCCATCCATAGGAGTTAACTTGTTTATAAAAAGTTTGTCATTTTGGAAATCGATTTGCCGAAAAAGTACAACTTTAAAGTTTGTGTGAAGTTGAAAATCGTATACGTTTGAAACTTTAGGAAAGTTGGGTTGTTACGAGTGTCCAAATTTGAAAATCTTAACTTAAGTTTTTAAGTTGTAAAAATTTGATTTCGAAATCATTTGCAATTATTAATCGATAGTCGATCTAGCATAAAACATAATGAAAATCCCAACTACTTAAAATGGCCTTATTACAATAATATCATCCCGATGTAACCGAAATTAAAGAAAATGTATTTAAGTAAGTAAAATCACATCTGCATGGCCATCTCAAATCCACTCCAAACCCGGTCCAAGACATCAGGTATCACCTACATTGTTTGGTAAATATTGGGTGAGTCAAACCGACTCAGTTGTGTAATTAACCCACAAATTCCCGCATATGGGCGTGGCCCAAAACCACACAAATCCACATGGCATGTAATAATGGAAAATGTACCCAACCCAGCCTAGTGTCCATCCGCTACACACCCCCGTAACCAGCCACGACACACTAGGGGATTACTAAATCGACCCTCCAATCGCTACACACCAATTCGGCAATCAATGCCGTCCACCTAGTGGCCTAGCCACTAGTCCACGTGATTAAATCACAAAAATCCACAACGTGACCCACGGTCAACATCAATCCACGATGTAGCTCAAGGCTAACATCAATCCACAGTGAGGCTCGAGGCCATCACTAAACCACGTACATAAATGTACACCTTGTCCTTCATTCCATATATATATACCACCCCATGCATAGGCAACATGTTATAATGACATGGCCAAATAATGCATGAACAGATTATATAGGCATATGACATGCTACGTGTATCCACAACAATCATCCATAGCCACACCATAAATAAAAGACTAACCTGGTTACCGACATACCATTAAAGGTAACAATTCCACCACAGCCACTGTTTCGGCCATTTCACACATAATACATACAACTAATTAATTAACAGGGAAACTGCGAATTAACCACACACCAGATAACCTGAAGCACTACACTCTCGATTTCCCTAGCGTCCTCACTCGAAGAGACTACAGTGATCTGCTTGTCCCTTTCCGACGTTGGCCCACACCCTGGTGGCCAATCCCGAACTGCAAAAACTGAACGTTTCTTGAACTTAGGGGTAGGGACAACCCCTTCCTCTGCTCGATGAAGTAGATCCGAATCCCGAAGCTTTTCCTTAACCTCTGTCGAAACCTCCCTTATTCGATCAAACCCCGAAGGCTCTTGCTCTTAACGCTGGCTTCAAAGAAAAGTTACAAACCCAAGACCTTGGATAGATTTGGCCACACACCACACTATTGAGGTCGATTGGAAGGGATTGCACAAGATGGCCGACGGCACCTCACTACAAGTCGTCTATCAAAATAAGTCTTTCCTTCATGATATGATCGGCACTGGAAGATTCGACTTGATGACAACCCTTGGAGATCAACGTGATAGAAAAAGAATAGAAGAAAAGTGTAGATAAGAATAAAAGAAAACGATGGGTAGAAGGTTCGGCCAAAGCACTAATCGGTTTTGAAGAAAGCAAAAGAAGAAAAGAATGATGGTGAGGCTCAAATAGAGGTTCGGCTATAGGGAATTATGCAGAGAAAACTCGATTTAAGAGAGATGGAAAAGTGATGAAACGAGACTGAGATGAAAAGATGAAGGCTTAGGGAATTTCGGCTATGGTGATGGGTGCATTCGGCTTTCAATCACAAAGGGAAAGAAAGAAAACAAATGAGCTTTTGGAAGAGAGAAAACGCAAAAAGGGTGCCTAATACCACACTAAGCAAATTCGGCCTCTACCCCTATCATGACCGAAAAATGCCATCCCAAGAGCCCTACTGCGGCCAACTCTCACCCCTCTCCACATCCCTTATTTTCCTCCACATTTTCCTCCCCTCCCACATTCAAATGAGTTTGAATGAGTCAAACTCTCATCTCTTCTCCTACCCGCACATTCAAAACAATTTGACTCAGTCAAATTCCACCTTCCCAGTGCCATAGCCGAATCCAACTCTTCACTCCCCCTGATGCAGAAATAAATGCCAAAATGCTGCCCGTGCTGCTCGAACCAAGGCCCTTCTCACTCCCTGAGGCGTCATCCACTTGCACCTTAAGTGGCGCCTCCCTGCCACTTTACCAACTGAGTTCTTGTGTCCCTAAACGCAACCTTAAACCCCTTAAGGCCTAGCTCCCTTAGCTCCCCCCTAATCAGCTTAAACCAAAAAGTTTCACTAAGGCTTCCACCTAACCCCAAGGTTTCCCGGAGCCTCCAAACATAATCAAACAGCACACAGAGCATACTCACACACACACACACACATATATGCAAAATGCGAGACCCCTAAATCCCGAATATTACACACATTGCCTTTAAGGAAAAAAAACCTTGACTTCTCGAAGTTCTGAAAAGACACATATCGTGCCAGGGAATATCCTCCATGGGACATGCACTATAATTTGTAATAGTTCCTTGCCTATGGACTCATTTGTTTCATTTTCCATTTTCACTCCTTCGATACTAATCATAGTTTTGGCCTCTTTATTTTTCGTAGAGAGAGAGGTAATCTTGAAATCATCGTCGGCCGATGTAACGCTTCAAAGTCTTAACTTGATTTTCTTATTCTTCTTTGTTTAGATTACTTTTTTTAACAATATCGAGAATGAAACTCCAAATATGTCGGTGACGTACGTCCCACATTCTCCCTATTAAAAAAGGTTCAATTTATATAAAAACTAAATCCTATCCATTATTTGAGCAATACCTACGAGAGTTACAGAAATGTAACTTCATTTGTTATTTCTAATTTAACTCTCTAAGAGAAATTTTCATTTTCCAAGTTCCATTACTTATTCCACTAAAAGCTTCCATTCATATTTCAAGAAAATTGGGTCTAACGCATACACTTAAAAAAGTTAACGTGAGAACTAAGAATACAATAACGTAATTGGAGTCCCACGATAAAGACATACATCGGCTTAATTTCAGAACGGGAAATATTAATTTTGAATTTCAATCATTTAGTTGCCATTTTCCATTTTACTAATATGATAAGTGTGATAAAAACTTTTTAACAACAACAAGGTTATAAGAATTTACGCTTCGCATAATTATTTGTACACTATAGCACATACATATCACTGGTAAAGGAATCTGGTATAGCTCATTCAATTTTGAGATACACGTGAATTTTTAACCATCAACATAGCCAGTGCATACACAAATTCAAAATATTAGAAAAATAGGACGACACACATAACGAATATATGTGCTGTAATGCAAGTGTACTATATCTCACATTGCTTTTTCCATATGTTATTATCGTCCCGGTGTTTGGTTTGGAGTGGACATAATAGTTCAATCCTCGCCAACGCGAGAACCCATGTACGACATAATCATCTTTATTGAACCTTATTTTCGTGATCCGCTTAATGCCATTTAAGAATTATAAAGGGAAGTATAAATGTGTTTCTTTGAATTAATATTTAGATTTGTATTAATTAAAGTTATTGCTAATTAAACTGAAATATTAAAGTTTTCTTTTATTGTAACGTATTCTAGTCCAATGTGGTTATAACACTTCCTATAAATGCCGCTTTTTTCTTGCGAATCTTGTTCGAAATTAATTTTACGAACCAAATTTAACTGGTAACATCGTAGTCGCGCAGATGGGCAAGCCTTAATGTTTATTCCGTCCCTCTCGGTTTTATTCTTAACTTGCGGGCAAGCGAATGGCTACGAAGGAGAACGCACTCAGATTATTAAGGAAAATAATTGTGAAACTAAAATGGGTTTGCCATGTGTTCTAGAAGCATTCACCGCTATTTTCCAGATAGGGAGTATTTCTAACAAGTGTTGCCGTGAACTTGTTATGTTGGGAAAAGTTTGCCACTCAGCATTAGTAAAAAGGACCCTTGAAAATCCTCTATTCAAAGACCTAAACCCATCGACAATTATAGCGAAGAGCATTAATACATGGAATAATTGCCTTGCATTGATCGATTCACCATCTCCGTCTGCTTAAGGATATAGTATTGCTTAAGCTAACAAACGGTTACAAGACGTAACGGGCCCAAAATAATTTTTGTCTTTATTTTTGATATTGTTCCCGAATGCTTCCTTAAAATGTGTCATGAGATTTAAGCCCAGTGAAATTATATTTAGTTGTACGAAAATTAAATGGTTCTAGAGATGCCATTACTTAATACACTATGATTTTATACAGAGCCATTATTTTTAATTTTATAGCATTGGAACTCGATAACCATCTCAAATCGAGCACTAGGTATTGTTTCACATTGGTTAAATTGACACAAATATAATTATTAAAAACATTAAGATCGTTTCAATAATGTGAAATTGGAATGTTCTAGCGTGGTGTGAAATTGAAACAATCTCGATTCCTTGAAAGTCATTATCCAATTTAAACTCACATTGCCTTTAAGGAAAAAACCTTGACTTCTCGGTTACGAAAAGACACATATCGTGCAGAAAATATCCTCCATGGGACATGCACTATAATTTGTAATAGTTCCTTGCCTATGGACTCCTTTGTTTCATTTTCCATTTTCACTCCTTCGATACTAATCATTTAGTTTTGGCCTCTTTATTTTTCGTAGAGGAGAGGTAATCTTGAAATCATCGTCGAAAGTGATGTAACGCTTCAAAGTCTTAACTTGATTTTCTTATTCTTCTTTGTTTAGATTACTTTTTTTAACAATATCGAGAATGAAACTCCAAATATGTCGGTGACGTCGTCCCACATTCTCCTTTTAGAAAAGGTTCAATTTATATAAAAACTAAATCCTATCCTTTATTTGGGCAATACCTACGAGAGTTACGAAATGTAACTTCATTTGTTATTTCAATTTAACTCTCTAAGAGAAATTTTCATTTTCCAAGTTCCATTACTTATTCCACTAAAAGCTTCCATTCATATTTCAAGAAAATTGGGTCGGACGCTTACACTTAAAAAGTTAACATAGAACGAAGAATACAATAATGAAATGGAGTCCCACGATAAAGACATACTTCGGCTTAATTTGAACGGAAATATTTTTGATTTATTAATTTTGAATTTCAATCATTTAGTTGCCATTTTCCATTTTACTAATATGATAAGTGTGATAAAAACTTTTTAACAACAACAATGTTATAAGAATTTACGCTTCGCATAATTATTTGTACACTGTAGCACATACATATCACTGGTAAAGGAATCTGGTATAGCTCATTCAATTTTGAGATACACGTGAATTTTTAGCCATCAACATAGCAAGTGCATACACAACTTCAAAATATTAGAAAAATAGGACGACACACATAACGAATTTGTGTGCCTGTAATGCAAGTGTACTATATCTCACATTGCTTTTTCCATATGTTATTATCGTCCTGGTGTTTGGTTTGGAGTGGACGTAATAGTTCAATCCCAGTTTCAACGCAGAAACCCATGTACGACATAATCATTTTTGTTGAACCTTACTTTCGTGATCCGTTTAATGCCATTTAAGAATTATAAAGGGAAGTATAAATGTGTGTCTTTGAATTAATATTTAGATTTGTATTAATGAAAGTTAATGCTAATTAAATTGAAATATTAAAGTTTTCTTTTATTGTAACGTATTCTAGTCCAATGTGGTTATAACACTTCCTATAAAAGCCAATTTTTTTCCTTGCGAATCTTGTTCGAAATTAATTTTACGAACAAAATTTAACTGGTAACATCAGAGTCGCGCAGTATGGCAAGCGTTAATGTTTATTCCGTCCTACTGGTTTTATTCTTAACTTGCGAGCGATGTGGCTACGAAGGAGAACGACCAGCATTATTAAGGAAAATAATTGTGAAACTAAAATGGGTTTGCCATGTGTTCTAGAAGCTTTCATCGCTATTTTCCAGATAGGGAGTATTTCTAACAAGTGTTGCCGTGAACTTGTTGTGTTGGGAAAAGTTTGCCACTCAAAGATTAGTAAAAGGACCCTTGAAAATCCTCTATTCAAAGACCTAAACCCATCGACAATTATAGCGAAGAGCATTAATACATGGAATAATTGCCTTGCATTGATCGATTCACCATCTCCGTCTGCTTAAGGATATAGTATTGCTTAAGCTAACAAACAGTTACAAGACGTAACGGGCCCAAAATTATTTTTTGTCTTTATTTTTGATATTGTTCCGAATGCTTCCTTAAAATGTGTCATGAGATTTAAGCCCAGTGAAATTATATTTAGTTGTATGAAAATTAAATGGTTCTAGAGATGCCATTACTTAATACACTATGATTTTATACAGGCCATTATTTTTAATTTTATAGCATTGGAAATCGATAACCATCTCAAATCGAGCACTAGGTATTGTTTCACATTGGTTAAATTGACACAAATATAATTATTAAAAACATTATGTAACATCCTAAAAATTGAGTATCGATATGTTGCATAATTTTGGTGCTTAGCTTGTGAATGATTCAATTTGTGTGTTTAATATAGTCTTGAGAAGGCTCGGGATTTATTCGGAATTAGAATAAATTTTAGTAATGAGTACTTTAATGAAGTGGAACAAGTAACCTTGATGTTTAAGGAAATTAAGTGACAAAAGTTAGCAAAAAATGAGTAATTGGTAAAGTGGAGTTGGCGCCATGAGTGTTGCTTGAGGGAAGAGGTTCGAATCCCATGGTATGCATTTTGTGACTTTATTTTTTGCACTCTTCTAGCATGTGTCGGCCAAGCTCTATTTTTGGTAGGTTGGACTTTATTTTTATGGCAAGGTGGCTAATGGTTTAAGGCAAGATTTGAACATAGGGAAAAGAATTTTGAGCTTATGGTATGTAGGGGGAACACATGGCACTTTTTAAGGGGTGTGTTTTGGAAAGTTTGGAATGGCCAAACTTTGTCCATGAACTTGGACGGTTTTGGAGGCTAGGGGGGGTGGCCGAATGTTGTTGGAGGTATTGGTAAGAATGTGTATCAAGTTTGGTCACTTTCATTTTGGTCATTTTGTGCTTTTCACAAAATCTTTTCTTTTCATCTTTCTCTCCCTAGCCAAATGCATTTTGTGCATTAGTGAACATCTTGTTTTCTTCTTTTGGTCATTTCTTTTTGATCATTTGGTCATATTTTGCCTAACCTCTCAAGTCACTCTTCCCCTTGTGCCGAAAACACCAAAAACACAAAAGCCATTTTTTCTTTTTTTCTTTTCTTCTCTATTGCCGAATGCTCTCTTGTCCCAAATCCCTCTCTTTGCTCCTTTTTCACCTTTGAAAACCGAAACACAAACCTCTCATCCTCTATTTCTTTCTTTCTCCATTTTGCTCTTTCTTACAAACATATTTTCTCCTTTCTCTTTTCCTCCATGGCCGAATATTGCTAGTATCATTTTCTTCCATTTTTCTTCTTAGCCGAATCTTCCTCTTCATATATATTTTCTTATCAATCATTTTCTTTGCATTCGTTTTGATTAATCGGTAAGAACCCTCTTCGATTCTTTATTTTTTTTATCTTTTCTTTTGTCGAATCTACTTTTGTTTGGGAGGGTCTTTTGACCGAAAGTATCCTCTATCTCTTTCTCTTAGACAATCTTTCTCGTCTTTATAGTGATATAGAGAAGGCCGAAACTCGAAGTATTCGTAATCATCGTGAATCACTAGGATTCGGTTCAAAGTGTTAAGGTAAGGGTTTCTATCAAGGACTTCCATATTACTCGTTATTTCGTCAAAGATGGGTTACTAATCAATTTTATCTTAGGAACGTTATCGCTCAATTTTCATACCGTGACCGTAAGATTTCGTGCAAGATAGGGTCGAAAAGGGTGGTGAATAGTGTTCAGAAGAGGGGCGGATTTGCTATTCCCTCTAGATTCAAGCGAATGGCTGTTTCAGCAATTCGAGATTTTCCACCGGGTTGTGGACCCTCATCCGGTGAGAATCAATTATTCGAAGTTGTTCGTAGTTCCGAGCCATTAGCTATTCAGGATTTTCCACCGGGTTGTGAACCGTCAACCGTGGAGAACCGCCAAATAGTAGTTGTTCGAGATTCCGAGGGTAAAGATCTAGATCGCTTATCTTTAGCATAGATTTATATTAAGTATTAGTGTTCTAACCAAGCGTGATACGTATTTAGGTATCGACGATTGGGAAAGTATAGTCCTCACCGTAATCAGGTGTGTAATCTCACACTTATCTCATGGGTTAGATGACTTTACCGTAATTAAGCATTAGTCTAAAAAAAATCGCAAAGTTGGTGAGATCGGAAAATATGGTATATTAACACTTTAGTGTTAAGAGCATGTAATCGGTATTAAAATCGTGAAAATTTTAGAATCGCCCTTAATTCGCTAAAATGATAAAAAGTGACATTTTGGGCCCCATGTGATAAATGGGCCATATGAGTTATTTGATAAAATTGGCCAAGTATGATATGAGATATAATGGGCCAAATTGTGAAAAGGGCTAAATTGTGAAATGGGCCAAATTGTGAAAAGGGCCAAATTGTGAAAAGGGCCAAATTGTGAAATGGGCCAGATTTGTAATAATTTTTTATGGGCCTTATGATGGAATTATCATATGAATGAATTGTCATGCATTTTATATACATGATTGCATGGGTTGGGATAATTGACGAAGAGAAGATGGCTTCGTGCCCAGTTAATGGCTTCGTGCCCAGATAATGGCTTCGTGCCCAGTTGATGGCTTCATGCCCAGTTTAATATATGACTTAATGCCCAGTTGGTGTGTTGGTGGGGTGGGTGACTAAAGCTCCCCACAGGTGTGCTGGTTGGTACGGGTGGTGTGTAGCGGATGGAAATTTAGGCTTGGTTGGGAATTGCATATCACATGCATTTTATACTTGTTATATTCTACATTTTTAAATGGGCTCAAGCCCAATTAAATGCTTAAATGGTTTCGGCCCAGTGGACTTGGTAAGTGGGTTACACACTGAGTTCTATGTAACTCACCCCGTTTCCTTTACCCATCTCAGGTAACGATCATTAATGTAGGCTTGGGCCGGGGGATGACTTCATGGAGGCCATACTTCGAATGATGGTTTTTGTGAACTTTGAACTACTCTTAAGTATTTTTATTTAATTACTATTTCAGTTATGATGTAATAAGGCCTCTGGTATTATTTTTATGGATTTTTACTTGTGGATGGATTTTAATTATGTTTAAATACTAAAATGGGACTATTCTATTTTTTTTATAAATGTTTTCTTAAAGTCTCGTGCAAAAAGGGGTTTTTCTTAAATATTTTATTCTCGTAAATTTTTTCGTAAAATTCTTTAAGAATCTTGTTTTCAAATTTCCTTTTGAACTCTTTTAAACTTCTCGTAAAATTTTTACCAATTAATTTCTAAGTTTTAATATATAAACTCTTATGTCTTAAATCATAGATTTTAAATTAACCTCAGCTTTTAATAAACTTAAATTCCAAAATCATTTTGAGGATCTGTTTTATTTAAATCAATAAATGACTAGATGTATGTTCGTTTTGTGTGACATACCAAATCTGGTCTTAACGCATAGACCAGGGTTTGGGGTGTTACACATTAAGATCGTTTCAATAATGTGAAATTGGAATGTTCTAGCGTGGTGTGAAATTGAAACAATCTCGATTCCTTGAAAGTCATTATCCAATTTAAACTCATATTGCCTTTAAGGAAAAAAAAACCTTGACTTCTCGAAGTTCTGAAAAGACAAATATCGTGCCAGGAAATATCCTCCATGGGACATGCACTATAATTTGTAATAGTTCCTTGCCTATGGACTCCTTTGTTTCATTTTCCATTTTCACTCCTTCGATACTAATCTGTTAGTTTTGGCCTCTTTATTTTTCGTTGAGGAGAGGTAATCTTGAAATCATCGTCGAAAGTGATGTAACGCTTCAAAGTCTTAACTTGATTTTCTTATTCTTCTTTGTTTAGATTACTTTTTTTTAACAATATCGAGAATGAAACTCCAAATATGTCGGTGACGTACGTCCCACATTCTCCCTATTAAAAAAGGTTCAATTTATATAAAAACTAAATCCTATCCATTATTTGGGCAATACCTACGAGAGTTACATAAATGTAACTTCATTTGTTATTTCCAATTTAACTCTCTAAGAGAAATTTTCATTTTCCAAGTTCCATTACTTATTCCACTAAAAGCTTCCATTCATATTTCAAGAAATTGGGTCTAACGCTTACACTTAAAAAGTTAACGAGAATGAAGAATACAATAATAGAATTGGAGTCCCACGATAAAGACATACATCGGCTTAATTTGAGCAACGGAAATATTTTTGATTTATTAATTTTGAATTTCAATCATTTAGTTGCCATTTTCCATTTTACTAATATGATAAGTGTGATAACAACTTTTTAACAACAACAAGGTTATAAGAATTTACACTTAGCATAATTATTTGTACACTGTAGCACTTAAATATCACTGTAAAGGAATCGTATAGCTCATTCAATTTTGAGATACACGTGAATTTTTAACCATCAACATAGCAAGTGCATACACAACTTCAAAATATTAGAAAAATAGGACGACACACATAACAAATATGTGTGCCTGTAATGCAAGTGTACTATATCTCACATTGCTTTTTCCATATGTTATTATCCTCCTGGTGTTTGGTTTGGAGTGGACGTAATAGTTCAATCCCAGTTTCAACGCAGAAACCCATGTACGACATAATCATCTTTATTGAACCTTATTTTCGTGATCCGTTTAATGCCATTTAAGAATTATAAAGGGAAGTATAAATGTGTGTCTTTGAATTAATATTTAGATTTGTATTAATTAAAGTTAATGCTAATTAAACTGAAATATTAAAGTTTTCTTTTATTGTAACGTATTCTAGTCCAATGTGGTTATAACACTTCCTATAAATGCCAGTTTTTTTCCTTGCGAATCTTGTTCAAATTAATTTTACTGAACCAAATTTAACTAGTAACATCGAGTCGCGCGATATGGCAAGCCTTAATGTTTATTCCGTCAGATCTTTGGTTTTATTCTTAACTTGCGAGGCGAATGGCTACTCTGAAGGAGAACGACCAGATTATTAAGGAAAATAATTGTGAAACTAAAATGGGTTTGCCATGTGTTCCGTAAGCTTTCACCGCTACTTTTCCGGATAGGGAGTATTTCTAACAAGTGTTGCCGTGAAGTTGTTGTGTTGGGAAAAGTTTGCCACTCAAAGATTAGTAAAAAGGACCCTTGAAAATCCTCTATTCAAAGACCTAAACCCATCGACAATTATAGCGAAGAGCATTAATACATGGAATAATTGCCTTGCATTGATCGATTCACCATCTCCGTCTGCTTAAGGATATAGTATTGCTTAAGCTAACAAACGGTTACAAGACGTAACGACCCAAAATTATTTTTGTCTTTATTTTTGATATTGTTCCAATGCTTCCTTAAAATGTGTCATGAGATTTAAGCCCGATGAAATTATATTTAGTTGTACGAAAATTAAATGGTTCTAGAGATGCCATTACTTAATACACTATGATTTTATACAGGCCATTATTTTTAATTTTATAGCATTGGAACTCGATAACCATCTCAAATCGAGCACTAGGTATTGTTTCACATTGGTTAAATTGACACAAATATAATTATTAAAAACATTAAGATCGTTTCAATAATGTGAAATTGGAATGTTCTAGCCTTGGTGTGAAATTGAAACAATCTCGATTCCTTGAAAGTCATTATCCAATTTAAACTCACATTGCCTTTAAGGAAAAAAACCTTGACTTCTCGAAGTTCTGAAAAGACACATATCGTGCCAGGAAATATCCTCCATGGGACATGCACTATAATTTGTAATAGTTCTTTGCCTATGGACTCCTTTGTTTCATTTTCCATTTTCACGCCTTCGATACTAATCATAGTTTTGGCCTCTTTATTTTTCGTAGAGGAGAGGTAATCTTGAAATCATCGTCGAAAGTGATGTAACGCTTCAAAGTCTTAACTTGATTTTCTTATTCTTCTTTGTTTAGATTACTTTTTTTAACAATATCGAGAATGAAACTCCAAATATGTCGGTGACGTCGTCCCACATTCTCCCTATTAAAAAAGGTTCAATTTATATAAAAACTAAATCCTATCCATTATTTGGGCAATACCTACGAGAGTTATAGAAATGTAACTTCATCTGTTATTTCCAATTTAACTCTCTAAGAGAAATTTTCATTTTCCAAGTTCCATTACTTATTCCACTAAAAGCTTCCATTCATATTTCAGTAACATTGGGTCGGAACGCTTACACTTAAAAAGTTAACGTAGAACGAAGAATACAATAACGAGAATTGGAGTCCCACGATAAAGACATACATCGGCTTAATTTCGAACGGAAATATTTTTGATTTATTAATTTTGAATTTCAATCATTTAGTTGCCATTTTCCATTTTACTAATATGATAAGTGTGATAAAAACTTTTAACAACAACGAGGTTATAAGAATTTACGCTTTCGCATAATTATTTGTACAACTCGTAGCACATACATATCATCGTAAAGGAATCTGGTATAGCTCATTCAATTTTGAGATACACGTGAATTTTTAACCATCAACATAGCAAGTGCATACACAACTTCAAAATATTAGAAAAATAGGACGACACACATAACGAATATGTGTGCCTGTAATGCAAGTGTACTATATCTCACATTGCTTTTTCCATATGTTATTATCGCCCACGGTGTTTGGTTTGGAGTGGACGTAATAGTTCAATCCCGCCAACGCAGAAACCCATGTACGACATAATCATCTTTATTGAACCTTATTTTCGTGATCCGTTTAATGCCATTTAAGAATTATAAAGGGAAGTATAAATGTGTGTCTTTGAATTAATATTTAGATTTGTATTAATTAAAGTTAATGCTAATTAAACTAAAATATTAAAGTTTTCTTTTATTGTAACGTATTCTAGTCCAATGTGGTTATAACACTTCCTATAAATGCCAGTTTTTTCCTTGCGAATCTTGTTCGAAATTAATTTTACGAACCAAATTTAACTAGTAACATCAGAGTCGCGCAGTATGGCAAGCCTTAATGTTTATTTCGTCATACTGGTTTTATTCTTAACTTGCGGGGCAGTAATGGCTACGAAGGAGAACGACCAGATTATTAAGGAAAATAATTGTGAAACTAAAATGGGTTTGACATGTGTTCTAGAAGCTTTCACCGCTATATTCCAGATAGGGAGTATTTCTAACAAGTGTTACCGTGAACTTGTTGTGTTGGGAAAAGTTTGCCACTCAGCATTAGTAAAAAGGACCCTTGAAAATCCTCTATTCAAAGACCTAAACCCATCGACAATTATAGCGAAGAGCATTAATACATGGAATGAAACACCCCAAACCCGGCCCACAAGTCCTGACCAGATCTGGTATGTTCCTCGAATAACATTTGAAACTCCGATTGTTACTTAGGAAAACTTTCGTCACTTTGAGTTGGGCTCGAGTGAAAACAGGTTTATCTTACATTGAAAACCATTTGTTTTAGGGTGTCCAAAACATTTAGAGTTCATTTTTAAAAAAAAAAATATTTTACTTGATCTTGATTTGATAAAAATTTTGTAACACAATAAATAAATAAAAGCAAGTATAAATAGTTCATACTATGGCCTTATTACATCCAAATTTAAACCCGAAATAAATCCAAAAGTACATAAAATATAACAAGTCCGAAATAACATAAAAATTTCGATTTGTGCATGGCCATCACTAAGCTCCTGCCGACCCGGTCCGTCACTGAGTGTCATCTGAAAGAGAAATAATCCCCAACGGGGTGAGTCAAACAGACTCAATGTGTAACCAACACTAATCCTAATAGTTCAGGCATATCAGTTCATACATGTACATATAATTAAACAAATATAATGATGCAACCCAAACCCAAACCTAGATGCCATCCGCTACACATCACCCGTACCAACCTGCACACCGTGGGGACTACTAAGTCAACCCTCCATCCGCTACACATCATCGAAGGCAGTCGCTGCAGTCGACGTGCTCATCGCCCTTATAAAATTCGTGGCATAGCCACCAGATAATTATTTTGTGTCATGAGACACCACATTCGAGATAATGTGACCGGTCACCACATTCGGATAGTGTGACCGAGGTCACCATCTTCACTTCCCTTTCATAATTACCCATATGCCCATGTCGTACACATCATGCAAAATCATGCCTTAATTCACATTCTTATCATGTTCACATATGCCATACTCATAGTAAGAGTAGGAAAAAGTACCTGGGTACTTTGTACCATTGCATGGTACTTTAGCCACATTCACATTATTATAAACATACATATTATTTTAAGCCGTAATCTAATAAAGTTTAGTGTGGGGTACACACCTGATTTACTTAGCAAGTTTACTCCAAATCCCGGAAACCCGATCTACTGATTTAGATCTTTAATCCCTATATTCGGCCAACCCTAGACATATTAGTAAAAAGCTAATCGGCTTATACCATAAAATCCTGAAGGATTATCACAACCCGAAACCATACCTTGTTGCCAATTGTCTACTGATCAAATCCTGAAAACTTTGTGGTACCACTTCTTGCAATCAGCCAGACACTAAGTCACTGAACTCGTTAGTTTCAGCTTTTTGAATAATTAAGAAATAGATCTAAAACACCATATATGGCCTTGGCCGATTAGCATATTCACTTACCTTGTGAATCCTAAATCCCGAAAACACCACTTGGCTATGGAGATGTCGACAGTCCTATACACATATGTTAGATCCGATTTGAATCACTTTAATGAACTGAATGAATGGCCTTCGGCCTAACACTAAACTTACCTTAAATCTTGAGATCCCGAAGCTCTCTTCCTTATAGTCGATTATAGGCAAAATCTCGGAACCTCCTTTATTATTCGGCCAAGAGACAACAAGAGGATCAGTTCCTAGATCTCGGCTAAAAGAGATTGAACATCAAAATCCATTGTTCTTACCTTAATACCACAGTCGACGGCACCCTTGCTTGGAGCCCCAAAGATTCGGCTTTTGAGGCTTAAAAGAAATCGGCTTCACTAGGGTAGAAGAGCAATCGGTTATGGTTCCAAATGGTAAGGAGTGTTCGGCTATCTCAAAAACAAGTATCAAGGTTGAGAGATCAGAAAACAATAAGAGGAGAAAGGTTAGGAGAATTTCGGCAATGGTGGCTAGAACGATTAGAAGAAGGAGAAGAGAAAGAGTGATAGTTTTGGAGAGAAAAGAGTAATCGGGAGAGGCCAAAATGTTTATGAAATTCGACTATCCTCCCCCCTTTCTATCTTAGCCGAAATCACCTCAAAAGAAATCCTTAGCCGGCCACACACATCTCCTTATCATCTTCCAAATTTTTCTCCTTTATCACTTGTTCAAATTAATTAAATTAATCCCTCATTTATCCACCATTTATCTCTTAAAAATAAAAGGATAAAAGCTCCTAAATTATAGCCGTGTGCCGTCCCTTGTCTGCTCATCCTTGCAAAGAAAATAAAATTCCTTTATTTGCTTCCCATGTGACTCGAACACAGTCCCTTCCTCACAGCTAATGGCGTCACTTACTAGGCCTTAAGTGGCGCCTTGTAGCCACTTAACCAAGCCTATTCGTGTGTCAAATCTCCCCTATATTTTCTTTTAAGGCCCCTCAGCTTCAGTTCCCTCTTTTAAACTTAAAACTTAATATTTTCTAAGGCATTTAACTACCTTCTAAGGTTCACAAAAATTCACATAGCACATTCAAACACACATAAGCATGCTACTTCACATAATTAAGCAAAATGCATAGGCCATAATTCCCGGGATATTACATGGAATAATTGCCTTGCATTGATCGATTCACCATCTCCGTCTGCTTAAGGATATAGTATTTCTTAAGCTAACAAACGGTTACAAGACGTAATGGGCCCAAAATTATTTTTTGTCTTTATTTTTTATATTGTTCCGAATGCTTCCTTAAAATGTGTCATGAGATTTAAGCCCAGTGAAATTATATTTAGTTGTACAAAAATTAAATGGTTCTAGAGATGCCATTACTTAATACACTATGATTTTATACAGGCCATTATTTTTAATTTTATAGCATTGGAACTCAATAACCATCTCAAATCGAGCACTAGGTATTGTTTCACATTGGTTAAATTGACACAAATATAATTAATAAAAACATTAAGATCGTTTCAATAATGTGAAATTGGAATGTTCTAGCCTGGTGTGAAATTGAAACAATCTCGATTCCTTGAAAGTCATTATCCAATTTAAACTCACATTGCCTTTAAGGAAAAAAAACCTTGACTTCTCGAAGTTCTGAAAAGACACATATCGTGCCAGGAAATATCCTCCATGGGACATGCACTATAATTTGTAATAGTTCCTTGCCTATGGACTCCTTTGTTTCATTTTCCATTTTCACTCCTTCGATACTAATCTGTTAGTTTTGGCCTCTTTATTTTTCGTAGAGGAGAGGTAATCTTAAAATCATCGTCGAAAGTGATGTAACGCTTCAAAGTCTTAACTTGATTTTCTTATTCTTCTTTGTTTAGATTACTTTTTTTTAACAATATCGAGAATGAAAGTCCAAATATGTCGGTGACATACGTCCCACATTCTCCCTATTAAAAAAGGTTCAATTTATATAAAAACTAAATCCTATCCATTATTTGGGCAATACCTACGAGAGTTACAGAAATGTACCTTCATTTGTTATTTCCAATTTAACTCTCTAAGAGAAATTTTCATTTTCCAAGTTCCATTACTTATTCCACTAAAAGCTTCCCTTCATATTTCAGTAAAATTGGGTCAAACGCTTACACTTAAAAAGTTAACGTGAAACGAAGAATACAATAATGTAATTGGAGTCCCACGATAAAGACATACATTGGCTTAATTTCAGCGGGAAATATTTTTGATTTATTAATTTTGAATTTCAATCATTTAGTTGGCATTTTCCATTTTACTAATATGATAAGTGTGATAAAAACTTTTTAACAACAACGAGGTTATAAGAATTTACGCTTAGCATAATTATTTGTACAATCGTAGCACATACATATCAACGTAAAGGAATCGGTATAGCTCACCAATTTTGAGATACACGTGAATTTTTAACCATCAACATAGCAAGTGCATACACAACTTCAAAATATTAGAAAAATAGGACGACACACATAATGAATATGTGTGCCCTGTAATGCAAGTGTACTATATCTCACATTGCTTTTTCCATATGTTATTATCGTCCCGGTGTTTGGTTTGGAGTGGACGTAATAGTTCAATCCTGGGCCAACGCAAAAAAACCATGTACGACATAATCATCTTTATTGAACCTTATTTTCGTGATCCGTTTAATGCCATTTAAGAATTATAAAGGGAAGTATAAATGTGTGTCTTTGAATTAATATTTAGATTTGTATTAATTAAAGTTAATGCTAATTAAACTGAAATATTAAAGTTTTCTTTTATTATAACGTATTCTAGTCCAATGTGGTTATAACACTTCCTATAAATGCCAGTTTTTTCCTTACGAATCTCGTTCAAATTAATTTTACGAACCAAATTTAACTAGTAACATCAGTAGTCGCGCAAAGATGGCAAGCCTTAATGTTTATTCCGTCCTACTGGTTTTATTCTTAACTTGCGGGGCAGTAATGGCTACGGAGGAGAACGACCAGAATATTTAGGAAAATAATTGTGAAACTAAAATGGGTTTGCCATGTGTTCTAGAAGCTTTCACCACTATTTTCCAGATAGGGAGTATTTCTAACAAGTGTTGCCGTGAACTTGTTGTGTTGGGAAAAGTTTGCCACTCAGCATTAGTAAACAGGACCCTTGAAAATCCTCTATTCAAAGACCTAAACCCATCAACAATTATAGCGAAGAGCATTAATACATGGAATAATTGCCTTGCATTGATCGATTCACCATCTCCGTCTGCTTAAGGATATAGTATTGCTTAAGCTAACAAACGGTTACAAGACGTAACGGGCCCAAAATTATTTTTTGTCTTTATTTTTGATATTGTTTCGAATGCTTCCTTAAAATGTGTCATGAGATTTAAGCCCAGTGAAATTATATTTAGTTGTACGAAAATTAAATGGTTCTAGAGATGCCATTACTTAATACACTATGATTTTATACAGGCCATTATTTTTAATTTTATAGCATTGGAACTCGATAACCATCTCAAATCGAGCACTAGGTATTGTTTCACATTGGTTAAATTGACACAAATATAATTATTAAAAACATTATGATCGTTTCAATAATGTGAAATTGGAATGTTCTAGCGTGGTGTGAAATTGAAACAATCTCGATTCCTTGAAAGTCATTATCCAATTTAAACTCACATTGCCTTTAAGGAAAAAAAACTTGACTTCTCGAAGTTCTGAAAAGACACATATCGTGCCAGGAAATATCCTCCATGGGACATGCACTATAATTTGTAATAGTTCCTTGCCTATGGACTCCTTTGTTTCATTTTCCATTTTCACTCCTTCGATACTGTAACACCCCAAACCCGGTCAATACGCTACAACCGAATCCGGCATGTCACAGGAAAAACGTTTTTAAAGAAGTCAGGAGGTTGTTCAGATTTTGTAAAGAATCGTTATTGAAAACAAGTGGCCGTATCTTATTTTAGGAAAACTATTGATCTTCATGAAACCCGAATTAGTTTAAGTAATAAAACTAAAAGCCGTTTCGCACTTTGGTATTAGAGTAAAACTTAGTCTTGAAAGAAATTGAGTTAGCTTGTTGTCACCACTTGTTTGTTGTTACCCGATGGTAAAGTTTAGAAAACCCGATACTTTAAAAAAAATTAGAAAACATTCATTAATAGATTGTTAGGCATGCCGTTTTGTCTAACTTAAGCAAAATATAATGTAAATTCAAAGTAGATAAATAAAACCCCAAAAAATAAAAGTTATTGGCCTTATTACAACCCAAAACCGAATTTAAAGCAATGTAAAAACCGAAATGATAGTTCAAAACAAAAACCCGAAATACTGCGCATGGCCACCTCGAGTCCGCCCCGGCTCCGCATCCGCGATCTATGATTCACCTGCAAAAAGTAAAGGAAGGGGTGAGTCACCGAGACTCAGTGCATAAATCCCCATCCTGATAATATCAGTGCCCTTACACAATTTCATAAGCCAATATGCAAGTCATGCGACCCACAACCTAACCATCCGAACTCCTATACCTACCCCGTGTGGTACCAAACCACTGGTGGTCAAAACCACTGGTGACCGTAGTCACAAATAATACATATGTGGTCAAAACCACTGGTTGTCAAAACCACTGAGACTTAGTCACGATAATAATATAGAAAGCGGGGCCAACCCACTGTGTGGTCAAAACAACTGGTGACAGTCTAGAATCATGCCTTTCCCCCTCCTCTCATCATACCCAACTTTATGAGCATACTTTTCATGGCATAACAATTATGCTTAACATACTAACATCACATGGCATGGCATATGCAAATGCCAGTAGAGGCATTTATCGTTAATCAATCAATAGTGGACTTACCCGGAGTCCTCGCTCTTGCCCACAGGAGTAACATAACAGCTTTCGATAAGAACCGCTTTTGGCTACATACATGATAAACATATTACTAATGAAGTGTGTAAGAGTTACACACCGATTACCCGTAGTACAATGCTCTCTCACGTCGACAACGCATGCGTTAATCGACACTACCGCTATCTGCTCTCGCTTGCTTTGCTCGGATGCTTGCCCACACCCCCGTGTGTCGCGAACAACCGACACGCCCTCTTTTTTTGAACTTAGGGCTGGGGTCTTAGATCTAACCCCACCTAATGCTTGGTGGCACTAGCTTGACAAATCCCGAAGATTCAGTGCCGCAGACCACAACATAGATCGAGCACCCAGTCTGTAACATCCTTAAATAGGGGCTATGATGTTTGAACTATTTGCATGTGTATGGCTTAGTTGTGATATTAATTGAGACATTTTAGGGTCTAGGTATAAGCCAAGGGTAGGCCCGAACTATAGGAAAATTTTTATTTTTAAGCTTTGGTTAAGGGAGTTTGAAGGAGCTAGGGGTTAAGAATATTTTGTGGTAAACTTTAGCACAAGAATTTCCTTGGTAAAGTGGCAAGGAGGCGCCACTTAGGGCCTTAAGCAGTAACGCCACAAGCAGGGGAAGAAGAGCTTGGGTTCGAGCTATAGAAATCCCTTGCTGCTAATTCTTTTTGACGCCAGAGAGGGGAAGAGTTGTGCTCAGCTCAAACTCACATTGGATAATCTGTTGAGCAAGTCAAACTGATTTAAACTAGTGGAGAAGAGAGAATTTAGGAGTTTGACTAATTCAAACTCGTTTGAACAAGTGGCCGAGAGAAATTTGAGCGATTAGTAGAATTTGAACTCTTGGTTGAGGAGGAGTAATCGGTTAGGAGTCTAGAGGGGGAAGTGCCGAAATTGCTAAGTCAAGCTAGGTGACATTTTTGGCTAAGTCTAGCATAAGTGCCTTCGGTTGTGAGCAAAAGCCGAAACCTCCCCCCTTAGTCTTGTCGATTTTCCCTCTAGCACAACAAGCCGAATCCTTTAGAACCATTTGAGATTTCTCTCTTTTTCTCCTTTGAAGCCGAAACCCCATTGGCACTTTCTTGCTCTTCTCTTTTCGGCAATATTCATCTTTCTTTTCTCTCAATCACCTTGTGCCGAAACCTTTTCTTCCTCCCTTTGTCGAATCCATTCGTTCCCATTCCCTTTTTCTTCTTCAATCTCTTCCATCTTTCCTTTGTGTTGAAAAGCTGAAAGCCTTGTTGTTCTTTCATTTACATCAAAGTGCCTTGGCCGAATCTTTTGATTTCCTATCTTAAGCCATAGCCGAATCACCTTGATCACTCTACCCCATTGCCGAAATCTCTTTACTCTCCCCTTCTCATTTTAACTATTGGCTGAATATCAATCAGAGATCTCCCTTGATTTCTTCTCTAATCGGGTTGGAATAGGTAAGTCTGTCTGTAACACCCTGGTTTAGGGGCTGTGCATATTGGGTATAAATCAAGTGTTAGTAGGTTTTTGGGAGTGCTTGGATGAGTTTTAGAGGTTCTAAGAATGCTTGGATGAAAGGGGTAGACTTTGGAAAATTTTGGATTTTTAGTGTAAAGAAGGGAATCGGGCTAAGGGAGGCCTTAAGTATATTTTTTCGGTAATTTTTGGCACAAGGAATAGCTTGGCGAAGTGGCTCTCATGCGCCACTTAGGCGCTGAAGGGGGAGAAAGGGCGCTGGTTCGAGTGGGGGCAGCAGCAGTTTTGGCGTTTTATATTTTGCTTGTGATGGGCTGACGCAGGAAGGAGTTAAAAATAAAAGTTGGGGCTTCTTGTCATGAAAGGCGGTGGGCGGAGTGGCCGAGGCGCCGCTGAAAAGGAGCTTAGTGCAGTCGTGGGTTCAAGGCGCAAGGGAGGCGTAATTTTGTTGTTATTTTGCAAGTGGCGTTAAAATCTCGGGAAGGCTTAAAAGAAAATGTTGCGCATTGTCACAAAACAACGCCTAGGCCGAATGGCCCGGGCGCTACTTGGTCGCTGGTTCCCCCTGTGTCCGGTGTTCGAGCCTTGGAGGTTTGTTGGGGGTTTCCTTTTTTTCTTCTTTGAAAGGCGTGAAAGTGGGTGGCACATTGAAGCTTTATTTTTGTTCTTTTTGGCAAAGAAAGTTGGTAAGGTGTGGGCGGCACATGGAGTCCTAGGTAGGTGAGGATAAGATTTTATTTTATTTAGTATTTGTTTTTTTAGTGTAGGATAATCTTTTTTAAAATAGATGGGATAAATGTTGAACCATTCAAACTATTTTTGAATGGATGGAGATGAGTAAGCTAAAGGGGTTTTACTTAATTCAAATTAATTTGAATTAAGTGGCAGAAAGCTCTTGAAAGGTGGCAAAGAATGTTATAAATAGGGGAGGTGCTCACTTTTGGTTCCTTTCACCATTTGCTCTCTTTGCCGAATTGCTAGTATTTTGCTCTCAACCATTTTGGGTAGCCGAAACCTTTTTCTTCCAAAACATTTCTTTTTCATCTCAAGTTTGCTAGGTGGCCGAACCTCCTATTCTTCCTTCTCCTATTCTTTTAACCTTCGTTTTAACCAAAACCACCTCCAAAACTTGCCATTGCCGAATACCCCAACACTATTTAAAGAGCCTTGCCGAACCTTTTAGTTTTTCCTGTTTAGCCGAAGGGGATCTATTGTTAAGCGGTGTGAGGAGCACTTAGGGGCTGGTTGAATTCGACTACTCATCAAGGTAAGAAGTGGTAGGTGTTCGGCCAAAGGCCACTTCTTGATGTTTATTGGTTTAGAAGCCGAATCTAATATGGTATTATTATGGGTTGTTTAAGGTGGTGTTTCGGTAGAGAGTTAGTCAAGCAGCATTTCGGGATTGGATCGTTTGTGCTATTAAGGTGCGTAACCATCGCACTATTTCTCGGTTTGCTTGCTAGCTATTAAACATATGTGTTATGCGTGGAAGCCGATTATAATGGCTTGAGTGATGTGAACCGATGATGGTAAGATTGGTTGTGATATTTGTATATTTTATATATGTTTGATGTGGTATTGATAAATAATAAATACTCACTCTATATGATATTCTTGCATGATTTATTGACACATGGGCATGGGATTGGATTGAAGAAGGAGGAAGTGTACACAAGTTGTACGTGGTCTAATGATAGCTCCAGCTACATTAGCGCTTGAGGGCTAGTGTGTGCTACCTCAAGGAGGTGTGGCTCGGTGCCCATCTCGGCGGTTGATGGCTATGTGCGCCACCGTGAGACGATTATTGATGTTGAGATCATTTTGGTTGATCGGTGGCTCACCCACGGCCTTGTGCAATGAATTGCCAAGGTAAGGGTATGGATCACGATGTGATCGGTGGTGGTTTATCCACGGCCTTAGGCGAGAGTCCGCTAAGGTTGGCGTCACGGCTGGATTGTGGGTTGGGCGAGATGCATATTTGCATGACTTGCTATGAGAAAAGTGTGGTTATTGGCCAAGCCCATACGTGTGGGAAATATGTGTTATGGTTATGCATCGAGTCCGCTGACTCACCCAATTATTTTCCAAACATTTCGGTGATTCATGAGATTGACCGGGATCGGAGAGGACACATGGTGGCCCATGCCGAAGGCGTTGTTTTTAGTTTTATTAAATATTAAGTATTTCTTTTAAATAATGGTTGTAATAAGGATTTATTTTATTATCTTTGGTATTATTTTATTATCAACTCTATGATGGTTTTTTCAAATTGAAACACTATGTGACGATGGATATATTTTTATAACTTACTTATTCAATTATGGAATTGTTAAACATGTGGCTATAATTTCAAAAGAACATGGTTTCCAAGAGCAAATAAATTTTTACTATTTTATACTAAGTCTAAAAGATTTTCACTAACATAACCAGATTCGGTCGTAGTGAATAGGCCGGGTTTGGGGATGTTACAGTTTGGTATCAGAGCCCGGTTCAAAACTCGGCTTTGAGGGTTTTGGGCCCGAAACAGTTTTTAAAATGGGTTTTTGAAATGTGGGCTTTTATAAAAGGTTTTCGAGTTATTACGGCATGGCACTGTACCTCCTACCCAAGTCCACACTGTAAGTACTTGGACTTTCTTGAAGTGATTTGTCTATATGAATTATTATGGGCTTAGTTTGGGCTCGTAGATTAGAATACTAGGATCTGTTGGACCCTAGGAATAGGCTACTCAAACATATGCATAAAACTTAAGGCTACTAAACAAACTGTGAAGTTAGTCGTCGAGTTAAGGTGTGGCAACCATCATGCGCATGTCTAGGAATGGTATTCATGAAGAGCTTGGTATTTAAGCGGTCCTAGCGACTCACCTCCTCTTTACTTGAATCCTGCAGTGCGTAGCTACGGTTCACCTTAACCAAGAGGACTTGTTCATAGGCTAAACCGATTAATAAAACCCGAAAGGGAATTAGCCTTCTTTGTTTTTAAAACCTCTGTTTTAAAATTTTTCAAACTTACCCCTTTGGTTTGTGAAACCCTAAATCGATTTTGAAAGACGTCTGTCGAATTACAAAATTACCAAAATGCCCCTAGTGGCAAAATTACAAAAATGCCCACGTGTTATAAAATTACCGTTCTACCCTCAATTTTTGATAAAATGCTTTTACTTGGTAAAATACCAAAATCTCAAGTTTTCAAATATTAAGATATCTTGGTTTGTGAAAATTTACTGAAAATACCCTGGTTGATAAAGTTACCAAAATGCCCTTGGTTTCTAAATATTCAGCTTTTCTCTCTCAACTTTTCTTTCAAATATTCCTATTTTACCAAATATCGAAAAATTCTATTTTTGTGAAATATTGTGATATTCCGATTTAGAGAATTTACGAAAATGCCCATGATTTCCAAACTTTCTAAAATAACCCCGATTTACTCAAATTTTGCAACACATCCGGGTTGAAACACAAATTTTCAAGATGACCCCTGAGATTTTGTGAATTTTGAAATATCTTTAAGTTGGAAAACTATTTTTCAAAATTGACTCCGAGTTATCACCGAAATACCTCTTATAGGAAAATGACGAAATTACCTGCAGGTAGGGTATGAAACTTGATTGCTCGAAAGAACTACTTCTAAATATCTTGCTTTTCATAAAATTGCTCGTGGATAAACAAAGAAACAAGAATTTCTAATGCATAAAACTTTCTAAACAGACTAAATCGAGGCGCTAGATATGAGTTCTAGGGGGCGTGGTCGCAATACTCGTGGACGTGGTAGAGGCAGTTTTGGTGACTGTTTGTTTTGTTGCTCGTAAAGTATGTTAGCTCTTTAAGATCGAGTGCGCAGACTATAGTGTAGTGTGGTGTTAGTTTAGACAAGTAATTTCGAGGACGAAATTATTTTAAGGAGGGTAGAATTGTAACACCACTGGTTTAGGGGTCAGTGCATATTGGGTATAAATCAAGTGTTAGTAGGTTTTGGGAGTGCTTGGATGAGTTTTAGAGGTTCTAAGAATGCTTGGATGAAAGGGTAGACTTTGGAAAATTTTGGATTTTTAGTGTAAAGAAGGGAATCGGGCTAAGGGAGGCCTTAAGTATATTTTTCGGTAATTTTGGCACAAGGAATAGCTTGGCGAAGTGGCTCTCATGCGCCACTTAGGCGAAGAAGGGGGAGAAAGGGCGCTGGTTCGAGTGGGGGCAGCAGTTAGCTTTTTTGCGCTTTATATTTTGCTTGTGATGGGTGACGCAGAAGGAGTTAAAAATAAAAGTTGGGGCTTCTAGTCATGAAAGGCGGTGGGCGGAGTGGCGAGGCGCCGCTTGAAAAGGAGCTTGGTGCAGTCGTGGGTTCAAGGCGCAAGGGAGGCGAAATTTTGTTGTTATTTTGCAAGTCAAGCGTTAAGTCTTGGGAAGGCTTAAAAGAAAATGTTGCGCGCTTCTGTCACAAAACAACGCCTAGGCCGAATGGCGTGGGCGCTACTTGTCGCTGGTTTCCCAGTGTGCGTGTTCGAGCCTTGGAGGTCGTTGGGGGTTTTTCCTTCTTTTTCTCTGCTGAAAGGCGTGAAAGTGGGTGGCACATTGAAGCTTTATTTTTGTTCTTTTTGGCAAGAGTTGGTAAGGTGTGGGCGGCACATGGAGTCCTAGGTAGGTGAGGATAAGATTTTATTTTATTTAGTATTTGTTTTTTTAGTGTAGGATAATCTTTTTTAAAATAGATGGGATAAATGTTGAACCATTCAAACTATTTTTGAATGGATGGAGATGAGTAAGTTAAAGTTAAGGTTTTACTTAATTCAAATTAATTTGAATTAAGTGGCCGAGAGCTCTTGAAAGGTGGCAAATTAATGTTATAAATAGGGGAGGTGCTCACCTTTTGGTTCCTTTCACCATTTGCTCTCTTTGCCGAATTGCTAGTATTTTGCTCTCAACCATTTTGGGTAGCCAAAACCTTTTTCTTCCAAAACATTTCTTTTTCATCTCAAGTTTGCTAGGTGGCCAACCTCCTATTCTTCCTTCTCCTATTCTTTTAACCTTCGTTTTAATCTGAAACCACCTCCAAAACTTGCCATTGCGAATACCCCAACACTATTTAAAGAGCCTTGCCGAACCTTTTAGTTTTTCTGTTTAGCCAGAAGGGGATCTATTGTTAAGCCGGTGTGAGGGAGCACTTAGGGGTGGTTGAATTCGACTACTCATCAAGGTAAGAAGTGGTAGGTGTTCGGCCAAAGGCCACTTCTTGATGTTTATTGGTTTAGAAGCCGAATCTAATATGGTATTATTATGGGTTGTTTAAGGTGGTGTTTCTGAGAGAGTTAGTCAGTCAAGCAGATTTCAGATTGGATCGTTTGTGCTATTAAGGTGCGTAACCATCGCACTATTTCTCGGTTTGCTTGCTAGCTATTAAACATATGTGTTATGTGTGGAAGCCGATTATAATGGCTTGAGTGATGTGAACCGATGATGGTAAGATTGGTTGTGATATTTGTATATTTTATATATGTTTGATGTGGTATTGATAAATAATAAATACTCACTCTATATGATATTCTTGCATGATTTATTGACACATGGGCATGGGATTGGATTGAAGAAGGAGGAAGTGTACACAAGTTGTATGCGTGGTCTAATGATAGCTCCGGCTACATTAGCGCTTGAGGGCTAGCTGTGTGCTACCTCAAGGAGGTGTGGCTCGGTGCTCATCTCGGCGGTTGATGGCTATGTGCGTCACCGTGAGCGATTATTGATGTTGAGATCATTTTGGTTGATCGGTGGCTCACCACGGCCTTGTGCAATAATTGCCAAGGTAAGGGTATGGATCACGATGTGATCGGTGGTGGTTTATCCACGGCCTTAGGCGAGAGTCCGCTAAGGTTGGCGTCTGAGGTTGGATTGTGGGTTGGGCTGAGATGCATATTTGCATGACTTGCTATGAGAAAAGTGTGGTTATGGGCCAAGCCCATACGTGTGGGAAATATGTGTTATGGTTATGCACTGAGTCTGTGACTCACCCAATTATTTTCCAAACATTTCAGGTGATTCATGAGATTGACCGGGATCGGAGAGGACACATGGTGGCCCATGCCGAAGGCGTTGTTTTTAGTTTTATTAAATATTAAGTATTTCTTTTAAATAATGGTTGTAATAAGGATTTATTTTATTATCTTTGGTATTATTTTATTATCAACTCTATGATGGTTTGTTCAAATTGAAACACTATGTGACGATGGATATATTTTTATAACTTACTTATTCAATTATGGAATTGTTAAACATGTGGCTATAATTTCAAAAGAACCTGGTTTCCAAGAGCAAATAAATTTTTACTATTTTATACTAAGTCTAAAAGATTTTCACTAACATAACCAGATTCGGTCGTAGTGAATAGGCCGGGTTTGGGGATGTTACACTGTCATGACCGAATCTCCTCTAATCTCACTTTCTTTTCTCTGTCGACTCACATGGGACAAAAGCCGAATTTCGGCATTTGTTGATATGATTCCTAACCATCTTTGGAATCGATTTCTTCTAGGATCTCCGGGATTGTGAAGTAGTGGATCGGGGTTATTTATTCTCTGTCAATCGGTCTCAGTAAGTCAGTGGTAAGGATGCATATGGATTCGATCTTCCTCTTATTTGTTTGAAAAGCCAAAGGCTATTAGTGAACTTGTTTAGTCTTGGCCGATTGTAGGGAAGACGTGTTATCGAGTGCTTCGGGATTTGATTTAAGCGCAAAAGGCAGTAAGGTAAGGATTATGGTTGTGCGTTAACCCTTCGGGATTTGCTAGTATAGCCGAATGGCCTTTGTTAATGATCTTGGTTTGGCCGAATGTAGGAAAAGGGGATCTAGTGCGTTAGATCGGGATCTTCGGATTCGATGTCGCGTTAGTAACCAGGTGTGTAACTTACACACTTCATAATCATTGTAAACTTGTTAATAACCTAAACTATGTTAAAAGCCAAAACTGTGTAGATTCCGATATGATACCTTTATGGGTATGAGCAAGGATTTCGGGTAAGTCCGTTTTGTTGAGATTACGGTACATGATTTCTGATGATATTATATATGTATGTTCGATATATGTATAATGATTAAGCATGATGGCATGAATTGTATGTGCATTGCATTATTGTGGGTGATATGAGAGGAGGGGGAAGATTGATATCTGTGACTTTGGGTCACCAGTGGTTTGGCACCACCAGTGGTTTGGTACCACAGTTGATTTCGTGACTTTGGGTCACGAGAGGTTTGGCACCTCATAGCGACTCGTCCCAGTGGCTTAGCACCACAGTGGGTTGGCCCCACATTTGATAAAACGGGATTGTCGCCAGTGATTTGGTATCACAACATGGGTTGGCCCCACAGTTGGATTATTCGTGACTTTGGGTCACCAGTGGTTTGGCACCACATTATTATTGATATCAGTGACTTTGGGTCACCAGTGGTTTGGTACCACACGGGGTAGAAAAAGGAGTTGTGGATGGCTAGGTTTGGGTGCATGATATGTTTGCTTGATTATGATTTGTGTAAGCATGTTGCAATAATCGGGAGGGCGATTATGCACTGAGCCTTGGTGACTCACCTTCTCCCTTATCTTTTCAGGTGATTCGTAGATCGCGGATGAAGAGCCGGGTGGACTCGAGGTGACCATACGATAATTGCTTCGGTTTTACATGGACATTTGATTTGGGTATTTTACTTTAAATTCTGGTTTTTATTTGGGTTTGTAACAAGGCCTTTAAATTATGTTTTGGATTATTTTATCTGCTTTGGATTTGGTTTTAAATATGACTAAGTAATTACTTGATTTGCTTTAATAACCTGATAATCAAAGTTTTCAAACTAAGCTATGCAACGAGTTTTCTAAACTCTACCATCGGGTAATACAATTCACATGATTTCAAAGCAACTTAACATTTTCCACTATACGTACATCAGTTTTCCCCAAACACAAGCAATCGAAGAGTTTTCACCGAAAATAAACCGGTAACCTATTTTCTTCGAATCGTTTTCATTCTGTGACATGCCAGATTCGGTCGTGGTGTGTTGACCGGGTTTGGGGTGTTACACAGTCGACTAATACCAAGCCTTCCTTAACACCCTTCAATCGGTCAAGATCACACTCTAGCAGAATCGATTGGAAGTAATGGCAACCCAACGTTAATGATCTAATGTTTATGGGTTGAGATTTCGGCTTTGAGAACCAAGGAAGGGAAATAGATTTCGTCAAATTGGAAAAAAAGATGCAAGAATCGCTAAGGTGCCACCCCAAGGATCTTAGAAATGTTCGGTTTTAGAGGTAACAAAAGAAAAAGATGAAGAAGAGTTGGCCATAGGAGTTCGGTTTATGGAAGAAAATTAGAGATGAGAACCTTGGATGGAGATATTCGGCTATGGCACAGAGGTTGAAGATGATGATGATGGGGTTAGGGTTTTCGGCTTTGAAACAAAAGAAAGTAAATGATGATGCGGCTAAGGTGATCAAAAGAAATCGCAAGAAGAGGGAGGGGTGATGGTTTCGGTTTTAGAACAAATATGGAGAAGAAGAGTGGGAAGAATTCGGCTTGGGTTTTTGAGAGAAAAGATGAAGAAGCAACAATTGCTAAAAGTGAAATATGGGAGTGGTTCAATTCGGCACAAAAGAAAATAAAAGCAAAGGCCCTAAGTGCATTCTAACTAGCCGAATGCCACACTTCACCAAAGCCAACTGCCGCATTCGGCCACCCCCTTAGAAACCCTCAACCGAATGCTCACACCACCTACCACCATTCAAATTTCGGCTAACACACTCCCCCAACCCGATCCCTTCTTTTTCTCCTTGCTTTCCTCTTGATCACCCATTCAAACAAGTTTGAACACTTCAACCTCCTAACATTTCTCTCCACCTCTCGTTTGAATCTGTTGACCCCTTCAACAGTCATCCACCAGAGTCCATCCTGAGGACAACTCCCCTGGTCTTGGCGTCAAAAAGAATAAGCAGAAAGGGATTCCTGCAGCTCGAACCAAGGCTCTCCCTCTTGCATGTGGCGTCACACTCCTTGTGCTTAAGTGGCACCTCCCTTGCCACTTTACCACTGGGATTCTTGTGTCAAAGCACTCCAATAATTTCCCTTAACACCTAACTCACTCAGCTCTCCCTTCCAAGTACCCAAAACAAAAATTTTTGCTATGGCTCAGGCCTACCCCACGCTCATGCCTTGACCCCAAAACACCCTAAACTAGCACAACAATCATATTATCACATGCAAGCACACAAAAATGCAAAGACCTTGATTTAAGGATGTTACAGTTCTACCCCCTTAAAAAAATAATTTCGGCCTCGAAATTACCTGGTCAAAAGAGTTGAGGGTATTGCTGTCGCATCACATCCTCTGGTTCCCACGTGGCCTCTTCCGTTCCATGATTCCGCCATAACACTTTCACCAAAGGAACTGATTTCCTACGCAAGACCTTGACATCTCGATCCAGGATCTGTACTGGTTCCTCCTCAAAAGACAAATTCGGGCTCACTTCTATCTCTTCCACTGGCACAATATGCGATAGATCTGATCGATAGCGCCTAAGCATGGAGACATGAAACACGTCGTGAATCTAACTCAACTCTGATGGTAACTCGAGCTGATAAGCTACTGGTCCTACCCGCTTCAACACCGTATAAGGTCCGATAAACCTAGGGCTCAGCTTGCCCTTCCGGCCAAATCTCAGCACCTTCTTCCATGGCGACACTTTCAGAAAGACCTTGTCACCCACAAAGAAACTCTATATCCCTACGCTTAAGATCGGCGCATAAGACTTCGCTCGTCAGAAGCTTCCTTCGACGAGCTCGAATCACCTTAACCTTATCCTCTGTTTTAGCAACCAACTCTGGACCCAACATCTGACGTTCACTCAACTCTGTCCAGCACGTGGGGGTACGACACTTCCGTCCATATAATGCTTCATACGGTGCCATGTGGATACTCGCCTGATAACTATTGTTGTACACAAACTCTGCCAACGGTAAATATTCCTCCCAACTACCTCTGAAATCCAAAACACAACCCTTTAACATATCTTCCAAGATCTGAATCACCCTTTTTGATTGCCCGTCTGACTGCGGATGAAATGCCGTGCTGAAATCCAACCTTGTACCTAACGCCTGATGCAACGCTTTCCAAAACCTTGACGTGAATCTGGGATCCCTATCTGAGATAATCGACACCGGCACTCCATGTAGTCTCACTATTTCCGCTACATACAACTTAGCCAACTTTTGGAGTGAGTCATCAACCCGAACCAGTATAAAATGAGTTGCTTTTGTCAGACGATCCACAATCACCCAGACTGAATCCTTCTTGCTAGGCTTAAGAGGTAGCCCACTGACGAAATCCATCGTAATCCCTTCCCACTTCCAACTGCGGAGATCTTTACCTACGCAATGGACCGATGGTAATCGATGTTCGCTTTGACTTATTGACACGTCGACACTTACTTACAAATTCGGTTACTTCCCGCCTGCACCGGCCACGGTAATCGTTTCTCGCAAATCTCGGTACATCTTGCTACCTCCAGGATGCATAGCGTATGGGCTGCTATGAGCTTCCTGAAGAATCCTCTGGCTTAACTCAATGTCTTTCGGCATACAAACTCTCTCTTGAAAACACAAAACCATTCCACCATTCTGCACTTGTACACATCGAGCACTTAAGACTTCATCCACTAGCTGTTTCTCCTTAACGCATTCACCCAAGTCGGTTTCACCTGCAATTCCGCTAACGACTCCGTCGTCATACGAAGCTAAGGTGGGCAAACATTGCTCTCAGGTCCGCTACCACCTTGCGGCTCAACGCGTCAGCCACTACGTTAGCCTTACCCGGATTGTATTCAATCGAGCAGTCGTAGTCCTTCAACAACTCGATCCACCTCCGCTGCCTCAAATTCAATTCCTTCTGAGTCAAGAGGTACTTCAAACTCTTGTGATCCGTGTAGACTATGGACTTCTCCCCATACAAGTAATGCCTCCAAATTTTCAGGGCAAAAACCACTGCAGCCAACTCCAGATCATGCGCCGGGTAGTTCACTTCGTGAGGTCTCAACAGCCGAGACGTATACGCCAAAACTTTCCCCTCTTGCATCAGCACACATCCCAATCCGGTATGCGACGCATCACAATACACCGTAAACTCCTTCCCTGCTTCAGGCTGAATCAAAACTGGAGCTTCTGTCAGAATCCTTTTTAACTTGTCAAAACTTTCCTGTTGCTTATGTGACCACACAAATGGAACCCCTTTTCTCCGCAACTTGGTCAACGGTGCTGCAATCAAGGAAAACACTTCCACAAATCTTCTGTAATATCTTGCCAAACCCAGAGAACTCCGAATCTCGGCTACTGACTTAGGTGGTTTCCAGTCCAACACCGCCTCAATCTTCCGAGGGTCCACCCTAATCCCCTTAGCTGACACCACATGACCCAAGAAGGTTACTTCCTTAAGCCAGAACTCGTACTTACTAAACTTTGCGAATAGTTGCTTCTCCCTCAGAATCTGCAAAACCACACGTAGATGTGCATCATGCTCCTCCTCAGATTTTGAGTACACCAAAATGTCGTCTATAAATACTACGACGAACCGGTCCAAGTATGGCTGAAAGACCCGATTCATCATGTCCATGAACGCTGCTGGCGCATTGGTCAACCCAAATGGCATTACCAAGAACTCGTAGTGCCCATAACGAGTGCGAAACACCGTCTTATGAATATCGGCCTCCTTTACCTTAAGCTGGTGATACCCCGACCTTAAATCAATCTTAGAGAAGACTGATGCACCCCTAAGTTGATCGAACAGATCGTCTATCCTCGGCAACGGATACTTATTCTTAATCGTCAACTTATTCAGCTGACGGTAATCTATACACATCCACATTGTACTGTCTTTCTTCTTCACAAAAAGCACAAGCGCTCCCCAAGGTGATATACTCGGCCGGACAAAACCCCGGTCCAACAATTCCTGAATCAGTGCTTTCGGTTCCACCAACTCCTTGGTGCCATCCTATATGGGGCAATAGACACCGGCGCGGTTCCGGTAATGATCTATACCAAACTCAACTTCGCGGTCCGGAGGCGGACGGAAGTTTTTCGGGAATACATCGGTAAATTCCTTCACCGTCTGGACATTCCCTCTGATTGATTCTTTGGCCTCCAATGCACAAACATGAACCATGAACGCCTCACAACCCTTTCTCACCATCTTCTCGGCCTCGTGAGCGGATACTACATTGGATAGATAATTCCTTCTATTACCTATCATCACCACCTCTTCACCGCCAATGAGACCTCAACACCACGCGATTGGTCGCACAATCCAGACTTGCTTGGTACCTCTACTAACCATCCATCCCTAGGATCAAATCGAACTCCCCGATTGGCGGTTCCATTAGATCGACCAAAAACACTACCCCCTTGAAGTTCTAGGGGTACATCCTTATCTGATTTGTTTACTTCTACAGAGTGACCTAGAGGGCTAATTCATCATCTCCTAGAAGAAATCTCATAGACTAAGTTCATAATTCCCACTATACTACTTGCAACATAAGAGTGCGTCGAACCCACATCTATCAAAGCGATATAAGGCGGTCCAAAAATAAGAACGTACTCAGCTTATGACGTGCAGTGCGTCACCCTCCTCCCGCGCTTGCCACGCATAGACCAACCCAGGCTGTCTTGCCTTTGAGCTCCTAGCACCTCGTCGGTGCTCGCGGCCTCGTCCGTAACCATTACCACCCCTGGGTGAACCGCGACCCCTGCGTGGTAGCCGACCATCCTCCCCTGAATCGTGGTATGCGCCTTGACCCTCGGGATCGATCCCGGGTTGTCCTCTGCGGACAATCCCTTTACCCGGTGCCCCATTGACCCACACTCGAAGCACCCTCTGTTCCCGGTCCAACACTCTCCCGAATGAGACTTCCCACACCGAGCACACTGTGGTGGCCACTGAGTAGTAGCAGTAGGCCTTGCAGCTTGATTCGGCCCACCATATCTAGCCCTTTTTTGCGAATTCCCGGCAGACCCTGATGACCCAGAACTCCTCTTATTCCAATTCCTATCCCGGTTCCGTCTCACTTTGATCAAGCTTCACCTCCTCAGCAATCTTGGCCTTCTCTACCAAGACCGCAAATTCTCTCTCCTGCTGTGGAGCAATCAACATTCGTAGCTCATCTCTCAAACCGTCCTCAAATCTGACACAGCACTCGTGTTCCGTAGCCACAATTCCCCGAGCATAGCAACTTAACCGAAGAAACTCTGACTCATATTCTGATACTGTCTTACTCCCCTGGACCAAATTCAGGAACGCCTTACGCTGTGCATCAATGTAACTGGCCCCAACGTACTTCCTCTGATAAGCCGCCTTGAAGAAATCCCAGGTGATGTCGTCGGCCATTGCCCCATCCCTGACCATGAGCCACCACTGATAAGACTCATCTCGGAGAAGAGACACTATCCCCTTCAGCTTCTCCCCAGCCTTAAAGTCCAAATCATCCATTATGCATTCTGTCGCCTCCAGCCAATACTCGGCTGTATTGGGAGCTACACCAGATACACCCCTGAATACCTCTGCTCCATTAGCCCAGAGTTGTTCGGACACAGATTTCTGAGCTCCCGTTCCGACGCCTACACCCGCGACTCTCTCCAGAACCCTCAACATCACCTGCGACACTGCATCATCACCACTCGTCTGATCCTAAAATTCCGCGCCCACAGCTGGCGGCGGTGGTACCTCATTTTCTGACCCATGGCCAGACCCTACCGATTTCGACACAGTCATCTTACCTCTACCACGACCACGCGTATTACGCCCACGTCCTCGGGTGCTCATGACTACCGTTCACAAATTAATCTGATTTTAGAATTTTATGCATTAGATTCGTTCCATTGTTATTACAGCACAGTTTTATGAACAGTTTATTATAGGGCCCGTTCTCGTAAGTTCACACAATCCTACAAGTTTCAGTCTCTAAAGTAATTTCCTATTACTACCAGTCATGTCACAATCACAATCATATAAACAGCAGTTAGGGGTACTTACCTGTGCGGATCGGTGCAGAGACTTCGGTGCCATGCTTTCCCAAATCAAGCATTTTTCATCAAAATCATTTCGTAACCCATTATTGAAAATATTTTGGGCCTCGGGCCCACAGCCGAGCTTTTGAACCTGGCTCTGATACCAAAATTGTAACACCCCAAACCCAGTCAACACGCTACGACCGAATTCGGCATGTCACAGGAAAAACGTTTTTAAAGAAGTCAGGAGGTTGTTCTGATTTTGTAAAGAATCGTTATTGAAAACAAGTGGCCGTATCTTATTTTAGGAAAACTATTGATCTTCATGAAACCCGAATTAGTTTAAGTAATAAAACTAAAAGCCGTTTTGCACTTTGGTCTTAGAGTAAAACTTAGTCTTGAAAGAAATTAAGTTAGCTTGTTGTCACCACTTGTTTGTTGTTACCCGATGGTAAAGTTTAGAAAACCCGATACTTTAAAAAAATTATAAAACATTCATTAATAGATTGTTAGGCATGTCGTTTTGTCTAACTTAAGCAAAATATAATTTAAATTCAAAGCAGATAAATAAAACCCAAAAAATAAAAGTTAGTGGCCTTATTACAACCCAAAACCGAATTTAAAGCAAAGTAAAAACCGAAATGATAGTTCAAAACAAAAACCCGAAATATTGCGCATGGCCACCTCGAGTCCGCCCCGGCTCCGCATCCGCGATCTACGATTCATCTGCAAAATGTAAAGGAAGGGGTGAGTCACCGAGACTCAGTGCATAAATCCCCATCCCGATAATATCAGTGCCCTTACACAATTTCATAAGCCAATATGCAAGTCATGCAACCCACAACCTAACCATCCGAACTCCTGTACCTACCCCGTGTGGTACTAAAACCGCCGATGGTCAAAACCACCGTGACCGTAGTCACAAATAATACATATGTGGTCAAAACCACTGGTGGTCAAAACCACTGAGACTTAGTCATGATAATAATATAGAAAGCGGGGCCAAGCCACTGTGTGGTCAAAAACACTGGTGACAGTCTAGAATCATGCCTTTCCCCCTCCTCTCATCATACCCAACTTTATGAGCATACTTTTCATGGCATAACAATTATGCTTAACATACTAACATCACATGGCATGGCATATGCAAATGCTGTAGAGGCTTTTATCGTTAATCAATCAATAGTGGACTTACCCGGAGTCCTCGCTCTTACCCACAGGAGTAACATAACAGTTTCGACGGTAAATCTGGCTTTTGGCAACATACATGATAAACATATTACTAATGAAGTGTGTAAGAGTTACACACCTGATTACCCGTAGTACGATGCTCTCTACGTCGACACTGTCGTTAATCGACACTACCGCTATCTGTCTACTGCTTTACATAGATGCTGGCCCACACCCCGGTGGCCAATCACGAACAGCCGACACTACCCTCTTTTTGAACTTAGGGGCTGGGGTCTTAGATCTAACCCCACCTAACGCTTGGCTAGCACTAGCTTGACAAATCCCGAAGATTCAGTGCCGCAGACCCCAACACAGATCGAGCACCCAGTCGACTAATACCAAGCCTTCCTTAACACCCTTCAATCGGCCAAGATCACACTCTAGCAGAATCGATTGGAAGTAATGGCAACCCAGCGTTAATGATCTACTATTTATGGGTTGAGATTTCGGCTTTGAGAACCAAGGAAGGGAAATAGATTTCGGCAAATCGGAAAAAAAGATGCAAGAATCGCTAAGGTGCCACCCCAAGGATCTTAGAAATGTTTGGTTTTAGAGGTAACAATAGAAAAAGATGAAGAAGAGTTGGCCACAGGAGTTCGGTTTATGGAAGAAAATCAGAGACGAGAACCTTGGATGGAGATATTCGGCTATGGCACAGAGGTTGAAGATGATGATGATGGGGTTAGGGTTTTCGGCTTTGAAACAAAAGAAAGTAAATCATGATGCGGCTAAGGTGATCAAAAGAAATCGCAAGAAGAGGGAGGGGTGATGGTTTTGGTTTTAGAACAAAGATGGAGAAGAAGAGTGGGAAGAATTCGGCTTGGGTTTTTGAGAGAAAAGACGAAGAAGCAACAATTGCCAAAAGTGAAATATGGGAGTAGTTCAATTCGACACAAAAGAAAATAAAAGCAAAGGCCCTAAGTGCATTCTAACTAGCCGAATGCCACACTTCACCAAAGCCAACTGCCACATTCAGCCACCCCCTTAGAAACCCTCAACCGAATGCTCACACCACCTACCACCATTCAAATTTCGGCTAACACACTCCCCCAACCCGATCCCTTCTTTTTCTCCTTGCTTTCCTCTTGATCACCCATTCAAACAAGTTTAAACACTTCAACCTCCTAACATTTCTCTCCACCTCTCGTTTGAATCTGTTGACCCTTCAACAGATCATCCACTGTAGTCCATCCAGAGGGACAACTCCCCGGTCTTAAGCGCCAAAAGAATAAGTAGAAAGGATTCCTGCAGCTCGAACCAAGGCTCTCCCTCTTGCATGTGGCGTCACACTCCTTGTGCTTAAGTGGCGCCTCCCTTGCCACTTTACCACTGGGATTCTTGTGTCAAAGCACTCCAATAATTTCCCTTAACACCTAACTCACTCAGCTCTCCCTTCCAAGTACCCAAAACAAAAATTTTTGCTATGGCTCAGGCCTACCCCACGCTCATGCCTGGACCCCAAAACACCCTAAACTAGCACAAAAATCATATTATCACAAGCAAGCACACAAAAATGCAAAGACCCCAATTTAAGGATGTTACAGATACTAATCTGTTAGTTTTGGCCTCTTTATTTTTCGTAGAGGAGAGGTAATCTTGAAATCATCGTCGAAAGTGATGTAACGCTTCAAAGTCTTAACTTTATTTTCTTATTCTTCTTTGTTTAGATTACTTTTTTTTAAAAATATCGAGAATGAAACTCCAAATATGTCAAGTGACGTCGTCCCCACATTCTCCCTATTAAAAAAGGTTCAATTTATATAAAAACTAAATCCTATCCATTATTTGGGCAATACCTACGAGAGTTACAGAAATGCAACTTCATTTGTTATTTCCAATTTAACTCTCTAAGAGAAATTTTCATTTTCCAAGTTCCATTACTTATTCCACTAAAAGCTTCCATTCATATTTCAAAGAAATTGGGGTCAAACGCTTACACTTAAAAAGTTAACGTAGAACGAAGAATACAATAACAGAATTGGAGTCCCACGATAAAGACATACATCGGCTTAATTTCAGAACGGGAAATATTTTTGATTTATTAATTTTGAATTTCAATCATTTAGTTGCCATTTTCCATTTTACTAATATGATAAGTGTGATAAAAACTTTTTAACAACAACAAGGTTATAAGAATTTACGCTTAGCATAATTATCTCAGATATTTGTAGCACATACATATCACTGGTAAAGGAATCTGGTATAGCTCATTCAATTTTGAGATACACGTGAATTTTTAACCATCAACATAGCAAGTGCATACACAACTTCAAAATATTAGAAAAATAGGACGACACACATAACGAATATGTGTGCCTGTAATGCAAGTGTACTATATCTCACTGTAACATCCTAGATTAGGGGTTATGCGTTTGGAGCATAACTCAAGTGTTAGTAGGTTTTAAGTATGTTTGGAGGTGTTTTAAGGGTTTTTAGAACCCAAGGATGAAAGGGAAAGCTTTGGGAAAATGTTGGATTTTAAGTCTAAAATAAGAAACTAGGCGAAGGAGGCCTTAAAGAAAAATTGTAGGAGGTTATGGACATGAACTTGGGCTTAGTAAAGTGGCTTGGGACGCTACTTTAGGGGCTTGGAGGCTTGCGTCAAAAGGGAGTGCAGGAGGGAAGAGGTTCGAGCAACTTGGGAAGCAAATAGACTTTTATTTTTGTGCCAAAAGGGGAACTGGGCTAAGGAGGCTTTAAAGGAATTTTTAGGAATTAATGCCATAAGAAATCATGTGGTAAAGTGGCGGTGGAGCGCCAGTGCAAAGGACAAGGGCCTTGGTTCGAATCACGTCGCAAACAAGTAAGTAATTTTATTTTTCTTTTGGCGCTAAGACAAGAGGACTAGGCTAAGGAGGCCTTAAGGGAAATTCGTGAGGAATTATGACACAAGGGTTGGCCTGGTAAAGTGGTGGCAGAGCGCTACTTAAGGCTTGGGCAAGTGACGCCTCAAGCAATGGGTAGAGAGCCCAGGTTCGAGTTGCGAAGGAAGCAGGAAGGAGCTTTTATTTTTGCGTTAAGAAGGTGCCCGCGAATGAGGGTTTAAAAGAAATTGGGAGTTTATATCACAAACAGCGCCTTGGCAAAGTGGCTTGGGCGTTGCTCTGCACTTTGCGTCAAAAGGGCTCCGGTGTCTCATGTTCGAGTCCTATTGGCAAAGAAGGGAAGTGTTTTTATTTTTTTGCTTTGGCGTCAAGGAAGAAAGGTGAGAAGAAATTGACTGGCACATGGAATTTCAATTGGATAAGGATTTGGCTTAATTCTCCTATTAATTTTCTACTAAGGTAGGATAAATGTTATTTTATTTGTTTATTTTATTTATTTTAGATAGGTAGATAAGAGATAAATGAGGTGATAAATTAGTGTTTTATTTTATTTTTAATAAGTGATTAGGAGATAAAATAGGAACTTGGTGAAGGATAATTGTTGTTAAATGAAGTGATAATAGAAGATTAGTATAGATTTATTTTATATATTTTGAATATGTGTTCAAGAGTTATTATAGGAGAAGGAAGTGGAATTTGAGAGGAGGTAGGAGTGCCGAAATTGAGTAGTATAAATAGGGGTGCCGAATTTAGTTTCTTTTCCCCATTAGTGCCCTTTTTCCCTTGTGCAAAGCCGCTTATGTTTCATTCCTCTTTTCTATTTGTTCTTGGCCGAATCTATATCCCTTTCCCAATTCCTTTCTTTTATTTTTGTTAGCCGAATCTTCCCTTTGCCACCGTTGCCGTATTGCTCAACTCCTTCTTCTCTTCCTTTCTTTAAGAATTATTTTAAAAGCTGAAATACTTTGGTGAACCATAGCCGAATCCTCTAGGCAGTAAACTCCCTCTACTTTTGTGTTTTCTTCTTCACCATAAAAGAGCCGACCTATTCTCATTTAGTCTTCACAAGCAACAATAGTGCCAGCGTTAAGGAGTCTTAGAAGAGCCTCTTGGATTCGACTACTCAAGGTGAGTTAATGTGGTATTCGGCCATAGGCCATTTTAGGTATGACCGATTGTGTATTATGATTTTTAGGGGCTAATCGACAAGTAAGCAGAGTATCGGGATTCTAGATCGTGTTAGATTCGAGTAGTTCGGAATTTCGCTAGAAAGTCAGGTGTGTGATTAACCCACCGTTTTTCGGGTTTTTGTAACATCCCCAAACCCGGCCCATTCACTAGGACCGAATCTGGATATGTCACTGGGAAAGACGGTTGGAAATCTTAGACTTTAGAATTAAACTTGAAAATTTTAATATCTCTGGAAATCGTGTCCATTTAAAATTTAATAAATAATATAAGCTTGTTGAAAACTTCCGAATTAAAACATTATTATAAGTTGCTATAATATGAATCTTTTGCGAAAATATTACTAAGTGTAGTGTAAACTTCAACATTAATAGATAGAGTACTTTAAATCAAAGAGGCCCTTATTACATCAAATAAAATCCCAAAATACTGATAATATAAAATGCTTAAATAAAGTAAAACATCTTCTGTATGAAAATCTCCTTCTGCATGGGCCACCTTGTATCCACCCCAACCCGGTCCGATCAATCATGACTCCTGCGATGTTTAAAAAGTTGGGTGAGTCATACAGACTCAGTGTGTAAGTTAACCACTGAAATCCACCCACATGCTTAGCCACATAATATCCCAATTATCAAAGGCAACAAGTATATATATATTCATTTAAACATTTACTACAATGCTGGCTTGGCCCACATTCAAATCATACTCAGATATCTTTGGGCTAGGCCCATTTCTCAATAAACCACATATCAACCCAGGCTTGGCCCATTTCCACGTATGTTCCCAAAACATACCTATCCACATGTCATATTGGGCTTGGCCCATTCCATATCATTTTATAAAGAAACAATGCAACATGATACCCAACCCAAACCTAGGGTCCATCCGCTACACACCCCTTATCCAAATTACCACACACCGGGACTATCGAGTCACCCTCTCCTTTTCCCTCCAAAAGGCAACCAATGCCATCCACGATGTAGCGTATAGCAAACATCAAACCACGATGGAGCACACAAAGAATCCATCAAGCCACGATATGGCATAAAGCCCATATCAATCAAGGTAACCACGCCGAACTAAATCGCAAAGATCCACAACGCGACCTCGATCGGCGCCAATCCACGATGTAGCACAAAGCTAACATCAACCACGTGCTTTCAAGTACACCCGCACCTTCTTTTCATATCCCACCCATGCACATGCCACATAAAATATAATTGTGATAATGCATGCACATGCTTATTAATACCCATAAACATACTCATGAACAAATAATCACACTCGCAATGCATCCAATCTCGACTGGTCATCGCTATACCCCTTCAAGGGTATCATTCTCACATATACTGCACTTGTTAGCAACATATAAAACAGCAAAATATCACGCAAATCCCGGAAACAATGGCTAACTACACACCTTATTACTAGGAGTTCTAGACTCTCGATCCTCGATGCTATCGTCTCAGCGAAACTACTACGGCTATTTGCTTAACGTTTTACAGCACGCCCACACCCCGGTGGCCAATCTCGCATGTGCAGTAAACGGATCTCTTCTTGAACTTTGGGATGGGGACTTTCCCTTGCCCACCTTGACTGGTACTCGAATCCACGTCCATCGTAATCACTTAATTAGAACCCTTTGGTTAAACGTCATAATACAAAATCTCAAGCGAACAACTACAATTTAACTTACTTACCGAAACGATCTAAAATCTCAAAGGCTCCTCTGTACTTTGTCGATTTGCCCCTTAGATGATCGAATCCAAGAGACTTCCTCAATGCTTCCTTCTTTCGGCTACACACAAGAGAACATACTTAATGGCACTATGACATTCGGCCATGCCAAAACTAAGGCCAACCATTCGGTTTTGGCCACTACAACAAGGAATTCATAAATCGATTACTAAGGGCAGAACATACTTACCACTCTTGCTTAAGATTCGGCCAACCACACTAGGACACCGAGGGAGATCAGCACCACTCCACTATTCGGCCAAGATGACACTAAATATGGGAAGGGAATTTCGGCACACTAAGAGGGAGAGGCAAAAGACTTGATGAATAACTAGCACTCTACCCTCCCCTATTTATAGCATTCGGCCAACCCCCCTTGAAGTCTCCAAGATTTGGCCAACACCTCACTAATTCAATTCCATTTGAATTAGTTCAAAACAACTTGAATTGTTTTACTATTATCCCACTTATCATAAAAAAAACCAAATAAATAATAATTATCCCTACTTAATCTAATTAATAATAAATAATAAATAATAATAATCTTATACTTAAAATAACTAAATAGAAAATAAAATACTAATAGAAACTTTATCTAATAACACCACTTTAATCAAAGCAAAAGACCACCCTTTGGCCGGCCACTACTTCTTTTGAATTCTAAACCAAATTCCCTTCCTATCTTAAACTCCTATTTTATCACCTACTCCTAAAAAAACCCAATCCAATAGCAGCCATTATCCCTTATTTCTAATTTAAAACCAACTAAAATAATTCTATTTTTATCTAAAATAATAAGCTAACAAAACTATCCACCAGCCGAATTCAAAAATGATTAAACCACCTTAGTTTGATCCTTATCCAATGAAGCTCCCATGTGCCGTCCAATTAGCAAAAGCCAAAGAAATAATAAATAAAAAAAAACCACTTGCACTTCGGCCTCAAGGTTCGAACACAGGACCCTCACACAGACGCCTCTCCTCCAAAGCCCCAAGCCACTCCTGGCCACATTGAATTTCATGCCATAAATCCCCAACATTTAATTATAACATCTACCTATCTAAGCCCATTACCGCACATAAAAATACAACACGCAAAAAGCTGCTCCCGTCGCTCGAACCAAATACCCACGCACACCTCGGCTCCTAAGTGCCGCACGGAAACCACTCGCCAAGGTGTTTGCTATGCCAAAGACTCGCCTCAGCTCCTTTTAAGGCTTCCACCCCGTAACGCGAGAATCCAAAAATATTAAAACCACTTTGCTACCGCTTGGTCTCGAACCCAGGCCTCCATGGCGCTACTTCCATTTCTTAAACAAAGCGCATGAAGCCACTTTGCCAACTCCTTTCTTGTGTCTTAAACTCCAGTAAAATTATTTTAAGGCCTTCTTGCCCTATTTCCCTTTTACACTAAAAATCTAAAATTTCCTAAGCCCTTCCTTTCTCATCCAAGCATTCTTAAACCTCTAAAACACATCCAAAAACACCAAAACCTTCCAACACTGGAATTATACCCAAATTGCATAGCCCCTAAATCGGTGTGTTACAATTCTACCCTCCTTAAAAATAATTTCGTCCTCGAAATTACTTTACTAACAAACGTCCATACAACCTATCTTACCACCTTACGCTTATGTCACAGACTCTGATCTTACTATGGCTATCGTTACCTACACAATCTCTAAGTTCATGCTAAAAAAATTCAAACACCTCTCTAGCAACACGTAAAAGGCTAAATCGTAATCAAACAAAGTAATTAAAGCATGTACCAAAGCAAAGGAGCTTACCTAATATTACATCCTTGGTTGACTCGACTAGAACCATTCCTTCCATGACTTGAACCACGACCCTCGTCGCTTGAGGACAATTCTTAACTAAATGTGCCTTAGATCCGCACCGAAAGCATTCTTTACTATTTCCCCAACACTCTCCCGTGTGAGGTCTTCCACATCGAACACAAGAACGATTCCGATCCATTGGTACAAGTACACTTACGGGGTTCTCGGTCCTTGGTCTTTTCCGACATTACCAAGCGATACTCGACGGTCCAATATTTCTCTTATTCTCGCTCCTATTCTTTTCTCGGTTTTCTTATAGTCTTCTTAACCTCTTTCAAATGATCCGAGCTTTCTCTACTAGCACCGCTGAAGTCTCTCTCCTCTGCAAGAGCAATCACCATTCAAGTTCATCTCGCAATCCGCTCTTCAAACCGGACGCACCTCTCATAATCAGTGGCCACAATTCCCTTAGCATACTGACTAAGTCGCACGAATTCCGCTTCGTACTCAGCTATCGACTTACTTCCTTGTACTAGATTTAGAAACGCTTTCCTTTGCGAGTCCAAATAACTGGCTCCTACGTACTTTCCTTCAAACTTAACCTTAAAGAAGTCCCAATCCTGTCGATCTGCTGGTACACTTTGCTTGACAAAGGAGCCACCAACGATAAGCTTCGTCGCTGGCAACGAAACAGCACCCTTCAGCTTTTCTTCATTGGTGCAGTCCAAATCGTCCATGATTCTTTCGACTGCTTCTAGCCAATACTCCGCTACGTTCGGAGCTACTCCAGATATTCCTCTAAAGATCTCAGCTCCGTTCAATCTAAGCCTTTCCGACACCGACTTTCGAGTTCCATTTCCTCTACTAGCTCCTGCTATACGTTCTAAAATTCGTAACATGGCCCACGATACTGCGTCATCTTCTCCTGTCTGGTCTTGCCTCTCTACGTCCACTGCTGGCGGCACTTCACTTTCTGACCCATGGCCAGACCCTACTGGTTCCGAAGCTGCCATTCTACCTCTACCGCGTCCCCTAGAGCTCATCTCTATCGTCGCGATTTAATCTGTTTAAAAAGTTTTATGCATTAGTATTTGTTCCACTGTTTAACCACGAACAATTTTATGAAAAGAATTTCTAGAGGTAGTTCTTTCGATCACACAAATTTTCAGTTCAAGTTTACTACTCTAGTTCAAGAATCATATTCACACTCATCAATAGAGACACCTTCATTTCTCAATGAAGACACATTCAGTGGTATCTACCACACACATTCACTATTCGGACCTTTCTGCCCGTTTCTACCCCAGGGGTATTTTCGTCATTTTGTCCTACAGGGACATTTTCATCATAAACCAGAGCGATTCAAAAACTTTAATAAGTCAGGATCTTTTTGAAATTCTCAGAATTGAAGAGTATTTTCAAAATTCCGCAAATTAAAGGTATAATAGGATTTTGGTAACCAGGGGTATTTTGGTAATTTTGTTCATCGTAATTTTGTGAATTTCCAAAGTCGAGGTTATTATTTTTGCCATACAGAAAATTGGGTACTTTTGCAAAGTAAGAAAATTTTATTAAACTTGGGGTTAAACCGGAAATTTTAAAAGTCGTGGGCATTTTAGTAATTTTCAACATAGGGTATTTTTGTAAATTTTAAAACTAGGGTTTTAAAGCAGTGAGGCAAATCCTTTCGGTTTTAATATTTGGTTTAGCCTATGAACAAGTCCTCTTGGTTAAGGTGAACCGTAGCTACGCACTGCAGTAGGATTCCAAATGAAGAGGAGGTGAGTCACTAGGGCATGGCTTAAGTACCGTGCTCTTCCTGATCCACTCCTGACATGCGCACAATGGTTACCACACCTTAACTCGGCGACTTAATCACAGGTTTGTTTAGTAGCTTTAAGTTTTATGCATATGTTTGAGTAGACTAGTCCTAAGGTTCAACAGATCCTAGTTCACTAATCTACGAGCCCAACAAAGCCCATAACAGTTCATATAACAAATTACTTCAAAAGTCCGAAGTACTTACCTGGGGGACTTCGGGTCGGAGGTACAGGTGCCATGCCAGAATAACCTGAAAAACTTGTTATAGAAGCCCATTTTTTTTCAAAAAGTCCATTTGAAAACTGTTTTGGGCCCAAACCCTCAAAGCCGAGTTTTGAACCGGGCTCTGATACCAATCTGTAACATCCCCAAACCCGGCCCATTCACTACGACCGAATCTGGATATGTCACTGGGAAAGACGGTTGGAAATCTTAGACTTAAGAATTAAACTTGAAAATTTTAATATCTCTGGAAATCGTGTCCATTTAAAATTTAATAAATAATATAAGCTTGTTGAAAACTTCCGAATTAAAACATTATTATAAGTTGCTATAATATGAATCTTTTGCGAAAATATTACTAAGTGTAGTGTAAACTTCAACATTAATAGATAGAGTACTTTAAATCAAAGAGGCCCTTATTACATCAAATAAAATCCCAAAATACTGATAATATAAAATGCTTAAATAAAGTAAAACATCTTCTGTATGAAAATCTCCTTCTGCATGGGCCACCTTGTATCCACCCCAACCCGGTCCGATCAATCATGACTCCTGCGATGTTTAAAAAGTTGGGTGAGTCATACATACTCAGTGTGTAAGTTAACCACTGAAATCCACCCACATGCTTAGCCACATAATATCCCAATTATCAAAGGCAACAAGTATATATATATTCATTTAAACATTTACCACAATCTGGGCTTGGCCCACATTCAAATCATACTCGAATCTTTGGGCTAGGCCCATTTCTCAATAAACCACATATCAACTGGGCTTGGCCCATTTCCACGTATGTTCCCAAAACATACCTATCCACATGTCATATTGGGCTTGGCCCATTCCATATCATTTTATAAAGAAACAATGCAACATGATACCCAACCCAAACCTAGGGTCCATCCGCTACACACCCCTTATCCACCTACCACACACCAGGGGACTATCGAGTCACCCTCTCCTTTTCCCTCCAAAAAGGCAACCAATGCCATCCACGATGTAGCGTATAGCAAACATCAAACCACGATGGAGCACACAGCAATCCATCAAGCCACGATATGGCATAAAGCCCATATCAATCAAGGTAACCACGCGAACTAAATCGCAAAGATCCACAACGCGACCTCAGTCAGCGCCAATCCACGATGTAGCACAAAGCTGACATCAACCACGTACTCGAAGTACACCCGTACCTTCTTTTCATATCCCACCCATGCACATGCCACATAAAATATAATCGTGATAATGCATGCACATGCTTATTAATACCCATAAACATACTCATGAACAAATAATCACACTGCAACAGATCCAATACTGACCTGGTCATCGCTATACCCCCTTCAAGGGTATCATTCTCACATATACTGCACTTGTTAGCAACATATAAAACAGGCAAATATCACGCAAATCCCGGAAACAATGGCTAACTACACACCTTATTACTAGGAGTTCTAGACTCTCGATCCTCGATGCTATCGTCTAGCGAAACTACGGCTATTTGCTTAACGTTTTCATTTGCGTCCACACCTCGGTGGCCAATCTCGCATGTGCAGAAACGGATCTCTTCTTGAACTTTGGGATGGGGACTTTCCTTGCCCACCTTGGACTGGTACTCGAATCCACGTCCATCGTAATCACTTAATTAGAACCCTTTGGTTAAACGTCATAATACAAAATCTCAAGCGAACAACTACAATTTAACTTACTTACCGAAACGATCTAAAATCTCAAAGGCTCCTCTGTACTTTGTCGATTTGCCCCTTAGATGATCGAGTCCAAGAGACTTCCTCAATGCTTCCTTCTTTCGGCTACACACAAGAGAACATACTTAATGGCACTATGACATTCGGCCATGCCAAAACTAAGGCCAACCATTCGGTTTTGGCCACTACAACAAGGAATTCATAAATCGATTACTAAGGGCGTAAACATACTTACCACTCTTGCTTAAGATTCGGCCAACCACACTAGGACACCGAGGAGATCAAGCACCACTCCACTATTCGGCCAAGATGACACTAAATATGGGAAGGGAATTTCAAGACACTAAGAGGGAGAGGCAAAAGACTTGATGAATAACTAGCACTCTACCCTCCCCTATTTATAGCATTCGGCCAACCCCCCTTGAAGTCTCCAAGATTTGGCCAACACCTCACTAATTCAATTCCATTTGAATTAGTTCAAAACAACTTGAATTGTTTTACTATTATCCCACTTATCATAAAAAAACCAAATAAATAATAATTATCCCTACTTAATCTAATTAATAATAAATAATAAATAATAATAATCTTATACTTAAAATAACTAAATAGAAAATAAAATACTAATAGAAACTTTATCTAATAACACCACTTTAATCAAAGCAAAAGACCACCCTTTGGCCGGCCACTACTTCTTTTGAATTCTAAACCAAATTCCCTTCCTATCTTAAACTCCTATTTTATCACCTACTCCTAAAAAAACCCAATCCAATAGCAGCCATTATCCCTTATTTCTAATTTAAAACCAACTAAAATAATTCTATTTTTATCTAAAATAATAAGCTAACAAAACTATCCACCAGCCGAATTCAAAAATGATTAAACCACCTTAGTTTGATCCTTATCCAATGAAGCTCCCATGTGCCGTCCAATTAGCAAAAGCCAAAGAAATAATAAATTAAAAAAAACCACTTGCAGCCTCCAAGGTTCGAACACAGGACCCCTGCTGCTGTACGCCTCTCCTCCAAAGCCCCAAGCCACTCGGCCACATTGAATTTCATGCCATAAATCCCCAACATTTAATTATAACATCTACCTATCTAAGCCCATTACCGCACATAAAAAATACAACACGCAAAAAGTCGCTGCCCGTCGCTCGAACCAGCGCCACACACGCACACCTCCAGGCTCCTAAGTGCCGCACGGAAACCACTCGCCAAGGTGTTGCTTGCGTCAAAGACTCGCCTCAGCTCCTTTTAAGGCTTCCACCCCTGTAACGCCAGAATACAAAAATATTAAAACCACTTTGCTACCGCTTGGTCTCGAACCCAGGCCCTCCATGGCGCTACTTCCAGCCCCTTAAACAGCGCATGAAGCCACTTTGCCAACTCCTTTCTTGTGTCTTAAACTCCGTAAAATTATTTTAAGGCCTTCTTGCCCTATTTCCCCTTTTTACACTAAAAATCTAAAATTTCCTAAGCCCTTCCTTTCTCATCCAAGCATTCTTAAACCTCTAAAACACATCCAAAAACACCAAAAACCTTCCAACACTGGAATTATACCCAAATTGCATAGCCCCTAAATCAGGGTGTTACAGTTTTGCTATATTTGCATGTGTGATTTATGTGCTAACCAGTGCAATGGCAGTTATGTGGTGATTACCCTGAAAAGGGGTATAACGATAATCAGGTTAGTATTATCTGTTGATAAGAATGTGAAAGTGCCGATGTGAATGTGATAATGCCTATAAAAATGTGATTGTCTGCCTTAATAACATGTGCATGCATTTATTATTATTATGCCACTATTACATGCTGCATGTGCATGGGTGGGATATGGATATGAAGGAAGGAAAGGGTGTACATTATGTACGTGGTCTGATGTTAGCCTTGTGCTACATTGGCGCTTGATGTTAACTATGTGCTTCATCAAGGGAGGTGTTGGCTAGGTGCCCACCTCGGCGGTTGATAGCTGTGTGCATCACCGTGGACTGAATGATATGTGGGATCACTTAGGTGATCGGTGGATTAGCCACGGCCTTGAGCAGCAAGTCTGCCAAGGTAAGATATGTGGATCACTATGTGATCGGTGGATTAGCCACGGCCTTGAGCAGCAAGTCTGCCAAGGTAAGATATGTGGTTCACTATGTGAATGGTGGATTAGCCACGGCCTTGAGCAGGGGGTCTGCTAAGGTAGGTGAAACGGATGGACCCTAGGTTGGGTTGGGCTTCATAATTGCATAACTTTGCATATTATTTTGATTTGTGGATTAATGTGAAAATGGGCTAGGCCCAGTTGATATGTGGATTATTAAGAAAAGGGCCAAGCCCAGTATATGAATGTGGATCAGTGTGGAAATGGGCTAAGCCCAGTATGTGGAAATTTTGTGGTTAACTACCCTATTATATGAATGTGATATGAATATGGGCCAAGCCCAAAATGTGGTAATATGTGAATATGATATTTGTTATCTGATATATGGGATAATATGTGGTTAACATGTGGGTGGAATCCAGTGGTTTAATTACACACTGAGTCCGTGTGACTCACCCAAATATTTTATCAAACATCGCAGGTGATATGATGATCGGACCGGGTTGGAGTGGATACGAGGTGGCCCATGCAGAAGATAATTTAATTAATTAAGTATTTATAGTTTCAGTATTTTGATTAAGTCTTTATTGTATTAAGGCCCATTAAAGTGTTTAAGGTTGTTTAAGTATTTTTCATTAAGTTTAATTATTATATTTATTATGGATTGACAATTTAAATATTAATTGCAAATGATTTTATTTTCTTAAGTGGGTATAATAAAGTTTTGAATCCGGTGTTTTCATAATAATTTAATTTTTACCGAAATATTTAAGTCACGAAAAGGTTTTATTAAAGGAAACAAATTTTTAACGATTTTTACTCTTAAGTAAGAATATTTTCGAACGTGTTCCGCAGCGGCATTTCAAATTCGGTCGTAGTGAATGGGCCGGGTTTGGGGTGTTACACTCACATTGCTTTTTCCATATGTTATTATCGTCCTGGTGTTTGGTTTGGAGTGGAAGTAATAGTTCAATCCCAGTTTCAACGCAGAAACCCATGTACGACATAATCATCTTTATTGAACCTTATTTTCGTGATCCGTTTAATGCCATTTAAGAATTATAAAGGGAAGTATAAATGTGTGTCTTTGAATTAATATTTAGATTTGTATTAATTAAAGTTAATGCTAATTAAACTGAAATATTAAAGTTTTCTTTTACTGTAACGTATTCTAGTCCAATGTGGTTATAACACTTCCTATAAATGCCATTTTTTTTCCTTGCGAATCTTGTTCGAAATTAATTTTACGAACCAAATTTAACTAGAAACATCAGAGTCGCGCAGTATGGCAAGCCTTCATGTTTATTCCGTCCTACTGGTTTTATTCTTAACTTGCGGGGCAGTAATGGCTACGAAGGAGAACAACCAGATTATTAAGGAAAATAATTGTGAAACTAAAATGGGTTTGCCATGTGTTCTAGAAGCTTTCACCGCTATTTTCCAGATAGGGAGTATTTCTAACAAGTGTTGACGTGAACTTGTTGTGTTGGGAAAAGTTTGCCACTCAGCATTAGTAAAAAGGACCCTTGAAAATCCTGTAACACCCTAAAATTCAAGTATCAATTTATTGCATGTTTTGGTGTTTAGATTATGAAGGAAAATTTTCTTATTTCTTTTCGTGCCTATTATAGTCCTGAAGAAGAGTATAGAATTATTCGGGTATGGAATAATTTTTAGTTTGAGAATTTATTGAAGTGGAGCAAGTGGCATTGACACTTAAGTTAAATTAAGTGTTAAAAAGTAGCATAAGATGAGTAAATGGCAAGGTGGTGTTGGCGCATGAGATATTGCATGAGGGGAGTGGTTCGAATCCCTTGTATAGCATTTAGACAACTTTTATTTTGCTCTTCTATGGTAAGTGTCAGCCAAGCTATAGATATGGTAAGTGTTGACCTTGTTATTTTTGGTTAGTATATCAAAGGAATAAGGAAATAGCTAACTTATAGTATGGAATCAAGGAAATTTTGAAAGATAAGGGGACATAAGGCATTTATCAAGGAAAGTGTTTTGGAAACAAATTCATGGTCATTTGACCAATGAATTTGGACGGCAATATGGCTAGGGGGAAGGTTGGCTGATTATGCTAGTAGTTGGCTAGGATTAGGAGTTTGTTTTGGTCATTCCTAGCATTTTATGCAAAGGTTTGCAATTCTCTTTTCAACCTCTTTTCCTTTGGCCGAATTTGATCTTTTGGTAAGCCTAATTCTTTTGACCATTTGGTCATTTTTGCTTTTCACTTAAGTGTTCAATTTTGTGCCTTTCTCATAGTGCCGATTCTACCAACACCAAAAAGCCATTCTTTACTTTTCTTCTCCCCATTGCCGATTATACATTGCTCCCAAAACTCATCTCTTCCTTCTTTCTCTTTTATTCTCTTTGAAAACCGAAACATCATCATCATCTCTTCTCTTATATTTTATTTCTTTTCACTCATACTTTCTCTATTATTTTCTCTCACGGCCGAATGTTGATGTACCCATAGCCGAATCATTTTTCTATTTTCTTTGGTCTTATAGCCGAATCCTCCATCTTGCACAAACATCTTTCTCAATCATCTCTTTTCAACCGTGGACAATAGGTAAGGATTCTTTTTAGTTCATGTTAGTTATAGTTGTCATGGCCGAATCTTGATAAGGGGTATAAAGGCTTTCTTAGATCGAAATAAACGTTCATTCTATTAACGTTTTTATTCGTTATACTTTAGTTCAATAGTGGAAGACCGGAACTCAAGTGTTCGTGTGTATCATAGAACGATTTGCTCGATTCTCATTTTTGGAACAAGGATCTTTGTGGTAAGCAAATTTCACCCTTAAACCCTTAGCCATATTTCGATGTAATATTAGATTGGATTAACGATCTTTTGTCTTTGAAGACAATCAAAATAGGGAAGAAAAGGGCGGTGAATAGTGTTCGAAAGAGGGGTGGTTCCGTTATTCCCTAAGTATAAACAAAGGATCTGTTTCAAAGAATCCGGATTTCCCACCGGTTGTGGACGTTCATCCGAGGAGAATCAATTGTTTGAAGTAGTTCGTACTCTCGAACCATTATTTGTTCGTGGATTTGATTCGGTTAACGAACCATCAATCGGGGAGAAACTGCAAGTAGAAGTAGTTCAAAAATCCGAGGGTAAAAGTTAGATCGTTAATTTCTAAGATTGATTTCATTAATAAAATATAGTGTTCTAAATTATCGTGATACGTATAGGTGTTGACGAGCGGGAAAGTCTAGTTCTCACTATAACCAGGTGTGTAACTTCATACTTATCTTTCGGGTTAGATACTAAACCGTAAAAAAATTTATAAATCGTAAAAATGGCCAAATCGAAAATGTTGTAGTAATTAGTACTTTTGTGTAAATCCATAAAACTGCTAGATCGATAAATTGGGCCATAAAACTGCTAGATCGATAAATTGGGCCATAAAACTGCTAGATCGATAAATTGGGCCATAAAATTGCTAGATCGATAAATATGGGCCAAAGTTTGCTAGATCACTAATGGGCCAAAAACCCTCTAGTTCGAGATATGGGCCAAAGTTTAATACTATATTGTTAATAGGCCCAAATGAAAGGTTTTATTAAAGACTCATTTGTATTATGGGTTACTTGGTAAAATTTTTATGTTTTAAAGTTGTTATTCATACATAAATGCATGGGATGGGATTTGATGAAGAGAAGAAAGGCCTGTGGCCACGTATCTAGTTCGGTGGCTCTACCACAAATTTTGGCTTAATGCCTCTAGTTCGGTGACTATGTCACAATCTAGTTCGGTAGTGCACTACAATATTATTTAAAAGGATAAATGCCTACGATTGGTGTGTTTGGCGGGGTGGGTTGACTTGATCCCCACAGGTGTGCTGGTTGGTACGGGGGTGTGTAGCAGATGGAAATTAGGCTTGGTTGGGAAATTCATTTTACATGCATTTTATATATTTTATTTCATTTTATGTTATTAAAATTTGTAATTGGGTTCAAGCCCAAATTAATGCCTTGATGGTCTGGCCCAATAATGGTGGTAAGTGAGTTACACACTGAGTTCTTTGTAACTCACCCCGTTTTATTATCCATCTCAAGTAATGGAAATTGATGTGGACTTGGGCCGGGGATGACTTGGTGGAGGCCATACTACGAGCTTGGGTTTTATAAACTATGAACTTTATTTAAGTTATTTATTTTAATTTCTATTTTGGGTATGATGTAATAAGGCCTCTAATTATGTTTATATGGATTTTTATGTGTGGATGGATTTAATTTTATTTTAAGACTCTTAATATGGGCTTATGTTAAATCTATAAAGTTTTCTTAAAAATATTGTGTTTTATAACAATTTTGGACACCTAATTTACTTTTCAATTTCTTTCAAATTCTTTTAAAACTACGTTAAGGTTTCGACTAATATATATATAAGATTTCAAGCAAGTATTTTTCTTAATTCATAATCATTGTACTTAGTTTTATTAAACCTTATTTCTAAAGGTTTTGCATTACTGTTTTACTTAAATCATTAGAGAATTTTGGATGTTCGTTCGGTGTGACAAACCAAATCTCGTCTTAACGCATAGACCTGGTTTGGGGTGTTACATTTAATGGTATCAGAGCTAGTTTCAAAACTCGGCTGTGGTTTGGGTTCAACAAAGATATTTGTTTGAGAAACAACTCAAATTTCTAGACTTTTTGATTTAAAGGTAGTATGGCATCATGAGCATCCCGCGCCAAGTCAAGTAAGTATCTGTATATTGATTGTTTATTATCATTGTGATATGATCATAAGAAACACTCTAGAACTTCTAGTTTTAGGTGTTGAAACTGTAGAGATTGAGACAATAAGGATATGATTGCGGAAACAACTCTATCTCTTTTATATCATAAAACATCGTTAATAAACACTGAAATAGTATTCTGATTCATAAAACTCATAATCATATTAAATCAGTCACTATGAGCGCTAGAGGACGTGGTCGTGGACGCGGTAGACGTGGCCATGGTAGAGGACGAGGTGTTAGAGGCGCAACTGAAGCGTCGGATCATATGCCGGAAATAGATGCACCTGCGTCACTCGAAAGTGAGACGGGATCACATGATCATATGGAAGAAGATAATGCGGTGACGCGAGCAATGCTGCGAGTCCTTGAAAGGGTCGCTGGAGCTAGAACTGCGCCAACAGCTCGTGGGTCGATATCGGAACGATTGAAATCAAGTGGTGCTGAGGTTTTCAGAGGTGTCTCAGGTGTAGCTCCAAATGTCGCTGAATATTGGCTTGAGGCAGTGGAGCGAATTATGGACGATCTTGAGTGTACGGTGGAACAAAAACTAAGGGGAGCGGTGTCCTTGTTAAGGGACGAAGCATACCAATGGTGGCTTACTGTCCGAGAAGGCACTGAAGCTGCATTAGTTAATTGGGAATTCTTTAAAGTTTCCTTCCAAGGGAAATATGTAGGAACGAGTTATGTTGATGCCAGAAGGAAGGAATTCCTGAATCTGGTCCAAGGGAATAAGACAGTGGCAGCATATGAAGCTGAGTTTTTGCGCTTGAGTCGCTATGCTCGAACAATAGTGGCAACGGATCATGAGCGTTGTGTACGCTTTGAGGATGGCTTGAACGATGAATTGCGGGTTTTAATAGCCCCACAACAAGTTAGAACTTTTGCCACGCTTGTGGAAAAGGCCAAGATAGCCGAAGAGGCTAAGAACTCGGAACGTCAGAATCGGGAACGAGCTAGAGGCAAGAGAGATATGAAGTATTCGGGTTCTTCAAGAAGGTTTCTAAAGAGGCCTCGGAATGATGAACCAGCTCAAGGTAGAACACCTGTAACTGTGAATCAGAGTCGAGATTGTGCTGATTGTGGGAAAAGGCATTCTGGAGAGTGCTGGAAGAAAACGGGTGCTTGCTATAAATGCGGGTCGATGGATCATCAATATAAGAATTGCCCTCGTCGAATGGATACAACTCAGGAAGCTCGTAATACTGATGCACCACCGGCAAGAGGAATTCAGCAACCACCGAGAGGTCGTGGACCAGTCGTGGTGGTAATGGGGCCGACGTGGTCAAGGTGCGCAGTCGAGGCAATGGTCCTAGAGGCAACACAGATACAAGACAGCCAGGATTGGTATATGCAGTTAGACGCCGTGAGGATGGCAATGCACCTGATGTGATAACTGGTACGTTCTTCATTTTTGATGTACCAGTTATTGCTTTGATAGATATTGGTTCTACCCATTCGTATGTTGCTAGCACCATATCTGGAAACTTGAATTTAGACTCTGAAATTTTTCGATAGTGAGATGAAGGTAATTAGTCCTTTAGGACAGTCGGTGTTGGTAAATAAACTGTTTAGAGATGTGCCCTTAGAAATTCAAGGAGAAATATTTTTGGCGAATTTGATGGAATTGCCTTTTGGCGAGTTCGATATCATTTTGGGCATGGATTGGTTGGTTAAGCACCGGGCGAAATTGGATTGTGCTGAAAAGCGGATGTCAATAAGGACGGTGGAGGATAAAGAAATAATTATGATAGGCGAGCGAAGGAATTACTTGGCAAATGTGGTATCTGCACTTAAGGCAGAAAAGTTGGTGCGAAAAGGGTATGGAGCATTTTTAGCATTTATTAGTGCTTTAGATGCCAAAGAGTTGTCAGTGGAAGATGTGAGAACAGTGAAGGAATTTCCAGATGTATTTCCGGAAGAACTTCCCGGTGTACCTCCAGATCGGGAAGTGGAATTTGGTATTGAGCTTTTGCCCGGAACGGCTCCAGTGTCCATTGCTCCTTATAGAATGGCACCGAAGGAGTTGTCGGAGCTTAAAGCTCAAATTCAAGAATTGCTAGATCGGGGCTTTATTCGACCGAGTGTGTCTTCGTGGGGAGCACCAGTTTTGTTTGTTAAGAAGAAAGATGGGTCGATGCGTATGTGTATTGACTACAGGCAATTAAATAAATTGACGATCAAGAATAGGTACCCTCTGCCGAGAATTGACGACCTGTTTGATCAATTGAAGGGAGCTTGCTTTTCTCAAAATTGATTTGAGATCGGGTTATCACCAGCTTAAGGTGAAAGAAGCGGATATTCACAAGACGGCTTTCTGAACTCGTTATGGACATTATGAGTTTTTGGTGATGCCGTTTGGATTGACCAATGCACCAGCTGCATTTATGGATATGATGAACCGGGTCTTTCAACCATATTTAGACCGGTTTGTGGTGGTATTCATAGATGACATTCTGGTATATTCAAGGAATGAAGAGGAGCATGACTCGCATTTGCGAATTGTATTGCGCTTACTTGAGATAATCAATCGTATGCCAAATTCGGTAAATGTGAATTCTGTTAAGGAAGTGACTTTCTTGGGTCATGTGGTATCACCAAGGAATAAGGGTGGATCCTCGGAAGATTAAGGTCAGATTGGATTGGAAACTACCAAAGCCGATGAGCGAGATTCGAGTTTCTTGGGTTTGGCTGGTTACTATAGACGCTTTGTTGAGGGTTTTCGTTGATTGCTTTACCCCTAACTAAGCTATTGCGGAAGGGAGTACCATATATATGGACCGATAAACAGCAAGAAAGTTTCGAGAAATTGAAGAAGATTTTAACTAAGCGCCAGATCGATTCAACTGGCCGGAAAGGAGTTTATAGTTTCATCGCGATCGTCACACACGGGCTTAGGATGTGTATTGATGCAAAGTGGGAAAGTGGTGGCTTATGCTTCTCGTCACCGAGACCGCACGAAGTAAACTACCCTACTCATGACTTGGAGTTAGTCTGCAGAGTGTTTGCTCTAAAGATTTGGAGGCATTACCTCTACGGTGAAAAGTCTATCATCTATACTGAGATCACAAGAGTCTTAAGTATCTTCTTACTCAGAAGGAATTAAACTTGAGACAACGAAGATGGGTGGAGCTGTTAAAGGACTATGATTTCTCAATCGAGTATCATCCTGGAAAAGCTAATGTGGTAGCAGACGCGTTAAGTCGTAAGGTGGTATCTGATTTGAGAACAATGTTTGCCCATTTGAGTTTGTACGAGGATGGTAGTCTGATAGCGGAACTTCAGGTGAAGCCTCTGTGGTTAGAGCAAATCAAGGAAAAACAGATATCAGATAAGAAATTGGGACTGTTAATTCAACAAGTTGAAAATGGTGGAATAGAGGATTTTGGCATAAACGCGGAAGGTGTGTTATGCTTTCGTGGGAGAGTTTGTATGCCTAAGGACTCAGATCTGAGACAAATGATTCTACGGGAATCGCATAGTAGCCCTTATGCTATGCACCCCGGAGGAAATAAGATGTATCGGGATCTTCGTGAACAATATTGGTGGCCGTGGTTGAAGCGTGAGATTTCGAATTTGTGGGAAAATGTTTAACTTGTCGCCAAGTGAAGGCGGAGCATCAATTGCCGCCGGGATTATTACAACCGTAAAAGATTCCTCTTTGGAAATGGGAGCGGATAACAATGGATTTTGTTAGTGGGTTACCTTTAACACCTACTAAGAAAAACTCCGTTTGGGTAATTGTTGATCGTTTGACGAAGACCGCTCATTTTCTACCAGTTCGCATGCATTACTCGTTACGAGAGTTGGCTAAGTTGCATTTATCCGAAATCGTGAGGTTGCATGGGGTACCCGTGTCTATTATATCGAGATAGGGATCCTAGGTTTACGTCACGGTTTTGGAAAGCTTTGCATGAAGCTTTGGGAACAAAGCTAAACTTCAATCGGACTTTTCATCCTCGATCGGATGGTCAATCGTAAAGAGTAATTCGTGATTCGGGAAGACATGTTAAGGGATGTGTAATCGACTTCAAAGGTAGTTGGGAGGATTTTCTACCGTTGGCGTAATTTGCTTATAACAATAGCTATCGGTCTAGCATTCGATGGCACCTTACGAAGCATTATATGGTCGTGAGGTGTCGTTCTCCTAGTTGTTGGACTGAATTGACGAACGATGATGTTAGGTCCTGAGTGATCTCTCGAAACGGAAGAAAAAGTAAAAGCTATTCGAGCACGGTTAAAGGAAGCTTGGATAGACAAAAGTCGTATGCAGATCCAAGCGTAGAAGTATCGAGTATGCTTTGGGGATCAAGTTTTCTTGAAGGTCTCACCTTGGAAGAAGATTTTCGTGTTTGGGAAGAAGGGCAAGTTGAGTCCTAGATACATTGGACCATATCGTGTGGTGAAGCGTGTTGGTCCAGGTGGCCTATCGATCGAATTACCTCCGAGTTGAGTCGATTCATAATGTTTTTCATGTTTCCATGCTGAGGCGCTATAGATCGGATCCTTCGCACATAGTGCCGGTAGGAGAAGTGGAGTTGAAGTCAGACTTGTCTTTTGAGGAAGAACCAGTGGAAATCTTAGACCGAGATCTTAAGGTGCTAAGAAAGAAAACCGTGCCGTTGGTCAAAGTTTTATGGCGTAATCACGGAGCGGAGGAAGCTACGTGGGAGCCTGAGGATGCAATTCGGCAACAATATCCTCACCTTTTTCAACCAGGTAAATTTCGAGGACGAAATTTTTTTTTAGGAGGGTAGAGTTGTAACACCCTAAAATTCAAGTATCGATTTATTGCATGTTTTGGTGTTTAGATTATGAAGGAAAATTTTCTTATTTCTTTTCGTGCCTATTATAGTCCTGAAGAAGAGTATAGAATTATTCGGGTATGGAATAATTTTTAGTTTGAGAATTTATTGAAGTGGAGCAAGTGGCATTGACACTTAAGTTAAATTAAGTGTTAAAAAGTAGCATAAGATGAGTAAATGGCAAGGTGGTGTTGGCGCATGAGATATTGCATGAGGGGAGTGGTTCGAATCCCTTGTATAGCATTTAGACAACTTTTATTTTGCTCTTCTATGGTAAGTGTCGGCCAAGCTATAGATATGGTAAGTGTTGACCTTGTTATTTTTGGTTAGTATATCAAAGGAATAAGGAAATAGCTAACTTATAGTATGGAATCAAGGAAATTTTGAAAGATAAGGGGACATAAGGCATTTATCAAGGAAAGTGTTTTGGAAACAAATTCATGGTCATTTGACCAATGAATTTGGACGGCAATATGGCTAGGGGGAAGGTTGGCCGATTATGCTAGTAGTTGGCTAGGATTAGGAGTTTGTTTTGGTCATTCCTAGCATTTTATGCAAAGGTTTGCAATTCTCTTTTCAACCTCTTTTCCTTTGGCCGAATTTGATCTTTTGGTAAGCCTAATTCTTTTGACCATTTGGTCATTTTTGCTTTTCACTTAAGTGTTCAATTTTGTGCCTTTCTCATAGTGCCGATTCTACCAACACCAAAAAGCCATTCTTTACTTTTCTTCTCCCCATTGCCGATTATACATTGCTCCCAAAACTCATCTCTTCCTTCTTTCTCTTTTATTCTCTTTGAAAACCGAAACATCATCATCATCTCTTCTCTTATATTTTATTTCTTTTCACTCATACTTTCTCTATTATTTTCTCTCACGGCCGAATGTTGATGTACCCATAGCCGAATCATTTTTCTATTTTCTTTGGTCTTATAGCCGAATCCTCCATCTTGCACAAACATCTTTCTCAATCATCTCTTTTAAACCGTGGACAATAGGTAAGGATTCTTTTTAGTTCATGTTAGTTATAGTTGTCATGGCCGAATCTTGATAAGGGGTATAAAGGCTTTCTTAGATCGAAATAAACGTTCATTCTATTAACGTTTTTATTCGTTATACTTTAGTGCAATAGTGGAAGACCGGAACTCAAGTGTTCGTGTGTATCATAGAACGATTTGCTCGATTCTCATTTTTGGAACAAGGATCTTTGTGGTAAGCAAATTTCACCCTTAAACCCTTAGTCATATTTCGATGTAATATTAGATTGGATTAACGATCTTTTGTCTTTGAAGACAATCAAAATAGGGAAGAAAAGGGCGGTGAATAGTGTTCGGAAGAGGGTGGTTCCGTTATTCCCCTAAGTATAAACAAAGGATCTGTTTCAAAGAATCCGGATTTCCCACGGGTTGTGGATGTTCATCCGAGGAGAATCAATTGTTTGAAGTAGTTCGTACTCCCGAACCATTATTTGTTCGTGGATTTGATTCGGTTAACGAACCATCAATCGGGGAGAAACTGCAAGTAGAAGTAGTTCAAAAATCCGAGGGTAAAAGTTAGATCGTTAATTTCAAAGATTGATTTCGTTAATAAAATATAGTGTTCTAAATTATCGTGATACGTATAGGTGTTGACGAGCGGGAAAGTCTAGTTCTCACTATAACCAGGTGTGTAACTTCATACTTATCTTTCGGGTTAGATACTAAACCGTAAGAAATTTGATAAATCGTAAAAATGGCCAAATCGAAAATGTTGTAGTAATTAGTACTTTTGTGTAAATCCATAAAACTGCTAGATCGATAAATTGGGCCATAAAACTGCTAGATCGATAAATTGGGCCATAAAACTGCTAGATCGATAAATTGGGCCATAAAACTGCTAGATCGATAAATATGGGCCAAAGTTTGCTAGATCACTAATGGGCCAAAAACCCTCTAGTTCGAGATATGGGACAAAGTTTAATACTATTTTGTTAATAGGCCCAAATGAAAGGTTTTATTAAAGACTCATTTGTATTATGGGTTACTTGGTAAAATTTTTATGTTTTAAAGTTATTATTCATACATAAATGCATGGGATGGGATTTGATGAAGAGAAGAAAGGCACATGTGCCCACGTATCTAGCTCCGGTGGCTCTACCACAAATTTTGGCTTAATGCCTCTAGTTCGGTGACTATGTCACAATCTAGTTCGATGAGTGCACTACAATATTATTTAAAAGGCTAAATGCCTACGATTGGTGTGTTTGGCGGGGTGGGTTGACTTGATCCCCACAGGGTGTCTTTGGTTGGTACGGGGTGTGTAGCGGATGGAAATTAGGCTTGGTTGGGAAATTCATTTTACATGCATTTTATTTATTTTATTTCATTTTATGTTATTAAAATTTGTAAATGGGTTCAAGCCCAAATTAATGCCTTGATGGTCCGCCCAATAATGGTGGTAAGTGAGTTACACACCGAGTTCTTTGTAACTCACCCCGCTTTATTATCCATCTCGGTAATGGAAATTGATGTGGACTTGGGCCGGGATGACTTGGTGGAGGCCATACTACAAGCTTGGGTTTTATAAACTATGAACTTTATTTAAGTTATTTATTTTAATTTCTATTTTGGGTATGATGTAATAAGGCCTCTAATTATGTTTATATGGATTTTTATGTGTGGATGGATTTAATTTTATTTTAAGACTCTTAATATGGGCTTATGTTAAATCTATAAAGTTTTCTTAAAAATATTGTGTTTTATAACAATTTTTGACACCTAAATTACTTTTCAATTTCTTTCAAATTCTTTTAAAACTACGTTAAGGTTTCGACTAATATATATATAAGATTTCAAGCAAGTATTTTTCTTAATTCATAATCATTGTACTTAGTTTTATTAAACCTTATTTCTAAAGGTTTTGCATTACTGTTTTACTTAAATCATTAGAGAATTTTGGATGTTCGTTCGGTGTGACAAACCAAATCTCGTCTTAACGCATAGACCTGGTTTAGGGTGTTAAAAATCCTCTATTCAAAGACCTAAACCCATCGACAATTATAGCGAAGAGCATTAATACATGGAATAATTGCCTTGCATTGATCAATTCACCATCTCCGTCTACTTAAGGTTATAGTATTGCTTAAGCTAACAAACGGTTACAAGACGTAACGGGCCCAAAATTATTTTTTGTCTTTATTTTTGATATTGTTCCGAATGCTTCCTTAAAATCTGTCATGAGATTTAAGCCCAGTGAAATTATATTTAGTTGTACGAAAATTAAATGGTTCTAGAGATGCCATTACTTAATACACTATGATTTTATACAGGCCATTATTTTTAATTTTATAGCATTGGAACTCGATAACCATCTCAAATCGAGCACTAGATATTGTTTCACATTGGTTAAATTGACACAAATATAATTATTAAAAACATTAAGATCGTTTCAATAATGTGAAATTGGAATGTTCTAGCGTGGTGTGAAATTGAAACAATCTCGATTCCTTGAAAGTCATTATCCAATTTAAACTCACATTGCCTTTAAGGAAAAAAAACCTTGACTTCTCGAAGTTCTGAAAAGACACATATCGTGCCAGGAAATATCCTCCATGGGACATGCACTATAATTTGTAATAGTTCCTTGCCTATGGACTCCTTTGTTTCATTTTCCATTTTCACTCCTTCGATACTAATCTGTTAGTTTTGGCCTCTTTATTTTTCGTAGAGGAGAGGTAATCTTGAAATCATCGTCGAAAGTGATGTAACGCTTCAAAGTCTTAACTTGATTTTCTTATTCTTCGTTGTTTAGATTATTTTTTTTAACAATATCGAGAATGAAACTCCAAATATGTCGGTGAAGTACGTCCCACATTCTCCCTATTAAAAAAGGTTCAATTTATATAAAAACTAAATCCTATCCATTATTTGGGCAATACCTACGAGAGTTACAGAAATGCAACTTTATTTGTTATTTCCAATTTAACTCTCTAAGAGAAATTTTCATTTTCCAAGTTCCATTACTTATTCCACTAAAAGCTTCCATTCATATTTCAAGAAAAATTGGGTGGAACGCTTACACTTAAAAAGTTAACGTAGAACGAAGAATACAATAACGTAATTGAGTCCCACGATAAAGACATACATCGCTTAATTTCGAACGGGAAATATTTTTGATTTATTAATTTTGAATTTCAATCATTTAATTGCCATTTTCCATTTTACTAATATGATAAGTGTGATAAAAACTTTTAACAACAACAAGGTTATAAGAATTTACGCTTAGCATAATTATTTGAAAATCAGTAGCACATACATATCATCGTAAAGGAATCGGTATAGCTCATTCAATTTTGAGATACACGTGAATTTTTAACCATCAACATAGCAAGTGCATACACAACTTCAAAATATTAGAAAAATAGGACGACGGACATAACGAATATGTGTGCTCAGTAATGCAAGTGTACTATATCTCACATTGCTTTTTCCATATGTTATTATCGTCCCGGTGTTTGGTTTGGAGTGGAAGTAATAGTTCAATCCTGGTTTCCAACGCAGAAACCCATGTACGACATAAATCATCTTTATTGAACCTTATTTTCGTGATCCGTTTAATGCCATTTAAGAATTATAAAGGGAAGTATAAATGTGTGTCTTTGAATTAATATTTAGATTTGTATTAATTAAAGTTAATGCTAATTAAACTGAAATATTAAAGTTTTCTTTTTCTCATAACGTATTCTAGTCCAATGTGGTTATAACACTTCCTATAAATGCCGCTTTTTTCTTGCGAATCTTGTTCAAAATTAATTTTACTGAACCAAATTTAACTAGAAACATCGTAGTCGCGCGAGTATGGCAAGCCTTCATGTTTATTCCGTCCCATCGGTTTTATTCTTAACTTGCGGGCGATGAATGGCTACGAAGGAGAACGACCAGATTATTAAGGAAAATAATTGTGAAACTAAAATGGGTTTGCCATGTGTTCTAGAAGCTTTCACCGCTATTTTCCAGATAGGGAGTATTTCTAACAAGTGTTGCCGTGAACTTGTTGTGTTGGGAAAAGTTTGCTACTCAGCATTAGTAAAAAGGACCCTTGAAAATCCTCTATTCAAAGACCTAAACCCATCGACAATTATAGCGAAGAGCATTAATACATGGAATAATTGCCTTGCATTGATCAATTCACCATCTTCTTCTGCTTAAGGTTATAGTATTGCTTAAGCTAACAAACGGTTACAAGACGTAACGGGCCCAAAATTATTTTTTGTCTTTATTTTTGACATTGTTCCGAATGCTTCCTTAAAATGTGTCATGAGATTTAAGCCCAGTGAAATTATATTTAGTTGTACGAAAATTAAATGGTTCTAGAGATGCCATTACTTAATACACTATGATTTAATACAGGCCATTATTTTTAATTTTATAGCATTGGAACTCGATAACCATCTCAAATTGAGCACTAGATATTGTTTCACATTGGTTAAATTGACACAAATATAATTATTAAAAACATTAAGATCGTTTCAATAATGTGAAATTGGAATGTTCTAGCGTGGTGTGAAATTGAAACAATCTCGATTCCTTGAAAGTCATTAACTAATTTAAACTCACATTGCCTTTAAGGAAAAAAAAACCTTGACTTCTCGAAGTTCTGAAAAGACACATATCGTGCCAGGAAATATCCTCCATGGGACATGCACTATAATTTGTAATAGTTACTTGCGTATGGACTCCTTTGTTTCATTTTCCATTTTCACTCCTTCGATACTAATCTGTTAGTTTTGGCCTCTTTATTTTTCGTAGAGGAGAGGTAATCTTGAAATCATCGTCGAAAGTGATGTAACGTTTCAAAGTCTTAACTTGATTTTCTTATTCTTCTTTGTTTAGATTACTTTTTTTTAACAATATCGAGAATGAAACTGCAAATATGTCGGTGACGTACATCCCACATTCTCCCTATTAAAAAAGATTCAATTTATATAAAAACTATATCTTACGAGAGTTACAGAAATGTAACTTCATTTGTTATTTCCAATTTAACTCTCTAAGAGAAATTTTCATTTTCCAAGTTCCATTACTTATTCCACTAAAAGCTTCCATTCATATTTCAATAAAATTGGGTCGAAACGCTTTACATCAAAAAGTTAACGTAGAACGAAGAATACAATAACGTAATTGGAGTCCCACGATAAAGACATACAACGGCTTAATTTCGAACGGGAAATATTTTTGATTTATTAATTTTGAATTTCAATCATTTAGTTGCCATTTTCCATTTTACTAATATGATAAGTGTGATAAAAACTTTTTAACAACAACAAGGTTATAAGAATTTTAAGCGCATAATTATTTGTACAATCGTAGCACATATACATATCACTTTGGTAAAGGAATCAGGTATAGCTCATTCAATTTTGAGATACACGTGAATTTTTAACCATCAACATAGCAAGTGCATACACAACTTCAAAATATTAGAAAAATAGGACGACACACATAACGAATATGTGTGCCTGTAATGCAAGTGTACTATATCTCACATTGCTTTTTCCATATGTTATTATCGTCCTGGTGTTTGGTTTGGAGTGGACGTAATAGTTCAATCCCAGTTTCAACGCAGAAACCCATGTACGACATAATCATCTTTATTAAACCTTATTTTCGTGATCCGTTTAATGTCATTTAAGAATTATAAAAGGAAGTATAAATGTGTGTCTTTGAATTAATATTTAGATTTGTATTAATTAAAGTTAATGCTAATTAAACTGAAATATTAAAGTTTTCTTTTATTGTGACGTATTCTAGTCCAATGTGGTTATAACACTTCCTATAAATGCCAGTTTTTTTCCTTGCAAATCTTGTTCGAAATTAATTTTACGAACCAAATTTAACTAGTAACATCAGAGTCACGCAGTATGGCAAGCCTTAATGTTTATTCCGTCCTACTGGTTTTATTCTTAACTTGCGGGGCAGTAATGGCTACGAAGGAGAACGACCAGATTATTAAGGAAAATAATTGTGAAACTAAAATGGGTTTGCCATGTGTTCTAGAAGCTTTCACCGCTATTTTCTAGATAGGGAGTATTTCTAATAAGTGTTGCCGTGAACTTGTTGTGTTGGGAAAAGTTTGCCACTCAGCATTAGTAAAAAGGACCCTTGAAAATCCTCTATTCAAAGACCTAAACCCATCGACAATTATAGCGAAGAGCATTAATACATGGAATAATTGCCTTGCATTGATCCATTCACCATCTCCGTCTGCTTAAGGATATAGTATTGCTTAAGCTAACAAACGGTTACAAGACATAACGGGCCCAAAATTATTTTTTGTCTTTATTTTTTATATTGTTCCGAATGCTTCCTTAAAATGTGTCATGAGATTTAAGCCTAGTGAAATTATATTTAGTTGTACGGAAATTAAATGGTTCTAGAGATGCCATTACTTAATACACTTTGATTTTATACAGGCCATTATTTTTAATTTTATAGCATTGGAACTCGATAACCATCTCAAATCGAGCACTAGATATTGTTTCACATTGGTTAAATTGACACAAATATAATTATTAAAAACATTATGATCGTTTCAATAATGTGAAATTGGAATGTTCTAGCGTGGTGTGAAATTGAAACAATCTCGATTCCTTGAAAGTCATTATCCAATTTAAACTCACATTGCCTTTAAGGAAAAAAAAACCTTGACTTCTCGAAGTTCTGAAAAGACTCATATCGTGCCAGGAAATATCCTCCATGGGACATGCACTATAATTTGTGTAACATCCTGAATTAATGGGCCTTTGCATTTAATGTGCTGTGATGTTTATGTTATCTCTAATGTGTAATTAGGGTGTTTGAGGGGTTAAGAATGGGCTCAGAGATTGGGCCGAGGCCTTAATCGAATTTTCTGCTTGGGCACTCTAGTGGTAAGCCAGTGAGGATAGGGCTTACAAGATGTTATCTGTGATTATAAGACACAGATAGGCTTGTGGTTCCGTGGCAAAGTGGCGCCACTTAGAGAGCAGGGAGGTGGCGTCAGCTGAGGAGGCCCAAGTTCGAGTCGCATGAAGCCTAATTTTTCTTATTAAATTTTAGCTAATTTTCGACATTTAAATGAATAGAGAGGGACAAAAATAGGGCTTAAAAATAGGAAGATTTACTCGAGTGGATAATGCTGATAATATGGCAGATAAAGGAAGGAAGAGGTGGTGTTACTTAGGCCTCTTTCGGAGGTATGAGAATATAGAGATAAGGGAGAAAGGGTAGGAGTTATCTGCTGATCAACAGTGGTGGCCGAATTTCCACCTCTTGGAGGGGGGAGAAATCGGTTTTGTTATACTATAGGGGGTGCCGAAATTTCCCTTATTAGTTGATCAATTTTAAGTTATCAAAAGGGGCATTTTCGGGTTTTAGGAAGTAGGTGCCGAAAATTTGGTTTAAGTAGGGGGATATCTCTTCAATTCCGGCATTTGGGTCCTATTTGTTTTTCTTCTTTTCTCTCATCTCCACTTTTATGCAAAAGCCGAAATTCCATTGTTCTTTTCTCTGTTTCCCTCTACAAGCTGAAACCTAACAGTTCCTCTCTACATCTTTTCTTTTGATCTCCGCTAGAGCCGAATCTCTTCACTTCAATTCTCTTCTCCACTCTTTCCTACTAGCCGAATACCTTCTCCACTCTTTTCTCCTTGCCGATTTCTTTCTTCTATCGTGCTAAGTGCCGGGATCTCTAAGGGTTAGTCGAATCTGTTGGTGTTAAGGTAAGTGTCGAATTCTCTCTTCACATTTTCTCTTCCGGTTTTTAGAGGCCAAAGCCGAAAGGCTAGCTGGCGTGATAGGATTATCCTTGGAGTAATGTTTTGTTTGTTCTCATGTTTTCATTTTGGGGCGGCACATCGGGAATCGAAGTAGATCGTCTAGATCTAAAAGCCGGAAACCGCTAGTCTCTAAACTCCATCTCTTTCGGGATTTCTAGATCTGTTCCATGGATACAAACGCTAGTGTAACGAAAAAGGGAATTGGACCCGTAAATATAACCCCTAAGTTTAAGAAACGAGCGGTGTCAGCAGTTCGGGATTGGCCGCCAGGTTGTGGACCGGCTTCGGAACAAAATCTTAGACAATTAGCAGTCGTATCGGCTTCTGATAGTGTCGACATAGAAGGTCTCGTCTTGACTGTAATCAAGTGTGTAGATCTCTATCACACTAATTAATCTGTACTATATATGTTATGGGCTAAAAGTCGAAAAAAAATCAGATGTATGGGCGTCGTACCCAAAAAGGGTAGGCAAAGGATGCCAGTACGTAACCATAGAAACTTCTCTATGTGTGTATCGATGTATGTAAAAACCTGTGATCTTTTAGGTAGTATACTGTTTTGATTTTGCATGGATGTATGCATGAGATAGGGTTAATACGATGAAAGGGGAAGAGCATGTTAATAGGTCACTTTGTGATCGGTGGTTAAACCACGAACTGTATTTAGGTCACAATAGTGATCGGTGGCTAAGCCACGTTAAATTTATTCCTGATTGTTAGGAATAGGCAGCATGACTGTCGATATGGTGTGTAGCGGTTGGTGGGTTGATTATAGAAATCCCCAAGGTGTGTTGGCTGGTACGGGCTGGTGTGTAGAGGATGGATTTCTAGGTTGGGTTGGGCCATGTTGCATGTAAATATTCTGTTGCCATTGTGTATGGGCCAAGGCCCATAATGTGTTTGTGGGCCTAAAGCCTTTTATGTGTTTTCGAGATTTGCACACTGAGTCTTGGTGACTCACCCCTTTTAATTTCCCTGACTTTTCAGATGAGCAGTAGATCGTGGACATGGGAGCCGAGGCAGACTCGAAGGGCCATCAAGTTTTTTTTTTTATTTTCATAAACTATTATCGGTTTTCCTTTAAGTTTTAATTTTGGGACTACTAAGGCCCCATGGCTTAGGTTATCGCTTTATATTTGTTAATGTTTACAGTTTATAAATTTATGTTCAAGGACTTAAGTCATAAAAAGTAATAAAATGGGTTTTCCAAACATGTTCAACGGAAAAGCAAAGGTTTTCATCAAATATCTTATTTTTAACAAATGCCTAAATAAAGAAACTGAGATTTCCAAAAACCATCAAAGCAAAGTTTTTAACAATAAACCCCGTAGCATACCAGATCTGGTCATAGCGTTTGGGCGGGTTTGGGGTGTTACATTTTATATCGAGCCCGCCACAAAACTCGGGCTGTGAAATGGGTCCAGTAGTAGTTATAAAGTTGGTGAAAATGATTTGGTTGAGATATGGCCTTCGAGTCTACCGGCACCCGATCCACGCAGGTAAGTAATCTAACGCTTGATGTGATATGCATATTGGGTTGATGGGCTTTATGGACGTAGACTAGCATGTTAGGAATTAATGGACTCTAGGCCTAGTTTAAACAAACTCTTGAAATTCATAAAACTTAATCTAACTAAACATGTCCGTAAACCAGTCGCTGAGTTAGGGTGTGGCAACAGGCATGCGCATGTCTAGGATTGGATTCAGTGAGAACTTGGTACTTAAGTGGTCCTAGTGACTCACCTCCTCTTCACTGGAATCCTACCTGGTGCGTAGTGACTGTTCACTTTAGCCACGAGGACTTATTGACGGGCCAAAATTTAAAATTAAAACCCGGAAGGGACCAGCCACCCTATTTCACAAAATTACTAAAAATACCCCTAGTTTTGTAAAATTTTCGAAATACCCTTGATTTGTGAAAATTTCCTAGAATACCCCAGATTTGTAAAAGTACCAAAATTTGTGAAATCATCGAAACACCCCCGGTTGGCAAAATTACCAAAATACTCATGTTTTGTAAATTTACCCGAAAAACTCTAGATTTACAAAAGTACCCGGTTTACGAAATCATCGAAATTTGAGAAATTACCACAATATTCTCGCTTTAAAAAATCCAAAATACCCCTGCTTTAAAAATATATATATATATATACCAAAATATCTCTATTTCGAAAAATCACCAAGATACCCTATTTTGTGAAATTACGAAAAAATACCCGTAGGGAAAGAACTACGAAAATACCCCCAGGTAGTGAAATGACGAAAATACCCTTATGTGATGAATGTGGGTTCATGGATGCTACTTGTATGTTGATGTATGATGGTTGAATGTATGTGGAACTAGGAGATATAAACTTGAGATCAAAACTCGTAGATATAATTTCAAAATCGAAAGAATTACTCTTAAAACTATTGTCCATAAGATTGTTCGTGGTTAATCGATGGAAGAAATTAATAATTCATAAAATTTCTAATCGGATAAACGCGAATCGGTAGAATGAGTACAAGGGGTCGTGGGCGTCTGCGCGTGGTGTGGTAGGGGTAGGATGGTCAGTGTCTCAACTAGTAGGATCCGGTTATGGGTCCGAAAGCGAGATGCCGCATCACCACCGTGCGAGGTGGAATTTCGGGACCAGACACCGGGAGATGATGCGGTATCCCGAGCGATGTTAAGGGTCTTAGAGAGGGTTGCTGGGGCAGGCATGGACACAAAAGCCTGGAAATCTGTGTCGGAGCGACTTAGAGCTAATGGGGCGTATGTTTAGTAGGAATTTCGGAATAGCCCCGAGTATAGCCGAGTCTTCGTTGGAGGCAATTGAGCGTATAATGGATGATCCGGATTTCACGGAGGAGGAAAAGTCGAAAGGGGTTGTATCTCTCCGCGGACGGCTTATCAATGGTGGCTTACGGTTAAGGATGGTACAATAGCTGACCGTATCACCCGGGATCTCTTCAAAATGGCGTTTCAGAGTAAATACATTGGGACAAGTTATGTGGATGCGCAGCGTAGAGCATTCTCGAATGCGGTGCAAGGAAGTAGGTCGGTGGCGCATTTGGCGAAATTCTTACGCCTTAGCCGTTATGCTCGAGGAATAATGGCCACAGACCATGAATGTTGTGTTTAATTTGAAGATGGTCTGAGGGATGATTTACGTGTATTGATAGCTCCACAGTGGGAGAGGGAATTTGCTGTGCTTGTGAAAAAAGCTAAGATAGCTGAGGAGGTGAAGCGGACAGAGAAACTAAATCGGGATAGAGATAGAGGTGGAAGTAAGAGGAATTTTGGATCGTCAGGGGCAGCTGGGCATACTCAGAAAAGGCCTAGGTCAGACGGGCCGAGGCGGGAGGAGAGACCTCCTGCTGTTAGTCAGACACAGAAGTGTGCTCGATGTGGTAAATTCCATATAGGTGAGTGTTGGGAGGGCAGTGGGAAGTGCTTTAGGTGTGGATCTACGGACCACCAAGTTAGAAACTGTCCGCAGCAACGGGGCAGTGAAGGGCCCACGGGTCAAGGGAATGCACAGCCGGGAAGAGGTGGTCAGCAGCCACAGAGAGTTCGTGGTCCAGCCAAAGGTGGTAACGATTCCGGTCGGGGCCGTGGAGCACCAGGCCGAGGGGTAGGAAACACCGAGGCGAGACAGCCGGGGTTAGTTTATGCTGCCAGAGTAGAGAGGAGGCTGACGCACCGGATGTCATAACCGGTACGTTTCTAATTTATGGTTTGCCTTATACTGCCTTGATGGATATTGGTTCGACGCACTCTTATGTTGCTAGTGCTATAGCGGGAACTTTGAACTTTGATTATGAGACTTTTTCTAGGGAGATGACTCGTAGTGATCCTCTAGGAAAAAAAGCGTAGTGGTGAGCAAATCAGAGGTATAAGGATGTACCCCTGGAAGTTCAAGGGTAGCTTTTCGGTGATCTAATGGAACTATGCTGCTTAGGGAGTTCGATTTGATCTTAGGAATGGATTGGCCGGTGAAGTATCAAGCAAATTTGGATGCGACCAAGTGTATGGTGTTAAAAACTCCCGAGGGTGGTGAAGTGTTGGTGATAGGCGAAAGGGGAACCGCTTGTCAATGTGGTGTCCGCTTAAGCGGCGAGAGAAAGGATGGTGAGGAAAGGATGCGAGGCAATTCTAATGTTTGTTCGGCTCTGGAAGCCAAGGAACTAATCGTCGGAGATGTTAGGACGGTGAAGGAATTTCGGATGTTTTCCCGTAAGAGCTCCCGGATTACCCCCCCTCGTGAAGTGGAGTTTGTATCGATCTTCTTCCGAACAGCGCCAGTATCTATTACTCCGTATAGGATGGCGCCAAAAGAGTTGGTGGAATTGAAAGCGCAGATTCAGGAGTTGCTGGATAGAGGGTTTATTCGACCAAGTGTGTCGCCTTGGGGAGCGCCGGTGTTATTCGTTAAGAAGAAGGATGGATCAATGCATATGTGCATTGACTATCGTCAGTTGAATAAGTTAACAATCAAGAACAAATACCCATTACCGAGGATCGATGACTTGTTCGATCAGTTGAAGGGAGCCTCAGTCTTTTCAAAGATAGATCTGAGGTCAGGGTACCATCAGCTTAAGGTCAAAGAGGTGGATATTCATAAGACGGCTTTTAGGACTCGCTATGGTCACTACGAATTCATGGTGATGCCATTTGGGTTGACTAATGCACCAGCAGCGTTTATGGATATGATGAACCGAGTATTTCAACCCTACTTGGATCGGTTTGTCGTGGTATTTATAGATGATATTCTGGTTTATTCAAAATCGGAAGAGGTGCGGGATTCACATCTTCGGGTGGTTCTGCAGATTCTGAGGGAGAAGCAGTTATATGCCAAATTCAGTAAGTGCAAATTTTGGCTAAGAGAAGTTACGTTTCTGGGTCACGTTGTGTCGGCAGAGGGGATTAGGGTTGACCCTCGAAAAATTGAAGCAGTGTTGGATTGGAAGCCGCCTAGGTCTGTGGCGGAAATTCGGAGTTTTCTTGGTCTGGCCGGGTACTACCGAAGGTTTGTTGAAGGATTTTCTTTAATTGCGGCACCATTGACTAAGTTGTTACGAAAAGGGGTTCCATTCATTTGGTCTAATAAGCAGCAAGAGAGTTTTGAGAAGTTAAAAAGGATATTGACGGAGGCTCCGGTGTTGATTCAGCCGGAGGCTGGAAAGGAGTTCGTGATTTACTGTGATGCTTCACACACGGGACTAGGATGCGTGTTGATGCAAGGTGGAAAGGTTGTTGCGCGCATCTCGCATCTCGGCGATTAAGACCGCATTTAATCAAATTATCCCACCCATGATTTGGAATTGGCGGCGCGGGTTTTGCCCTCAAGATCTGGAGGCATTATCATGCGACGGGAAAATCTATTATTTACACCGATCATAAGAGCTTAAAATACCTTTTGACCCAGAAAGAGTTGAATCTAAGGCAAAGGAGGTGGATCGAGTTGCTAAAGGACTATGACTGCTCGATCGAATACCATCCGGGTAAAGCTAACGTGGTGGCGGATGCCTTGAGTCGTAAAGTAATCTCTGACTTGAGAGCAATGTTTGCTCACCTTAGTTTATACGATGATGGGAGTTTATTAGCTGAACTCCAAGTGTAACCCTCTTGGGTCAGTCAGGTTAAGGAGAAGCATCAGACTGACGAGTTGCTAAAGGAGAAGTTTCTGGTAGGATCAAGTGAAGGATCAATAGAATTTAGTGTGAATGAGGAAGGGCTATTATGTTTTCAAGGGAGAGTGTGTATGCCGAAAGATCCTGAGTTGAGGCATAAGATTTTGCAAGAAGCGCATGGTAGTCCATACGCTATGCACCCTAGAGGAAGTAAGATGTATCGAGATTTGCGAGATCAGTTCTGGTGGTCGGGTTTGAAACGAGAGGTGACCGAATTTGTGGGGAAGTGTTTGACCTGTCAGCAGGTAAAGGCGGAACATCGCTTACCATCGTGGTTGTTGCAATGGTGAAGATTCCACAATGGAATTGGGAAAGGATCACAATGGACTTTGTTAGTGGGCTACCCTCACGCCTACTAAGAAAGATTCGGCCTGGTGATTGTTGACCGCTTGACGAAGTCCGCTCATTTCATACTAGTACGTGTCGATTACTCTGCGAGAAATTGGCTAAGCTATACATAGCGGAGGTAGTGAGGTTGCATGGGGTACCGGTATCAATCATATCGGACGGGGACCCTAGGTTCACCTCACGATTTTGGAAGGCGTTGCATCAAGCGTTGGGTACGGTTGGATTTCGGTATGGCGTTTCATCCTCGAGGCCGATGGGCGATGCGAGCGGGTAATCCGATCTTAGAGGACATGTTAAGAGGATGTGTCATTGACTTCAGGGGTAGTTGGGAAGAGTTCTTACCGTTGGCGGAGTTTACGTACAACAATAGCTACCAAAAGTATTCGAGATGGCGCCCTATGAAGCATTGTGCGGGCGAAAGTGTCGTGACTCTCCTACCGTTGGACGTAATTAGGGAACATCGATTTTGAGACCGGAGTTGGTTACCGGGACAGAGGAGAAGGTTGAGGTAATTTGGGCTCGATCAAGGAAGCGCGACGAGGCGACGAAGTCCTATGCTAACTGAAGCGTAAGGACATAGAATTTGCGATGGGTGACAAGGTGTTCTTGAAGGTGTCGCCATGGAAGAAAGTACCGAGGTTCTGGACGGAAAGGTAAATTAAGTCCTAGATTTATCGGACCTTATCGGGTGTTGAAACGAGTGGGACCAGTAGCTTATCAGCTAGAGTTAGCTTCTGAGCTAAGCCAGAATCACACTGTATTCCACGTCTCTATGTTAAGACGCTATCGTTCGGATCCATCCCATGTGGTGCCTGTGGAAGAAATCGAAGTAAGACCCGACCTATCCTTTGAGGAGGAACCCGTGGAAATCCTAGATCGTGATGTCAAAGTACTGCAAAGGAAGACGGTTCTGTTGGTTAAAATTCTATGGCGGAATCACAGTTCTGAGGAGGCTACTTGGGAACCAGATGAGATGATGCGGTAGCAGTACCCGCATCTATTTTGATCAGGTAATTTCGAGGCCGAAATTTCTTTAAGGGGGTAGAACTGTAACATCCTGAATTAATGGGCCTTTGCGTTTAATGTGCTGTGATGTTTATGTTATCTCTAATGTGTAATTAGGGTGTTTGAGGGGTTAAGAATGGGCTCAGGGATTGGGCCGAGGCGTTAATCGAATTTTCTGCTTGGGCACTCTAGTGGTAAGCCAGTGAGGATAGGGCTTACAAGATGTTATTTGTGATTATAAGACACAGATGGGCTTGTGGCCCAGTGGCAAAGTGGTGCCACTTAGAGAGCAGGGAGGTGGCGTAAGCTGAGGAGGCCCAAGTTCGAGTCGCATGAAGCCTAATTTTTCTTATTAAATTTTAGCTAATTTTCGGCATTTAAATGAATAGATAGGGACTTCAATAAGGCTTAAAAATAGGAAGATTTACTCGAGTGGATAATGCTGATAATATGGCAGATAATGGAAGGAAGAGGTGGTGTTATTTAGGCCTCTTTCGGAGGTATGAGAAGATAGAGATAAGGGAGAAAGGGTAGGAGTTATCTGCTGATCAACAGTGGTGGCCGAATTTCCACCTCTTGAAGGGGGGAGAAATCGGTTTTGTTATACTATAGGGGGTGCCGAAATTTCCCTTATTAGTTGATCAATTTTAAGTTATCAAAAGGGGCATTTTCGGGTTTTAGGAAGTAGGTGCCAAAAATTTGGTTTAAGTAGGGGGGATATCTCTTCAATTCTGACATTTGGGTCCTATTTGTTTTTCTTCTTTTCTCTCATCTCCACTTTTATGCAAAAGCTAAAATTCCATTGTTCTTTTCTCTGTTTCCCTCTACAAGCCGAAACCTCACAGTTCCTCTCTACATCTTTTCTTTTGATCTCCGCTAGAGCCAAATCTCTTCACTTCAATTCTCTTCTCCACTCTTTCCTACTAGCCGAATACCTTGTCCACTCTTTTCTCCTTGCCGATTTCTTTCTTCTATCGTGCTAAGTGCCAGGATCTCTAAGGGTTAGTCGAATCTATTGGTGTTAAGGTAAGTGCCGAATTCTCTCTTCACTTTTTCTCTTCCAGTTTTTGGAGGCCAAAGCCGAAAGGCGAGCTGGCGTGATAGGATTATCCTTGGAGTAATGTTTTGATTGTTCTCATGTTTTTATTTTGGGGCGGCACATCGGGAATCGAAGTAGATCGTCTAGATCTAAAAGCCGGAAACCGCTAGTCTCTAAACTCCATCACTTTCGGGATTTCTAGATCTGTTCCATGGATACAAATGCTAGTCAAACGAAAAAGGGAATTGGACCCGTAAATACAACCCCTAAGTTTAAGAAACGAGCGGTGTCAGCAGTTCGGGATTGGCTGCCAGGTTGTGGACCGGCTTCGACACAAAATCTTAGACAGTTAACAGTCGTATCGACTTCTGATAGTGTCGACATAGAAGGTCTCGTCTTGACTGTAATCAGGTGTGTAGATCTCTATCACATTAATTAATCTGTACTATATATGTTATGGGCTAAAAGCCGAGAAAAGGCTGTATGGACAGTCGTATTACCCAAAAAGGGTAGGAAAGGATGCCAGGGACGTAACCATAGAAACTTCTCTATGTGTGTATTGATGTATGTAAAAACCTATGATCTTTTAGGTAGTATACTGTTTTGATTTTGCATGGATGTATGCATGGGATAGGGTTAATACGATGAAAGGGGAAGAGCATGTTAATAGGTCACTTGGTGATCAGTGGTTAAACCACGAACTGTAATTAGGTCACAATAGTGATCGGTGGCTAAGCCACGTTAAATTTATTCCTGATTGTTAGGAATAGGCAGCATGGCTGTGGATATGGTGTGTAGCGGTTGGTGGGTTGATTGTAGAAATCCCCAAGGTGTGTTGGCTGGTACGGGCTGGTGTGTAGAGGATGGATTTCTAGGTTGTTTTGGGCCATGTTGCATGTAAATATTCTGTTGCCATTGTGTATGGGCCAAGGCCCATAATGTGTTTGTGGGCCTAAAGCCTTTTATGTGTTTTCGTGATTTGCACACTGAGTCTTGGTGACTCACCCCCTTTAATTTCCCTGACTTTTCAGATGAGCAGTAGATCGTGGACATGGGAGCCGAGGCGGACTCGAGGGGCCATCAAGTTTTTTTTTCATAAACTATTATCGGTTTTCCTTTAAGTTTTAATTTTGGGACTACTTATGTAATAAGGCCCCATGGCTTAGGTTATTGCTTTATATTTGTTAATGTTTACAGTTTATAAATTTATGTTCAAGGACTTAAGTCATAAAAAGTAATAAAATGGGTTTTTCCAAACATGTTCAACGGAAAAGCAAAGGTTTTCATCAAATATCTTATTTTTAACAAATGCCTAAATAAAGAAACTGAGATTTCCAAAAACCATCAAAGCAAAGTTTTTAACAATAAACCCCGTAGCATACCAGATCTGGTCGTAGCGTTTGGGCCGGGTTTGGGGTGTTACAATTTGTAATAGTTCCTTGCCTATGGACTCCTTTGTTTCATTTTCCATTTTCACTCCTTCGATACTAATCTGTTAGTTTTGGCCTCTTTATTTTTCGTTGAGGAGTGGTAATCTTGAAATCATCTTCGAAAGTGATGTAACGCTTCAAAGTCTTAACTTGATTTTCTTATTCTTCTTTGTTTAGATTACTTTTTTTTAACAATATCGAGAATTAATGTAACACCCCAAACCTGGCCTAGAAGTTAGGCCGTAATCTGGTGTGTCACATGGAAGTAAAAACCATCTTTGCGATTATTAAAAACTTGCTTGAGAAATATAGCCTCTTTGTTAAAACCAAAATCACTTAAGCAATTGTTAACTACTTGAAAACGTAATAATCTTTAAAAACCCTTTTGGTAGCGAAAGCATATTTGAAATGAACAATTTACAAAAAATGTGATGTTTAGAAATAGAGTTGCAGAAGCATTTTGAAATCGTTGTGGAAAAGTAGATAAAATACAAGTATTTTTGAAAGATTGATTGATGAGTCAACAATCAAGGTAGTGAACTTTAAAACCGTGTCTTTTGAAAATATCGTTTGAAAGTTCGAGTGAAAACTTCCGTGTTAAAATATTTATAAAAGTTTATTATGAAATCCATTTGTTAATCGATTTTGGAAAACCTTTATTTAAGTTTTTAGAAAATTCTCATTTTAAACAATTTAAGCAAAATAGAAAGTATAACAACCATAAAGCAAATAATAAAACACTCCAGAGGCCTTATTACAACTTAAACCAAAATGGCAAAATAATAAAATAAACGGGAATAGAAATTTAAAATTCAATAACACCATTTCTGAAGTATGGCCTCCACCGAGTCATCCATGGGCCCAAGTCCTCATTACGGAGCATTACCTACAAGGGTTAAGAAAAAGGGGGAGTGAGTTACAAGAACTCAGTGTATAATCCCCTTACCGTTGTACACTGGGCCTGAAACCCATTTAACCATATTTTGGGCCTAAGCCCCTTTTAACAATATAATGTATCAAATATATTATATGAATGTAATGCAATTCCCAACCCAACCTAATAATCCATCCGCTAAACACCACCCGTACCAACCATCACACCTGTGGGGATCAAGTCAACCCACCCCGCCAACACACCAATCGCAGGCAAGCTACCATATACAGAATTTGTGGCAGAGCCACCGGAATCAGAATATACGTGGAATTGCCACTATCGATGGTAATATAATCAGCACACAGCCTTGGGTAAATATGATCGACACAAAGTCATTGATTCATATGTTAGGCACATAGCCATTATCAAAATTTGTGGCAGAGCCACCAGAATCATACACGGTAATATAATCAGCACACAGCCTTAACCACGATGGCACAAAGCCATATTTAAATTGGCATATAGCCAATATCAAAATTTGTGGCAGAGCCACCGAAATCAGAATATATCGCTACAGTCAAACTGCTTTTCATAATATTTGTGGCAAAGCCACTAGACTACACTTCTCTTCAACATTTTTCCCATCCCATGCAGAATATGTAAATGCAACATACATAATAAAGCATAATATCCACATATATAAACAACAATCATTAATCAAGTAATTTATTACGGTAAATCAGACAATTATAGAACTTGTAATTTGGCCCACTAAAACATTCTAGCAATTCGGCCCATAGGGGCATTTTCGTAAATCGGCCCGTAGAGGGCATTTTCGTAAATCGGCCCGTAGGGGCATTTTCGTAATTCGGTAATTTTACCCACTAAGGGTAATTCGGTAATCTCGCAACCCAGGGGTATTTCGGTAATTTACCCTCCAAGAGTATTTTGGTAATTCCGCAACCTAGACTTAACTACTAATGTGGGGCATAAAAATCAAAACTGTCCATAACGTCATACTGACTAAATTGACTATAACTCGAGTTATTAAACTCGAAATTTAGATCCGTAAATTTTCCTTGAAGCTAGACTCATATATCTTCTTACTACAATTTTTCCAGAATTTTTGGCTTAGCCGTTTAGTACAGTTTATTCCTTAAAGATTCCCTTGTTTCACTGACCAACGGTTCTGACCTCTCTTACCCAAAATTCAAATATATCACTGTACAGTTTTCATATGTTGCTCCCACTTGTTTCTATTGAAAATAGGCTCACTAAGGAATCTATACATATAAATTATAACTCTTAATTCACCTTGAAAAATTTTGAATGATTTTTCCAAGACAGAACAGGGAACCACGAAGTCAATCAGAACCAGTCTCACCAAAATTAAGATATCACAGAATATAAAATTTCTCTTCCTCCTCTGTTTCTTTCATATAAAAATAGACACAGTAATCTTTAATCCGATATCTTTTTCACTTTCTAATTCCCTTTATCCTATTTTTTGTGATTTTTCAAAATCACGTCATTGCTGCTGACCAAACTGTTTCATTGCAAAAATATGGTTACCACTACGAATATACGCACGCCCGAGTTGTCACGGATGCCGGTTTCCGGTTTTCCTTCAGTATTTCGACCGAATCACAGAACATTTCATGTAAAATTTCAGAGTGGTATGAGATTACACACCATTTCAAATAGGTATTCGGAAGGGTACGGGATTACACACCTTATTTGGATTTCCTTAAGAACCACTCTTCTTTGACCCTAGAACAATACCAACCAAAAGTTAGCCTCGGGTTTCCAAAAGATTTCGTATCACTTACACTTGAATCACTTACCACTATGTCTGAAGGTAGAATATATCGAGTGATTTGTCCCTAAAACATATAGTCAATTATTTCAAATTATTACTCCGTTAGCAACCAATCGAATATTGAATAATATCAATAATCCATAAGAACTCCTTACCTTATTAATATTGGATCCGGTTTCTCCATTTGACTTAAGGATAGAATGACGTTCGGCCTTCCACTAGAATACTACAAAAGGGAGAGTGATCTCGTTTGAGAGAGTAGAATAAAATGATGGTCTCGGTCAATATGACCCTCCCAAACCAAGGCATAATTCGGCATTAAGAGAAAGAAAATAAAATGTTGAAGAGAACCACTTACCGATTTATCAAGGAATGAGTGTTAATACGGATGAGAAGAAAAGATAGAGAAGAGATGAAAGTTCGGTTATAGAGGAAAATGTATATTAATATTCGGCTATGGGGATAATCAAACAAGAAGATGTGCTCTTTTGGTGGTGTCGATTTAGAGAAGAGGAAAGATTGAAGGAATGTTTAAAAGAAAGGAATGGAAGGTTGAATGGATGCTAGGTGATTCGGCTATCAAAGGGAGATGAACAAGAGGTGAATATTTTGACCAAACAAAAGAGAAGAAAATGCACAATTGTGCTAGGAGGATTCGACAAAGAGGATAGCAAATTGAGAGAAGATGACACTAAAGTTGCAAATGAGATTTTTGACCCAAAACAATACCAAGACCCTACCAAAAGCCAAAGTAAAATTTCAGCCACCTATCTACCCCCAAAACCGTCCACATGCATTGCCATAAGGGTCAAAATTTTGCCAACCATACTTTCCATAGCATTCTCCATGAAATAAGCCACATGTTCCCCTTACTTGCCTTATTCTTTTGATTCCTTTCCCCAACCTCAACCTTTCCTTATTTCTTAGCCACCTTACCAAAAATAAAGAAGTGCAACTTGCCATATATACTTTGTAACACCCCAAACCCGGCCCAAACACCACGATCGGATCTGGCATGTCACTAAGAAGATTTTATTAAAACATGTCGCATTTTGTTTCGTTTTAAAAAAACATAGCTTTGGCATTTATATGGAAAACTTAATAGTTTGATTAATTGTAAAAGAAATAAATTTTATTTAATACCTTAATGAATATAGACTGGAATTTTCCTTTGATTTTTATCATTTCAGTACATGCCTTAGTTTAAGTTTTTACATAGGATTTTAGATGTCCAAAAACCCGAAAACCCAAAAGAAAACATAAAGGAATTATAATAGCCGGTGGCCTTATTACAATAAAATATAAACCAACTAATAATAAGGAAAAAAAATATGAATGAACTGAATAAAGTCTTTTGCAGTATCCGAGATGAACTCATGCATGGCCACCTTGCGTGTAACATCCCGAAATTGGGCCTAGGAGAATTGGGCCCAATGGGCCTTGGGCGTAGTAGCGTTCAAAATTTTTGAGAACAAGAGAATGGCTTGTTGGACCTATTAGGTGAGTGATTTTGGAAGGTTATGGGGCTTCTATGAAGTCCCGAGACTAAACTTGAGCTTTAGGAAAATTTTGGTTTTAGGTGAAAAAAAAACCTAGGAGTCAGTAGGTAGGCTTTAAGAATAAAATGTGGAAAAATGACACAAGTGGAGTGTGTGGTGTAGTGGCAAAGTGACGCCACTTAAGTGGCAAGGGAGTGACGCCACAGGGAAGGAAGGAGGTCCAAGGTTCAAGTCTTGGCTCTTGCATTTTGGTTTTCTTTTTAAATGGACTTTAGAATTTGGCTATAGAATTATATTTAGTTGCGCATGGTTTAAGACACAAGAGGAGCTTGTGGCTTGGTGGCAAGTGGCGTGTTGAACTATTGAAGGGAGCCTGGGTTCGAATCTCATGAAAAGTAAGAGAGTATTTATTTTGCGAATTGGACGGCAAGAGTTTGAGTTGGATTTAAACTCTCACTGTGAAGGATCCCACATCGGAAAGATACAAAGAAGGAAGGTGAGAAGCTAGCTATATATAGAGCATTCTATGATAGGAGGAAGGATACCTTGGTTGGCGTTTGGGCACAGGAGTGGTCGGAGCGCGGATTAGCACCAGATTCCTATCAGGTGTGTAACTCTCTCTACTCTAGTTGTAGAGCGGCAAATGCCAAAGTGCCGGTCACGGCCATAGTAGCCACACGAGCATGCAAACGCACGTGTGGGGCTTCGACGCGATAGTTGAGGCCATCGGTAGTATTCTTGTGGGTTGAGGCTGCTTGGGCCACGATGGGCCGAAGTGGGCCCAATGGGCCAGTGGGCCTAATTGAATAAAATGTATGATGGTGTAGTATATAGTAAACTAGACTAGGTGAATCTCATATACGTGGCTAGATTTGTGTTAGGTGGGCCACACGAGCGTGTGGGCCCGAATGGGCTGAAATCGGGTTTTAGGCCCAATATTCCGGTACGATCGGAAATGGTAGTTGAGTTGCTCGAGGCGACATTAGGCCTTTGAAAAGGCCATTGCAGGTGCAAAATTACCGAAATACCCTTGGTTTGTAAAATTACCAAAATACCCCTGGTTTGCAAAATTACCGAAATACCCCCAGTTTGCAAAATTACCGAAATATCCCTGGTTTGCGAAATTACCGAAATACCTTCGGTTTGCAAAATTACCGAAATACTCCTAGTTTGTTAAATTACCGAAACACCCCCAATTTGCAAAATTATCGAAATACCCCTAGTTTGTAAAATTACAAAAATACCCCTGGTTTGCAAAATTACCGAAATACCCTCGGTTTGCAAAATTACCGAAATACCCCTGGTTTGTTAAATTATCGAAATACCCCTAGTTTGCAAAATTATCGAAATACCCCTTGTTTGTAAAATTACCAAAATACCCCTGGTATGCAAAATTACCGAAATACCCCTGGTTCGCGAAATTACCGAAATACCCCCGGTTTGCAAAATTGCTGAAATACCCATGGTTTGTACAATTACCAAAATACCCCTGGTTTGCGAAATTACTAAAATACCCCCGGTTTGTGAAATTACCATTTTACCCCTACACGATAAAATGATCGTTGTACCCTCGTAGTAGTACTAGCGTTGTATGTGTTAATTGTATGATTGATTATGTTTGAGATGCATTGCTTACATGGATTGGTTATGAGTAGAATTACCGAACTACCCCTTTAGGGTGGAATTACCGAAATACCCTTATAGGGTAAAATGACTGATTTGCCCTTGTAGGTAAATGATTGACTTGTGCAATGAGTTGTCTAATTTGTCTGTGGTTGTATGAATGATATGCTTTTATTACATGTTTAAATAATTGTTACTGAGCATGTCCATTTTGCATACACGTGTAATGATTGAGCATGACATACACGACATATTACATGGGGTTGGGATTATTAATACGGAGGAAGTGCTAATAGGATCGCATGGTCGCTTGACGACTGTGGATCCACCGAAGGCTTTATAGCCACCGCAGTTTTTTAGCCACCGAGCGGCCCATCTTTGCACCGATAATGTTATTGAGGGCTGTGTGCGATTAATATGGCTTCGTGCCGTAATTATGGGCTTTGTGCCAATACCGAAGGCTTTGTGCCGATATTATGGCTTTGTGCCAATCGTATTTACCGTGGCTATGTGCCTAACTTATATATCGATGACTCTGTGTCGATCATATTTACCCAAGGCTGTGTGCCGATTATATTACCATCGCTGATGGCTATGTGCCAAATATAATACAGTCACTGATGGCTTTGTGCCAATTGTAATACCGCTACTGAAGGCTTTTTAGCCACCGAGTAGCCATGCTCCACCGATAATGTTAGTGCCGCAACCGGTGCTACATACGGAGTGTAGGGATGGGTGGGTCGATTAAATCCCCACAGGAGTGTAGGGTTGGACAGGAGATGGAGTGCAAGGTTGGTATGGGCATTAACGCATTGCATATATGGATTATATTACTGAGATGGGCTTAGGCCCCGATTTATATGTATGACATGTGACATTTGACTTGGGTTAAGGCCCAACTGAGGCTATTTTAGGCTAATGCCCAATTGCCACCGTTACTTTAATGGGCTTGGGCCCGAATTGTTTTGATGCATGTTCTTATAGATTTTGTTCGTAAGGGGAATTACACACTGAGTTTTCGTAAACTCACCTCCTCTTTTTAAATTTTCTTAGGTAATCCTCAGTAGGCGGTTCGACGTACTGGAGGACTCGGAGGTGGCCACACTACGAGCAGTTCTGGACTTTAGTATTTTACTTATTTTTAACTTGGGTTAATATTTTGTAATAAGGCCGCTTTAACTTTAAATTTGGTATTTTATTTGGTTTAGCTTTTAATATGATACTGCCTATTATTCTTAAATGTTTAATATGGGATTTTTCTAAACCCTTAATAACCGTTTTCCAAAATGTTAACAAAAGGATAACAAGCGAATACATAATTAAACTCAAAATTTTTAACAAACGCGTAATTTTTAAACAACCCTTTTATGTGACATGCCGGATCTGGTCGTAACGTTTTGACCGGGTTTGGGGTGTTACATTGTGCTCCTCTCCAGCCCGGTCCGATGCGCTAAGTGCTACCTGAAAGATGTTAAATAATAGGGTGAGTCGCGAGACTCAGTGTGCAACCCTCGTGCACCATCAGATTGGGCCTTAGCCCCACAGAACAGATAACAGAGTATAATATAATAGAAAATATGAAAAACCCAACCCAATCCTAGGTTTCCATCCGCTACACACCACCCTTACCTGCCAATCACACCATTGGGGATTTATACAATCAACCCACACCGCTACACACCATCGATGGCAGTCATGCTGCTCATCGTCAGATCATGGCCGTAGCCACTACAACAGGTCATGGAAAAAGCCACTACAACAGGTCACGGCAAAAGCCGCTACAACAGGTCACGGAAAAAGCCGCTACAACAGGTCACGGCAAAAGCCGCTACAACAGAACACTTCCCCTTTCTTCAAACCCAACCCCTTGCAATCACAGAAATCGGCATACTTATCACATATGTCATCTTAATAGGAACATTCACTTAGGAATGACAGAGATCACTAACCTGGTGATTCTCTTTTACCCTCATTGGGTTTCAACCGTTATGCCGGGATTTTGGCATTCTACAGAATATTTTAGATTAATAAACATACATATTTTTTTTAGACAGGCAATCTAAATGGTGTGGAAGTGTTACACACCTGATATCGCGTAGTTTTACACCCTTAGTCAATATCCTTACTATCTGGATCTACAACCCTTAGTCTGAAACCTTGCTCAAAAGCCAGAAGAACACGAAGATTTGGGCTCCCCTATATTCGGCCAAGGGTTAATAAATACCCGAGTTTACACGTTTAAAAATTAATCGATCTCCTTACTTTGAAATCCTGAAAGTAACACGATTCGTGTGTTACTGAACTCTGACTTAGAGATCTATGCGATTGACTCCTCTTCAAATCCCGGAATGCCGAAAATAAGAGAAAAACTCAAGGTCAGTTTCCCTATAGCCATTCGGCTAGAGTCTCTAAAAAAAACCGAAAAGGATTGAAGCCTTATGAATCGATACTTACCTTCAGTTTCCTTCGAGATTCAGGACAAGCAGATACCACAGAGAGGATTCGGCTTCTAGGAATGAAGATTCGACTATGATGAGACTTCGGGAAATAGAGACTTAACTTTTGGAGATTTCGGCTATGGAAGGGAATAGGGGTGTAGTTTCGGCTTTTAGAGTATGAGAGATGAGCAATAATAAAGGTCAAAAGATTCGGCTAGAAGGAGGTTTCAAAGAAAAAGACAAGAGGAGAGGGAAGTGGTGATTTCGGCTTTTGAGAGAATGAAGATGAGGAAAGAAAGAAAAAAATTAATTGCTTAGGGTGGCCTTTGAAATTTCGGCACATCCCTTCCCTATACCAAACCGATTCCTCCCGTTACTGAGTTTGATTTTTGGCCAACACTAGCTTCCACAAGATAGCTCCTATCCTTTCCCTTATCTTAATCTATTACTCCTCAAAAATAGCCCTAATTAGCACCAACTCCTCCCTCCTTCATCTGCCTATTATCCTCATAAATTAAACATTAAAAATCCCAAAAAATAGCCTTGTTGTCTTCCCCTCTATGGCTCCCTTTTAAGTGCCGAACTTGGCCCAATTACTTGGGCTTCAAGCAGCCAAGACTAGGCCTCCTCTCTTCCTTACTACTGACGCTACTTCTAACTCCCCTATAGCGCCACTTACTTTTGGGCCACAAGCCCATTTTGTCATTTAAAACACAGATAACTTCCTTTTAAAATGCTAGAGTGTCTACGCAGAGATTTAGGCAAGGCCTCAGCCCATTCTTGAGCCCTATTTGCACCTTAAATTCTCAAATTAATATTTTAAGCATACATCACATGAAATGCACATGCCCAATAATTCGGGAAGTTACAGTTCTACCCCCCTTAATTTAAATTTCAGCCCCGAAATTTACCTGCTCAGAAGAGATGGGGGTACTGTTGTCGCATAACATCCTCTGGCTCCCATGTCGCTTCCTCCGCTCCATGATTTCGCCACAAAACCTTGACCAAAGGGACAGACTTCCTTCTCAACACTTTTACGTCTCGATCCAAGATTTGCACTGGTTCCTCCTCAAAAGTCAAATCTGGCCTTACTTCAATCTCTTCCACCGGCACAATATGTGATGGATCAGAATGATAACGTCTTAGCATCGAGACATGAAACACATCATGTATCTGCTCCAACTCTAGAGGCAACTCCAAATGATAAGCCACTGGGCCCACACGTTCTAGTACCCGATAAGGTCCAATAAATCGGGGACTTAGCTTGCCCCTACGTCCAAACCTCATCACCTTTTTCCATGGTGAGACTTTCAAAAAGACTTGATCTCCCACTGCAAATTCCAACTCCTTACGCTTAAGATCCGCATAAGATTTCTGTCGATCAGACGCTTCCTTCAACCGCGCCCGAATTAACTTAACTTTCTCTTCTGTTTCCGAAACTAGTTCTAGACCCAACACCTGACGCTCATCCAACTCTGTCCAACAAGTAGGAGTACGACACTTCCGTCCGTACAACGCTTCATAAGGCACCATCTGAATACTAGATTGATAGCTGTTGTTGTACGCGAATTCTGCCAAAGGTAAATACTCCTCCCAACTTCCCTTGAACCCGATGATACAACCTCTTAACATATCCTCTAAGATCTGAATTACCCTCTCAGACTGACCATCAGTCTGCGAATGAAAAGCGGTACTAAAGTCTAACCTTGTTCCCATTGCTTGATGCAGAGCCTTCCAGAATCGTGACGTGAACCTAGGGTCTCTATCCGATATGATCGACACAGGTACACCATGCAGCCTCACTACCTCAGCCACATACAGCTTAGCCAACCTTTGTAGAGAGTAGTCAACCCGAACCGATATGAAATGGGCAGACTTCGTCAGACGATCCACAATCACCCAAATCGAATCCTTCTTAGTGGGCGTAAGAGGCAACCCACTAACAAAATCCATCGTGATTCTTTCCCACTTCCACTGCGGAATCTTCACCGCCACAACAACCCCAAGGCACCGGTGTTCTCGCTTCTTCACTGGCGACACGTCAAACATTTTCCCACGACTTACATTACCTTTCGCCGGACACTGCCACCAAAATTGCTCTCGTAAATCCCGATACATCTTAACCCCTCCAGGATGCATAGCGTAAGGGCTACTATGCGCCTCCTGAAGAATCATCTACCTTAACTTCACATCCTTTGGCATACAAACTCTTTTTCGAAAACACAGAACTCCATCACCATTCAAACTATAGTCCTCTACTTCACTATTCTGCACTTGCCGGAGTCGAGCCCTCAAAACATCGTCCAACAGCTGCTTCTCATTAATCTGATTTGTCTATGTTGGTTTCACTTGGAGTTCAGCTATCAGACTTCCATCCTCATACAGACTAAGATGAGCGAACATCGCCCTCAAATCTGCTATCGCCTTCCTACTCAGCACATCCGCCACCACGTTAGCCTTACCCGGATGATATTCGATTGAGCAATCATAGTCCTTCAAAAGTTCAATCCACCTACGTTGCCTCAGATTCAACTCCTTCTGGGTAAGGAGATATTCAGGCTCTTATGGTCCGTGTAAATAACCGACTTCTCCCCATACAGGTAGTGCCTCCATATCTTCAGAGCGAACACTACCGCCGCCAATTCCAAATCATGTGTAGGGTAGTTCAACTCATGTGGTCTTAAGCTCGTCGGACGCATATGCAACCACCTTTCCATCTTGCATCAACACGTAACCTAAACTCCAGTGTGACGCATCACAATGAAGCAGTAAATTCTTTTCCTGCCTCTGGCTGAATTAACACTGGCGCTTTCGTCAAAATTCTCTTCAGCTTCTCAAAGCTCTCCTGCTGTTTGCCGGTCTACACAAACGGTGCTCCCTTCCTCAACAACTTCGTTAAAGGTGCCGCTACCAATGAGAACCCTTCAACAAACCTTCTGTAATACCCGACAAATCCCAAGAAACTTCGAACTTCTGCCACAGACTTCGGCGGTTTCCAATCCAATACAGCTTCTATCTTCCGAGGGTCCACCCTAATTCCCTCTGCAGAAACCACATGTCCTAAGAAAGTTACTTCCCTTAGCCAGAACTCACACTTACTGAACTTTGCAAACAATTGCTTCTCCCTTAAAGTTCGCAACACCACACGAAGATGTTCATCATGTTCCTCTTCTGACTTGGAATAAACCAAGATGTCGTCGATGAACACCACAACGAACCGATCAAGATATGGTTGGAACACCCGGTTCATCATATCCATAAATGCTGCTGGCGCGTTCGTCAACCCGAATGGCATCACCAAGAACTCATAATGATCGTACCGAGTCCGAAATGCCGTCTTATGAATGTCTTCCTCCTTAACCCTTAACTGATGATACCCCGACCTTAAGTCAATCTTAGAAAAGACCGAAGCCCCTTTGAGCTAATCGAATAGATCATCGATTCTCGGCAGTGGGTACCTGTTCTTAATAGTCAACTTATTCAATTGACGATAATCCAGACACATACGCATGGATCCATCCTTCTTCTTCACGAATAGGACCGACGCTCCCCATGGAGACACACTCGGCCAAATAAACCCTCGATCCAACAGTTCCTGGATCTGAGCTTTGAGTTCCACCAACTCCTTCCGGTGCCGTGCAGCAGGGAGCAATGGACACGGAGCCGCACTCCGAAGTAGCTCTATTCCAAACTCCACTTCACGATCCGGTAATCCGGCAATTCTTCAGAAAGACATCTCAGAAATCCTTGGTACTTCGAACCTCATCGATGGTCACCTCCTTAACATCCAAAGCACTGATAAAGGCTGAAAATGCATTACATCCCTTTCGAATCATCTTAACAGCTTTTAATGCGGACACTACGTTGGACAGGTAATTCCTTCTTTCTCCTAATACAACCACCTCCCCGCCTTCCGGGGTACTCAACACCATGCGCTTAGTCTCACAATCCAACTTAGCACGATGTTTCGTCAACCAATCCATTCCTAATATAAGGTCAAACTCTCCAAATGGAAATTCCATTAAGTCTGTCGGGAACACCACTCCTTGAGTCTCTAAGGGTACGTTTCTAAACAATTTGCCCACTACCCTAGATTGTCCTAAAGGACTAACCACAGTCATCTTCCTAGAAGTTATTTTAGAGTCTATACTTAGGGTCTCAGATACCGAGCATGCAACGTAAGAGTGAGTTGATCCAATATCGATCAGAGCAAGAAATGGTTTATCAACAATAAGAAACGTACCGGTTATGATGTCCGGTGCGTCACCATCCTCCCGTCGGCGAGCTACATAAACCAAACCCGGCTGCCTTGCATCCACATTACCTGCACCCCTACCAGGTGCTCCACGACCCGATCGAATCCATTTCCACCTGCACGCTCGCCACGACCCCCTCGATGCCGCCGATCACCTCTCCTAGTCCGATCGTAACCTCGGCCCGTTGGTCGTGCTGATCCACACGTGGACAATCCTTAACTGATGCTCCGTTGATCCACACCTAAAACATCCACCGATTTTCCTTCTGCACTCCCCATAATGCGCCTTCCCACAAGAAGGACATGATCGATTCTGGCCCGTCGGAGCACGAGCTAGCCCATCAGACCTAGGCCTTTTCTGAAAATTTCCTGATGATCCTGATGGCCAAAAACTTCTCTTATTCTTACCCCGATCCTTATCCTTTACTTGTCTTTCAGTCTCCTTCACCTCCTCAGCTATCTTAACCTTCTCCACCAGAACAGCAAAGTCTCTCTCTCGCTGCGGTGCTATTAAAACCCTTAACTCATTTCGCAGTCCATCCTCAAACCGTACATAACGTTCATATTCAGTTGCTACCATTCCTCGAGCGTAGCGGCTCAACCGCAGGAACTCCGCCTCATATTCAGCCACAGATTTACTTTCCTGCACCAAATTCAGAAATGCCTTCCTCTGTGCATCCACATAGCTGGCCCCAACATACTTTCCTTGGAATGACTCCTTAAACAAATCCCAATCAATCCGGTCTACAGCAGTACCCTCCTTTACCGTGAGCCACCACTGGTAAGCCTCGTCTCGAAGAAGAGACACAACCCCTTTCAACTTCTCCTCCATTATGAAGTCTAGGTCATCCATTATGCGCTCACTTGCTTCTAGCCAATACTCCACTGTGTTAGGGGCTACACCAGAAACACCCCTAAACATCTCCGCTCTGTTGGCTCGGAGTCGCTCAGACACAGATTTCCGAGCTCCTAAACCCGTACCTACCCCAGTAACTCTCTCAAGGACCCGCAACATTGCCTAAGATACCGCATCATCTCCGGGCGCCTGATCCTGAAATTCTCCCTCTACAGCCGGCAGATTCGGCATCTCGTTTCCTAACCCGTGGCCAGACCCTACTGGCTCTGACGCGGTCATCCTACCCCTACCACGTCCACGTGGCAGACGTCCTCGACCCCTTGTACTCATTCTTCCGATTGACGTTTATCTGATTAGAAATTTTTATGAATTAATAGTTTTCTTCCACTGATTAACCACGAACAGTCTTATGAACAATAGTTTAAGAGTAGTTCTTTCGAATTCGAAATTACATCTACAAGTTTCAGTCTCAAGTTCACATCTCCTAGTTCTAGGAAACACATACATTCAATCTTTACACATCAACATACAGGTAGCATTCACGAACTCACATTCATCACCTAGGGGTATTTTTGTCATTTCACTACCCAGGGGTATTTTCGTAATTTATCCTACATGGGTATTTTCATAATTTTCCAAAATAGGGTTCCTTGGTGATTTTGTGAAAGAGGGTATTTTGGTAATTTTGCAATCCGGGGGTATTTCGGTAATTCTACAAATCAGGGATATTTTGGTCATTTATAAATCAGGGGTAATTTAGTAGTTTTACAAAATAGAATGGCTGGTCCCTTTCGGGTTTTAAATTATTAATTTTGGCCCGTCAATAAATCCTCGTGGCTAGAGTGAACAGTCACTACGCACCAGGTAGGATTCCAGCGAAGAGGAGGTGAGTCACTAGGACTGCTTAAGTACCAGGCTCTTCCGGATCCAATCCTAGACATGCGCATGCCTGTTGCCACACCCTAGTCTTGCGATTCTTTCACAGGTTTGTTTAGTGAAATTAAGTCTTATGAGATGGAAGGAGTTGTTTCAGCTAAGCCTAGAGTCCATCAAGTTCTAATCTAGATAGTCTACGTCCCAAAAAGCCCATCAAGCCCATATATATATATATATATATATATATATATATAACACAATGAGTTCGTAATACTTACAGCGGACTTGGGTGAGACGCAGTGCCATCTTTGAGGAAACCCTCCTGTATGATTTATAAATATACATGTTTAAAAACAAACTATTTTTAGAAAACATTTTGAGCCCAAAACCCCAAAGCCATGTTTTGAACTGGGCTCTGATACCAATTTGTAACACCCCAAACCCGGCCCAAACATCACGACCGGATCTGGCATGTCACTAAGAAGATTTTATTAAAACATGTCGCATTTTGTTTCGTTTTAAAAAAACATAGCTTTGGCATTTATACGAAAAACTTAATAGTTTGATTAATTATAAAAGAAATAAATTTTATTTAATACCTTAATGAATATAGACTGGAATTTTCCTTTGATTTTTATCAGTTCAGTACATGCCTTAGTTTAAGTTTTCACATAGGATTTTAGATGTCCAAAAACCTGAAAACCCAAAAGAAAACATAAAGGAATTATAATAGCCGGTGGCCTTATTACAATAAAATATAAACCAACTAATAATAAGAAAAAAAAATATGAATGAACTGAATAAAGTCTTTTGCAGTATCCGAAATGAACTTATGCATGGCCACCTTGCGCTCCTCTCCAGCTCAGTCCGATGCACTAAGTGCTACCTGAAAGATGTTAAATAATAGGGTGAGTCGCGAGACTCACTATGCAACCCTCGTGCACCATCAGATTGGGCCTTAGCCCCACAGAACAGATAACAGAGTATAATATAACAGAAAATATGCAAAACCCAACCCAATCCTAGGTTTCCATCCGCTACACACCACCCTTACCTGCCAATCACACCATTGGGGATTTCTACAATCAACCCACACCGCTACACACCATCGATGGCAGTCATGCTGCTCATCATCAGATCATGGCCGTAGCCACTACAACAGGTCATGGAAAAAGCCACTACAACAGGTCACGGCAAAAGCCGCATAATGTCACGGCAAAAGCCGCTACAACAGAACACTTCCCCTTTCTTCAAACCCAACCCCATGCAATCACAGAAATCGGCATACTTATCACATATGTCATCTTAATAGGAACATTCACTTAGGAATGACAGAGATCACTAACCTGGTGATTCACTTTTACCCTCCTTCAGTTTTAACCGTTATGCCGGGATTTCAGTATTTTAAAGAATATTTCAGATTAATAAACATACATATTTTTTTTAGACAGGCAATCTAAATGGTGTGGAAGTGTTACACACCTGATATCGCGTAGTTTTACACCCTTAGTCAATATCCTTACTATCTGGATCTACAACCCTTAGTCTGAAACCTTGCTCAAAAGCCGGAAGAACACGAAGATTTGGGCTCCCCTACATTCGGCCAAGGGTTAATAAATACCCGAGTTTACACGTTTAAAAATTAATCGATCTCCTTACTTTGAAATCCCGAAAGTAACACGATTCGTGTGTTACTGAACTCTAACTTAGAGATCTATTCGATTGACTCCTCTTCAAATCTCGGAATGCCGAAAATAAGAGAAAAACTCAAGGTTAGTTTCCCTATAGCCATTCGGCTAGAGTCTCTAAAAAAACCGGAAAGGATTGAAGCCTTATGAATAGATACTTACCTTTAGTTTCCTTCGAGATTCAGCACAAGCAGATACCACAGAGAGGATTCGGCTTCTAGGAATGAAGATTCGACTATGATGAGACTTCGGGAAATAGAGACTGAACTTTTTGAGATTTCGGCTATGGAAGGGAATAGGGGTGTAGTTTCGGCTTTTAGAGTATGAGAGATGAGCAATAATAAAGGTCAAAAGATTTGGCTAGAATGAGGTTTCAAAGAAGAAGACAAGAGGAGAGGGAAGTGGTGATTTCGGCTTTTGAGAGAATGAAGATGAGGAAAGAAAGAAAAAGATTAATTGCTTAGGGTGGCCTTTGAAATTTCGGCACATCCCTTCCCTATACCAAACTGATTCCTCCCCCTTACTGAGTTTGATTTTCGGCCAACACTAGCTTCCACAAGATAACTCCTATCCTTTCCCTTATCTTAATCTATTACTCCTCAAAAATAGCCCTAATTAGCACCAACTCCTCCCTCCTTCATCTGCCTATTATCCTCATAAATTAAACATTAAAAATCCCAAAAAATAGCCTTGTTGCCGTCCCCTATGGCTCCTTTTAAGTGCTTAACTTGGCCCAATTACTTGGGCTTCAAGCAGCTAAAACTAGGCCTCCTCTCTTCCTTACTACTCGACGCCACTTCTAACTCCCCTATAGCGCCACTTACTTTTGGGCCACAAGCCCATTTTGTCATTTAAAACACAGATAACTTCCTTTTAAAATGCTAGAGTGTCTATCCAGAGATTTAGTCAAGGCTTCAGCCCATTCTTGAGCCCTATTTGCACCTCAAATTCTCAAATTAATATTTTAAGCATACATCACATGAAATGCACAGGCCCAATAATTCGGGATGTTACATACTTCTTGGCCGACACTTAAGGAAAGTATACAAAAAAAAATAGTCAAAATTTTTTGTACCAAGTGGGATTCGAACCTCTTCCCTCAATGCCTTCACTGTATGCCATAACCTCTTTACTAATTGCTCATTTATGCAAGCAAATTACCCACCTATTTCCATAAGCCTTGATGCCCCTTACTATCTCTCTTTAATAGGCTTAAACACAAAATTTATACTAAGGCCCAACTTGAACCCAGAACTTCCTAGAAACCTCGTAACTTTCCAAAATCACCTTCCTAATTAATCCAATCTTGAAATAATGCCATTCTCTTTTTTCTCAAAATTTTAAACACTCCTAAGCCCAAGGCCCAATGGGCCCAATTCTTTTAGGCCCAATTTCGGGGTGTTACAATTCTACCCTCCTTAAAGAAATTTTGTCCTCGAAATTTCCATCCTACTACTAAACGCATCGCTCAAATCAAACCACTATGCTTTCGCTACGTACTCTGATCTTAATAACCACAATGTAGTTTTAACATAATCTTGAATCCTTTTTCACACAACCAAACATCTAACCACAGAAGCAAACAGTTATCTACCATTTATACTTAGAATTTTCTACATTCAATCATCACGTCCAACCAAAACATTCCTGACTTGATGGTGATAAAACAATCCCGAGCCTTATGCTCCTTAGACCCGCATCTCAAGCATGCTCCTGACCTCCTCCAGCATTCTCTCGGATGACGCCTTCTGGAATAATCACAAGCCGGAAAGTTTGGACGTGCCTTAACACGTTTCACAGAACGAGACTGCGACCCTAGAGAAGTATGATCTAATTTCCTCTTACAGTCCACGTGCCCAACTCGAAGTGTTCGACCAATTTCTCTAACCTCCTCCACAAGCTCCCTAACTAGCTGAGTCAGCTCATCAATTCTAGCTCGGTCATAAGACTCCGTCTCAGCTACTGACGATGCTGAAAATCTAGCCTTAGCACCTCGGCCTCTACCACGTCCACGTCTACCGCGTCCACGTCCTCTAGCGCTCATGTTCACTAATGTCGATTTAATCTTATTAAAAGTCTTATGAATCAGTCTATAGTTCTAATATTTATTAAACAATGTCTTATGGAGTATAGGAAGTAAAGTTGTTTTCGTAGTACGTATCTAAAGTCTCAATCTCTATAGTTTTAGCTCCTAAAGCTAAGAGTTCTAGAGTATTTCTACAGTCATACCACAATAATCAAAAATTGAAAACATAAACTTACTTGACTTGGTGCCGGATACCCGTGGTGCCATACTTCCTTTAGAACATACATGTATAATTTAAAATTTTAAATGGCTTTAAAAACGTGTTTGAACCCAAACCACGACCGAGTTTTGCAAATTTGCTCTGATACCATAAAATGTAACACCCCAAACTCGGCCTAGAAGTTAGGCCCGGATCTGGTGTGTCACATGGAAGTAAAAACCATCTTTGCGATTATTAAAAACTTGCTTGAGAAATACAGCCTCTTCGTTAAAACCAAAATCACTTAAGCAATTGTTAACTACTTGAAAACGTAATAATCTTTAAAAACCCTTTTAGTAGCGAAAACATATTTGAAATGAACAATTTACAAAAAATGTGATGTTTAGAAATAGAGTTGCAGAAGCATTTTGAAATCGTTGTGGAAACGTAGATAAAATACAAGTATTTTTGAAAGATTGATTGATGAGTCAACAATCAAGGTAGTGAACTTTAAAACCGTGTCTTTTAAAAATATCGTTTGAAAGTTCGAGTGAAAACTTCCGTGTTAAAATATTTATAAAAGTTTATTATGAAATCCATTTGTTAATCGATTTTGGAAAACCTTTATTTAAGTTTTTAGAAAATTCTCATTTTAAACAATTTAAGCAAAATAGAAAGTATAACAACCATAAAGCAAATAATAAAACACTCCAGAGGCCTTATTACAACTTAAACAAAAATAGCAAAATAATAAAATAAACGGGAATAGAAATTTAAAACTCAATAACACCATTTCTGAAGTATGGCTTCCATCGAGTCATCCATGGGCCCAAGTCCTCATTACGGAGCATTACCTACAAGGGTTAATAAAAAGGGGGAGTGAGTTACAAGAACTCAGTGTATAATCCCCTTACCGTTGTACACTGGGCCTGAAACCCATTTAACCATATTTTGGGCCTAAGCCCCTTTTAACAATATAATGTATCAAATATATTATATGAATGTAATGCAATTCCCAACCCAACCTAATAATCCATCCGCTAAACACCACCCGTACCATCCATCACACCTGTGGGGATCAAGTCAACCCACCCTGCCAATACACCAATCGCAGGCAAGCTACCATATACAGAATTTGTGGCAGAGCCACCGGAATCAGAATATACGTGGCATTACCACTATCGACGGTAATATAATCAGCACACATCCTTGGGTAAATATGATCGACACAGAGTCATTGATTCATATGTTAGGCACAAAGCCATTATCAAAATTTGTGGCAGAGCCACCAGAATCATACATGGTAATATAATCAGCACACAGCCTTAATCACGATGGCACAAAGCCATATTTAAATTGGCATATAGCCAATATCAAAATTTGTGCCAGAGCCACCGGAATCAGAATATATCACTGCAGTCAAACTGCTTTTCATAATATTTGTGGCAAAGCCACTAGACTACACTTCTCTTCAACATTTTTCCCATCCCATGCAGAATATGTAAATGCAACATACATAATAAAGCATAATATCCACATATATAAACAACAATCATTAATCAAGTAAATTATTACGGTAAATCGGACAATTATAGAACTTGTAATTTGGCCCACTAAAACATTCTAGCAATTCGGCCCATAGGGGCATTTTTGTAAATCGGCCCTAGAGGGCATTTTCGTAAATCGGTCCGTAGGGGCATTTTCATAATTCGGTAATTTTACCCACTAAGGGTAATTCGGTAATCTCGCAACCCAGGGGTATTTCGGTAATTTACCCTCCAAGGGTATTTTGGTAATTCTGCAACCTAGACTTAACTACTAATGTGGGGCATAAAAATCAAAACTGTCCATTTACGTCATACTGACTAAATTGACTATAACTCGAGTTAGTAAACTTGAAATTTAGATCCGTAAATTTTCCTTGAAGCTAGAGTCATATATCTTCTTACTACAATTTTTCCAAAATTTTTGGCGTAGCCGTTTAGTACAGTTTATTCCTTAAAGATTCCCTTGTTTCACTGACCAACGGTTCTGACCTCTCTTACCCAAAATTCAAATATCTCACTGTACAGTTTTCATATGTTGCTCCCACTTGTTTCTATTGAAAATAGGCTCACTAAGGAATCTATACATATAAATTATAACTCTTAATTCACCTTGAAAAATTTTGAATGATTTTTCCAAGACAGAACAGGGAACCACGAAGTCAATCAGAACCAGTCTCACCAAAATTAAGATATCACAGAATATAAAATTCCTCTTCCTCCTCTGCTTCTTTCATATAAAAATAGACACAGTAATATTTAATCCGATATCTTCTTCACTTTCTAATTCCCTTTATCCTATTTTTCGTGATTTTTCAAAATCACGTCATTGCTGTTGACCAAACTGTTTCATTGCAAAAATATGGTTACCACTACGAATATACGCACGCCAGAGTGGTCACGGATGCCGGTTTCCGGTTTTCCTTCGGTATTTCGACCGAATCACAGAACATTTCATGCAAACTTTCAGAGAGGTATGATATTACACACCATTTCAAATAGGTATTCGGAAGGGTACGGGATTACACACCTTATTTGGATTTCCTTAAGAACCACTCTTCTTTGACCCTAGAACAATACCAACCAAAAGTTAGCCTCGGGTTTCCAAAAGATTTCGTATCACTTACACTTGAATCACTTACCACTATGTCCGAAGGTAGAATATATCGAGTGATTTGTCCCTAAAACATATAGTCGATTATTTCAAATTATTACTTTGTTAGAAACCAATCGAATATTGAATAATATCAATAATCCATAAGAACTCCTTACCTTATTAATATTGGATCCGGTTTCTCCGTTCGACTTAAGGATAGAATGATGTTCGGCCTCCCACTAGAATACTACAAAAGGGAGAGTGATCTCGTTTGAGAGAGTAGAATAAAATGATGGTCTCAGTTAATATGACCCTCCCAAACCAAGGCATAATTCGGCATTAAGAGAAAGAAAATAAAATGTTGAAGAGAACCACTTACCGATTTATCAAGGAATGAGTGTTAATACGGATGAGAAGAAAAGATAGAGAAGAGATGAAAGTTCGGTTATAGAGGAAAATGTATATTAATATTCGGCTATGGGGATAATCAAACAAGAAGATGTGCTCTTTTGGTGGTGTCGATTTAGAGAAGAGGAATGATTGAATGAATGTTTAAAAGAAAGGAATGGAAGGTTGAATGGATGCTAGGTGATTCGGCTATCAAAGGGAGATGAACAAGAGGTGAATATTTTGACCAAACAAAAGAGAAGAAAAATGCACAATTGTGCTAGGAGGATTCGACAAAGAGGATAGCAAATTGAGAGAAGATGACACTAAAGTTGCAAATGAGATTTTTGACCCAAAACAATACCAAGACCCTACCAAAAGCCAAAGTAAAATTTCAGCCACCTATCTACCCAAAAACCGTCCACATGCATTGCCATAAGGGTCAAAATTTTGCCAACCATACTTTCCATAACATTCTCCATGAAATAAGCCACATGTTCCCCTTACTTCCCTTATTCTTTTGATTCCTTTCCCCAACCTCAACCTTTCCTTATTTCTTAGACACCTTACCAAAAATAAAGAAGTCCAACTTGCCATATATACTTCTTGGCCGACACTTAAGGAAAGTATACAAAAAAATTGTCAAAATTTTTTGTACCAAGTGGGATTCGAACCTCTTCCCTCAATGCCTTCACTTGATGCCATAACCTCTTTACTAATTGCTCATTTATGCAAGAAAATTACCCACCTATTTCCATAAGCCTTGATGCCCTTTACTATCTCTCTTTAATAGGCTTAAACACAAAATTTATACTAAGGCCCAACTTGAACCCAGAACTTCCTAGAAACCTCGTAACTTTCCAAAATCACCTTCCTAATTAATCCAATCTTGAAATAATGCCATTATTTTTTTTTCTCAAAATTTTAAACACTCCTAAGCCCAAGGCCCAATGGGCCCAATTCTTCTAGGCCCAATTTCGGGATGTTACAATGAAACTCCAAATATGTTGGTGACGTACGTCCAACATTCTCCCTTTTAAAAAAGGTTCAATTTATATAAAAACTAAATCCTATCCATTATTTGGGCAATACCTACGTGAGTTACAGAAATGTAACTTCATTTGTTATTTCCAATTTAACTCTCTAAGAGAAATTTTCATTTTCCAAGTTCCGTTACTTATTCCATTAAAAGCTTCCATTCATATTTCAGTAAAATTGGGTCGGAACGCTTACACTCAAAAAGTTAACGTAGAACGAAGAATACAATAACAGAATTGGAGTCCCACGATAAAGACATACATCGGCTTAATTTCAGAATGGGAAATATTTTTGATTTATTAATTTTGAATTTCAATCATTTAGTTGCCATTTTCCATTTTACTAATATGATAAGTGTGATAAAAACTTTTTAACAACAACAAGGTTATAAGAATTTACGCTTCGCATAATTATTTGTACACTGTAGCACATACATATCACTGGTAAAGAAATCTGGTATAGCTCATTCAATTTTGAGATACACGTGAATTTTTAACCATCAACATAGCAAGTGCATACACAACATCAAAATATTAGAAAAATAGGACGACACACAAAACGAATATGTGTGCCTGTAATGCAAGTGTACTATATCTCACATTGCTTTTTCCATATGTTATTATCGTCCTGGTGTTTGGTTTGGAGTGGACGTAATAGTTCAATCCCAGTTTCAAAGCAGAAACCCATGTACGACATAATCATCTTTCTTGAACCTTATTTTCATGATCCGTTTAATGCCATTTAAGAATTATAAAGGGAAGTATAAATGTGTGTCTTTGAATTAATATTTAGATTTGTATTATTAAAGTTAATGCTAACTAAACTGAAATATTAAAATTTTCTTTTATTGTAACGTATTCTAGTCCAACGTGGTTATAACGCTTCCTATAAATGCCAGTTTTTTTCCTTGGGAATCTTGTTCGAAATTAATTTTACGAACCAAATTTAACTAGTAACATCAGAGTCCCGCAGTATGGCAAGCCTTAATGTTTATTCCGTCCTACTGGTTTTATTCTTAACTTGCGGGGCAGTAATGGCTACGAAGGAGAACGACCAGATTATTAAGGAAAATAATTGTGAAACTAAAATGGGTTTGCCATGTGTTCTAGAAGCTTTTACCGCTATTTTCCAGATAGGGAGTATTTCTAACAAGTGTTGCCGTGAACTTGTTGTGTTGGGAAAAGTTTGCCACTCAGCATTAGTAAAAAGGACCCTTGAAAATCCTCTATTCAAAGACCTAAACCCATCGACAATTATAGCGAAGAGCATTAATACATGGAAAAATTGCCTTGCATTGATCGATTCACCAACTCCGTCTGCTTAAGGATATAGTATTGCTTAAGCTAACAAACGGTTACAAGACGTAACGGGCCCAAAATTATTTTTTATCTTTATTTGTTATATTGTTCCGAATGCTTCCTTAAAATGTGTCATGAGATTTAAGCCCAGTGAAATTATATTTAGTTATACGGAAATTAAATGGTTCTAGAGATGCCATTACTTAATACACTATGATTTTATACAGGCCATTATTTTTAATTTTATAGCATTGGAACTCGATAACCATCTCAAATCGAGCACTAGGTATTGTTTCACATTGGTTAAATTGACACAAATATAATTATTAAAAACATTAAGATCGTTTCAATAATGTGAAATTGGAATGTTCTAGCGTGGTGTGAAATTGAAACAATCTCGATTCCTTGAAAGTCATTATCCAATTTAAACTCACATTGCCTTTAAGGAAAAAAAACCCTAGACTTCTCGAAGTTCTGAAAAGACACATATCGTGCCAGGAAATATCCTCCATGGGACATGCACTATAATTTGTAATAGTTCCTTGCCTATGGACTCCTTTGTTTCATTTTCCATTTTCACTGCTTCGATACTAATCTGTTAGTTTTGTCCTCTTTATTTTTCGTAGAGGAGAGGTAATCTTGAAATCATCGTCGAAAGTGATGTAACGCTTCAAAGTCTTAACTTGATTTTCTTATTCTTCTTTGTTTAGATTACTTTTTAACAATATCGAGAATGAAACTCCAAATATGTCGACGTGACGTCCCACCACATTCTCCCTATTAAAAATGGTTCAATTTATATAAAAACTAAATCCTATCCATTATTTGGGCAATACCTCGAGAGTTACAGAAATGTAACTTCATTTGTTATTTCAATTTAACTCTCTAAGAGAAATTTTCATTTTCCAAGTTCCATTACTTATTCCACTAAAAGCTTCCATTCATATTTCAGTAAAATTGGGTCGGAACGCTTACACTCAAAAAGTTAACGTAGAACGAAGAATACAATAACAAAATTGGAGTCCCACGATAAAGACATACATCGGCTTAATTTCAGAACGGGAAATATTTTTGATTTATTAATTTTGAATTTCAATCATTTAGTTTCCATTTTCCATTTTACTAATATGATAAGTGTGATAAAAACTTTTTAACAACAACAAGGTTATAAGAATTTACGCTTCGCATAATTATTTGTACACTGTAGCACATACATATCACTGGTAAAGTAATCTGGTATAGCTCATTCAATTTTGAGATACACGTGAATTTTTAACCATCAACATAGCAAGTGCATACACAACTTCAAAATATTAGAAAAATAGGACGACACACATAACGAATATGTGTGCCTGTAATGCAAGTGTACTACATCTCACATTGCTTTTTACATATGTTATTATCGTCCTGGTGTTTGGTTTGGAGTGGACGTAATAGTTCAATCCCAGTTTCAACGCAGAAACCCATGTACGACATAATCATCTTTATTGAACCTTATTTTCGTGATCCGTTTAATGCCATTTAAGAATTATAAAGGGAAGTATAAATGTGTGTCTTTGAATTAATATTTAGATTTGTATTATTAAAGTTAATGCTAACTAAACTGAAATATTAAAATTTTCTTTTATTGTAACGTATTCTAGTCCAATGTGGTTATAACACTTCCTATAAATGCCAGTTTTTTTCCTTGCGAATCTTGTTCGAAATTAATTTTACGAACCAAATTTAACTAGTAACATCAGAGTCCCGCAGTATGGCAAGCCTTAATGTTTATTCCGTCAGTCTTCGTTTTATTCTTAACTTGCGGGCGCGTAATGGCTCTGACGGAAGAGAACGACCAGATTATTAAGGAAAATAATTGTGAAACTAAAATGGGTTTTCCATGTGTTCTAGAAGCTTTCACCGCTATTTTCCAGATAGGGAGTATTTCTAACAAGTGTTGCCGTGAACTTGTTGTGTTGGGAAAAGTTTGCCACTCAGCATTAGTAAAAAGGACCCTTGAAAATCCTCTATTCAAAGACCTAAACCCATCGACAATTATAGCGAAGAACATTAATACATGGAATAATTGCCTTGCATTGATCGATTCACCATCTCCGTCTGCTTAAGGATATAGTATTGCTTAAGCTAACAAACGGTTACAAGACGTAACAAGCCCAAAATTATTTTTTGTCTTTATTTTTTATATTGTTCCGAATGCTTCCTTAAAATGTGTCATGAGATTTAAGCCCAGTGAAATTATATTTAGTTATACGGAAATTAAATGGTTCTAGAGATGCCATTACTTAATACACTATGATTTTATACAGGCCATTATTTTTAATTTTATAGCATTGGAACTCGATAACCATCTCAAATCGAGCACTAGGTATTGTTTTACATTGGTTAAATTGACACAAATATAATTATTAAAAACATTAAGATCGTTTCAATAATGTGAAATTGGAATGTTCTAGCGTGGTGTGAAATTGAAACAATCTCGATTCCTTGAAAGTCATTATCAAATTTAAACTCACATTGCCTTTAAGGAAAAAAAATCTAGACTTCTAGAAGTTCTGAAAAGACACATATCGTGCCAGGAAATATCCTCCATGGGACATGCACTATAATTTGTAATAGTTCCCTGCCTATGGACTCCTTTGTTTCATTTTCCATTTTCACTCCTTCGATACTAATCTGTTAGTTTTGGCCTCTTTATTTTTCGTAGAGGAGAGGTAATCTTGAAATCATCGTCGAAAGTGATGTAACGCTTCAAAGTCTTAACTTGATTTTCTTATTCTTCTTTGTTTAGATTACTTTTTTTTAACAATATCGAGAATGAAACTCCAAATATGTCGGTGACGTACGTCCCACATTCTCCCTATTAAAAAAGGTTCAATTTATATAAAAACTAAATCCTATCCATTATTTGGGCAATACCTACGAGAGTTACAGAAATGTAACTTCATTTGTTATTTCCAATTTAACTCTCTAAGAGAAATTTTCATTTTCCAAGTTCCATGTAACATCCCGAAATTGGGCCTAGTAGGATTGGGCCCAATGGGCCTTGATTTAAAATTTTTAGAGTACAAGAGATCGGCTTAAATGCAAGTTGGACCTATTGGATAAGTGATTTTGGAAGGTTAGAAGGCTTCTATGAAGTCCCGGGATCGAACTTTGGCTTTAGGGAAATTTTGGTTTTAGGTGAAAAAAACCCAGGAAGTTGGCAGGTAGGCCTTAAGAATAAAATATGGGGAAAAATGACACAAGTGGAGGTGTGGTGTAGTGGCAAAGTGACGCCACTTAAGAGGCAAGGGAGTGACGCCATAGGGAAGGAAGGAGGTCCAAGGTTCAAGTCTTGGCTCTTGCATTTTGGTTTTCTTTTTACATGGACTTTATATTTGGCTATAGATTCAAATTTAGTTGCGCATGGTTTAAGACACAAGAGGAGCTTGTGGCCAAGTGGTTAGCGGCGTGGATTATGTTGCAGGGGAGCCTGGGTTCAAATCTCATGAGAAGCAAGGGGGTATTTATTTTGCGGATTGGACGGCAAGAGTTTCAGTTAAATTTAAACTCTACTGACGAAGGGATCCCACATCGGAAAGATACAAAGAAGGAAGGTGGAGAGCTAGCTATATAAAGAGCATTCCAGGAGGATAGTTAACATACCTTGGTGGGCATTTGGGCACAGGAGTGGTCGCAGCGCGGTTTAACACTAGACTCATATCAGGTGTGTAACTCTCTCTACTCTAGTTGTAGAGCGGCAAATGCCGAAGTCCCGGTCATGGCAATAGTAGCCACACGAGCGTGCGAGCGCACGTGTGGGGCTTCAACGCGATAGTTGAGGCCATCAGTAGTATTCTTGTGGGTTGGGGCTGCTTGGGCCGCGATGGGCCGAAGTGGGCCCAATAGGCCCGTGGGCCCTTATGAGTAAATTGTGCGATTGTGTAGAATATAGTGAACTAGACTAGGTGGAACTTATATACATGGCTAGATTTGTGCTAGGTGGGCCACACGAGCGTGTGGACCTGAATGGGTCAGAATCGAGTTTTAGGCCCAATCGTCCGGTACGACCGGAAATGGTAGCTGAGTCGCTCGGGGCGACATTTGGGCCTTTGGGAAAGGCCATTGCAGGTGCAAAATTACCGATATACCCTTGGTGGGTAAATTGCGAAAATGCCTTGGTAGGTAAAATTACGGTTATACCCTTAGAGGTTGATTTGCGTGATTATGTTGTTTTATGTCTATCTGATTATGATGGTAATTCATGTTATACTTATATTTGATATATGATTAGCATACATGACATACTGCATACACGAATTATTATGTCATATTGCCCGGGTGTAATGAGAGGAGGGGGAAGGCTTGTTTCTAGACTGTCACCAGTGGTTTTGACCACACAGTGGGTTGGCCCCGCTTTCTATATTATAATCGTGACTAAGTCTCAGTGGTTTTGACCACCAGTGGTTTTGACCACACATATACTATTTGTGACTACGGTCACCAGTGGTTTTGACCACACATGGATTATTTGTGACTCATCCCAGTGGTTTGGTACCACAGTGGGTTGACCCCACATGTTGATTACGGGATTGTCATCAGTGGTTTTGACCACACGGTGGGTTGGCCCCACCATATGATTTGTGACTACGGTCACCAGTGGTTTTGACCACACTTATATGATTTGTGACTACGGTCACCGATGGTTTTGACCACCGGTGGTTTTGACCACACTGGGGTGACACAGGAGTTCGGATGGTTAGGTTGGGTTTGCATGAATGGCATATTGACTTATGTATTGTGTAAGTGCTTTGTTATTATCGGGATGGGGATTTATACACTGAGTCTCGGTGACTCACCCCTTCCCTTACAATTTGTAGATGAGACATAGATCGCGGATGTGGGCCCAAGCGGCACTCGAGGTGGCCATGCGTTATGTTTTCGGGTTTTATCTCATTTACTATTTTGGGTTAATTTACTTTTAAATTTGGTTTTGGATTTGTAATAAGGCCGCTAAATTCCATTATTTTGGGTTTTTTGATTATCTGCTATAAGTTTTATTATATTGTGCTTAAGTTAAATAACATGGCATGTTAATAACCTGTTAACTCAATGTTTTCGAAAAGTTATACCTCTTATCGGGATTTTCAAACTTTATCATCGGGTAATAACAAACAAATGGTGTTAACGAACAACTCAGATTTTCGCCAACCTAAGTTTTACTTTAAGTTCAAATACAAAACGGTTTTCAACTTTGCATTTTAATCAAAGTCGGCATTTCCTTAAAAACAAACGGTTTTCTCAAAGGAGTTTTCTTCTTTTGTCCAAACTTTAAACAGCAAAGTGTTTTATAGCGTTATCTTCAAAATTTAAACCTACAACTTGTTTTATTCAAATTATTTTTACCCTGTGACATGCCGAATCCGGTTGTTGTAACATCCCCAAACCCGACCCATGAGCCTTGACCGGATCTGGTATGTCACTGCGGAAAATGTTTGAAAAAGATTTGACTTACGGGTGAAAACGTGAAAGTTTGTTGTAGTTTGTAAAACCTTGTGTATTTAAAATTCTAAATAATATAAAGTCGTAGCAATTTATCCGGATTAAAAACTTATCTATATATATTTTAAAGTATAAGTTGCTCAATATAAAAGTCATTTCCAAATAGTAACTCGATTATCAATCCATCTTAAACATAATAAAGATACTTAGTAAAAATACTTAAACACTTTAAGCGGCCCTTATTACAATAAATAAATAATTGAAAATGTTGAAAATATAAAATGCATATAACAATTAAAATATCTTCTGCATGAAGCAAATAAAATTAACTTCTGCATGACCACCTTTGTATCCTCTCCAACCCGGTCCAAGAATCACGTATCACCTGCGATGTTGATAATTATTTGGGTGAGTCACACAGACTCAGTGTGCAATTAGTCCACTGAATTCCACCCACATATCAAACCACATATCAACCCACATAACAGATAACAAGGCAACTTATTCACATAATATCACAATTCGGGCTTGGCCCATATCCATACCACATATCGGATCATAATGTAATTAACCACATGATTCCACATATTGGGCTTAGCCCATTTCCACATCGATCCACATTTCACACATGATTATGCAAAGTGCACCCAACCCAGCCTAGGGTCCATCCTCTACACACCCCCGTGTCCAGCCACCACACACCAGGGGATTACTAAATCAACCCTCCAACCTCTACACACCAATTTGGAAATTAATGCCGTCCACGATGTAGCTCGCAGCTAACATCAAACCACGATGAGGCACATAGCCACTCATCAAACCACGATATAGCGCAAAGCCTATACCAACCACGATGAGGCACAGAGCCACTCATCAAGCCACGTGAAATAAATCACAATTAATCCACAACGCGACCTCAGTCAGCGCCAATCCACGATGTAGCTTGCAGCTAACATCAACCACGTACATAAATGTACACCCGTACCTTCTTTCACATTCATATCCCATCCCATGCACATGCAACATATAATAATGTCATGATAAATAATGCATGTACATGTTATTCAGGCATACAATCATATTCTCATTGGCATATTCACCCATATACACACTAATAACCATATTTCCATCGATTTGATCTCGACACGATTATCGACACACCCCCTTAAGGGTATCCATCTCATAATTGCCACTTTGCACTTATTAGCATACACATAACACATACACATACAATCTTATACCCGGAAAACGGTGGGTTAATCACACACCTGATAACCTAAAGCACTACGCTCTTAATCCCGATGCTATCACTAATCGAAAGTACAGCTATCTGCCTATAACTTTCCCTCGCTGTGCCCGCACTTTCCGGTGGCCAATCTCGAATCTAGAGACCGATCTCTTCTTAAACTTAGGGATAGGGACTGCCCCTTTCTCCCTTAACGCTTTCGCATCCATTAATGATATCTTAATCAGCACATCAGGTTAGTCACTTACGTTATAGTCAAAACAACTAAATCCGAACTTATAGAGTACCCTCACCGAAACGATCTTGAATCCCGAAGGCTCCTGTTTACTTCTGTCGATTTTCCCCTTGCTTATCCAAATCCTGAAATACTTGCTTACTCCTGAAGTTGTCGAGATCCCTATATGTCACACGTTAGATTCGGCTTTAAGCAACAATCCATAAGAATGGCCCTTGGCCGAATACCACATATCACTTACCTTGGTGAATTGAATCCCGAAAGACTCCTTTAATGCTCCTTAACGTTGGCACATACAAAAGAAACTCTACATTATGGCTTATGAATATTCGGCTAACCCAAAACCAAAGACTACACACTTGATTTCGGCATATCCATGAAAAGAAGATAAAACCGATTACTAAAAGAAGTACTTACCACCAACGTTTGCTTGTGAAGACTAAAAGAGAATAGATTTCGGCTAACTGTTTCAGCTTTTAAGGCTTGCGGTAAAAAAGAGAAAATAGACACTTTGAGATTCGGCTAGGCTTTTTCAAATGGTGCTTGAATATTCGGTTAACCAAAAAGAAAAGAAGAGAGTTTGAGAAAGAGATGTGAATTCAGCCAAGAAAGCAAATGGATCAAAGTGATCAAAGTTTCGGCTAAAGTTCTAAATGACAAAGAGTCATTCGGCCATTCACGAAAAGGTGTAGAATTGGGGTTGAAAGAAAAGAGAATAGGAAGTGAGGAAATTATGCAAGGCACTAAAAGAGAAAGAAAAAGATGAATGCTCACAACTAAAATTCGGCACACACTTCTTAACACTCTTCAAAGCCGAAAATGCAAGCCCCTAGAGTCCTATATTCGGCCACCACATTCCCTCTTATCAAAACCCATAATTTTCTCCTATATTTTCTCTTCAACACCCATTCAAAATAAATTGAATAAGTCAACACTTATCCTTCTCTTTTAGCCGAATTTAAAAAGAAAAACCAAAGCTTATCCTTCATCTTTTCAAAGCCCCCATGCCGTCAACACCTTCCCCCTTCATGGCGCTTAAAATGCAAAATAAAAGCACCCTTTATGCTGCCACCAAGACTCGAACCTGAGCCATTCTCCCCTGCTCATGGCGTCACCCACCAAGGCCCTAAGTGGTGCCTCCAAGCCACTTTACCAGGCCCAATCTTATGTCCAAATTCCCTCACTAATTCCCTTAAGGCCTCCTTAGCCTAGCTCCCCCTACTAAACTTAAAATCCAATAATTTCTTAAGGCATTTCCCTATATCTTAGAGTTCCTAAAACTCCTCAAAACACATCCAAGACACACTAAGCCTACTATCACTTGAATTATGCACTAACCGCATAACCCCAAAATCCCGGATGTTACAGTTGTAGTGTGTTGACCGGGTTTGGGGTGTTACATTCCATTACTTATTCCACTAAAAGCTTCCATTCATATTTCAGTAAAATTGGGTCGGAACGCTTACACTCAAAAAGTTAACGTAGAATGAAGAATACAATAACAGAATTGGAGTCCCACGATAAAGACATACATCGGCTTAATTTCAGCACGGGAAATATTTTTGATTTATTAATTTTGAATTTCAATCATTTAGTTGCCATTTTCCATTTTACTAATATGATAAGTGTGATAAAAACTTTTTAACAACAAGGTTATAAGAATTTACGCTTCGCATAATTATTTGTACACTGTAGCACATACATATCATCGGTAAAGGAATGCGGTATAGCTCATTCAATTTTGAGATACACGTGAATTTTTAACCATCAACATAGCAAGTGCATACACAACTTCAAAATATTAGAAAAATAGGACGACACACATAACGAATATGTGTGCACCGTAATGCAAGTGTACTATATCTCACATTACTTTTTCCATATGTTATTATCGTCACGGTGTTTGGTTTGGAGTGGGCGTAATAGTTCAATCCAGTTTCAACGCAGAAACCCATGTACGACATAATCATCTTTATTGAACCTTATTTTAGTGATCCGTTTAATGCCATTTAAGATTTATAAAGGGAAGTATAAATGTGTGTCTTTGAATTAATATTTAGATTTGTATTATTAAAGTTAATGCTCACTAAACTGAAATATTAAAATTTTCTTTTATTGTAACGTATTCTAGTCCAATGTGGTTATAACACTTCCTATAAATGCCGTTTTTTCCTTGCAAATCTTGTTCGAAATTTATTTTACTGAACCAAATTTAACTAGTAACATCAGTCGCGCAAAGATGGCAAGCCTTAATGTTTATTCCGTCCCTCTGGTTTTATTCTTAACTTGCATGGGCGTGTGGCTACGAAGGAGAACGACCAGTTTATTAAGGAAAATAATTGTGAAACTAAAATGGGTTTGCCATGTGTTCTATAAGCTTTCACCACTATTTTCCAGATAGGGAGTATTTCTAACAAGTGTTACCGTGAACCTGTTGTGTTGGGAAAAGTTTGCCACTCAGCATTAGTAAAAAGGACCCTTTAAAATCTTCTATTCAAAGACCTAAACCCATCGACAATTATAGCGAAGAGCATTAAAACATGGAATAATTGCCTTGCATTGATCGATTCACCATCTCCGTCTGCTTAAGGATATAGTATTGCTTATGTAATATCCCGGAAATAGGGGTTATGCATTTAATGCATAATTCAAGTGGTAGTAGGCTTGGAGTGTGTTTGGGTATATTTTAGGAGTTTTTGAGAACTTTAGGTGAAAGGGAAAAACTTTGGAAAATATTGGAATTTTAAGTAAAAAGGGGAAACTAGGCAAGGAGGCCTTAAAAGAAATTTTGTGGAGTTTAAGACACAAGAAATCGATTGGCAACGTGGCTTGGGGCGCTAAGGTGCAAGAGGGAAGTGGCGTCAAAGGGAGCTTCAAGGGGATGAGGTTCGAATCACGTTGACAGTAGGAGTGTTTTTATTTTTGTATTTTTGCGTCAAGAAGGGAAGTTGGGCTAAGGAGGCCTTAAGGAAATATGCAGGGGATATTGGACATGAAAGTGAGCCTGGTAAAGTGGTTGCAAGGCGCCACTTAGGGCCTTGGTAAATGACGCCTTGAGGAGGGAGGTTCGAGCAACGTGGGAAGCAGGGGGGAACTTTTATTTTTGCGTCAAGGAGAAGAGCTAGTGGTCTGCACATGGACTCTCAAATGGATGAGGATAAGCTTGATGTCTTCTTTTTAAATTTGGCTGGAAGAGAAGAATAATTATTTTTTTATTTTATTTATTTGAATAGGTGATTAAGAGATAAGATAGAAGATAAATGCTGAATTATTTTATTTATTTCAAATGGGTGGTAAAGAGATAAAAAAAGAAGGAGATTAATTTGGGATTAGATAAGTAGAAAAGTTAGTAGCCAAATTTGGGGTCTCCTTGGGTTGATAATTTTCGGTCATTTAGGGGGACTTAAGTGCCGAATTTTGTTGTTTCTTCCCTTAGTCTCTTGCCGAAATTTTTGTAGCCAAGAAAATACTCTCCTTTTCTCATTTATTTTGCTAAGGCCGAAACTCCATCATCATTCACCATTGCCGAATTTCTTGCTACTTCCTCTCATATTCTTCTTTTCTTCAACTCCACACCTTTTCCTTGTGGCCAGAATACCCCTTACCATTTGGAGCATAAGCCGAATCTCTAGTGAGCTCCATCAACAAATTTTTTCTTCTCTTGTTGTCTCAAAGCCGAATCCCCAAAGAAGGTGCTTGTCGACCACTCTCTTTTTTGGAGTCTGCTCAAATAACGATGTGGTGGTGTTTAGCCAAAGAAAGAAACGTTAAGGAGTCTCGGGATTTGATCTATCGTGGGATATTGGTAACGTCAAGAGCGAGCAAGTATTCGGGTTCTAAATAAGCTAGGTAAGTGGTTGAAAATATTCGGCCATAGGCCATTATGTTTATTAGTGTTGACCGATTTGGGCTATGATGGTTTAGGTCGGCCGAGCGGGAGTAAGCCGAGTTTCGGATTCTAGATTACGTTAGATTCAAATAGTTCGGGATTTCGCTAAATAGTCAAAAGCGTAGTTATCACACTTTTTCTCTTGATTGTTTATATGTGTTGTATGTATATGTGTATGATGTGTACGATAAATGAAATAAGGGCTAAGATGGTAGATACCCAAGGTGGGTGATCGAATAACCAGGTCAGTGTTTTATGTTCTTAAATGATCACTGATAAATATGTGAAATGGATATGAGCATGTGTTATATACTTGTTTAAATAATATTTTATCATGATATATATCTATGCATGGGGGCTTGGGACATGAATGTTGAAGGGCAGGTGTACATTATGTACGTGGTCCGATGTTGGCCTTGTGCTACATTGGCGCTTGATGTTAGCTAGGTGCTTCATCAAGGTGGGGTGTTGGCTATGTGCCACCTCCTGGCGGATGATCGCTGTGTGCGTCACCGTAGATCGAGGATGACCTCGAGTCACCTCGTGGATATTGACATGTGGGGTCACTTAGGTGATCGGTGGATTAGCCACGGCCTTGGGCGGCAGTGCGCTAAGGTAGGTGTAATGGATGGACTTTAGGATGGGTTGGGATGCATTTTTGCATGACCGATTATGTGGATTTGTGTGGATATGGGCCAAGCCCATATGTGGAGACATGTGGAATAACTATGCACTGAAGTCTGTATGACTCACCCAATTATTATCAATATCGCAGTGACATGTGATGATCGGACCAGGCCGGAGTGGATACAAAGGTGGCCATGCAGAAAATTATTTTTATGCCATGCGAGAGGAGTTTTTTTGAAGTTTATTATAAGTATTTTGGATATTTATTTATTGTAATAAGGCCACTTAAAGTATTTTATTTATGACTTTGAAGTTTATATTATTATTGGAAATATTTTTGAATTACGTTATATTATAACAACTTATATTAAGATTTTAAATCCGGGAATGTGTGACATTAAAGTTTTACTTATAAATTTTTAATACACAATATTTTACAAAAGTCAACAATTTTCGATTTTCACCTCTACGAAAAAAATCTTTTCGAACGTTTTTAGCGATGACATACGGTCCGGTCCAAGACTCGTGGGCCGGGTTTGGGGTGTTACAGTTTGGTATCAGAGCCCGGTTCAAAACTCGGCTTTGTGGATTTTTGGTCCAAAAACATATTTTTTTAAAATGGGCTTTTCAAAACATGGACTTTTATTTCAGGTTATTCTGGCATGGCACTGTATCTCCTACCAAGTCCACTGTAAGTACTTGACTTTTGAAGTGATTTGAATATGTGGGCTTTTATGGGAACGTAGATTAGTAGATTAGGGCTATTGGACCCTAGGACTAGTCTACTCAAACACAGAAATTCATAAAACTTAAAGACCACTAAACAAACCTGTGAACTAAGTCGCCGAGCTAGGGTGTGGCAACCATTGTGCGCATGTCTAGGATTGGATCCGGAAGAGCCTGGTACTTAAGCAGTCCTAGTGACTCACCTCCTCTTCGCTGGAATCCTACATGGTGCGTAGCTACGGTTCACCTTAGCCAAGAGGACTTATTCACTGGGCTAAACCGATAACTAAAACCCGAAAGGGACTAGCCTTACTGCTTACACAAAAACCTTAATTTTTAAATCTCCAAATTACCCTCTTTGATTTGAAAATACTAGATTAGACTTTGAGAAACACATTTTTCAAATTTTTCCCAGTTGACAAAATCATCAAGGAACCCTATTTTGAAAAATTACGAAAATACCCTTGTAGGACAAATGACGAAAATACCCCTGGGGTAGGAATAGACAAAACTATAGAAATAGTGAATGTGTATGATGGATGCTACGGAATGGATGTTTGAGTAAATGTGCTTCTCTGAATTAGGATAGAAAACCTGAACGGAAACCTTGATTGATCGAAAGAATTACTATTGAACTCCTTTCATAAAACTTCTTCGCGGTTAATCAGTGGAACACAATACTAATGCATAAAATTTCTTAATCAGATTAAATCGCGACGTTAGAAATGAGTTCTAGGGGACGTGGGCGTGGTAGAGGTAGAATGACCGTATCGAAACCCGTTAGGTCTGGACAAGGGTCCGAAAATAAGGTACCACCACCCCCACCACCAGCTGTTGGTGTTGAGCAGCAAGATCAGACGGGGGAGGATGCAGTATCGCAGGCAATGCTACGAGTGCTTGAGATGGTGGCTGGAGCAGGTGGAGGTATGGGAGCTCGTAAATCTGTACCCGAGCGACTCCGAGCCAATGGGGCTGAGGTGTTCCGCGGTGTATCTAGTGTGGCACCCAGTACAGCTGAGTATTGGTTGGAGGCAATCGAACGAATTATGGATGAGTTGGATCTGACCCCTGAGGAGAAACTAAAAGGGATGGTGGCACTATTTCGCGACGAAGCCTATCAGTGGTGGCTCACAGTGCGGGATGGTGCCATAACTGAGGATCTTACTTGGGAATATGTTAAGGCGGCGTACCAGAAGAAGTATGTGGGTACTCACTATGTTGATGCACAGAGGAAAGCATTTTTGGGGTTGGTTCAATGGAACAAATCCGTGGCGGAATACGAGGCCGAATTCCTAAGGTTAAGTCGATATGCTCAAGGAGTAGTGGCTACGAGCGAACGATGTGTCCAGTTTGAGGACGGACTAAGGGATGACCGAGGTTATTGATAGCTCCACAGCCAGAGCGGGAGTTCATTTGTGTTGGTGGAAAAGGCTAAGGTAGCTGAAGGGATTAAGGACTCGTGAGACGTAATGAGATAAGGATAGGAACCGAGATAAGAGGAGTTTTGGATCGGCGAGAATCGTCGAGAGTCTTGAGAAAAGACCGAGGGTTGAAAATTCTGCTCGTGTGACTAAGCCGACTCTTCGGAAATCCGGACCGTCCGTGTGCTCGATGTGGAAGGTATCATGATGGCGAGTGCTGGAACTGGAATTGAGAGTGTTTTAGGTGTAATTCCAAGACTCATTTGATTAAAGATCGCCCGCAGAGATCCGAATAGGGCTCGGGCAGCCAGTCAAGGACATGAGCGAGCCGGCAGAGGTGGTCAGCAAGCGACAAGAGGTCGTGGTCCGAACCATGGAGGGAATGGTTCCGGCCAAGGTCGTGGAACACCAAACAGAGGTGCTGAAGGTTCAGAAGCGAGGCAACCAAGGCTGGTTTACGTAGCCAGGCGTCGCGAGGGGGAAGATGTGCCAGACGAGACAACGGGTATGTTCCTTATTTTTGAAATACCCTTTATTGTCTGGTTCGTGATAGGGTTAGCTCTTTCTTATATTGCTAGTACCCAGAATCTTTAATGTGAAGTGTGAAATCGTATTTAGTTCTTTAAAGCGATCAACGGTAGTAAACAAACTTTGTAAGTAAGTGCCTTTAGAGGTTCGAGGAATAGCAGCTCTTTGCTTAGTTTAGCCAAGTAATTTCGAGGACGAAATTATTTTTAAGGAGGGTAGAACTGCAATATCCCGGAAATAGGGGTTATGCATTTAATGCATAATTCAAGTGGTAGTAGGCTTGGAGTGTGTTTGGGTATATTTTAGGAGTTTTTGAGAACTTTAGGTGAAAGGGAAAAACTTTGGAAAATATTGGAATTTTAAGTAAAAAGGGGAAACTAGGCAATGAGGCCTTAAAAGAAATTTTGTGGAGTTTAAGACACAAGAAATCGATTGGCAAGGTGGCTTGGGGCGCTAAGGTGCAAGGGGGAAGTGGCGTCAAAGGGAGCTTCAAGGGGATGAGGTTCGAATCACGTTAATAGTAGGAGTGTTTTTATTTTTGTATTTTTGCGTCAAGAAGGGAAGTTGGGCTAAGGAGGCCTTAAGGAAATATGCAGGGGATATTGGACATGAAAGTGAGCCTGGTAAAGTGGCTGCAAGGCGCCACTTAGGGCCTTGGTAAATGACGCCTTGAGCAGGGAGGTTCGAGCAACGTGGGAAGCAGGGGGGAACTTTTATTTTTGCGTCAAGGAGAAGAGCTAGTGGTCTGCACATGGACTCTCAAATGGATGAGGATAAGCTTGATGTCTTCTTTTTAAATTTGGCTGGAAGAGAAGAATAATTATTGTTTTATTTTATTTATTTGAATAGGTGATTAAGAGATAAGATAGAAGATAAATGCTGAATTATTTTATTTATTTCAAATGGGTGGTAAAGAGATAAAAAAAAGGAGATTAAATTGGGATTAGATAAGTAGAAAAGCTAGTAGCCGAATTCGGGGTCTCCTTGGGTTGATAATTTTCGGTCATTTAGGGGGACTTAAGTGCCGAATTTTTTTGTTTCTTCCCTTAGTCTCTTGCCGAAATTTTTGTAGCCAAGAAAATACTCTCCTTTTCTCATTTATTTTGCTAAGGCCGAAACTCCATCTGAAACACCCCAAACCCGGCCCACGAGCTTTGACCAGATTTGGTATGTTCCTCAAGTAAACCGGTTCAAAATTCTTTTGTTACTTAGGAAAAACTTGTATGATTTTTAAAAAATATTGTTTGGGTTGGGCTTGAGTTGAAAACAAATTTATCTTATGTTAAAACCCATTTATTTAAGGTGACAAAACATTTAGAGTTAATTTTAAAAAGGAATTTACTTAAACTTTAATTGATAAAAATCCATAAACATAATAAATAAAAGAAAAATAAAGTAAACCACAATGGCCTTATTATATCAATGATCCCAAAGTAAAACTTAAAATACTTAAAATAAATTGAAAGTCCAAATCATAAATTTCTTGCTATGCATGGCCACCTTTAAGCTCCTGCCGACCCGGTCCATTACTGCTCATCACTTGAAAAATATTCCCCAAACGGGGTGAGTCAACAGACTCAATGTGTACACAACACTAAGTCATAATAGAATCAGGCATGCAAATGATACACATTCAAATCATAGAATATAATTAATGATGCATTCCCAAACCCAAACCTAATTAACCATCCGCTACACACCACCCGTACTGCCAGTCCACACCGTGGGGACTACTAAGTCAACCCTCCATCCGCTACACACCATCGAAGGCGATCGCCGCAATGACGGCGTGCTCATCGCCCATATAATTTGTGTCATTAGACACCATATTCAAATAATGTAACCGAAGTTACCAAATTCGAGATAATGTAACCGGTTACCATATTCAAATTTTGTGACCGTAGTCACCATATTCCGTTAGTGAGACCAAGTCAACACCTTCTTCCCCTTTCACATAGATCCCGAATGCCCCATAAATTTTATATCATGCATAACATACTTAATTCTCATTCATGTTACTATTCATATGTTCAAAATATATCATATTCATAATCCTATCGTAGTAGGAAACGCACAGGTACTTTTACCACATTTGTGGTACTTAGCCACATTCACATTCTTATGCATATTCATATATTAAAATAATTGCCATATGATATATCGAAGGTTAGTATGAGTACACACATTCTTAATAATACATTTAATTTAAACATAGCCATGAACCTATCAAAACTTAGGGTAGGGTACACACCTGATTTGCTTAACGAATTCCTTGAAATCCCGAAATCGATCTCCATCGCCTTAGATCTCAAATTCCTACATTTGATTAATCACTTACTAATTTAATAAAAAGCCATTCGGCCATAAATCCAAATCCTAGTAGGATTAGTATTCTTAAAACTTACCTTGAAATTCTCAAATCCCAAAATCCTTGTATCCTCTCATGAAATCCCTATAACTACATGTTATATCAATTTCTAACATTTATTCACAACAAATAACCCTTAGCCGTATGTATGTAAATATGACTTACCTTAGATTCTTAAATCCCGAAATTCACCGAATAACTAGGGAACACGCGGCTTATGGTGTACCTTCGGAAAAGAACTTCTCCTTCCTTGTAGTCGACACTTAGTAAATCCCGAAAGATCTCTTCGACAATGTATATTAAGGGTATTAGAATCTTAATTTCGACACCTTAAAAGAAATAGAATGAGAATCTAACCTAATCTTACCCTTATGAAGAATTTGATGGAACTCTTGCTTGAACCCTTAGCGATGATTCGGCTATGGCTTTGATGTGGATAACAATTTCGGCTCTTGAGGCTTAGTGAGAAATCGACTAGGGCTATTGGTATCTTCTGCTTTTGATTGTGTTTGTAATAGAAGAAGAAAAGAAAAGAGAAAAAGAGAATAATGGCAGAGAAAATTCGGCAGAGAGAAGAGGAGAAACTTTAGAGAATTTCGGCAGAGGTTTTCTTGAAAAGAAAAGAATGAATGAAGAATAGCCTTACTCTTCCTTTTATAGCCAAAATTACTAGCTAGAGTCCTTTACTTGGCCACCACTCTTCTATTTTGATAGCTTTATCCCTTGATTTATCACTTTAATAAAACTTAATCCAATAATTATCTCTTATCTCTTAATAAAAATAATACTAATAATAATCCTCTTTTATCTCTTCCTTATCTATCAAAATAAAAGAAATAATATCCACATTTATCTCTTGAAAATAATCTAAAATAAATCCATTATTTATCCCTTATTTATCCACCCTTTATCTCTTAAAAATAAAAGAATAAAAGCTCCTAATTTATAGCCATGTGCCGTCCACCTCACTTCTTCTGGAAGCAAAATAAAATTTCTTTTATTTGCTTCCCATGTGACTTCGAACTCGGGCCCAACACCTTGCATGTGGCGCCATTTCCGGAAGGCCCTAAGTGGCATCTCCAGCCACTTTTCCAAGCTTTGTTTGTGTGTCAAATTCCTCATATTATTTTTCTTAAGGCCACCTTGCCTTAGTTTCCTCTTTTAAGCCTTAAAACTTGACATTTCTTTACATTTCCAAGTTTCCAAAAATTTTCGTTTGGCTCTTTAAACTAGACATTTCCTTACATTTCCAAGTTTCCAGAAATGTTTACTTTCCTCTTTTGAATCATTTCCACATCATTTCCTTACATCCCCTAGTTTCCAAAAATGTTCACTTTCTGTTTTAAACTTAACGTTTCCAAAGCATTTCCTTACATTTCCTTACATTTCCATACATTGCCTTACATTTCCATACATTTCCATGCACCTTAGGGTTCCTAGAACTCCTCGTAACACATCCAACACACCCACTCGAGCCCACTATCTCATGAATTACACACGAACGCATAACCCCTAATCTAGGATGTTACAGCTTCTACCCTCCTTAAAAATAATTTCGTCCTCGAAATTACTTATTAACTGTTGTACAATCCTTCTCACCGCACTATGCTTTCTTTGCGCAAGACTCGATCTTAATAGAACCATCATACTTTCTAGGCACAATCCCTAAGTTCACGTCCCCTAGAACTTATTTCTAACGTCGCGATTTAATCCGAGTAAAAAGTTTTATGAATTAGTCCTTGTCTCACTAATTATTCGCGAAGAATTTTTATGGAAAAATTTTAGAGTGGTTCTTTCGTATCCATACATGCACACAGTCTTTACATTCATACATCCATCAATCAATTATGAACTTTCGTTCATTCAGAGAAATGTTGTAGTTTTCATTGTTGTTGTTTTTCCACTACCCAGGGGTATTTTCGTAATTTGCCCTACAGGGGTATTTTTGTAATTTGTCAAAATGAGGTTCCTTGGTGATTTTGTCAAAAAGTATTTTGGAATTTTTAAATTCCCGGGGTATTTTGAAAAATTTTGAAATCCGGGGTATTTCTTAATTTTGGAGCTCTGGGGTATTTTGGTAATAAACCATGGTAAATTTGTATAGTTTAATATTTTCAGGTATTTCCAAATTTTGCAAAACTTTGAGGGTTCTTTTTGAGAATTGTACTTTCCAAAACAGTGATGTTGCAAAAATTTGGAAATTAGGTTCATTTTGGTAATTTTGTAAGTTAGGGCGCTTTGTAATTTTCCAAAATCAAGGTATTTTGATATTTTGCAAATTAGGGTTTTTGGACATTTTATAAAGTAATGAATTTTTTGATAAGAACTGTGGGTATTTTGGAAATTTCATAAACCAAGGGCAATTTAGTAATTTTGCAAATAGGGGTATTTTAGTAATTTTTATAAATCAAGAATACTTGGAAAATTTTATAGAATCATGTTTGCAATTCAAAAGGATAATTTTAAGAGTTTTAAAACTAGGTTTTTTTTTTTGAAAATACGGCTAGTTCCCTTTCGGGTTTTAGTTAGGGGTTTAGCCTATGAATAAGTCCTCTTGGTTAGGGTGAACCGAAGCTACGCACTAGGTAGGATTCTGCGAAGAGAGGTGAGTCACTAGGACTGCTTAAATACCAGGCTCTTCCGGATCCAATCCTAGACATGCGCACAATGGTTGCCACACCCTAACTCGGCGACTTAGTCATAGGTTTGTTTAATGGTCCTTAAGTCTTATGCACTTGTGTTTGAATAGACTAGTCCTATGGTTCAATAGATTCTAGTTCACTAATCTACGTTCCATTCCATTTCTACCCTTCTACAAATCATAATATAAATCACACAAGAGATCGAAGTACTTACCTGGTGGACTGCGGGTCGGAGACTTAGGTGCCATGCCAGAAAACCTGCTTATTTCCAAAAATATTTTCATAAAACTCATTTGGGCTCGATTTGAAAATGTTTTGGGCTTTAGACCACAAAGTAGAGAGTTTAAAACCGGGACTCGATACCAAATCAAACACCCCAAACCCGCCCACGAGCTTTGACTGACCAGATTTGGTATGTTCCTCAAGTAAACCGGTTCAAAATTCTTTTGTTACTTAGGAAAAACTTGTATGATTTTTAAAAAATATTGTTTGGGTTGGGCTTGAGTTGAAAACAAATTTATCTTATGTTAAAACCCATTTATTTAAGGTGACAAAACATTTAGAGTTAATTTTAAAAGGAATTTACTTAAACTTTAATTGATAAAAATCCATAAACATAATAAATAAAAGAAAAATAAAGTAAACCACAATGGCCTTATTATATCAATGATCCCAAAGTAAAACTTAAAATACTTAAAATAAATTGAAAGTCCAAATCATAAATTTCTTGCTATGCATGGCCACCTTTAAGCTCCTGCCGACCCGGTCCATTACTGCTCATCACTTGAAAAATATTCCCCAAACGGGGTGAGTCAATGACTCAATGTGTACACAACACTAAGTCATAATAGAATCAGGCATGCAAATGATACACATTCAAATCATAGAATACAATTAATGATGCATTCCCAAACCCAAACCTAATTAACCATCCGCTACACACCACCCGTACACGCCAACACACCGTGGGGACTACTAAGTCAACCCTCCATCCGCTACACACCATCGAAGGCGATCCATCTGCGATCGACGTGCTCATCGCCCATATAATTTGTGTCATTAGACACCATATTCAAATAATGTAACCGAAGTTACCAAATTCGAGATAATGTAACCGGTTACCATATTCAAATTTTGTGACCGTAGTCACCATATTCCGTTGGTGAGACCGAAGTCAACACCTTCTTCCCCTTTCACATAGATCCCGAATGCCCCATAAATTTTATATCATGCATAACATACTTAATTCTCATTCATGTTACTATTCATATGTTCAAAATATATCATATTCATAATCCTATCGTATAGGAAACGTGCACTGGTACTTTTACCACATTTTTGGTACTTAGCCACATTCACATTCTTATGCATATTCATATATTAAAATAATTGCCATATGATATATCGAAGGTTAGTATGAGTACACACATTCTTAATAATACATTTAATTTAAACATAGCCATGAACCTATCAAAACTTAGGGTAGGGTACACACTGATTTGCTTAACAAATTCCTTAAAATCCCAAATCGATCTCTCTCGCCTTAGATCTCAAATTCCTACATTTGATTAATCACTTACTAATTTAATAAAAAGCCATTCGGCCATAAATCCAAATCCTAGTAGGATTAGTATTCTTAAAACTTACCTTGAAATTCTCAAATCCCAAAATCCTTGTATCCTCTCATTAAAATCCCTATAACTACATGTTAGATCAATTTTTAACATTTATTCACAACAAATAACCCTTAGCCCGTATGTTAAATATGACTTACCTTAGATTCTTAAATCCCTAAATTCACCGAATAACTAGGGAACACGCGACTTATGGTGTACCTTCTGAAAAGAACTTCTCCTTCCTTGTAGTCGACACTTAGTAAATCCCGAAAGATCTCTTCAAAGAATGGATATTAAGGGTATTAGAATCTTAATTTCGATGACCTTAAAAGAAATAGAATGAGAATCTAACCTAATCTTACCCTTATCAAGAATTTGATGGAACTCTTGCTTGAACCCTTAGCGATATTCAGCTATGGCTTTGATGTGGATAACAATTTCGGCTCTTGAGGCTTAGTGAGAAATCGACTAGGGCTATTGGTATCTTCGGCTTTTGATTGTGTTTGTAATAGAATAAGAAAAGAAAAGAGAAAAAGAGAATAATGGCGAGAAAAATTCGGCAGAGAGAAGAGGAGAAACTTTAGAGAATTTCTACAGAGGTTTTCTTGAAAAGAAAAGAATGAATGAAGAATAGCCTTACTCTTCCTTTTATAGCCAAAATTACTAGCTAGAGTCCTTTACTTGGCCACCACTCTTCTATTTTGATAGCTTTATCCCTTGATTTATCACTTTAATAAAACTTAATCCAATAATTATCTCTTATCTCTTAATAAAAATAATACTAATAATAATCCTCTTTTATCTCTTCCTTATCTATCAAAATAAAAGAAATAATATCCACATTTATCTCTTGAAAATAATCTAAAATAAATCCATTATTTATCCCTTATTTATCCACCCTTTATCTCTTAAAAATAAAAGAATAAAAGCTCCTAATTTATAGCCATGTGCCGTCCACCTCACTTCTTCTGGAAGTAAAATAAAATTTCTTTTATTTGCTTCCCATGTGACTCGAACTCAGGCCCAACACCTTGCATGTGGCGCCATTTCCAGAGGCCCTAAGTGGCATCTCCAGGCCACTTTTCCAAGCCTGTTTGTGTGTCAAATTCCTCATATTATTTTTCTTAAGGCCACCTTGCCTTAGTTTCCTCTTTTTAAGCCTTAAAACTTGACATTTCTTTACATTTCCAAGTTTCCAAAAATGTTCACTTTCCTCTTTTAAACTTAACGTTTCCAAAGCATTTCCTTACATTTCCTTACATTTCCATACATTGCCTTACATTTCCATACATTTCCATGCACCTTAGGGTTCCTAGAACTCCTCAGAACACATCCAACACACCCACTGAGCCCACTATCTCATGAATTACACACGAACGCATAACCCCTAATCTAGGATGTTACACCATCATCATTCACCATTGCCGAATTTCTTGCTACTTCCTCTCATATTCTTCTTTTCTTCAACTCCACACCTTTTCCTTGTAGCCGAATACCCCTTACCATTTGGAGCATAAGCCGAATCTCTAGTGAGCTCCATCAACAACTTTTTTTTCTTCTCTTGTTGTCTCAAAAGCCGAATCCCCAAAGAAGGTGCTGTCGACCACTCTCTTTTGGGGTCTGCTCAAGTAACGTGTGGTGGTGTTTAGCCGAAAGAAAGAAACGTTAAGGGAGTCTCAGGATTTGATCTATCGTGGGATATTGGTAACGTCAAGAGCGAGCAAGTATTCGGGTTCTAAATAAGCTAGGTAAGTGGTTGCAAATATTCGACCATAGGCCATTATGTTTATTAGTGTTGACCGATTTGGGCTATGATGGTTTAGGGGTGACCAGCGGTGAGTAAGCCGAGTTTCGGGATTCTAGATTACGTTAGATTCAAATAGTTCGGGATTTCGCTAAATAGTCAAAAGCGTAGTTATCACAATCGTTCTCTTGATTGTTTATATGTGTTGTATGTATATGTGTATGATGTGTCACGATAACCAAAATACGGGCTAAGATGGTAGATACCCAAGGTGGGTGATCGAATAACCAGTCGTTGTTTTATGTTCTTAAATGATCACCGATGAATATGTGAAATGGATATGAGCATGTGTTATATACTTGTTTAAATAATATTTTATCATGATATATATCTATGCATGGGGGCTTGGGACATGAATGTTGAAGGACAGGGTGTACATTATGTACGTGGTCTGATGTTGGCCTTGTGCTACATTGGCGCTTGATGTTAGCTAGGTGATTCATCAAGGTGGGGTGTTGGCTATGTGCCACCTCTCGGCGGATGATGATCGCCAAAAGCGCCACCGTGGATCGAGGATGACCTCGAGTCACCTCGTGGATATTGACATGTGGGGTCACTTAGGTGATCGGTGGATTAGCCACGGCCTTGGGCGGCAGTGCGCTAAGGTAGGTGTAATGGATGGACTTTAGGATGGGTTGGGATGCATTTTTGCATGACTGATTATGTGGACTGTGTGGATATGGGCCAAGCCCATATGTGGAGACATGTGGAATAACTATGCACAGAGTCTGTATGACTCACCCAATTATTATCAATATCGCAAGTGACATGTGATGATTGGACCGGGCTGGAGTGGATACAAAAGGTGGCCATGCAGAAAATTATTTTTATGCCATGCAGAGGGAGTTTTTTTTTTGAAGTTTATTATAAGTATTTTGGATATTTATTTATTGTAATAAGGCCACTTAAAGTATTTTATTTATGACTTTGAAGTTTATATTATTATTGGAAATATTTTTGAATTACGTTATATTATAACAACTTATATTAAGATTTTAAATCCGGGAATGTGTGACATTAAAGTTTTACTTATAAATTTTTAATACACAATATTTTACAAAAGTCAACAATTTTCGCCACCACCTCTACGAAAAAAAAAATCTTTTCGAACGTTTTCCGCAGTGACATACCAGATCCGGTCAAGACTCGTGGGCCGGGTTTGGGGTGTTACAGCTTAAGCTAACAAACGGTTACAAGACGTAACGGGCCCAAAATTCTTTTTTGTCTTTATTTTTGATATTGTTCCGAATGCTTCCTTAAAGTTTTCTTTTACTGTAACGTATTCTAGTCCAATGTGGTTATAACACTTCCTATAAATGCCAGTTTTTTTCCTTGCGAATCTTGTTTGAAATTAATTTTACTGAACCAAATTTAACTAGTAACATCAGTCGCGCAAAGATGGCAAGCCTTAATGTTTATTCCGTCCTACTGGTTTTATTCTTAACTTGCGGGGCAGTAATGGCTACGAAGGAGAACGACCAGATTATTAAGGAAAATAATTGTGAAACTAAAATGGGTTTGCCATGTGTTCTAGAAGCTTTCACCGCTATTTTCCAGATAGGGAGTATTTCTAACAAGTGTTGCCGTGAACTTGTTGTGTTGGGAAAAGTTTGCCACTCAGCATTAGTAAAAAGGACCCTTGAAATTCCTCTATTCAAAGACCTAAACCCATCAACAATTATAGCGAAGAGCATTAATACATGGAATAATTGCCTTGCATTGATCGATTCACCATCTCTGTCTGCTTAAGGATATAGTATTGCTTAAGCTAACAAACGGTTACAAGACGTAACGGGCCCAAAATTCTTTTTTGTCTTTATTTTTGATATTTTTCCGAATGCTTCCTTAAAATGTGTCATGAGATTTAAGCCCAGTGAAATTATATTTAGTTGTACGAAAATTAAATGGTTCTAGAGATGCCATTACTTAATACACTATGATTTTATACAGGCCATTATTTTTAATTTTATAGCATTGGAACTCGATAACCATCTCAAATCGAGCACTAGATATTGTTTCACATTGGTTAAATTGACACAAATATAATTATTAAAAACATTAAAATCGTTTCAATAATGTGAAATTGGAATGTTATAGCGTGGTGTGAAATTGAAACAATCTCGATTCCTTGAAAGTCATTATCCAATTTAAACTCACATTGCCTTTAAGGAAAAAAAAACCTTGACTTCTTGAAGTTCTGAAAAGACACATATCGTGCCAGGAAATATCCTCCATGGGACATGCACTATAATTTGTAATAGTTCCCTGCCTATGGACTCCTTTGTTTCATTTTCCATTTTCACTCCTTCGATACTAATCTGTTAGTTTTGGCCTCTTTATTTTTCGTTGAGGAGAGGTAATCTTGAAATCATCGTCGAAAGTGATGTAACGCTTCAAAGTCTTAACTTGATTTTCTTATTCTTCTTTGTTTAGATTACTTTTTTTTAACAATATCGAGAATAAAACTCCAAATATGTCGGTGACGTCGTCCCACATTCTCCCTATTAAAAAGGTTCAATTTATATAAAAACTAAATCCTATCCATTATTTGGGCAATACCTACGAGAGTTCTGAAATGTAACTTCATTTGTTATTTCCAATTTAACTCTCTAAGAGAAATTTTCATTTTCCAAGTTCCATTACTTATTCCACTAAAAGCTTCCATTCATATTTCATAAAATTGGGTCCGAACGCTTACACTTAAAAAGTTAACGTGAAACGAAGAATACAATAACGAATGGAGTCCCACGATAAAGACATACATCGGCTTAATTTCAGAACGGAAATATTTTTGATTTATTAATTTTGAATTTCAATCATTTAGTTGCCATTTTCCATTTTACTAATATGATAAGTGTGATAAAAACTTTTAACAACAACAAGGTTATAAGAATTTACGCTTAGCATAATTATTTGTACAACGTAGCACATACATATCATCGTAAAGGAATCGGTATAGCTCATTCAATTTTGAGATACACGTGAATTTTTAACCATCAACATAGCAAGTGCATACACAACTTCAAAATATTAGAAAAATAGGATGACACACATAACGAATATGTGTGCCTGTAATGCAAGTGTACTATATCTCACATTGTTTTTTCCATATGTTATTATCATCCTGGTGTTTGGTTTGGAGTGGACGTAATAGTTCAATCCCGCCAACGCAGAAACCCATGTACGACATAATCATCTTTATTGAAACTTATTTTCGCGATCCGTTTAATGCCATTTAAGAATTATAAAGGGAAGTATAAATGTGTGTCTTTGAATTAATATTTAGTTTTGTATTAATTAAAGTTAATGCTAATTAAACTGAAATATTAAAGTTTTCATCAGAACGTATTCTAGTCCAATGTGGTTATAACACTTCCTATAAATGCCGTTTTTTCCTTGCGAATCTTGTTCGAAATTAATTTTACGAACCAAATTTAACTAGTAACATCAGTCGCGCAAAGATGGCAACCCTTAATGTTTATTCCGTCCCACTGGTTTTATTCTTAACTTGCGGGCGATGTGGCTACGAAGGAGAACGACCCAGTTATTAAGGAAAATAATTGTGAAACTAAAATGGGTTTGCCATGTGTTCTAGAAGCTTTCACCACTATTTTCCGGATAGGGAGTATTTCTAACAAGTGTTGCCGTGAACTTGTTGTGTTGGGAAAAGTTTGCCACTCAAAGCATTAGTAAAAAGGACCCTTGAAAATCCTCTATTCAAAGACCTAAACCCATCGACAATTATAGCTAAGAGCATTAATACATGGAATAATTTCCTTGCATTGATCGATTCACCATCTCCGTCTGCTTAAGCATATAGTATTGCTTAAGCTAACAAACGATTACAAGGCGACGAATTCGGGCCCAAAATTATTTTTTGTCTTTATTTTTGATATTGTTCCGAATGCTTCCTTAAAATGTGTCATGAGATTTAAGCCCAGTGAAATTATATTTAGTTGTAAGAAAATTAAATGGTTCTAGAGATGCCATTACTTAATACACTATGATTTTATATAGGCCATTATTTTTAATTTTATAGCATTGGAACTCGATAACCATTTCAAATCGAGCACTAGGTATTGTTTCACATTGGTTAAATTGACACAAATATAATTATTAAAAACATTAAAATCGTTTCAATAATGTGAAATTGGAATGTTCTAGCGTGGTGTGAAATTGAAACAATCTCGATTCCTTGAAAGTCATTATCCAATTTAAACTCACATTGCCTTTAAGGAAAAAAAACCTTGACTTCTCAAAGTTCTAAAAAGACACATATCGTGCCAGGAAATATCCTCCATGGGACATGCACTATAATTTGTAATAGTTCCCTGCCTATGGACTCCTTTGTTTCATTTTCCATTTTCACTCCTTCGATACTAATCTGTTAGTTTTGGCCTCTTTATTTTTCGTAGAGGAGAGGTAATCTTTAAATCATCGTCGAAAGTGATGTAACGCTTCAAAGTCTTAACTTGATTTTCTTATTCTTCTTTGTTTAGATTACTTTTTTTTAACAATATCGAGAATGAAACTCCAAATATGTCGGTGACGTACGTCCCACATTCTCTGTAACATCCTAGATTAGGGGTTATGCGTTTGGAGCATAACCCAAGTGCTAGTGGGTTTTAAGGGTATTTGGAGATGTTTTAAGAGTTTTTAGAACTTTAGAATGAGGGTGAAAGCTTTGGAAAAATTTTGGATTTAAGAGTAAAAAGGGGAAACTAGGCAAGAAGGCCTTAAAAGAATTTTGTGGAATATTAGGACACAAGAAATGAATTGGAAAAGTGGCTTGGGCGCTATGTGCAAAGGGAGTGCCAAGGGGGAAGGGGTTCGAGTAACATGGGAAGCAGATGGGCTTTTAATTTTTTTTTAGCGTTAAAAAGGGAATTGGGCTAAGAAGGCTTTAAAGAAATTTTTGTAGGCATTCTTAGCATAAGAAAGGCTTTGGTAAGGTGGCTTCCATGCGCTACTTTAAGGCTTGGGAAGGGCGCCAATAAGGGCACAGGGTTCAAATCAATGTGGCGACAAGTGGCGTTTTATTTTTGTTTTGGCGTTAAGGCAAGGGGGAACCAAGGAAGTAGGATTTAAAAGAAAACATGGCGCATTCATGTCACAAAAGAACGCTCTGGCCGAATGGCCTGGGGCACTACCTGGCCGCTTGTTCCACCAGGTCCTGTGTTCGAATCTTAGAAGCTGCAGTTTGGGGTTTATTTTTTTAATGCTGGCGTGAAAATGGAGTTGGCCTGCACATGGGTTCTTTGTTCGGCTGGAAGAGTTTGGCAAGCACATGGTTTCTTTTATTTTTTTATTATTTATTTGATGAGATAATAAGGGATAATAAGGATTAAATTAGATTTTAATTTGATTATTATTTGATTAATCTAAAAAGGTGGCAAAGAGAAAAAGTGGGCACAGGTTCAATTCAAATTCTTTTTGAATTAATTCAAGCTAGTGGCCAAGAGGGATTTAAGGAAATTGATTGAATTTTAAACTCTTCAAAGGAAGAGTGGACAGCAAATATAGGGGCATTAGTGCCGAATTTTATCTAAATTGGTTTTCTTTTTTTCCTTTTTTCCAATTTGTTTCCTAGCCAAAATTCCTCTGTTCATCTTTTAGTTTCTCCTTCTCATTCTTTCAGTAGAAAATCATTCTCTTCTCATAGTCCTTAACGAATTTTCATCTTATTTTTCATTCTTTTCTCTATTGGCCGAATACTCTCCTCCTCTGTTCTTTGAAACTTTAAGCACCTATTTCCCATTATTTTCTTCCTCAAGCCGAATCTCCCTGCTATTTCTTTAGTAGCCTTGGCCGAATAATTAAAGTAGGATAGATCTCTTCAGATTTCGTTGACAATCGATTTGGCAAAGGTAAGTAATCCTAGCCGAATGTTATTTTTTCTTCTTCTCTTCTGTCTCTGTCGATTTTTACAAAGGGTGAAGGCTGAATTCGGCAATTGATGGCAAGGGAGTTATTGACCCCTCTTTAAAATATCGACTTTGTCCAGGTACTTCGGGATCTTGAAGAAATCGATCCCAAGTCTCCATTCTCTCACAATGAGAATTTGTTTGGTGAAGCGGATTCGGGAATCGGGTCTTGTGGTTAGTATCCGAGAGTGTGAAGGGTCAAGATCTAGCATCGTAGATTGGCTTTTCGGGATCTAGGAATTACGATAGTAACAGTGTGTAAGAACTCTCTACACACTTTATTAATTTACATGACTATTGTTGTTGTTATTCACCTTTTGGTAGTGTTTTGCTTATGGCTAAGCATGGATTCCGGGTAAGTACCCTAATTTGTGATTGTAGATATATGATTGCATCTTTGTCACATGATGCTAAATGTTATGCCATGATATATGATAAATTGATATTCAAGCATGTGATGGTGGGATTGATGAGAGGAGGGGAGGATATTATGGACCGCCGTCGGTGGTTTTGACCACAAGATGGGTTGGCCCCATCAGATCATTTGTGACCTATGGTCATCAGTGGTTTTGACCACACCGATTGATAATTTGCGACTAAGTCCCAGTGGTTTGGTACCACCAGTGGTTTTGACCACATTTGATATATTGTGACCTATGGTCATCAGTGGTTTTGACCACACGATGGGTTGGCCCCATCATCAGATTTGTGACTCTAAGTCATCAGTGGTTTTGACCACCAGTGGTTTTGACCACACGGGGTAGAAAAGGAGTATGGATGGTTAGGTTGGGTTGCATGTGCATGTTTATTAATGACTTGTGTATGAGTTACCTTACCGGGTGGGGGATTACACACTGAGTCTTGGTGACTCACCCCTTTCCCTTAACATTTTGCAGATGAGTAGATCGCGGAGATGGAGCCGGATGGACTCGAGGTGGCCATGCAGTGGACATTTTAATAGATGAACTTGGATTTTGTTTTATCTTATTTTTATGGTTGGTTTTGTTTTAATTGAGTTGTAATAAGGCCTCCTAGAATTATTTTATTATTGTTACATGCTTTGAATATTTGTTTAAACTATTTAATTATGTTAATAATGAGTTCACATGTTTTTTCCAAATCAAACGAAAAATGTTTTAAAGTACCATCGGGTACATTTGAAATCTATAAACAACTCGACTTAATAAATATTTTTAAACAACACTAAGTATGGTTTTTAACAAGAGACTTGAAGTTGAAAGATTTTCGACAAAACTTAAATCGGTTTTAAAATGGTTTTCAAATTGTTTTCTCTGTAGCAAACCAAATTCGGTCGTAATGTTTGGGCCGGGTTTGGGGTGTTACAAATTGGTATCAGAGCCCAGTTCAAAACTCAGCTGTGGGGGCCCAAGGCCCAAAAATATTTTAGTAGGCCTTTGAGAAACATTTTGGTTTTGAATAGCATGGCACCGAGTCTCCGGCACCAATCCGCCTAGGTAAGTACCTCTAACTTCTGTGTGATTTATTATTTGTAGAAGGGTAGGCATGGAACGTAGACAGTATGATAGGTGTTTGAACTTTAGGACTAGACTACCCCAACAGAATACATAAAACTTTAAAAGTCTAATTAAACAAACCTATGATCAAGTCGCCGAGTTAGGGTGTGGTAACCTTGGTGCGCATGTCTAGGATTGGATCCGGAAGAGCTTGGTACTTAAGCAGTCCTAGTGACTCACCTCCTCTTCGCGGGATTCCTACTGTGCGTAGCCGGTTCACCCTAACCAAGAGGACTCCGGTCTTAGGCTAAACCCGCTAAATAAAACCCGAAAGGGATTAGCCATGTTTTAAGGAAAACTCTAGTTTTAAAATCATTAAAATATCTTTTTAAATAGTAGGACAAATTTATTCTTGGAAAATTTCAAAATATTCTTGATTTATTAAAATTACCAAAATGCCCCTAGTGGCAAAATTACGAAAATGCCCTCGCTTTTAAAATTACCAGTACTACCGATTTCAATAAAATTTTCTTACTTTGCAAAAGTACCCAAAATTATGTATTTCAAAATAATACCGACTTTTGAAATTTACAAAACTACCCTCGATTGACAAAATTACCAAAATACCCCAGGTTTCCAAAATTCGCTATACCTCCAGGTTTGTCAAATTTTTGAAAAATACCCTCTAGTTTTGTGAAATTTTAAAGTGTTCTGAATTATTAAAGTTTTAGAATTTCTCTGGTTTATTACGAAAAATACCCAGAGGAAAATGACTAAATACCCACAGGATAGAAACTACGAGAAATGCCCAAGAGTGAATGTGTATGAAAGGTATTAGGGAATGTGGTATTCAAGTAGAATAGTGAACTCGAACTGAACCTTTGTGTGATCGAAAGAACAACTTCTCGAAACTTCATTTCATAAAATTTCTCATGGATAATCGATGGAACAAAATTCGATGCATAAAACTTTTAATCGGACTAAATCGCGTTGTAGAAATGAGTTTGAGGGGGACGTGGTCGTCGCAGACGTGGACAAGGTGGAATAACGACTTTAATAAGATCGTGAGTACGCAGACATAAGGCGTAGTGCGGTGAGTTAGGATGTACGATTATTCGTTAGTAAGTAATTTCGAGGACGAAATTATTTTTAAGAGGGTAGAAGCGTAACATCCTAGATTAGGGGTTATGCGTTTGGAGCATAACCCAAGTGCTAGTGGGTTTTAAGGGTATTTGGAGATGTTTTAAGAGTTTTTAGAACTTTAGAATGAGGGTGAAAGCTTTGGAAAAATTTTGGATTTAAGAGTAAAAAGGGGAAACTAGGCAAGAAGGCCTTAAAAGAATTTTGTGGAATATTAGGACACAAGAAATGAATTGGAAAAGTGGCTTGGGCGCTATGTGCAAAGGGAGTGCCAAGGGGGAAGGGGTTCGAGTAACATGGGAAGCAGATGGGCTTTTAATTTTTTTTTAGCGTTAAAAAGGGAATTGGGCTAAGAAGGCTTTAAAGAAATTTTTGTAGGCATTCTTAGCATAAGAAAGGCTTTGGTAAGGTGGCTTCCATGCGCTACTTTAAGGCTTGGGAAGGACGCCAATAAGGGCACTGGTTCAAATCAATGTGGCGACAAGTGGCGTTTTATTTTGTTTTGGTGTTAAGGCAAGGGGGAACCAAGGAAGTAGGATTTATAAGAAAACATGGTGCATTCATGTCACAAAAGAACGCTCTGGCCGAATGGCCTGGGGCGCTACCTGGCCGCTTGTTCCACCAGGTCCTGTGTTCGAATCTTAGAAGCTACAGGTTTGGGGTTTATTTTTTTAATGCCGGGCGTGAAAATGGAGTTGGCTGCACATGGGTTCTTTGTTCTTTGGAAGAGTTTGGCAAGCACATGGTTTCTTTTATTTTTTATTATTTATTTGATGAGATAATAAGGGATAATAAGGATTAAATTATATTTTAATTAGATTATTATTTGATTAATCTAAAAAGGTGGCAAAGAGAAAAAGTGGGCACAGTTCAATTCAAATTCTTTTGAATTAATTCAAGCTAGTGGCCAAGAGGGATTTAAGGAAATTGATTGAATTTTAAACTCTTCAAAGGAAGAGTGGACAGCAAAATATAGGGGCATTAGTGCCGAATTTTATCTAAATTGGTTTTCTTTTTTCTTTTTCCAATTTGTTTCCTAGCCAAAATTCCTCTGTTCATCTTTTAGTTTCTCCTTCTCATTCTTTCAGTAGAAAATCATTCTCTTCTCATAGTCCTTGACGAATTTTCATCTTATTTTTCATTCTTTTCTCTATTGGCCGAATACTCTCCTCTCTCATTCTTGAAACTTTAAGCACCTATTTCCCATTATTTTCTTCCTCAAGCCGAATCTCCCCGCTATTTCTTTAGTAGCCTTGGCCGAATAATTAAAGTAGGATAGATCTCTTCAGATTTCGTTGACAATCGATTTGGAAAAGGTAAGTAATCCTAGCCGAATGTTATTTTTCTTCTTCTCTTACATCTCTGTCGATTTTTACAAAGGGTGAAGGCTGAATTCGGCAATTGATGGCAAGGGAGTTATTGACCCCTCTTTAAAATATCGACTTTGTCCAGGTACTTCGGGATCTTGAAGAAATCGATCCCAAGTCTCCATTCTCTCACAACGAAATTTGTTTGGTGAAGCGATTCGGAATCGGGTCTTGTGGTTAGTATCCGTGGAGTGTGAAGGGTCAAGATCTAGCATCGTAGATTGGCTTTTCGGATCTAGGAATGACGATAGTAACAGTGTGTAAGAACTCTCTACACACTTTATTAATTTACATGACTATTGTTGTTGTTATTCACCTTTTGGTAGTGTTTTGCTTATGGCTAAGCATGGATTCCGGTAAGTACCTAATTTGTGATTGTAGATATATGATTGCATCTTTGTCACATGATGCTAAATGTTATGCCATGATATATGATAAATTGATATTCAAGCATGTGATGGTGGGATTGATGAGAGGTGGGGAGGATATTATGGATCGTCGCCGGTTTTGACCACAAGATGGGTTGGCCCCATCGGATCATTTGTGACCTATGGTCATCGGTGGTTTTGACCACACCGATTGATAATTTGCGACTAAGTCCCGGTGGTTTGGTACCACCAGTGGTTTTGACCACATTTGATATATTGTGACCTATGGTCATCGGTGGTTTTGACCACACGATAGGTTGGCCCCATCATCGATTTGTGACTCTAAGTCATCGGTGGTTTTGACCACCGGTGGTTTTGACCACACGGGGTAGAAAAGGAGTATGGATGGTTAGGTTGGGTTGCATGTGCATGTTTATTAATGACTTGTGTATGAGTTACCTTACCGGGTGGGGATTACACACCGAGTCTTGGTGACTCACCCTTTCCCTTAACATTTTGCGATGAGTAGATCGCGGAGATGGAGCCGGATGGACTCGAGGTGGCCATGCAAAGGAAATTTTAATAGATGAACTTGGATTTTGTTTTATCTTATTTTTATGGTTGGTTTTGTTTTAATTGAGTTGTAATAAGGCCTCCTAGAATTATTTTATTATTGTTACATGCTTTGAATATTTGTTTAAACTATTTAATTATGTTAATAATGAGTTCACATGTTTTTCCAAATCAAACGAAAAATGTTTTAAAGTACCATCGGGTACATTTGAAATCTATAAACAACTCGACTTAATAAATATTTTTAAACAACACTAAGTATGGTTTTTAACAAGAGACTTGAAGTTGAAAGATTTTCGACAAAACTTAAATCGGTTTTAAAATGGTTTTCAAATTGTTTTCTCTGTAGCAAACCAAATTCGGTCGTAATGTTTGGGCCGGGTTTGGGGTGTTACATTCTCCCTATTAAAAAAGGTTCAATTTATATAAAAACTAAATCCTATCCATTATTTGGGCAATACCTACGAGAGTTACAGAAATGTAACTTCATTTGTTATTTCCAATTTAACTCTCTAAGAGAAATTTTCATTTTCCAAGTTCCATTACTTATTCCACTAAAAGCTTCCATTCATATTTCAGTAAAATTGGGTCGGAACGCTTACACTTAAAAAGTTAACGTAGAACGAAGAATACAATAACAGAATTGGAGTCCCACGATAAAGACATACATCGGCTTAATTTCAGAACGGAAAATATTTTTGATTTGTTAATTTTGAATTTCAATCATTTAGTTGCCATTTTCCATTTTACTAATATGATAAGTGTGATAAAAACTTTTTAACAACAACAAGGTTATAAGAATTTACGCTTCGCATAATTATTTGTACACTGTAGCACATACATATCACTGGTAAAGGAATCTGGTATAGCTCATTCAATTTTGAGATACACGTGAATTTTTAACCATCAACATAGCAAGTGCATACACAACTTCAAAATATTAGAAAAATAGGACGACACACATAACGAATATGTGTGCCTGTAATGCAAGTGTACTGTATCTCACATTGCTTTTTCCATATGTTATTATCGTCCTGGTGTTTGGTTTGGAGTGGACGTAATAGTTCAATCCCAGTTTCAACGCAGAAACCCATGTACGACATAATCATCTTTATTGAACGTTATTTTCGTGATCCGTTTAATGCCATTTAAGAATTATAAAGGGAAGTATAAATGTGTTTCTTTGAATTAATATTTAGATTTGTATTAATTAAAGTTAATGCTAATTAAACTGAAATATTAAAGTTTTCTTTTATTGTAACATATTCTAGTCCAATGTGGTTATAACACTTCCTATAAATGCCGTTTTTTCCTTTCGAATCTTGTTTGAAATTAATTTTACTGAACCAAATTTAACTAGTAACATCGTAGTCGTGCAAAGATGGCAAGCCTTAATGTTTATTCCGTCCCCATCGGTTTTGTTCTTAACTTGCGAGCGATGTGGCTACGAAGGAGAACGACTCAGATTATTAAGGAAAATAATTGTGAAACTAAAATGGGTTTGCCATGTGTTCTAGAAGCTTTCACCGCTATTTTCCAGATAGGGAGTATTTCTAACAAGTGTTGCCGTGAACTTGTTGTGTTGGGAAAAGTTTGCCACTCAGCATTAGTAAAAAGGACCTTTGAAAATCCTCTATTCAAAGACCTAAACCCATCGACAATTATAGCGAAGAGCATTAATACATGGAATAATTGCCTTGCATTGATCGATTCACCATCTCCATCTACTTAAGGATATAGTATTGCTTAAGCTAACAAACGATTACAAGACGTAACGGGCCCAAAATTCTTTTTTGTCTTTATTTTTGATATTGTTTCGAATGCTTCCTTAAAATGTGTCATGAGATTTAAGCCCAGTGAAATTATATTTAGTTGTACGAAAATTAAATGGTTCTAGAGATGCCATTACTTAATACACTATGATTTTATACAGGCCATTATTTTTAATTTTATAGCATTGGAACTCGATAACCATCTCAAATCTAGCACTAGATATTGTTTCACATTGGTTAAATTGACACAAATATAATTATTAAAAACATTAAGATCATTTCAATAATGTGAAATTGGAATGTTCTAGCGTGGTGTGAAATTGAAACAATCTCGATTCCTTGAAAGTCATTATCCAATTTAAACTCGCATTGCCTTTAAGGAAAAAAAAACCTTGACTTCTCGAAGTTCTGAAAAGACACATATCGTGCCAGGAAATATCCTCCATGGGACATGCACTATAATTTGTAATAGTTCCTTGCCTATGGACTTCTTTGTTTCATTTTCCATTTTCACTCCTTCGATACTAATCTGTTAGTTTTGGCCTCTTTATTTTTTGTAGAGGAGAGGTAATCTTGAAATCATCGTCGAAAGTGATGTAACGCTTCAAAGTCTTAACTTGATTTTATTATTCTTCTTTGTTTAGATTACTTTTTTTAACAATATCGAGAATGAATGTAACATCCTAAAATTTAGAATTTTATGTGTTGCATTATTTCTTGCATCAAGCTAGCTAAAAATATTGATTGTGTATGTTTAAGAGGTTTTATGAAGGCTCGGGATTGATTTGGGCCCTAGTAAAAATTTTGTGTTTAAGTCTACTAAGGAGAATTAGTAAGTGGTGTTAATGCTTATTGAAATAAGTAAGTAATTGGTTAGCATAATTGAGCATATGGCAAAGTGGTTATGGCATTAAGTGAAGAGTATGGAGGGAGGAGGTTCAAATCCCATAATGTGCAAATTTTGACAATTTTCTTTTGTATTATTTCCCTAAGTGTCGGGCAAGCTAGCAAATAAGGCAAGTTGGACTTTTTATTTTTGGCAAGGTGGCTAAGGAAATTAGGAAAGGATGAAGGTAGGGAAAGAAATCAAAAGAAAGGGGAAAGTATGGGGAACATGTTGGCACAAAGAGAGAAAAGTGTTATGGAAAGTCTTGGTTGGCAAATGTTTGACCTTTTTTCCAAGGTATGTACGGTTTAGGTGAGGGGGGAGTATAGCCGAATTTTGCTTTGTTTTTTGGTAGAAACCTAAGTTTTTGTTTTGGCCAAAATTCTTTAGTATCAATTTGTGTCTTTTTCTCCAAAATTTTCTTCTCCTTGCCGGAACTCCAAGTTGCTAGTGAACATATTTTCTTCTTCATTACTTCTTATTGCCGAATGTACCAAACCATTGAGACCAAATCATTCTCTCTTATCTTCTCTTGAAAAACCGAAACTAGTTAGCACCCATTCTCTCCCTTTCTTTTCTTTTAATCATCTTTTCAATCCTTCTTCCATTTTTTTCAAAGTAAAACTTCATCTTGATCAAATCCTTTTCTTTTATTCATTCTCTCCATAACCGAATTTAATAGCAACTTGTATCTTCACTATCTCTTTTTCCTTCGTGTTTGGACACTATCTTCTTGACGAATCGGTGAGTAATATTTTTTTCTCTTCAATTTCTTATCTTAAGGCCGAATATATGTCCTTGTCATGGGATGGTTCTATTAATCAGAATCATCATTTCCTTTTCTCTCTCACAACGTGATCATTTTCCCTTTTGTAGTATTCTAGTGGGAGGCCGTACATCACTCTAGTATTAAGTTGAACGGTGAACATTGGATCCAATATCGATACGGCAAGAATTCGTTATGGATTATTGATAGTACTCAATATTCGATTGATTGTTTAAGGAGTAATAATTTGAAATAATCGACTTTATGTTTTAGGGACTAAATCGCTCGATCCATCGACTTGTGATCATACGATTTTAGTGGTAAGCTGAACCCTTGTCATTTGACAATCCATCTTTTTATCGTAATATCGTTTTGACTAAAATCTTGTTCAATGGAGGCAAGCGATATCAAATCGAAAGGAGTAGCGATTGGAGATCGTAAAAGGAGCGGATTTGCGATCCCTACTCCTAAATTCAAACGAAGGGCGGTATCGGTAGTTCGGGATTTTCCACCAGGTTGTGGACCATCGTCCGGTGAGAATCGACTATTCGAAGTCGTTCAAAATTTTGAGGTATCAACGGTTCGGGATTTTCCACCGGGTTGTGGACCGTCATCCGGGGAAAACCGACAAATCGTGGTCATTCACGATTCCAAGGGTAAACACTTTAGATCGTTTATTTTAAGAGTTTGATTATTAAAATCATGTATGTCGATTAATCGAGTGTGTAACGACCCGAAATTGGGCCTAGTAGGATTGGGCCCATTGGACCTTGAGCGTAGAAGCGTTTTAAAATTTATGGGAATTTGAGAACGGCATTATTTCAAGTTGGACTTAATAGGAGGGTGATTTTGGAAAGTTACGAGGCTTCTAGGAAGTTCCGGGTTTAAGTTAGGCTATAGGTAAATTTTATGTTTTAGCACTTTAAGGAGATATAGTAAGTGACCTCAATGTTTATGGAATTAAATGAGTAATGTGCTAGCATAATTGAGCATATGGCAAAGAGGTTATGGCATTAAGTGAAGAGTATGGAGGGAAGAGGTTCAAATCCCATAATGTGCAAATTTTGACTATTATTTTTGTATTTTTTTCCCTAAGTGTCGGCCAAGCTAGTAAATAAGGCAAGTTGGACTTTTTAATTTTGGCAAGGTGGCTAAGGATATTAGGAAAGGATGAAGGTAGGGAAAGAAATCAAAAGAAAAGGAAAGTATAGGGAACATGTTGGCCCAAAGAGAGGAAAATGTTTTGGAATGTTTTTGATGGCCAAAATGTTTGACCTTTTTGGTTTGGTGTACACGGTTTTGAGGGGGGTAAAGGGGAGTGCCGAAAATCCTTTAGGCATTTGGTAAGTTTTAGTGCTTGAGAGGTTACTTTTCTTCTTAGCCTTTTGGTGATTTTTTTTATTTTTCCAATTCCTTTCCTCTTGGCCGAAACCTCCTAGCACATTTGTGCAATTTTCTTTCTCTTTTATTGGTCGAAACATTCATCTCTTGCATCACCTTCCCTTGATAGCCGAACCATCTAGCATCCATCCATCACCCATTCTTTTCTTTTAACCATTTCTTCAATCTTTCCTCTTCTCTAAAATCGACATTACTTTAAGATCACATCTTCTTGTTTGATTTCCTTCCAAAGCCGTGTAACACCCCCAAACCCGGCCCACAAGTCTCGTCCGGATCTGGTTATGTCACTGCGGAATGACGGTTAAAAATCTTTGTCTTTAGAGTAAAACTTGAAAATTTTGTTAACTTTCGGGAAGTAAGTCCATTAAAATTATTAAATAACATAAGCTTGGTTTGAATTAAAACTTTATTATAATTTATTATAATATAAATCCTTTGTAAAAATATTACTAAATACGATATAACCTTTATCAACTATAAATAGAGTACTTTAATCAAAAGTGGCCCTTATTACATCAAATAAATTCCCAAAATACGGATAATATAGAAATCACTATTAATTAACTAAACAAGTAAAACATCTACTTCTGCATGGCCACCTTTGTATCTACTCCAACCCGGTCCATTACTCACGACTCACCTGCGATGTTGGATAAATAATTGGGTGAGTCATACAGACTCAGTGTGTAATTAAACCACTGATATCCACCCACATGTTAGCCACAAATCAACCCAATTATAAAATGCATAAATATAATCATTTAAACATTACCACAATCTGGGCTTGGCCCACAATCAAATCATACTCAAGCACTGGGCTAGGCCCTTTTCTCATCAATCCACTGATCACTGGGCTTGGCCCATTTCCACGTATGTTCTCAAAACATACAAATCCACAAGTCATATTGGGCTTGGCCCATTTCCATATCATTTTATAACGGAATAATGCAACATGAAACCCAACCCAATCCTAAGGTCCATCCGCTACACACCCCCTTATCCAGCCTACCACACACCAGGGGACTATCGAGTCACCCTCTCCTTTTCCCTCCATAAAGGCAACCAATGCCATCCACGATGTAGCGTATAGCTAACATCAAACCACGATGGAGCACACAGCAATCCATCAAGCCACGATATGGCATAAAGCTCATATCAATCAAGGTAACCACGCGAACCAAATCGCAAAGATCCACAACGCGACCTCAGTCAGCGCCAATCCACGATGTAGCACAAAGCTGACATCAACCACGTACTCGAAGTACACCCGTACCTTCTTTCAAAACCCACCCATGCACATGTAACATAATATGATGCTGAGATGATGCATGTACATGATATTCACAAATATAGGCATGCTCACATAGTTAAAATCAAATATCCCATATTAGCCAATTTGCTACTAACTCGTCGCCATCATACCCCTTTAGGGTATCCATTACACATATGGCACTCGCATTCATTAGTAAACATATAACACAAATGATATCATACAAATCCCGAAACAATGGTCTAACCACACACCTTATCACTTGGAGTTCTAGACTCTCGATCCTCGACGCTATCGTTTAGTGAGACTACGGCTATTTGCCTAACGTTTTCTGTTGTTGGCCCACACCCTGGTGGCCAATCTCATGCAATGAAACGGATCTCTTCTTGAACTTTGGGATGGGAGCTTTCCCTTGCTCACCTTGGACCGGTATTCGCATCCATAACGATATCTAATCAAAACTTGGTTAATACAGATCTCAAACGAATAATCATAAACTACCCATCCTTACCGGCATGAGTCTTGAAATCCAAAAGCTCCTTAATCACTTTGCTAAAACTCCTAAATGGTCAAGGTCGAATCGGTTACCACAAATGCCAAATATGGCTTGTAACAAAAATCTATGAAAAGAGGACCCTATGGCCGAATAGCACCTAACCCTTACCTTCCTTAAATCGAATGGAGAAGAACTAGGAGAGGTCGCCCTTGCTAGAATTCGCCCAACCGCACTAGGATGCCAAGGATTTCAACAATGGTGCTTAGTATTAAAAGAGTTTCGGCTTAGTCTAATGATTAGAGAATCAAAGTTGAAGGAAATAAAAAGGTATGGAAATAAAGAGAGTAAAAGGAATTCGGCTAAGCCTACTTACCTCTTCCAACGATTGAAAAAACCCAAAGTGATCCACACCACACCTACTATTCGGCCAAGGTGACAACTAAATAGGGGAAGGGAATTTCGGCACACCAAGAGGGAGAGGGAGAGATTCGGCAACAGACTTGAAGAATAATTTGGCACTCTACCCCCCCTATTTATAGAATTCGGCCACCCCCCTTGAAGACTCCAAGATCCGGCCAACACCCACTAATTCAAATCAATTTGAATTAGTTCAATTCAAAAACAATTTGAATTGCTCCACTATTATCCCACTTATCAAAAAAACAAATAAATAATAATTATCCCACACTTCTAAATAACTAAATAGATAAATAAAAATAAAAAAAAACATTATCCTCATCTAAATAAAAGCCTTCTAGCCGTCCAACACCTTCAAAATTGCTGCCAAAAGGAATAAAAAAATTTAAACTCCAAAACGCAACACTCTTGGTTCGAACCTGGGACCAATCTGCTGCACGCCTCCCTCCAAAGCCCCAGGCCATTCGGCCACATTGAATTTCATGCTAGAAACCCCCAACAATTATTTTTAAACCCTTCTTATCTCAGCCCATAACCGCACAAAAAAATAGAAACGCCAACATGCAGCTCCAGGCGCTCGAACCTGCGCCCTTGCTCTCCTCCAGCGCCTAAGTGGCGCATGAGAGCCACTCCACCAGCCCATCTTTCTTGTCCGAATTCCTCACCATATATCTTTAAGGCCTTACAAAGCCCAACGCCCAACACAAAAAGAAATAAAACGCCACTTTTGTTGCCGCCTAAACTCGAACCCAGGCCCTCAATGGCCCTACTTCCAGCCCCTTAAACAGCGCATAACCACTTTGCCAATGCCTTTCATGTGTCCTATTCTCCCAATTAATTCTTTTAAGGCCTCCCAAAGCCAAGCTCCCCTTTATTACTTAAAAATCCAAAATTTTCCCAAGTCTTCCCGTTTAACCCGAGCGTTCTCAACACCTCCAAAACACAACCACGTATACCCAAAACCTACTAGAACTAAAATTATACCCAACATGCATAGCCCCTAAACCAGGGTGTTACAAGCCGAATCTAGTATCATTCCATCTCTTCACTACTTCTTTTCTTGTTTTTGCCTTGGACAATCTCTTCCTGATCGAGTTGGTAAGTGACTTATCATCCATCTTTTCATCTCATTTTTAGCCGAATATATGAGTTCATCATTTTCGGTTACTCTACTTTGTTTCTCTATCGAAATATCTCTCTCCATCACTTTCATGTTTTGATCAATATCTTCTTTCGTAGTGATCTTAGTGGGTGGCCGAATATCATCCTTGTCATAAGTCAAGTGGTGGAAATCAAATCCATTATCAACAAGGTAAGGAGTTCTTTATGGATTATTTGATATCGTTCATTATTCGATTGGTTGCTAAATGGATTAATAGTTTGGACTAATCGGTCACTATATGAACCAAATCGTCCGATCACCTATCCTTCGTAATAAGAGACTTGGATTGTTGGTGCCGCGGAGAGTATCGTGTTACGAATTCGGAATAAGGTGTGTAATCCCGTACCCTTCCGAATATATGTTTGAAATGGTGTGTAATCTCTTACCTCTCTGAATGTTTGTATGATATGTTCTATGATTCGGTCGAAATACCGAAGAAAACAGGAAACCGGCATCCGTGACCACTCGGGCGTGCGTATGTTCGTAGTAGTAACCATATTTTGCAATGAAACAGTTTGGTCAACAGCAGTGACTTGATTTTAAAAAATCACAAAAAATAGGAGAAAGGGAATTAGAAAGTGAAGAAGATATCAGATTAAATATTACTGTGTCTATTTTTATATGAAAGAAATAGAGGAGGAAGAGGAATTTTATATTCTATGATATCTTAATTTTGGTGAGACTGGTTCTGATTGACTTCGTGGTTCCCTGTTCTGTCTTGGAAAAATAATTCAAAATTGTACAAGGTGAATTAAGAGTTATAATTTATATGTATAGATTTATTAGTGAGCCTATTTTCAATATAAACAAGTGGGAGCAACATATGAAAACCGTACAGAGAGATTTGAATTTTGGGTAAGAGAGGTCAGAACCGTTGGTCAGTGAAACAAGGGAAACTTTAAGGAATAAACTGTACTAAATGGTTAAGCCAAAAATTCTGGAAAAATTTTTGTAATAATATATATGAGTCTAGTTTCAAGGAAAATTTACGGATTTAAATTTTGAGTTTCTTAACTCGATTTATAGTCAATTTAGTCAGAATGACGCAGATGGACAGTTTCAATTTTTTTTAAGCCTCACATTAATAGTTAAGTCTAGGTTGCCGAATTACCAAAATACCCTTGGAGGGTAAATTACCGAAATACCTGTAACACCCCAAACTCGGTCAATACGCCACGACCGAATGTGGTATGTCACAGGGGAAAACTTTTTGAGGAAAAAGGAGTTACCGATTAAATTTTAGGGAAAAACTCTTTGGTGTTCTAAGTTCGTAGAAATCAAGTGTATAATAAATTAAAAAAAAAACTGATAATTTACTTTGAAATCCCGAAAATAAATCTTCAAAACTTAGTTGCAGCTTAGATTTGTAAAAAATTTTATAAAATGAAAAGAAACTAAAGCGATTAGGTTGAAAACCGTATCTAATAGAAATTTGGAAACTGGAGTTTTGGAAAATAGTATGAATTATCAAAAATACTTAAGTTGTTAAATACTATCAATTGATTTATGTTACCCGATGGTAACGTTTTAAAAACCATCGCGTTTAGTAGTTTAGAAAACTTGGTGCTCAAATTATTATATCAACCATGTAATTTATAAGCCATATTTAAAACAAATCCAAAGCATATAAATAATCCAAAAATATAATTAAAGAGGCCTTATTACAAATCCATAAAAAGATGAAAACGAATTAAAATAAAGTACCCAAATGGAAGTTCATGTAAAACCAAATTTTATTGCATGGCCTCCTCGAGTTCATCCGGCTCCTCATCCGCGAATTTACGAATTACCTGAAAAAAAATAAGGGAGAAGGTGAGTCACCAAGACTCAGTGCATATTCCCTCTTCCGGTAAATGCCACATACTTACACAAATTATAACCAAGCAATATATATATATATAATGCACCCAACCTAGCCATCCAAAACTCCTTTTCTACCCCGTGTGGTACCAAACCACTGGTGGTGCCAAACCACTGGTGACCCAAAGTCACGATATCCAATAATGTGATGCCAAATCACTGGTGACCCAAAGTCACGAATAATCAAGTTGTGGGGCCAACCCACGTGTGATACCAAATCACTGGCGACGATCCCAATACATCAAATGTGGGGCCAACCCACGGTGGTGTGAAACCACCGGGACGAGTCGCTATGAGGTGCCAAACCTCGGTGTCCCAAAGACACGGATATCAATCTTCCCCTCCTCTCATATCGCCCATACCAATGCAATAGATAACAAATCATGTCATTATAATTTGATATAAACATATAACCAATATATATATCGTAGATCGTGATATTAACAACATATATCAACATCATATCGAAACGGACTTACCCGTATCCTTGCTCATACCCATCAAGGTATCATTTCAAGATCTCATAGTTTTCGCTTTAACAACATGAATAGTTATTAACACACACACATATATATATACCGAATTATAAAGTGTGTAAGGTACACACCTTTCACTAACGCAAATACTAACTTCCAAAGATCCGATCTACCGCACTAGATCACCTTGTCCTACATTCGGCCATACCACAAAACTATAAGCAAAAATCCATTCGGCCAACATCACATCTTAATCCCAATAGCCTTAGTATTTATCCTCAAAAAGAATAATGAATCGACATGAATCTTACCACTTGACTTACCAACTTCGATTGCTAATTGAATGGCTTAGATCGATTGCTTCCAACGTCCCAAAGAGCCTAAAGGAAAAATCGGTTCCTAAATAATGGTTAGAACCTTGCAAACAAATGCCCAAGGATTCGGCCTTTGTCCACAAGAAAACGACTTAGAAAGGAGAAGGAAATAACGGAAATACGGCCATGAACACTTACCTATCTTCCAAAATCGATTGAAGAAAACCCAAAGATTATCTACCCTTGATGATATTCGGCCAATATAACACCAAAAGAAAGGAAGAAGATTCGGCTATGGTGGAGTAAAAAGAAAGGAAAAATAAAATTGAAAGTGAAATAGGAGAAGGATGATTCGAAAATGGAAGAAAGAAGAAAATAGAAAATGAAAATAGAATGGTAATGGGTGTTTCTAACTTTGAAAAAAAAATGAAAGAGATGGGATTTGGGAAGGAGGAAGATTCGGCCAAGAGAAAGTGAAAAAAAAATGTGGTTTTTGAGCAAGTATTAAAAGAAAGAAAAGAGAGAGATGGGAGAAAGAGGTTCGGCCAAACACCTAGTTTGCCGAAAAGAAAAGTGCACAAAAATGCAAATTGTGGTTTCGGTTTCAAAAGGGAAATGAGAGGAAGAATTTAGATTTTGGTTCAAACACAAATGAGAGCTAAATCAAAAGCAAAATTGCACCAAAATGCCTAAGATACATTCGGCCAAAGAGGGAGTTTTTGGAGAGGAAGAGAAAAATGCCAAATGATGCACAAAATGCTAAAGTTGGCCAACTATTCCCCCCAAACTTCCTATCAACATTTGGCCACCCCCCTAGCCACACATGCCATCCACATTCATGCACTAATGGCCATAGGAGAGTTTCCAAAACAACACCCTTAAGCCAAGCCTTGAAATCCTCTACATTCCCAAAGTTGAAGAAATTTTATCCCCAAAATCTAGCAATTCTATCCCTTATTTCATGCTTACCATAACCTTAAGTCTTCTTGCCATAAAAAGAAAATTGTCCATCTTATCCATATGAATAGTTGACCGACACTTAATGCTAGGATGCATAAAAAAATAAAATCCTTAATATGCCTTCCATGCTACTCGAACCACTTCCCTCAAGCAACCTTTCATGCGCCTTATCCACTATGCCACTAACTCCTCCTGTGTTAGAATTTAACACTTAAGTTAACTTAAGTGTCAAGTTCATCTAATCCACTTCACTATATTTTCAATACTAAAAATCATTCTAGCTTAGCTAATAATTCCAAGCCTTCATAAAACTATACTAAGCACATAATAATAATCATACTCGAGCTAACACAAGTAACAAGATGATACTCAATTTTTTTTTTTTAGGATATTACAATACCCCTGGGTTGCGAGATTACCGAATTACCCTTAGTGGGTAAAATTATCGATTTACCGAAATGTCCTTATGGACCGATTTACCAAAATGCCCCTATGGGCCGAATTGATAGAATGCCTTAGTGGGCTGAATTACAAAGCTCAATAATGGGCCGGTTCATCGTATTAAATTACTAGACTAATGGTTGTTATACATGTGGATATTTTATGTTGTTATGTGTATTGCATCATCACATATTGCATGGGATGGGAAACTTGATTGAAGAGAAGTATAGACCGGTGGCATTGCCACAAATTCTGATATGGGCTATGTGCCAATTTAAATATGGCTTTGTGCCATCGTGATTAAGGCTGTGTGCTGATTATATTACCGTATATGATTCTGGTGGCTTTGCCACAAATTATGGTAATGGCTATGTGCCAATTTAAATATGGCTTTGTGCCATCGTGATTAAGGCTGTGTGCCGATTATATTACCGTATATGATACTCTGGTGGTTAAGCCACAAAATTATTATAAATGGCAGCTTGTCTATAAATTGGAGAGATCGGCGGGGTGGGTTGACTTGATCCCCACAGAGAGACGGTTGGTACGGGAGAGATCGGTTGGATGGGTTGCGTTGCATACATTTGCTTCATATATTATATATGTTCTGTTATGAAAGTGGGCTCCGCCCAAGATGTTGCTATATGGGTTCGAGGCCAGTGGATGACTGTAAGGGATTTCACACTGAGTTCTAGTAACTCACCCCTCCTTTTAATCTTTGTAGGTAATGCTCCGTGTGAGGACTTGGGCCCATGGATGACTCGGTGGAGGCCATACTTGAAAATGGTGTTATTAAACTTTAAATTTCTATTTCGGTTTATTTTATTATTTTGCTATTTTGGTTTAAGTTGTAATAAGGCCTCTGGGATATGTTTTAAATTGCTTTATGTTTAGTCGTACTTATAATATTGCTTGAATTGTTTTAACGGGGATTTTCTAAAATCATAAATAATGGTTTTCCAAAATTGATTAGTAAATGGATTTTATAACAAACTTTTACAAATATTTTAACTCGAAAATTTTCTCTCGAATTATCAACAATATTTTCAAAAGCCACGGTTTTAAAGCTCACTACCTCGATTTTCAACTCATCAAATGATCTCTCAAAAATACTTGTATTTTATCTACGTTTCCGCAACAATTTCAATTCTGCAACTCTATTTCTAAACATCACATTTTTTGTAAAATGTTTATTTCAAATATGCTTTCGCCACCAAAAATTTTTTTTTTAAAGATAATTACGTTTTTAAGTAGTTAACAATTGCTTAAGTGTTTTGGGTTTTAACAAAGAGGCTGTAATTCTCAAACAAGTTTTTCCATGTGACACGCCAGATTCGGGCCTAACTTCTAGGCCAGGTTTGGGGTGTTACAGAGCGTTACGATATCTTAGGTGCCGACGATCAAGAAAGTCTAGTGCTTACCGTAATCAGGTGTGTAATCTCACACCATTTTCCGTGGGTTTTAAGATTGATACTATGTTAGAAATATAAAAGTGGCTTAAATTGCATTGTTTTGATAAATTGGTCAAAATCGGTATTAACACTGTGAGAATTACGAAAATGCCCTTAAAGGGCCGAATTACAAAATCGCCTTAATGGGCCGAAAGGATATATTGCTTAAAGGGCCGATTTGATAAATTGCCTTAATGGGCCGAAAGGATATATTGCTTAATGGGCCGATTTGATAAATTGCCTTAATGGGCTAATTTGATATATAGCTTGATGGGCCGATTTGATATAATGCCCTAATGGGCCGATTTTGCAAAGTGTTAATGGGCCAAATTGTTTGTAATAAATCTCTGAGTTATTAATTATCGTTGTTATATTGTAAATATCATGATTTGCTATGTATGATGCATTTACATGACTTTGCATGGGATGGGAAAATGTTGAAGAGAAGTGATTCTGGTGGCACTGCCACAAATATGTTTGATAATTTGATTCGCAATGATTTTGGTGGCTTGACCACAATTTGATTATATTATAAATGGCTAAATGCCTGCAATTGGTGTGTTGGCGGGGTGGGTTGACTTGATCCCCACAAGTGTGATGGATGGTACGGATGGTGTGTAGCGGATGGATTATTAGGTTGGTTTGGGATTGCATTACATTCATATGATTTATTTGATACATTATTTTGCATAAAGGGGCTTAGGCCCAAAATTTTGCTAAATGGGTTCAGGCCTAGTGAACAATGGTAAGGGGGTTATACACTGAGTTCTAGTAACTCACCCCTTTCCTTATTCCTTTCAGGTAATGCTCAGTGACGGGGACTTGGGCCATGGATGACTTGGTGGAGGCCATACTACAAAAAAAACGGTTATATTTGGACTTTGGATTTCTTTTTAGCACACTTAATTACTTTACTATTTTGAGATAAAATTGTAATAAGGCCTCTGGATTATTTTTATTTTGTTTTACGTTTGACTTATTTATATTTTGCTCTAAGTACTTTAAATGAGATTTTTTTTCTAAAAACTTAAATAAACACTTTTCAAAAATGGGGATACAAATGGATTTCATAATAAACTTTCATAAATATTTTAATTCAGAAATCTTCTTTTAAATTATCATCAACACTTTTCAAAAGACATGGTTGTAAAATTATTAGCTCAAATTTATCGATTTATCAATCAATCTTCTATTCAGTAATACTTTGTCAAGAATTTTTAAATGGGAAATTTGTTTTACTTAATTTTAAATAATTATCTATTTACGTACGAATGAAAAGGGCCTAAAAGCATTTTTCTCATGTGACATATCATATCTGGCCTTAACGCATGGGCCGGGTTTGGGGTGTTACATTTTATGGTATCAGAGCCCGGTTACAAAACTCGACTGTGGTTTGGGTTCAAAAACATTTTTCAAGCTGTTTGAATTTTTAAAATGTATGTTTTAAAAGAAGTATGGCACCACGGGTATCCGGCACTAAGTCAAGTAAGTATATGTTATCATTGTATGATTATGATTACTGTGATATGACTATAGGAATACTCTAGAACTTTTAGTTTTAGGAGTTGAAACTATAGAGATTGAGACGATGCGTTTGCAAAAACGACTTCACTTCTTATACTTTATAAAATATTGTTTAATAAACATTGAAATAATATACTGATTCATAAGACTCTTAATCAGATTAAAACGAATTAGCCAATATGAGCACTAGAGGACGTGGACGCGGTAGACGTGGCCGTGGTAGAGGCCGAGGTGCTAGAGTTGTGTCTGAAGCGTCGGGACATGTGCCAGAAATAGACGCACCTGCGTCACCTGTGACTGAAGCTGGGTCACACGATCGTATGAGGGAGGACGACGCTCTGTCCCAAGCAATGTTGCGAGTTTTGGAAAGGGTTCTTTGGGCAAGAATCGGGCGGCTCGTGGGTCAATTTCGGAAAGACTCAGATCGAATGGTGCTGAGGTTTTTAGGGGTATCTCGGGTGTGGCCCCAAATGTAGCGGAGTATTGGCTTGAGGTAGTGGAGCGGATCATGGACGATTTGGATTGCACTGCCGAGCAGAAACTGAAAGGGGCTGTGTCATTGCTGAGAGATGAAGCGTATCAATGGTGGCTCACTGTTCGGGAAGGCACTCAGGTCGATCGTATTACCTGAGATTTCTTCAAGACGGCATACCAGGGAAAGTATGTAGGGGCTAGCTATGTGGATGCCCGAAGGAAGGAATTCCTAAATTTGGTCCAAGGAGGTAAGACTGTGGCAGTTTACGAGGCGAAATTTTTGCGTCTAAGTCGGTATGCTCGGGGAATAGTGCCAACTGATTACGAGTGCTGTGTGCATTTTGAGGATGGGTTGCGTGATGAGTTACGGGTACTGATAGCCCCACAAAAAGAGAGGAATTTTGCCACACTAGTGGAGAAAGCCAAGATAGCTGAAGAGGCTAAACACTCGAAGCAACAAAACTGAGACAAGGATAGGGGCAGGAGCAAGAGGGACTTTAGGTACTCTGGTCTTGCTAGAAGGTTTTAGAAGAGGCCCAGGAATGAGAAGCCAGCTCGAGCTAGAGTACCAGCTGTGGATTGCAGAAAATGACACCCGGGTGAATGCTAGAAGAGAACCGGTGGTTGTTTCAAATGTGGTTCCAAGGACCATTAGCTTAAAAATTGCCCTCGACAGACTACTCAGACTCAGGATGTTCGTAACTATGATGCACAGCCAGCTAGAGGCGTTCAGTAGCTACCGAGAGGCCGTGGGCCAGGTCGAGGTGGTTATGGCGGAGGACGAAGTCAGGGTGCACCGGGTAGAGGTACTGGTAATAGGGGTAACATGGAGGCGAGACAGCCAGGGTTGGTCTATGCGGTCAGACGCCGAGAGGATGGCGATGCACCTGATGTAATAACCAGTAAGTTCTTCATATCTGATGTACCTATTACTACTTTGATAGATATCGGATCCAACTATTCGTATGTTGCTTGTGTTGTATCTGGAACTCTGAACATTAGATTTGAGATTTCTGCTAGGGAGACAACTGTAATTAGTCCTCTAGGACAGTCGGTGATAGTGCATAAGTTGTTTAGGGATGTGCCCTTAGAAATTCAGAGGGAAATATTTTTGGCAGATTTGATGGAACTGCCATTCGGTGAGTTCGACCTTATTTTGGGCATGGACTGGTTGGTGAAACACCGTGCGAACTTGGATTGTGCTGCAAAGTAGATGATACTAAGAACTTCGGAGGATAAGGAAGTGATGATGATAGGTGAAAGAAGGAATTATCTATCTAATGTGGTATCTGCTTTAAAGGTAGAAAAGTTGGTGCGAAAGGGGTGTGGAGCGTTCTTAGCCTTCATCAGTGCCTTGGATGCCAAGGAGTTATCGGTGGAAAGTGTTAGAACGGTGAAAGAGTTTTCAGACGTCTTTCCTGAGGAACTTTCAGGATTGCCTCCGGATTGGGAGGTAGAGTTCGGCATTGAGTTGTTGCCAGGAACGGCTCTGGTGTCCATTGCTCCTTATAGAATGGCGCCGAAGGAGTTAGCGGAGCTTAAAGCTTAAATTCAGGAGTTGTTGGATCGGGGATTCATTCGACCAAGTGTGTCACCGTGGGGAGCGCCGGTCTTGTTCGTCAAGAAGAAGGATGGGTCGATGCGTATGTGCATCGATTATAGACAGTTGAATAAGTTGACGATTAAGAACAAGTATCCGTTGCCCAGGATTGACGATCTGTTCGATCAACTGCGAGGAGCTTCAGTTTTCTCGAAGATAGATTTGAGATCAGGTTATCACCAACTTAAGGTCAAGGAGGTGGATATTCATAAGACTGTGTTTCGAACTCGTTATGGGCATTATGAGTTCTTGGTGATGCCGTTTGGGTTGACTAATGCACCAGCTACATTTATGGACATGATGAACCGGGTCTTCCAACCCTATTTATATCGTTTTATAGTGGTGTTCATAGATGACATCTTGGTATACTCGAAGAATGAAGAAGAGCACGATTCGCATCTGCGAGTAGTATTGTAGATATTGCAGGAAAAGTAACTTTATGCCAAATTCAGTAAGTGTGAATTTTGGCTGAAGGAAGTGACCTTTTTGGGGCATGTTGTGTCTGCCGAAGAAATAAGAGTTGATCCCCGGAAGGTAGAGGCTGTGTTAGATTGGAAACCACCAAAGTCAGTGGCCGAAATTCCGAGTTTCCTAGGGTTGGCTGGTTATTACAGGCGTTTCATTGAGGGGTTTTCATTGATTGCTGCACCCCTAACTAAGCTATTGCGCAAGGGAGTACCATTGGTGTGGTCAGATCAGCAGCATGAGAGCTTTGAGAAATTGAAGAAGATTCTAACGGAAGCGCCAGTATTGATTCAACCTGAGGCTGGAAAAGAGTTTATTGTTTACTGTGATGCGTCACATACGGGCCTGGGATGTGTGTTGATGCAAGGTGGAAAGGTGGTGGCTTATGCATCTCGTCAGTTAAGGCCGCACGAAGTGAATTATCCCACTCATGATTTGGAGTTGGCTGTAGTGGTGTTTGCTTTGAAGATTTAGAGACACTATCTGTACAGTGAGAAGTCGATCATCTATACGGATCATAAGAGTCTAAAGTACCTCCTTACCCAAAAGGAGTTGAACTTAAGACAATGAGGTGGATAGAATCTGTTGAAAGATTATGACTTTTCAATCGAGTATCATCCCTAAAGGCTAACGTGGTGGCGGATCGTTGAGTCGTAAGGTGATATCGGATTTGAGAGCGATGTTCGCTCATCTCACTTTTGTATGAAGATGGTAGTCTGTTAGCCGAACTTCAGGTGAAGCCTGCGTGGGTAAGCCAGATTAAGGAAAAGTAGTTATTAGATGAAAGGTTGGGTTCCTTACTTCAGCAAGTTGAAGGTGGTGTGATAGGGGATTTTAGAGTAAATAGTGATGGAGTACTGTGTTTCCGCGGAAGAATTTGTATGTCCAAAGATTCGTAATTGAGGCAAATGATTCCGCGTGAGGCGCATAGTAGCCCATATGCTATGCACCCCGGGGAAATAAGATGTATCGAGACCTTCGTGAACAGTATTGGTGGCCAGGGTTGAAACGGAAAGTTACTGAATTCGTGAGTAGGTGTTTAACATGTCAACAGGTGAAGGCGGAACATCAATTGCCGTCGGGATTGCTTCAACCGATGAAAATTCCATTATGGAAATGGGAAAGGATAACGATGGACTTTGTTAGTGGGTTACCCTTATCACTACTAAGAAAGATTCCGTTTGGGTAATAGTGGATAGGTTGACGAAGACTGCTCATTTCCTACCTGTTCGTACGGATTACTCATTACAGAAGTTGGCTAAGTTGTATGTAGCAGAGATCGTGAGGTTACATGGGGTACCAGTGTCTATTATTTCGGACAGGGACCCTAGGTTTACATCACGGTTTTGGAAAGCTTTGCATGAAGCTTTGGGAACAAGGTTAAATTTCAGCACGGCATTTCATCCTCAGATGGATGGTCAGTCGGAGAGAGTAATCCAAATCTTGGAAGATATGTTAAGGGGTGTGTGATAGACTTGAGGGTAGTTGGGAGGATTTCCTACCGCTTGGCGAGTTTGCATACAACAACGATTATTAATCCAAAGATCCAAATGGCACCTACGAGGCGTTGTATGGTCGTAGGTGTCGTACTCCTACTTGTTGGACTGAGCTGGGAGAGCGACATTTATTGGGTCCTGAGCTGATATCGGAGACGGAGGAAAAAGTAAAGGTAATTCGGGCACGGTTAAAGGAAGCTTCGGATAGATAAAAATCGTATGCGGATCTAAAGCGTAAAGATATTGAGTTTGCGGTGGGAGATCAGGTCTTTCTAAAGGTCTCACCTTGGAAGAAGATCTTTAGATTTGGACGGAAGGGCAAGTTGATCCCTAGGTTCATCAGACCATACCGTGTATTGAAGCGTGTTGGGCCAGTGGCTTATCAGCTTGAGTTACCTTTGGAGTTGAGTCAGATACATAGTGTTTTTCATGTCTCAATGTTAAGGCGTTATCGATCGGATCTGTCTCATATAGTACCGGTAGAGGAAGTTGAGTTAAGACCTGACTTGTCTTTCGAAGAAGAGCCAGTACAAATCTTAGACCGGGACGTTAAGATGCTGAGAAGGAAGTCGGTACTGTTAGTTAAAGTATTATGGCGCAATCACGGAGCGGAGGAAGCTACATGGGAGCCTGAGGACGCGATTCGACAGCAATATCCTCACCTCTTTTTAATCAGGTAAATTTTGAGGACGAAATTTTCTTTAAGGGGGGTAGAATTGTAACATCCTAAAATTTAGAATTTTATGTGTTACATTATTTCTTGCGTCAAGCTAGCTAAAAATATTGATTGTGTATGTTTAAGAGGTTTTATGAAGGCTCGGGATTGATTTGGGCCCTAGTAAAAATTTTGTGTTTAAGTCTATTAAGGAGAATTAGTAAGTGACATTAATGCTTATAGAATTAAGTAAGTAATTGGTTAGCATAATTGAGCATATGGCAAAGAGGTTATGGCATTAAGTGAAGAGTATGGAGGGAAGAGGTTCAAATCCCATAATGTGCAAATTTTGACAATTTTTTTTTTGTATTATTTCCCTAAGTGTCGGCCAAGCTAGCAAATAAGGCAAGTTGGACTTTTTATTTTTGGCAAGGTGGCTAAGGAAATTAGGAAAGGATGAAGGTAGGGAAAGAAATCAAAAGAAAGGGGAAAGTATGGGGAACATGTTGGCACAAAGAGAGGAAATTGTTATGGAAAGTCTTGGTTGGCAAATGTTTGACCTTTTTGCCAAGGCATGTACGGTTTAGGTGAGGGGGGAGTATAGCCGAATTTTGCTTTTCCTTTTGGTAGAAACCTAAGTTTTTGTTTTGGCCAAAATTCTTTAGTATAAATTTGTGTCTTTTTCTCCAAAATTTTCTTCTCCTTGCCGAAACTCCAAGTTGTTAGTGAACATATTTTCTTCATCATTACTTCTTATTGCCGAATGTACCAAACCATTGAGACCAAATCATTCTCTCTTATCATCTCTTGAAAAACCGAAACTAGTTAGCACCCATTCTCTCCCTTTCTTTTCTTTTAATCATCTTTTCAATCCTTCTTCCATTTTTTTAAAAGCAAAACTTCATCTTGATCAAATCCTTTTCTTTTATTCATTCTCTCCATAATCGAATTTAATAGCAACTTGTCTCTCCACTATCTCTTTTTCCTTCGTGTTTGGACACTATCTTCTTGACGAATCGGTGAGTAATATTTTTTCTCTTCAATTTCTTCTCTTAAGGCCGAATATATGTCCTTGTCATGGGATGGTTCTATTAATCGGAATCATCATTTCCTTTTCTCTCTCACAACGTGATCATTTTCCCTTTTGTAGTATTCTAGTGGGAGGCCGAACATCACTCTAGTCTTAAGTTGAACGGTGAACATTGGACCCAATATCGATACGGTAAGAATTCATTATGGATTATTGATAGTACTCAATATTCGATTGATTGTTTAAGGAGTAATAATTTGAAATAATCGACTTTATGTTTTAGGGACTAAATCGCTCGATCCATCGACTTGTGATCATACGATATTAGTGGTAAGCCGAACCCTTGTCATTTGACAATCCATCTTTTTATCGTAATATCGTTTTGACTAAAATCTTGTTCAATGGAGGCAAGCGATATCAAATCGAAAGGAGTAGCGATTGGAGATCGCAAAAGGAGCGGTTTTGCGATCCCTACTCCTAAATTCAAACGAAGGGCGGTATCGGCGGTTCAGGATTTTCCACCGGGTTGTGGACCATCATCCGGTGAGAATCGACTATTTGAAGTTGTTCACAATTTTGAGGCATCGACGGTTCAGGATTTTCCACCGGGTTGTGGACCGTCATCCGGGGAAAATCGACAAATCGTGGTCATTCACGATTCCAAGGGTAAACACTTTAGATCGTTTATTTTAAGAGTTTGATTATTAAAATCGTGTGTGTCGATTAATCGAGTGTTACGATATCTTAGGTGCCGATGATCAAGAAAGTTTAGTGCTTACTGTAATCAGGTGTGTAATCTCACACCGTTTTCCGTGGGTTTTAAGATTGATATTATGTTGGAAATATATCGCTCTGATTAAAATCATAATATGGCATAAACCGGGAAAAGTGGCTTAAATTGCATTGTTTTGATAAATTGGTCAAAATAGGTATTAACACTGTGAGAATTACGAAAATGCCCTTAAAGGGCTGAATTACGAAATTGCCTTAATGGGCCGAAAGGATATATTGCTTAAAGGGCCGGTTTGATAAATTGCCTTAATGGGCCAAAAGGATATATTGCTTAAAGGGCCGATTTGATAAATTGTCTTAATGGGTCGAATGGATATATTGCTTAATTGGCCGATTTGATAAATTGCCTTAATGGGCCAATTTGATATATAGCTTGATGGGTCAATTTGATATAATGCCCTAATGGGCCGATTTTGCAAAGTGTTAATGGGCCAAATTATTTGTAATAAATCTCTGAGTTATTAATTATCGTTGTTATATTGTAAATATCATGATTTGCTATGTATGATGCATTTACATGACTTTGCATGGGATGGGAAAATGTTGAAGACAAGTGATTCTGGTGGCACTGCCACAAATATGTTTGATAATTTGATTCGCAATGATTCTGGTGGCTTGACCACAATTTGATTATATTATAAATGGCTAAATGCCTGCGATTGGTGTGTTGGCGGGGTGGGTTGACTTGATCCCCACAGGTGTGATGGATGGTACGGGTGGTGTGTAGCGGATGGATTATTAGGTTGGTTTGGGATTGCATTACATTCATATGATTTATTTGATACATTATTTTGCATAAAGGGGCTTAGGCCCAAAATTTTGCTAAATGGGTTCAGGCCCAGTGAACAACGATAAGGGGGTTATACACTAAGTTCTAGTAACTCACCCCTTTCCTTATTCCATTCAGGTAATGCTCAGTGACGGGGACTTGGGCCATGGATGACTCGGTGGAGGCCATACTACAAAAAAAAAAAAACGGTTATATTTGGACATTTGATTTCTTTTTAGCACACTTAATTACTTTACTATTTTGAGATAAAATTGTAATAAGGCCTCTGGATTATTTTTATTTTGTTTTATGTTTGGCTTATTTATATTTTGCTCTAAGTACTTTAAATGAGATTTTTTTTCTAAAAACATAAATAAACACTTTTCAAAAATGGAGATACAAATGGATTTCATAATAAACTTTCATAAATATTTTAATTCAGAAATCTTCTTTTAAATTATCATCAACACTTTTCAAAAGACATGGTTGTAAAATTATTAGCTCAAATTTATCGATTTATCAATCAATCTTCTATTCAGTAATACTTTGTCAAGAATTTTTAAATGGGAAATTTGTTTTACTTAATTTTAAATCATTATCTATTTACGTACGAATGAAAAGGGCCTAAAAGCATTTTTCTCATGTAACATCCCGAAATTGGGCCTAGAAGAATTGGGCCCATTGGGCCTTGGGCTTAGGAGTGTTTAAAATTTTGAGAAAAAAGAGAATGGCATTATTTCAAGATTGGATTAATTAGGAAGGTGATTTTGGAAAGTTACGAGGTTTCTAGGAAGTTCCGGGTTCAAGTTGGGCCTTAGTATAAATTTTGTGTTTAAGCCTATTAAAGAGAGATAGTAAGGGGCATCAAGGCTTATGGAAATAGGTGGGTAATTTGCTTGCATAAATGAGCAATTAGTAAAGAGGTTATGGCATCAAGTGAAGGCATTGTGGGAAGAGGTTCGAATCCCACTTGGTACAAAAAAAATTTGACTATTTTTTTGTATACTTTCCTTAAATGTCGGTCAAGAAGTATATATGGCATGTTGGACTTCTTTATTTTTGGTAAGGTGGCTAAGAAATAAGGAAAGGTTGAGGTTGGGGAAAGGAATCAAAAGAATAAGGCAAGTAAGGGGAACATGTGGCTTATTTCATGGAGATTGTTTTGGAAAGTTTGGGTGGCCAAACTTTTGTCCTTTAGGGGCATGAATGTGGATGGTTTTGGGGCTATAGTGTAATATCCCGAAATTGGGCCTAGTAGGATTGGGCCAATTGGACCTTGGGCTTTAGGAAGAATTTGAGTATTATTTGTGTTGGTTCGGGTATGAATTTTGTGTGTTAGCATAGGCTTGTGAAGGCTTGATTTTATTTAGGAAGCTAGAATAATTTTTAGTATGGGTTATTTAATGAAGTGGATTAAGTGAGTTTGACACTTAAGTTAATTTAAGTGTTAAATTAAAGCACAAGAGGGGTTAGTGGCAAAGTGGTTAGGATGCTTGAAGGGTTGCTTGAGGTTAGTGGTTCGAGTAGCATGGAAAGCATTTTGAGGATTTTTATTTCATCATAGCAATTATGGACGGTCAACCTATGTTTATGATAGGTTGGACTTTCATCTTTTGGTAAGTTGAATGTTGATTTAAGGAAAGCTTGAAATTGGGGATAAGAATCTTGAAGTTATGGAAGGTTGGGGAGACATAAGGCTTGGTTTTAGGAGGATGTTTTGGAAAGTATTCCTAGGCCTTTAGAGAATGTATGTGGACGGCATGTAAGGCTAGGGGGTGGCCGAATTTTGATAGGTAGCTTGGGGGGGATAGTTGGCCAATTTTCCTTTTGAACATCTTTTTGCATTTTTGTTTTCCCTCTCCAAAAAACTCTTTCTTTGGCCGAATGTCATTGTGCATTTTGTGCAAATTTAGCTTTTGTTTTAGCTCTTATTTTGTTGAACCAAAAATGCTATTTCCTTTCTTTCATCTTTGCTTTTGAAACCAAAACTTCATTTTGGTATTTTTGCACTTTTCTTTTAGGCAAAATTGGTGTTGGCCGAATCTCATCTCTCCCACATCTCTCTTTTCTTTTCTTTTTGACATTTGTTCATAATCACATTTTCTTTTACACTCTCTTGGCCGAATATTTCTCCATCTCAAATACCATTTCTTTTTCATTTGTTCAAAGATAAAACATCTACTTCCATTCTATTTTTCTTTTCTTTTTTTCACTTCACCATAGCCGAATCTTCTACTTCCTTTTAGTATTATTTTTGGCCGAATATTCAAGGGTAGACTCTCCTTGGTTTTCTTCTATCGATTTTGGATAAAAAGGGTAAGTGTTCATGGACGTTTTCTTTCTTTTCTTTCTCGTTTCTATGATGTTTTCTTGTGGACAAAGGCCGAACCTTTGGGCATTGTTTTGCAAGGTTCTAACCATTTTTTTTTAGGATTCGATTATTCTCTTAGGCTCATTGGGATTTTGGAAGCAATCGATTTAAGCCACTCCTTTAGCAAATCGAACTGATTTTGGGGCAATCAAGAATGGGTTCGAAAAGAGCGATTAATAGTGTTTGAAGAGAGGGTGGTTCTGCTATACCTCAAATTTCAAACGAAGAAATTTGTGTCGGCGATTCGAGACTTTCCACCGGGTTGTGGACCCTTTGCGGTGAAGATCGATTATTTGAAGTCGTGCATACCCTCGAGCCATTGTTCGCTCGTGGTTCTTCATCGTGGTTATGTACCATCAATTGGAGTGAAATCGCATATAGTTGTTGTTCGGGATTTCGAGGGTAAGGATTTAGATTACTTATCATTTGTATAGTTTTATGAATGTTAGTGTTCTAATCAAGAGTGATAAATATTTAGGTATCGACGAATGCGGAAAGTATAGTTCTCACTATTATCAGATGCGTAGTTATCGCACTGTCTCTTGATTGTGTGTATCTTACACACTTTATAACTCGGTTTTTGTATATGTTTTTATAATATTAAGTTACTAATCATATTATTAAAGTGGGAAAACGATGAGATATAGATATGATACCATGATGGTATGAATGAGGATTCGGGTAAGTCCGTTTCTATATGTTGTTAATACATGTGGATTGAAATCATGATCTACGATTTATAATATATTTGTTATGTGTTTCATAATAAAGTATGTTGACATGATTTGTTTATCTATTGCATTGGTATGGGCGATATGAGAGGAGGGGGAAGATTGATATTCGTGTCTTCGGACACCAGAGGTTTGGCACCTCCAATGATTTGGTATCACATTTGTGTCTTTGGGACACCAGAGGTTTGGCACCTCATAGCGACTCGTCCCTGTGGTTTAACACCACCGTGGGTTGGCCCCACTTTTGAGATATGGGATCGTCACCAGTGATTTGGTATCACACGTGGGTTGGCCCCACAGATGGATTATTAGTGACTTTGAGTCACCAGTGATTTGGTATCACATTTGTGTCTTTGGGACACCAGAGGTTTGGCACCTCATAGCGACTCGTCCCTGTGGTTTAACACCACCGTGGGTTGGCCCCACTTTTGAGATATGGGATCGTCGCCAGTGATTTGGTATCACACGTGGGTTGGCCCCACACTTGATTATTCGTGACTTTGGTCACCAGTGATTTGGTATCACATTTGTGTCTTCGGACACCAGTGGTTTGGCACCACCAGTGGTTTGGTACCACACGGGGTAGAAAAGGAGTTATGGATGGCTAGGTTGGGTGCATCATATATATATACATTGCTTGGTTATAATTTGTGTAAGTATGTGGCATTTACCCTAGAGGGAATATGCACTTGAGTCTTGGTGACTCACCTTCTCCCTTATCTTTTGAGATGATTCGTGAGATCGCGGATGTGGAGCCTGGATGAACTCAAGGAGGCCATGCAATAAAATTTGGTTTTACATGAACTTCCATTTGGGTACTTTATTTTAATTTGGTTTTCATATTTTATGGATTTTTAATAAGGCCTGTTTAATTATGTTTTGGATTATTTTTATGTTTTGAATATATTTAAAATATGGCTTATAAATTACTTGGTTAATATAATAATTGAGCTCAAAGTTTTCTAAACTAAAAACTCGCAATGGTTTTAAAAATCTTACCATCGGATAATATGAATAGTTCGATAGAAAAATTACAAGTTAAGTGTTTTCAACAAATTAAGTGATTTCCAAAATTCAAGTTTCTATACTCAATTGCAAACGAATTTTCAAAGTGATATTTCAAATTTTCTTAAAAAGATATAAATGTTTTCTATCCTATGATTTATCAACTAAGTTTCAAAGTTTTATGTAAATCAAAGTAAATCTCAGTTTTAACTTATTTTCGACAAATAAAGAATTTCAAAGAATTTTTCACAAAAATTTAATCGCTAACTCGTTTTTCCTCAAAACGTTTTCCCTTGTGACATACCAAATTCGGTCGTGGCGTATTGACCGGGTTTGGGGTGTTACAAATTGGTATCAGAGCCAAGTTCAAAAGCTCGACTGTGGGCCCGATGCCCAAAATGTTTTAAAGTATGGTTTTAAAATGTTTTTGTTGAAAATTGTATGGTTGGAAAGGTAAGGCCCCGAGTCTCCGACATCAATCCGCCCTGGTAAGTACATCAAATCGTTGATTTTGATGATATGATATGATGATGTTGGCATGATCAGTATAGTAGTAGGAACTACTCTAGAGACCCAAACTATAGGTTGAATGTACTCATGAAACAACTTCTTATTAAAATTATTCATAAAACTGTGTTTTAAAGAAAGTGGAATAATGAGTAATGCATAACGCTTTTAAATCAGATAAGTCGAGACTTTAGACATGAGTACTCGTGGTCGAGGTCGTATTACTCGTGGGCGCGGTCGGGTAGGATGGTCGTGTGCGAGCCGGTGAGGTCCGGTCAAGGATCCGAAAATGAGGTACCACCGGTTCCACCACCAGCGGTTGGAGTTGAGCATCGAGATCAAACGGGGATGACGCAGCGATCTCGAGCGATCTTTGCGAGTTCTTGAGAGGGTAGCCGGAATAGGTGGAGGCGCGGAGCTCTCGAAATCTGTATGCCGGCGACTCCGATCCAATGGAGCGGAGGTATTTCGAGTGTTTGAGCGTAGCTCCTAGTGCGGCTGAATATTGGCTAGAGGCGACGGAGCGAATCATGGATGACTTGGAACCGAATGCAGAGGAAAAAGCGAAAGGGATTGTGTCGCTTCTTGGGATGAGTCATATCGGTGGTGGTTCACGCATGCGGAATGGTGCTTTGCGTGAGGATCTCACTTGGGATTATTTCAAGGCAGCGTATCGGCGAAATATGTTGGGTCTAATTACATTGATGCATAGCGTAAGGCATTTCGAGTTTGGTCCAAGGTAGTAAGTCCAGACGTAATATGAGGCGTAATTTTTAAGATTGAGCGGTATCTTTGGAGGTATCGTGGTTTCGGAACACGAGCAATGTGTTCGAATCGAGGATGGATTAAGAGACGAGCTGAGATTGCTGATTGCTCCACATCAGGAGCGAGAGTTTGCTAATTTGATTGATGTGGGTTGACGTATTCAAATGTCGTTAGTAGTCTAGTAGTGTTATTAAGATCAGTGTGCGCAGCAAGAGCGTAGTCTGGTGAGTTAGACCGCATTTGATCGTTAGTAAGTAATTTCGAGGACGAAATTATTTTTAAGGAGGGTAGAATCGTAATATCCCGAAATTGGGCCTAGTAGGATTGGGCCAATTGGACCTTGGGCTTTAGGAAGAATTTGAGTATTATTTGTGTTGGTTCGGGTATGAATTTTGTGTGTTAGCATAGTCTTGTGAAGGCTTGATTTTATTTAGGAAGCTAGAATAATTTTTAGTATGGGTTATTTAATGAAGTGGATTAAGTGAGTTTGACACTTAAGTTAATTTAAGTGTTAAATTAAAGCACAAGAGGGGTTAGTGGCAAAGTGGTTAGGATGCTTGAAGGGTTGCTTGAGGTTAGTGGTTCGAGTAGCATGGAAAGCATTTTGAGGATTTTTATTTCATCATAGCAATTATGGACGGTCAACCTATGTTTATGATAGGTTGGACTTTCATCTTTTGGTAAGTTGAATGTTGATTTAAGGAAAGCTTGAAATTGGGGATAAGAATCTTGAAGTTATGGAAGGTTGGGGAGACATAAGGCTTGGTTTTAGGAGGATGTTTTGGAAAGTATTCCTAGGCCTTTAGAGAATGTATGTGGACGGCATGTAAGGCTAGGGGGTGGCCGAATTTTGATAGGTAGCTTGGGGGGGGATAGTTGGCCAATTTTCCTTTTGAACATCTTTTTGCATTTTTGTTTTCCCTCTCCAAAAACTCTTTCTTTGGCGAATGTCATTGTGCATTTTGTGCAAATTTAGCTTTTGTTTTAGCTCTTATTTTGTTGAACCAAAAATGCTATTTCCTTTCTTTCATCTTTGCTTTTGAAACCAAAACTTCATTTTGGTATTTTTGCACTTTTCTTTTAGGCAAAATAGGTGTTGGCCGAATCTCATCTCTCCCACATCTCTCTTTTCTTTTCTTTTTGACATTTGTTCATAATCACATTTTCTTTTACACTCTCTTGGCGAATATTTCTCCATCTCAAATACCATTTCTTTTCATTTGTTCAAAGATAAAACATCTACTTCCATTCTATTTTTCTTTTCTTTTTTTCACTTCACCATAGCCGAATCTTCTACTTCCTTTTAGTATTATTTTGGCCGAATATTCAAGGGTAGACTCTCCTTGGTTTTCTTCTATCGATTTTGGATAAAAAGGGGTAAGTGTTCATGGACGTTTTTCTTTCTTTTCTTTCTCGTTTCTATGATGTTTTCTTGTGGACAAAGGCCGAACCTTTGGGCATTATTTTGCAAGGTTCTAACCATTTTTTTTAGGATTCGATTATTCTCTTAGGCTCATTGGGATTTTGGAAGCAATCGATTTAAGCCATTCTTTTAGCAAATCGAAGTGATTTTGGGGCAATCAAGAATGGGTTCGAAAAGAGCAGTTAATAGTGTTTGGAAGAGGGGTGGTTCGCTTATACCTCAAATTTCAAACGAAGAAATTTGTGTCGGCAGTTCGAGGCTTTCCACCGGGTTGTGGACCCTTTGCCAGCGAAGATCGATTATTTGAAGTCGTACATACCCTCGAGCCATTGTTCGTTCGTGGTTCTTCATCAGGTTATGAACCATCAATTGGAGTGAAATCGCATATAGTTGTTGTTCGGGATTTCGAGGGTAAGGATTTAGATTACTTATCATTTGTATAGTTTTATGAATGTTAGTGTTCTAATCAAGAGTGATAAATATTTAGGTATCGACGAGCGGGAAAGTATAGTTCTCACTATTATCAGGTGCGTAGTTATCGCACTGTCTCTTGATTGTGTGTATCTTACACACTTTATAACTCGGTTTTTGTATATGTTTTTATAATATTAAGTTACTAATCATATTATTAAAGTGGGAAAACGATGAGGTATAGATATGATACCATGATGGTATGAATGAGGATTCGGGTAAGTCCGTTTCTATATGTTGTTAATACATGTGGATTGAAATCATGATCTACGATTTATAATATATTTGTTATGTGTTTCATAATAAAGTATGTTGACATGATTTGTTTATCTATTGCATTGGTATGGGCGATATGAGAGGAGGGGGAAGATTGATATTCGTGTCTTCGGACACCGGAGGTTTGGCACCTCCGGTGATTTGGTATCACATTTGTGTCTTTGGGACACCGGAGGTTTGGCACCTCATAGCGACTTCGTCCCCTCGTGGTTTAACACCACCGTGGGTTGGCCCCACTTTTGAGATATGGGATCGTCGCCGGTGATTTGGTATCACACGCGCGGGTTGGCCCCACAGATGGATTATTAGTGACTTTGAGTCACCAAAGGATTTGGTATCACATTTGTGTCTTTGGGACACCGGAGGTTTGGCACCTCATAGCGACTCGTCCCTGTGGTTTAACACCACCGTGGGTTGGCCCCACTTTTGAGATATGGGATCGTCGCCAGTAATTTGGTATCACACGTGGGTTGGCCCCACACTTGATTATTCGTGACTTTGGTCACCAGTGATTTGGTATCACATTTGTGTCTTCAGACACCAGTGGTTTGGCACCACCAGTGGTTTGGTACCACACGGGGTAGAAAAGGAGTTATGGATGGCTAGGTTGGGTGCATCATATATATATACATTGCTTGGTTATAATTTGTGTAAGTATGTGGTATTTACCCGGGAGAGGGAATATGCACTGAGTCTTGGTGACTCACCTTCTCCCTTATCTTTTCAGATGATTCGTGAGATCGCGGATGTGGAGCCGGATGAACTCAAGGAGGCCATGCAATAAAATTTGGTTTTACATGAACTTCCATTTGGGTACTTTATTTTAATTTGGTTTTCATATTTTATGGATTTGTAATAAGGCCTGTTTAATTATGTTTTGGATTATTTTTATGTTTTGACTATATTTAAAATATGGCTTATAAATTACTTGGTTAATCTAATAATTGAGCTCAAAGTTTTCTAAACTAAAAACTCGCAATGGTTTTAAAAATCTTACCATCGGATAATATGAATAGTTCGATAGAAAAATTACAAGTTAAGTGTTTTCAACAAATTAAGTGATTTCCAAAATTCAAGTTTCTATACTCAATTGCAAACGGATTTTCAAAGTGATATTTCAAATTTTCTTAAAAAGATATAAATGTTTTCTATCCTATGATTTATCAACTAACTTTTAAAGTTTTATGTAAATTAAAGTAAATCTCAGTTTTAACTTATTTTCGACAAATAAAGAATTTCAAAGAATTTTTCACAAAAATTTAATCGCTAACTCGTTTTTCCTCAAAACGTTTTCCCTTGTGACATACCAAATTCGGTCGTGGCGTATTGACCGGGTTTGGGGTGTTACATATAGGGTAATAGCCGAATTTTGCTTGATGGTTTGGTGAGACTAAAGTGTTAGTTTTGGTCAAAATACCATTGGCATCAATTGTGTCATTTTCTCAAAATTTCTACTCTTTGTGAGTTTTGGTTTTTCTTCTATTCTCTCCTCTTTGCCGAATCCTCCTAGCACAATTGTGCATTTTTCTTCTCTTTAGTTTGGTCAAAATATTCACCTCTTGTTCATCTCCCTTTGATAGCCGAATCACCTAGCATCCATTCAACCTTCCATTCCTTTCTTTTAAACATTCCTTCAATCTTTCCTCTTCTCTAAATCGACACCACCAAAAGAGCACTTCTTCTTGTTTGATTATCCCCATAGCCGAATATTAATATAAATTTTCCTCTATAATCGAACTTTCATCTCTTCTCTATCTTTTCTTCTCATCCGTATTAACACTCTTTCCTTGATAAATCGGTAAGTGGTTCTCTTCAACATTTTATTTTCTTTCTCTTAATGCCGAATTATGCCTTGGTTTGGGAGGGTCATATTGACTGAGACCATCATTTTATTCTACTCTCTCAAACGAGATCACTCTCCCTTTTGTAGTATTCTAGTGGGAGGCCGAACATCATTCTAGGGGCGGGGTTCACGGGTCCAACCCCTTCCTTTGCCTGATCGGTATTGGATTCCACCAAAAGATCTCGTCAGATGATACTATAATGAAATATGGTTTGTTAAACCACAATATAGGGTTAAGGTAACGAATACGATAACAAACCTAAACAAAATCTAAAGAGAACACCCTTACCTTGAAATCCCGAAAAGAGAGATATAGGGTTCAGAGATTAATGGTTTTCGGTTTAGAGATCCCGACGATTTGACTTTCTTCCATTCCTGAAATAGGCGGCCCAAAGAACACAAGAAGATAAGAAGAAACATAAGTCCAACCGATGGCCTCACCAAGCCAACTAGCCGTTCGGCTTTGGCTTCCAAAAACCGAAAGAGAAGATAAAGATATAGAAGAAATTGCCACTTACCTTAACACAAGAGATTCAGTTATCACCTAAGAGAATTCGGCACTAGCATAGCAGAAGAGAAGATTCGGCAATAACAGGGAAGAAGATGAAAGAGCCGAAAAATAAAAGAACTACCAATGGAACTTAGGAGTTTTCGGTTTTAGAAGTGACCAAAAGAAAAGATGAAAAAGAGAAGGCTATGAAGATTCGGTTTGTAGAAGAAATCATAGAAGAGAACTTTGGATAAGGGACATTCGGCTATAGCATAGAAATGGAGAAGAAGAAGAGAATGAAAGTAAATGGTAGTTTCGGCTTACACATAGAAAAGGGTTCAAGAAGGAGTAAAATAAAAACCTCAAATGCCGAAATGGGAAGGAAATTCTCACTTGACTACTAAACACTTTCAAACAAATTCGGCACCTACTAACCTCAAAATCGGAAATGTACTATTTTTAGAACAAAATCCTATGCTTCCCAAGTTGAAATTCGGCATACCCTTAGCAAGACAAAACTGATTTCCCCCCTCTACTATGAGTTTGAAATTCGGCCAACACCAAGCTCACAATGCTCACCCCTTTCTTTTCTCCTCAAATTCCTCCTGATCACCCATTTGAAATATTTTGAACACTTCAAGCTCCCCTTTTTCCTCTCTGCCATTCATTCAAATTATTTGACTCAGTCCACTCCTCTATCCTAAAGTGTCCCAGTCGAATTCTGCCTCTGCTCTCCCTGACGCCAAAAAGAACTCCCAAAATGAGCTCCTTGTGACTTGAACCTGCTCCCTCTCCTATTCTCTGTGGCGTCACTTACCAGCATATTAAGTGGCTCCTCCTTGCCACTCTGCCACTCCTTTTCTTGTGTCAACCAACCACCAACATCATCCCTTAGGTCCTATTCCAGCTAACTTCTCCACTAAAGTACCTAAAAAGAAAATTTTAGCTGTGGCTCAGCTTTTCCCCGGGCCTTTCCTAGACTCCCATACACCCTAAAACAACACATTAAACAAGGCATACACACAAAACATATCAAATGTATAGCCCCAAAATCAGGATGTTACAGTTCTACCCCCTTAAGAAAATTTTGACCTCGAAATTACCTGGTCAAAAGAGATGAGGGTATTACTGTCGCATCGCTTCTTCTGGTTCCCACGTAGCTTCCTCCGAACCGTGATTACGCCAAAAAATCTTAACTAACGGAACTGTCTTCCTGCGTAACACTTTGACATCACGATCCAAAATTCGAACTGGTTCCTCTTCAAAGGATAGATCAGGCCTTACTTCGATTTCTTCTACTAACACCACGTGAGACGGATCCGAACGATAGCGTCTTAGCATCGAAACGTGGAACACATCATGAATCTGACTTAACTCTATAGGGAACTCGAGTTGATAAGCTACTGGTCCCACACGCTTCAATACACGATACGGCCCAATGAACCTGGGGCTTAGCTTACCCTTCTGTCCAAACCTTAACACTTTCTTCCACGGTGAAACATTTAAGAACACCTGGTCACCCACTTCAAATTCTATATCCTTGCGCTTTAGATCAGCATAGGATTTTTGCCTGTCCGACGCTTCTTTTAAACGAGTCTGAATTAACTTAACCTTATCTTCCGTTTTCGAGACCAATTCTGGACCCAACAACTGACGCTCGCCCAATTCTGTCCAACACGTTGGGGTACGACACTTCCGACCATATAACACCTCATAAGGTGCCATCTGAATACTCACTTGGTAGCTATTGTTATACGCGAATTCCGCTAACGGTAGAAATTCTTTCCAACTACCTCTGAAGTCTAAGACACAGCCCCTCAACATGTCTTCTAAGATCTGAATTACCCTCTCTGATTGTCCATCGATCGTGGGATGAAACGTCAGATTTGAAATCTAACTTTGTCCCCAAAGCCTGATGCAATGCCTTCCAAAACCTTGACGTGAATCTTGGGTCCCTATCTGAGATGATAGACACTGGTACTCCATGCAACCTTACGATCTCTGCTACATACAACTTAGCCAATTTCTGAAGGGAGTAATCGACGCGAACCGGTATGAAATGGGCAGACTTCGTCAATCGGTCTACAATTACCCATACCGAATCCTTTTTAGTAGGCGTAAGGGGCAGCCCACTAACGAAATCCATCGTGATCCTCTCCCACTTCCTCTGTGGAATCTTTAACGGCTGTAACAAACCTGAAGGCAACTGATGTTCTGCTTTTACCTACTGACATGTCAGACACTTGCTTACAAATTCAGTTATTTCACGCTTCAGACTCGGCCACCAAAACTGTTCTCGCAATTCCCTATACATCTTACTTGCGTCAGGATGCATAGCATATGGGCTACTATGCGCTTCTTAAAGTATCAACTGTCTTAATCCCACATCCTTCGGCATGCAAACTTTCTTGTGAAAACACAGAGCCCATCACTGCTCAGACTGAAATCCTCTACCCCATCATTCTGTACTTGAAGTAGTCGAGCACTCATGGCATCATCCAACAGTTGCTTCTCTTTAATCTGACTAATCCAGGAAGGTTTCACTTGCAGTTCAGCTAACAGACTTCCATTATCATATAAGTTGAGATGAGCAAACATTGCTCTCAAATTCGAGATCACCCTACGACTTAATGCATCTGCTACCACGTTAGCTTTACCCGGATGATATTCAATCGAGCAATCGTAATCCTTCAATAGCTTGATCCACCGCCGCTGCCTCAAATTTAATTCCTTCTGGGTGAGAAGATACCTTAAACTCTTATGATCTGTATAAATAACGGACTTCTCACAATACAGATAATGCCTCCAACTTTTCAAAGCGAACACTATCGCTGCCAATTCCAAATCATGCGTGGGATAGTTTAACTCATGCGGTCTTAACTGCCGAGACGCATACGCGACCACCTTTCCGTCTTGCATTAACATACATCCCAAACCCGTGTGCGACGCATCACAATAAACCACGAACTCCTTCCCAGCCTCTGGCTGAATCAACACTGGAGCCTCCGTGAAAATCTTCTTCAGATTTTTAAAACTCTCCTGTTGCTTATCAGACCAAATAAATGAAACCTCCTTTTGTAGCAACTTGGTCAAGGGTGCCGCAATCAAAGAAAACCCTTCAACGAACCTTCTATAATACCCAGCCAGACCAAGAAAACTTCTAATCTCTACCACAGTCTTAGGTGGCTTCCAATCCAAAACAGCTTCAATTTTCTGAGGATCAACTCTAATCCCCTCTGCTGACACAACATGGCCCAGAAAAGTAACTTCGCTCAGCCGAAATTTGCACTTACTGAATTTGGCGAACAATTGCTTCTCCCTCAAGATTTGCAAAACCACTCGAAGATGTGAATCGTGCTCCTCCTCTGACCTTGAATAAACCAAAATATCGTCTATAAACACTACGACAAACCGGTCCAGATAGGGTTGGAAAACCCGGTTCATCATATCAATAAATGCTACTGGTGCATTGGTTAACCCAAATGGCATCACCAAAAATTCATAATGTCCATAGCGAGTACGAAACGCCGTCTTATGGATGACTGTTTCCTTAACCTTGAGTTGATGATACCCTGACCTCAAATATATCTTTGAGAAGACTGAAGCCCCCTTCAACTGGTCGAATAAGTCGTCAATCTGCGGCAACGGGTATTTGTTCTTGATTGTCAATTTGTTCAGCTGGCGATAATCAATGCACATACGCATTGATCCATCCTTCTTCTTAACGAATAACACCGGCGCTCCCCATGGTGATACACTCGGTCGGATAAAACCTCAATCTAAAAGTTCCTAAATCTGAGCCTTCAGTTCTACTAGTTCCTTCGGTGCCATTCTATAAGGAGCGATAGATACAGACGCTATCCCCGAAAGAAGATCAATCCCGAATTCCACTTCGCGATTCGGGGGTAATCCTGGAAGCTCCTCTGGAAAAACATCAGAAAACTCCTTCACTGTCCTCACATCCCCCACAGGCAATTCCTTACCCTCCAAAGCGCAAACCAAGGCTATGAACGCCTCGCATCCTTTCCTCATCATTCTTTCAGCCTTCAAAGCAGACACCACGTTGGACAAATAGTTCCTCCTTTCTCCTATTACCACCACTTCCTCGTCTTGGCATTTTGGACCACCATGTGTTTAGCAAAGCCACCTCGAGTTTGCTCGATACTTTATCAACTAGTCCATCCCTAGGATCAAATCAAACTCCCTGAACGGCAGTTCCATCAGATCAGCCGGAAAAACCACCCCCTTGACCTTCTAAAGGTACCTCCCTATAAAGTCTGTTCACCACTACTGACTGTCCTAACGGGCTAATTACTGTCATCTCCCTAGAAGCAATCTCAGAGTCTATACTTAAAGTGTCGGATACCATACTAGAAACATATGAATACGTCGACCCAATGTCAATCAATGCAGAAAAAGGCAGTCCAAAGATTAAAAACGTACCGGTTATGACGTCCGGTGCATCACCCTCCTCTCTGCGCCTAGCTGCATAGACCAGCCCCGACTGTCTCGGTTCAGTGTTTCCTGCACCTCTGCCTGGCGTCCCACGACCCCGACCAAAACCATTACCCCCTCTGGCTAGACCACGACCGCTCTGTGGTTGCTGACCTCCTCTACCCTGTTGAGTATAACCCTGAGTCCCTGGCATCGCACCGTCTCGCTCCTGTGGACAGTCTCTAATCTGGTGATCAACCGATCCACACCTGTAACATCTTCTGCTACTTGACCAACACTCTCCAAAATGGAATTTACCACACTGAGCACACCTCTCGAGGTCGTCTATCAAAGAATGTGTCTCACAACCCGACTTGGCCCATCGGGCCCTAGGTCTCTTTTGAAAACGCCCACCGACTTCGACGATCCAAAATTCCTTTTATTACCACCTCTATCTTTATCTCGATTCTGCTTTTCTGACTGTTTCACTTCCTCGGCTATCTTAGCCTTTTCCACTAAAACAACGAATTCCCTTTCTCGCTGTGGAGCTATCAATACCCGTAGATCATCCCTCAGACCATCTTCAAACCGGACACAACGCTCATGGTCTGTGGCCACCATCCCTCGGGCATAACGACTAAGGCGTAAAAATTTCGCCTCATACTCAGCCACCGATTTACTACCCTGAACCAGATTCAAAAATGCCCTACGCTGTGCATCCACATAACTCGACCCGATGTACTTACTCTGGAATGCCGTTTTGAAGAAATCCCAGGTAAGGCGGTCAGACACTGTACCATCCCTGACCGTCAGCCACCATTGATACGCTTCGTCCCGAAGAAGAGATACAACCCCTTTCAACTTCTCCTTTTTGTGAAGTCAAGATCATCCATTATACGCTCAAACGCCTCCAACCAATACTCAGCTGCATTGGGAGCTACACCCGATATACCCCTAAACATTTCTGCTCCATTTGCACGAAGTCGCTCTGGCACAGATTTCCGAGCTCCTGTACCCATACCTGCCCCAGCAACTCTCTCCAAAACCCGTAGCACTGCCTGAGACACCACATCATCTCCACTCGTTTGGTCCTGAAAGTCTGCTTCCGCAACCGGCGGTACTGGTATCTCGTTTCCTGAACCATGACCCGATCCTACTGGTTCCGACACAGCCATCCTGCCCCTACCACGACCACGCGCATTCCGTCCGCGTCCCCTAGTACTCATAACTAACGCTTGCAACTTAATCTGATTAGAAGTTTTATGAGTTAGTATTTCTTTCACTGTTTACCACCGTGTAGTTTTATGGATAATAATCTTAAGAAATAGTTTTCGCAAGACACATCAAACAGTTTCAGTCTCTAAAGTTCGGGTATCCTAAAGCTAACAAACATACTCATTCATGCTATCAATCATTTCAGGCATACATCACCAAATAGTTAGAATCACTTACCTGGGTGGATCGGGAGCCGACGGACTCGGATGCCATATTTCGATCAAAAAAACAGTTTTCTCCAATTCTCATTGATTTTATAAAATACTATTGGACCCATTTCACAGCCTGAGTGTTTACAACCGGGCTCTGATACCAAATTGTAACACCCCAAACCCGGCCTAAACGCTACGACCGAATCTGGTATGTCACAGGATTGAGTGAAAACGATTTCCTATCTACTCTGGGAAAAACCATAATATATATTTTTTTTAAACCTTTTTATTAAGCGATGTCTCGAAAACAAAGATTTGTTAGCTTGGGAAAAATTTCACAATTTTAATTAAACAATCATTTATTAGACGAGGTGCGATTTTGAAAAAAACATTACTTAGTGAACTCGCATATATAAAACCCCATTTAAATTTTCGTGACTAAAATTTTTCCATAGTGTCAGGCATAAATACTAAATAAAACCAAATATAAATTTAAAAGGCCTTATTACATCAAAAATTACCCAAATTTAAAGAAAAACTTTAAGCAGTAAAAAAAAGTTCATAAAATAATACGTCTTTTATGGCCTCCACGAGCCCACCTCGGCTCCAATATCCACGATCTACTGATTACCTGAAAAGTTTAGGGAAAGGGTGAGTCACAGAGACTTAGTGTGTAAAACCATTAAACACTTAAACCGGCCCACGGCCCACAATCTCGTATTAAGCTCATACATGATATCATACAAATTCATGAATGCATTAAGCCCGGCCCAACCTAGTATTTCCATCCTCTACACGGCATCCCGTACCAACCATCACACCGTGGGGAATTCTACAATCAACCCTCTATCCGCTACACGCCGTCTTGACAACATCATCACCGAAAAATGTCGAGCCACCGATCACTATGTGACCTTAAAATCAATCGTGGCATAGCCACCGATCACTACGTGACCTCATAAAATGGATGTGGCGGCGCCACCGATCACTATGTGACCTTAAAACAATGTGGCAGAGCCACCGATCACTATGTGACCTTATCACTTCCCCTTTATCAACATTCCCATATCCCATGCACAACATTTATATCGAAACAAAGGTATCATGCTAATAACAAGGCAATATATCATCACATACAACCAACTCATATCGTAATTACAGATATCGCACTGCACTTCCCGCCTTAACCACAAAGGTATTTCGATCAGATTCACGACCTTTTCTCGCTTTTCACCCATACAATTAATAATACAATTAAGTAAAGTGTGTTAGGGTTTACACACCGTAACACGCAAAAACAATACTCTCTGCGTCGACACTATCGATAGCAGAAACAACTGCTATCTGCCTACGACTCTGTTTTGAAACCGGTCCACACCCCGGTGGCCAATCTCGGACTGCTGATACGGCACGCTTCTTAAACTTAGGGGTGGGGTTCACGGGTTTAACCCCCTCCTTTGCCTGATCGGTATTGGATTCCATCAAAAGATCTTGTCAGATGATACTATAATGAAATATGGTTTGTTAAACCATAATATAGGGTTAAGGTAACGAATACGATAACGAACCTAAACAAAATCTAAAGAGAACACCCTTACCTTGAAATCTAAAAAAGAGAGATATAGGGTTCAGAGATTAATGGTTTCCGATTTAGAGATCCTGACGATTTGACTTTCTTCGATTCCCGAAATAGGCGACCCAAAGAACACAAGAAGATAAGAAGAAACATGAGTCCAACCGATGGCCTCACCAAGCCAACTAGCCATTCGGTCTTGGCTTCCAAAAACTGAAAGAGAAGATAAAGATATAGAAGAAATCGCCACTTACCTTAACACAGGAGATTCAGTTATCACCTAAGAGAATTCGGCACTAGCATGGCAGAAGAGAAGATTCAGCAATAACAGGGAAGAAGATGAAAGAGCCGAAAAATAAAAGAACTACCAATGGAACTTAGGAGTTTTCAGTTTTAGAAGTGACCAAAAGAAAAGATGAAAAGAGAAGGCTAAGAAGATTCAGGTTTGTAGAAAAATCGGAGAGAGAGAACTTTGGATAAGGGACATTCGGCTATAGCATAGAAATGGAGATGAAGAAGAGAATGAAAGTAAATGGTAGTTTCTGGCACACATAGAAAAGGGTTCAAGAAGGAGTAAAATAAAAACCTCAAATGCCGAAATGGGAAGGAAATTCTCACTTGACTACTAAACACTTTCAAACAAATTCGGCACCTACTAACCTCAAACTGAAATGCACTATTTTTAGAATAAAAGCCTATGCTTCCCAAGTTGAAATTCGGATACCCTTAGCAAGACAAAACCGATTTCCCCCTCTACTATGAGTTTGAAATTCGCCAACATCAAGCTCACAATGCTCACCCCTTTCTTTTCTCCTCAAATTCTTCCCGATCACCCGTTTGAAATATTTTGAACACTTCAAGCTCCCTTTTCCTTTCTCGCCATTCATTCAAATTATTTGACTCACCCACTCCCTATCCCGAAGTGTCCCAGTCACTCTGCCTCTGCTCTCCCCGACGCCAAAAAGAACTCCCAAAATGAGCTCCTTGTGACTTGAACTCGCTCCTCTCCTATTCTCTGTGGCGTCACTTACCAGCATCTTAAGTGGCGCCTCCTTTCCACTCTGTCACTCCTTTTCTTGTGTCAACCAACCACCAACATCATCCCTTAGGTCCTATTCCAGCTAACTTCTCCACTAAAGTACCTAAAAAGAAAATTTTAGCCAGGGCTCCGGCTTTTCCCTGGGCCTTTCCTAGACTCCCATACACCCTAAAACAACACATTAAACAAGGAATACACACAAAACACATCAAATGCATAGCCCCAAAATCAGGATGTTACACTTTCTTTTTAATCCCTGTAGGTAATGCTCCGTAGTGAGGACTTGCGCCCATGGATGACTCGGTGGAGGGCATACTTCAGAAATGGTGTTTATTTTGAACTTTAGATTTCTATTTCTGTTCACTTTACTATTTTGGTTTTTATGATGTAATAAGGCCTCTGGAGTATTTATTTTTTCTTTATGTTGACGTACTTTAATTTTGCTTGAATTGTTTTTAAATGGGAATTTCTCTAAAAACTTAAATAAAGATTTTCCAAAATTGATTAACAAAAGGATTTCATAACAAACTTTTACAAATAATTTTAACTCAAATTTTCTTTAAAATTATCAATGACATTTTCAAAAGTCACGGTTTTAAAAGATTACTAGTTCGATTATCGATTTATCAAACAACCTCTCAAAATACTTGTATTTTATCTAAGTTTACATTAACGTTTTCAAAATGCTTCATAAACTCTATTTATAAACGTCGCATTTTAAGTAAATTGTTTATTTCAAATATGCTTCCATAAACGAAAAGGTTTTTAAAGATTATTATGTTTTCAAGTAGTTAACAAGCGCTAAGTGTTTTTGGTTTTAACAAAGAGGCTATATTTCTCAAGCAAGTTTTTAATAATCGCAAAGATGGTTTTATTTCCATGTGACACACAGTTCGGGCCTAACTTCTAGGCCGGGTTTGGGGTGTTACATTTTATAATATCGAGCCCGATTGCAAAACTCCTACTGTGGTTTGGGTTCAAAAGTGTTTTCAAAGCCATTTAAAATTTTAATTTATAAATACATGTTCTAAAGGAAGTATGGCACCACTGTGTCCCAAGCACCAAGTCAAGTAAGTATGTGTTTTTATTTTATGATTATTGTGTTAGTACTGTGGTAAGAGAATTCCATAAAATAGAATACTCTAGAACTTTTAGTTTTAGGAGCTGAAACTATAAAGATTGAGACCTTAGATACGTACTACAAAAACAACTTTACTTCCTATACTCCATAAGACATTGTTTAATAAATATTAGAACTATAGACTGATTCATAAGACTTTTAATAAGATTAAGTCGATGTTAGTGAACATAAATGCTAGAAGACGTGGACGCGGTAGACGTGGACATGGTAGAGGCCGAGGTGCTAGGGCTAGATTTTTAGCATCGGGGCATGTATCCTAAAGGGAGGCGTTGGCATCGCCAGTAGCCGAGACAGAGTCTTATGACCGAGCTGGAATTGATGAGCTGGCTTAGCTAGTTAGGAAGCTTGTGGAGGAGGTTAGAGAAATTGGTCGAACACTTCGAGTTGGGCATGTGGACTGTAAGAAGAAATTAGATCATACTTCTCTAGGGTCGCAGTCTCGTTCTGTGAAACGTGTTAAGGCACGTCCAAAATTTCCGGCTTGCGATTATTGCAGAAGGCGTTATCCGGGAGAATGCTGGAGGAGGTTAGGAACATGCTTGAGATGCGGGTTTAAGGAGCATAAGCTCGGGATTGTTTCATCACCATCAAGTCAGGAATGTTTTGGTTGGACGTGATGATTGAATGTAGAAAATTCTAAGTATAAATGGTAGATAACTATTTGCTTCTGTGGTTAGATGTTTGGTTGTGTGAAAAAGGATTCAAAATTATGTTAAAAGTACATTGTGGTTATTAAGATCAGAGTACGCAGCGAAAGCATAGTGGTGTGATTTGAGCGATGCGTTTAGTAGTAGGATGGAAATTTCGAGGACGAAATTTCTTTAAGGAGGGTAGAATTGTAACATCCCGAAATTGGGCCTAGAAGAATTGGGCCCATTGGGCCTTGGGCTTAGGAGTGTTTAAAATGTTGAGAAAAAAGAGAATGGCATTATTTCAAGATTGGATTAATTAGGAAGGTGCTTTTGGAAAGTTACGAGGTTTCTAGGAAGTTCCGGGTTCAAGTTGGGCCTTAGTATAAATTTTGTGTTTAAGCCTATTAAAGAGAGATAGTAAGGGGCATCAAGGCTTATGGAAATAGGTGGGTAATTTTCCTGCATAAATGAGCAATTAGTAAAGAGGTTATGGCATCAAGTGAAGGCATTGAGGGAAGAGGTTCGAATCTCACTTGGTACAAAAAAATTGACTATTTTTTTGTATACTTTCCTTAAGTGTCGGCCAAGAAGTATATATGGCATGTTGGACTTCTTTATTTTTGGTAAGGTGGCTAAGAAATAAGGAAAGGTTGAGGTTGGGGAAAGGAATCAAAAGAATAAGGCAAGTAAGGGGAACATGTGGCTTATTTCATGGAGATTTTTTTGGAAAGTTTGGGTGGCCAAACTTTTGTCCTTTAGGGGCATGAATGTGGACGGTTTTGGGGCTATAGGGTGATAGCCGAATTTTGCTTGATGCTTTGGTGAGACTAAAGTGGTAGTTTTGGTCAAAATACCATTGGCATCAATTGTGTCATTTTCTCAAAATTTCTACTCTTTGTGAGTTTTGGTTTTTCTTCTATTCTCTCCTCTTTGCCGAATCCTCGTAGCACAATTGTGCATTTTTCTTTTCTTTTGTTTGGTCAAAATATTCACCTCTTGTTCATCTCCCTTTGATAGCCGAATCACCTAGCATCCATTCAACCTTCCATTCCTTTCTTTTAAACATTCCTTCAATCTTTCCTCTTCTCTAAATCGACACCACCAAAAGAGCACATCTTCTTGTTTGAGTATCCCCATAGCCGAATATTAATATACATTTTCCTCTATAACCGAACTTTCATCTCTTCTCTATCTTTTTTTCTTATCTGTATTAACACTCATTCCTTGATAAATCGGTAAGTGGTTCTCTTCAACATTTTATTTTCTTTCTCTTAATGCCGAATTATGCCTTGGTTTGGGAGGGTCATATTGACCGAGACCATCATTTTATTCTACTCTCTCAAACGAGATCACTCTCCCTTTTGTAGTATTCTAGTGGGAGGCCGAACATCATTCTAGCCTTAAGTCGAACGGAGAAATCAGATCCAATATTAATAAGGTAAGGAGTTCTTATGGATTATTGATATTATTCAATATTCGATTGGTTGCTAACAGAGTAATAATTTGAAATAATCGACTATATGTTTTAGGGACAAATCACTCGATATATTCTATTTGCTAATCCTTCGGATATAGTGGTAAGTGATGCAAGTGTAAGTAATATGTTGGGTATGAAATCTTTTGGAAATCCGAGGCTAACTTTTGGTTGGTATTGTTCTAGGATCAAAGAAGAGTGGTTCTTAAGGAAATCCAAATAAGGTGTGTAATCCCGTACCCTTCCGAATACATGTTGAAATGGTGTGTGTTCTCACATCTCTCTGATGGTTTGCATGAAATGTTCTATGATTCGGTTGAAATACCGAAGAAAACCGAAAATCGGCATCCGTGATCACTTGGGCGTGCGTATGTCCGTAGTAGTGGTAACCATAGTTTACAATGAAACAGCTTTTTGGTCAAGACATGATGACGTGATTTTGAAAAAATCACAGAAAATAGGAGAAACGGGATTAATAAGTGAATAAGATATCGAATTAAAGCTTACTGTGTCTATTTTTATATGGAAGAAGCCGAGAAGGAAAAGGAATTTTAAATTCTGTGATATTTTAATTTTAGTGAGACTGGTTCTGAATGACTTCGTGGTTCCCTGATCTGTCTTGAAAAATCATATAAAATTGTACAAAGTGAATTAAGAGTTATAATTAAAATGTATGGATTCCTTATTGAACCTATTTTTAATAGAAACAAGTGGGAGCAGCATATGAAAACCGTGTCTGATGAGATATTTGAAATTAAGATAAGAGAGGTCGAGAATCGTTGACGATGAAACAAGGGAAAATTTTAGGAATAAACTGTACTAAATGGTTAAGTAAAAAATTCTGGATAAATTATCGTAAGAATATATATGAGTCTAGTTTCAAGATATATTTACGGATCTAAATTTTGAGGTTCCTAACTCAAGGTATAGTCAATTTAGTCAGTATGACGCAGATGGACAGTTTCAAATTTTATGCCCAACATTAGTAGTTAAGTTTAGGTTGCGGAATTACCAAAATACCCTTAGAGGGTAAATTACTGAAATACCCCTGGGTTGCGAGATTACCAAATTACCCTTAGTGGGTAAGATTACTGAATTTCAAAAATGCCTTTATGGGCCGAATTACGAAAATGCCACTATGGGCCGAATTACGGAAATGCCCCTAAAGGGCCGATTTGTTATATTGCCTTAATGGGCTGATTTGTTATATAGCCATAATGGGCCGATTTGATAAATTGCTTAATGGGCCGATTTGATAAATTGCTTAATGGGCCGTGTAACACCCCAAACCTGGCCTATGCGTTAAGATCAGACTTGGCATGCCACACAATTCGAACTTACATCTAGTAATCACTGCTTTTAATGAAAACAATTCTTCAAAACGATTTTGAAAAATGGAATTTATCATAAACCGAGATTTATTTGAAAACCATAATTTTAAAACATAAGAATTTACAATTTGATTTTCAGAGAAATAATTGGTGGAAATCTTAAACTTATAAAAGAGTTTTCACAATATATTTTGGATTAAGTGATATTTAAGAAAATCCCTTTTTTTATTTTTCTTTTTTTATACGCAAGTTTAAGAAATCATTTATAAAATTTAAACAGCCCCATTTAAGTAACTAAAACATATTAAAATTCCATCCACGAATAAAAATCCATAAAATAATACCAGAGGCCTTATTACATCGCAATCAAAATAGTACTTAAATAAAAATAAAAATATTAAAAAGAAGTTCAAGTTTATAAAAACCCATCATTCGTAGTATGGCCTCCACACGAAGTCATCCCTGACCCAAGCCTCCATCAATTATTATTACCTGAGAAGGGTAAGAAAAACAGGGTGAGTTACTTAGAACTCAATATGTAACCCACTTCCCGTGTCCACTGGGCCAAATCCATTTAAGCATTAAATTGGGCTTGAGCCCATTTACAAAAATACAATACATAAATCAAATATAAAAAAAATGCATGTGATATGCAATTCCCAACCAAGCCTAATTTTCATCCGCTACACACCACCCGTACCAACCATCACACCTGTGGGGATCAAGTCAACCGACCCCGCCAACACACCAATCACAGGCATTAAGCCATTTAAAATATTTGTGGCAGAGCCACCGAACTAGATTGTGACAGAGTCACCAAACTAGATTGTGACAGTGTCACCGAACTAGATTTTGGAAACAGGCCTTTCTTCTCTTCGTCAATTATCCCAACCCATGCAGTCATGTATATATGGAATGCATCACAATATATTCATAAGGTAAATTTCAACAAAAAAGCCCGTATTACAAGTTATCAACTTGGCCCATTAGTCAAAATAACAATTTAACCCATTTAACGATCTAGCAATTTTGACCCTTATATCGATCTAGCAGTTTTGACCCATATATCGATCTAGCAGTTTTGGCCCATATATACACATGAGGCCCTTTTCACAATTTTCTCACTTGGCCAATTTATCAAAAATAATTCATATGGCCCAAAATATCACTTTTTAACAATATAGCTTATTAAGGGCAAATTCGTAATTTTCACAACTTTAATACCGTTTTCATGCTTTCACACCAAAATGCTAATAAATCGTATTTTCCAATTTTACCGACTTTACGATTTTTAATCGAATACTTACGGCATAGTATAACCCATGAGATAAGTGTGAAGTTACACACCTGATTACGGTGAGTACTATACTTTCCCGCTCGTCGATACCTAAATATTTATCACGCTTAATTAGAAAACTAATATTTAATATAAAGCTATTCGAATGATGAACGATCTAGATCTTTACCCTCGGAATCTCGAACAATAGCTATTTGTGATTTCTCCTCGATCGATAGTTCATAACCCGATGAAGAACCACGAACAGTCAAAGGCTCAGGAGTACGAATGACTTCAAATAATTGATTTTCGCCGGATGAGGGTCCACAACCCGGTGGAAAATCTCGGATTGCTGAAACAGTCCTTCGTTTGAATTTAGGGGGAATAGCGAAACCACCCCTCTTCCAAACACTATTAACAACCCTTTTTGTCCCTATCTTGATTGCCACGAAGTTCTTACGTTCACAAAAAGAGAGTCGATTAATAGGGTCCTTATGATAGAATCGATTAATCAATACCATCATAAGCCAAATAAAAAAATAACATAGAACCCCCTTCGAAATAAAATGAATCCCTTACCTTGAATGATGAAATCCTTTTCCACACGTTCTTATGATGACTAAGATCGACTATCGATGAAGAAATGATCGACACTCCACTACACCACGATTGATCAAGGTATGAATAAAAAGAATGATTGAGAAGTGAATAGATGTGGAGAGAAGGATTCGACTAAGGAGATTGTCATCAACATTCGGCCATAGTGGAAAATTTTTGGAAGAGAGAAATGTTTGTGAGTCTTTTGTGAGAAGTAAAAAGAAAAGAAAAAATGGAGATGAGAGGTTTGTATTTCGGTTCTCAAGGATGGAAGATGAACTAAGAAGAAACTTTGAAACCAATATGCATTCGGCAATGAAGAGGAAAAAGAGAAGAAAAGAAATGGTCCTAGATGGTTATATGGTTTCGGTCACAAAGGGAAGAAAAAGATTTGGAGAATAATCAATCCTAAGACCGAAATGGTAAAAGAAAGAAATGGCCAAAAGAAACAATTGCTTCCTTAAAGCTTATGGCACATTCGGCTAGGGAGAGGGAAAAATGGAGAATTTTTTTTAAGAAAAGCACCCAAAATAACCAAATGAAAGATGTCCTCATTTAGCACCTAATCCTACCAAGCTAGCACCAAAAACCGGCCATCCCCCTTAGCCCCTATGCCGTCCACATACATGGTCAAACTTGGCCATCATACCTTTCCAAAACACTCTCCCTTAAGAGGTGCCTTATGTTCCTCCACCTTCCAAAAGTTTTGAAATCCTATCCCCAAAATCAAGCAAATTCTATCCCTAAATTCATGTTTGCCATAACCTTTAGCCACCTTACCATAAAAGAATTAGTCCATCCTTACCAAGAATAGAGCTTGGCCGACACTTGCTAAGAAAGAGCAAAAATAAATGTCACCAAAATGTTATCCATGGGATTCGAACCTCTTCCCTCAAGCAACACTCATGGCGCCTATTCCACCTTTCTACTAGTTCATCTTATGCTAGTTTTTGCCATTAAATTACCTTAAGCATCAGGGTCACTTGTTCCACTTCAATAAAGTAGTCATTACTAAAATTTATTCTAATTCCAAATAATCCCATGCCTTCTCCAGACTATATTAAGCACACAAATTTAATCATTCACAAGCTAAACACCAAAACATGCAACATATCGATACTCATATTTTTAGGATGTTACAATTCTACCCTCCTTAAAAAAAATTTCGTCCTCGAAATTTACCTGATTAAAAGAGATGAGGATATTGTTGCCGAATTGCATCCTCAGGCTCCCACGTAGCTTCCTCCGCTCTGTGATTACGCCATAGAACCTTAAGCAACGGCACAGTCTTCTTTCTTAGCACCTTAACATCACGGTCTAAGATTTTCACTGGTTCCTTCTCGAAAGACAAGTCTGGCCTTAAGTCCACTTCTTCTACCGGTACTTTGTGAGATGGATCCGATCTATAACGCCTCAGCATAGAAACATGGAAAACACTATAAATCTGACTCAACTCGAGAGGTAATTCAAGCCGATAGGCCACTTTGTCCTACACGCTTCAACACACCAGTGCGGTCCAATGAACCTAGGGCTCAACTTGCCCTTCCTTCCAAATCTGAAAATTTTCTTCCAAGGTGAGACTTTCGAAAAGACTGATCTCCCACCGCAAACTCAATATCCTTACGCTTGGATCCGCATACGAATTTTGTCTATCCGAAGCTTCCTTTAACCGCGCTTTCGAATCACCTTTACCTTCTCTTCCGTCTCGCTTATCAACTCAGACCCAACAACCGCTGTTCCCTAATTCACCCAACAAGTAGGGGTACGACACTTACGACCGTATAACGCTTCATAGGTCGCCATTTGAATACTTGGATTGGTAATCGTTATTATACGCGAACTCGCCAACGGTAGAAAATCCTCCCAACTACCTCTGAAGTCAATCACGCAACCTCTTAACATGTCTTCCAAAATCGAATTACTCTTTCTCGATGACCATCCGATCGAGGATGAAAAGCCGTCAAGTTTAACTTTGTTCCCAAAGCCTCATGCAAAGCTTTCCAAACCGCGATGTAAACCTAGGATCCCCGTCCGATATGATAGACACTGGTACCCCATGCAACCTCACAATCTCAGATACATACAGCTTAGCCAACTTCTGCAACGAGTAATCCTTACGAACAGGTAAAAAATGAGCAGTCTTCGTCAATCGATCAACTACCACCCAAACGGAATATTTCTTAGTAGGTGTTAAGGGTAACCCACTAACAAAATCCATCGTTATCCGCTCCCATTTCCATAGAGGAATCTTTACCGGTTGCAATAAACCCGATGGTAATTGATGTTCCGCCTTCACTTGTTGACACGTCAAACACTTTCCTACAAAATTAGTAACCTCCCGCTTTAACCTTGGCCACCAATACTGCTAACGGAGATCCCGATACATCTTATTTACTCCGAGGTGCATAGCATAAGGGCTACTATGCGCCTCTCGTAGAATCATTTGTCTCAAATCCGAATCCATGGGCATACAAACTCTTCCACGAAAACACAGCATGCCATCCTTGTTTAATCCAAAATCCCCTATTATACCACTTTCAACTTGTTGCATTAAAGGACCCAACTTTTCATCTAATAACTGCTTTTCCTTGATCTCGTTTCTAACCACAATGGCTTCACCAAGTTCCGCTAGTAGTAGATCGCCATCCTCATACAAACTGAGATGAGCAAACATTGCTCTTAACTCCGATACTACCCTACGACTCAACGCGTCTGCCACCACATTAGCCTTTCCAGGATGGTACTCGATTGAGAAGTCATAATCCTTTAACAACTCCACCAATCTCCGTTGTCTCAAGTTCAACTCCTTTTGGGTAAGGAGGTACTTAAGACTCTTATGGTCTGTATAAATGATCGACTTCTCACCGTAGAGATAGTGCCTCCAAATGTTTAAAGCAAACACCACCGCAGCCAACTCCAAGTCATGAGTAGGGTAGTTAACTTCGTGCGGCCTCAACTGACGAGAAGTATAAGCCACCACTTTTCCACCTTGCATCAGTACACATCCTAAACCCGTGTGTGACGCATCACAAGAACGATAAACTCTTTTCCGACCTCAAATGAATCGATCTTGGCGCTTAGTCAAAAAATCTTCTTTAGTTTCTCGAAACTTTCTTCTTCATTATCGGTCCACACATACGGTACCCCCTTTATCAACGTGACTTGGTTAGAGGTGCAACAATCAATGAAAACCCCTCAACAAAGCGTCTATAGTAACCAGCCAAACCCAAGAAACTCCGGATCTCAGCCACTAACTTTGGCGGTTTCCAATCCAACACTGCCTCAACCTTTCGAGGATCAACTCTTATTCCTTCGACTGACACCACATGACCCAAGAAATTCACTTCCTTCAACCAAAATTCGCATTTACTGAATTTGGCATAAAGTTGCTTATCTCGTAAAATTTACAACACAATGCGCAAATGTGAGTCATGCTCTTTTTCATTCCTCGAATATACCAAGATATCATCTATGAACACCACTACGAACCGGTCTAGATAAGGTTGAAAGACTCGATTCATCATGTCCATAAATACAGCTGGTGTATTGGTCAAACCAAACGGCATAACCAAAAACTCATAATGTCCATAACGAGTTCGGAATGCCGTCTTAAGAATATCTGCCTCTTTCACCTTGAGTTGATGATAACCCGATCTTACATCAATCTTCGAGAAAACTGAAGCTCCTCTCAATTGATCAAACAGGTCGTCAATTCTCGACAATGGATACCTATTCTTGATCGTCAATTTATTCAACTCCCTATAATCAATGCACATAAGCATCGACCCATCCTTCTTCTTGACGAACAAAACCGGTGCTCCCCACGGGGACACACTCGGTCAAATAAATCCCCGATCTAACAATTCTTGAATTTGAGCTTTAAGCTCCGCTAACTCCTTCTGGCGCCATTCTATAAGGAGCAATAGACACCGGAGCTGCCCGCAAAAAGCTAAATGCCAAATTCTACTTCCGATCCGGAGATAGACCTAAGTTCTTCGGAAAGACATCCGAAAATTCTTTCACCATTCTCACACCTTCCACCGATAGTTCCTTGGCATCCAAAGCACTAATGAAGGCTAGGAATGCTCCATACCCTTTCCGCACCAACTCCTCTGCCTTCAAAGCAGATACCACATTTGCCAAAAAGTTCCTTCGCTCGCCCATCATTACTACCTCCTCATCATCCACAGTCCTTATTGACATCCGCTTTTCGGCACAATCCAATTGCGCCCGGTGCTTCACCAACCAATGCCCAAAATAAGTTCAAACTTGCCAAAAGGCAATTCCATCAAATTCGCCAAAAATATTTCTCTTTGAATTTCCAAGGGCACGTCTCTAAACAATTTATTCACGATTACCGACTGTCCTAAAGGACTAATTACGATAATCTCTCTATCGGTAATCTCAGATCTAATATTCAGGTTTCCAGATATGGCACTAGCAACATACGAGTGGGTAGACCCGATATCTATCAAAGCGAATGTGTACATCAAAGATGAAGAACGTACCAGTTATCACATCAGGTGCATCGCCATCTTCCCGACGCCTAATCGCATAGACCAACCCCAGCTGTCTTGCCTCCGCGTTACCTCTGAAGCCATTACCTCGACCCGGTGTACCTTGACCACGTCCGTTACCATTACCACCGCGACTCGATCCACGACCTCTTGGTGGCTGCTGAGTACCTCTAGCTGGCTGAACATCAAGGTTACGAGCTTCCTGATTCGTATCAGACCGTCGAGGGCAATTCTTATACTGATGATCCTTGGAACCACATTTATAGCAAGCACCAATTTTCCTCCAACATTCCCCGGGGTGTCGCTTCCCACAGTCAGCACAGTCCCGACTTTGATTGGTAACCACAAGCGCTCTAGCTTGAGCTGGCTCATCATTTCGAGGCCTTTTCTGGAACCTTTTAGTAGAACCCGCATACTTAAAATCCCTCTTGCCTCTGACTCTTTCCCGTTACGACGTTACAATTCTTAGCCTCTTCGGCTATCTTGGCTTTCTCCACAAGCGAGGCAAAAATCCGTACTTGTTGTGGGGATATCGCACCGCAACTCATCATTCAAACCCATCTTCAAAGCGCACACAACGCTCATGATCCGCTCAAGACTATTATTGTGCGAGCATATCGGCTCAAACGAAGAAATTCTACCTCGTAAGCTACCACCGCCTTATTTCCTTGAACCAAATTCAGGAATTCCTTCCTCCGGCATCTACATAACTTGTCCCGACGCATTTCCCTTGAAAAGTAGCTTTGAAGAAATCCCAAGTAACCAATCGCAAACCTGGTGCCTTCTCGAACAAGAAGCCACCATTGATACGCCTCGTCCCTTAACAAGGACACAGCTCCTCTTAGTTTCTGCTCGGCAGTGCACTCCAAATCATCCATAATCCGCTCTACAGCCTCAAGCCAATATTTCGCAACATTCGGAGCTACACCGAAGACACCTCTAAAAACCTCGGCACCACTCGATTTAAGTCGTTCAGAAATTGATCCACGAACTACTGGACCAGTTCTAGTCCCAACAGCTCTTTCAAGGACTCGCAACATTGCTTGAGTCAAAGCATTGTCCTCTCTTGAATGGTCATGTGATCCAGTCTCACTCTCGGGTGAAGCAGGTGCATCCATTTTCGGCATATGACTCGGCGCTTCAGTTGCATCTCTAGCACCTCGTCCTCTACCACGGCCACGTCTACCACGTCCACGACCACGTCCTCTAGTGCTCATAATGACTAATTCAATTTAATCTGATTACAAGTTTTATGAATCAGAATACTATTTTAGTGTTTATTAACGATATTTTATGAGATATAAGAGGTAAAGTTGTTTTCGCAATCACGTCCTATAGTCTCAATCTCTACCGTTTTCGACACCTAAAACTAGAAGTTCTAGAGTGTTCCTATGTTCATATCACAATAATAAACATTTAATATACAAATACTTACTTGGCTTGGTGCCGGATGCTCGTGGTGCCATACTACCTTTAAAACATAAAGTCTAGAAATTAAAATGCTTTTAAACAAAAATTTTGTTGAACCCAAACCACACCAGTTTTGAAACCGGCTCGATACCATAAAATGTAACACCCCAAACCCGGCCTATGCGTTAAGACCAGGACTTGGCATGCCACACAATTCGAACTTACATCTAGTCATCACTTGCTTTTAATGAAAACAATTCTTCAAAACGATTTTGAAAATGGAATTTATCATAAACCGAGATTTATTTGAAAACCATAATTTTAAAACATAAGAATTTACAATTTGATTTTCAGAGAAATAATTGGTGGAAATCTTAAACTTATAAAAGAGTTTTCACAAAATATTTTGGATTAAGTGATATTTAAGAAAATCCTTTTTTATTTTTCTTTTTATACGCAAGTTTAAGAAATCATTTATAAAATTTAAATAAATTTCATTTAAGTAACTAAAACATATTAAAATTCCATCCACGAATAAAAATCCATAAAATAATACCAGAGGCCTTATTACATCGCAATCAAAATAGTACTTAAATAAAAATAAAAATATTAAAAAGAAGTTCAATTTTATAAAAACCATCATTCGTAGTATGGCCTCCACACGAAGTCATCCCCTACCCAAGCCTCCATCAATTATTATTACCGAGAGAGGGTAAGAAAAACAGGTGAGTTACTTAGAACTCAATGTGTAACCCACTTACCGTGTCCACTGGGCCAAATCCATTTAAGCATTAAATTGGGCTTGAGCCCATTTACAAAAATACAATACATAAATCAAATATAAAAAAATGCATGTGATATGCAATTCCCAACCAAGCCTAATTTTCATCCGCTACACACCACCCGTACCAACCATCACACCCGTGGGGATCAAGTCAACCCACCCCGCCAACACACCAATCACGGGCATTAAGCCATTTAAAATATTTGTGGCGAGCCACCGAACTAGATTGTGACAGAGTCACCGAACTAGATTGTGACAAAGTCATCGAACTAGATTTTGGCAACAGCCTTTCTTCTCTTCACAATTATCCCAACCTATGCAGTCATGTATATATGGAATGCATCACAATATATTCATAAGGTAAATTTCAACAAAAAGCCCGTATTACAAGTTATCAACTTGGCCCATTAGTCAAAATAACAATTTAACCCATTTAACGATCTAGCGCTTTTTTGGCCCATATATCGATCTAGCGCTTTTGGCCCATATATACACATGAGGCCCTTTTCACAATTTTCTCACTTGGCCAATTTATCAAAAATAATTCATATGGCCCAAAATATCACTTTTTAACAATATAGCTTATTAAGGGAAAATTGTAATTTTCACAACTTTAATACTGCTTTTCATGCTTTCACACCAAAAGTGCTAATAAACCGTATTTTCCAATTTTACCGACTTTACGATTTTTAATCGAATACTTACGGCATAGTATAACCCATGAGATAAGTGTGAAGTTACACACCTGATTACGGTGAGTACTATACTTTCCCGCTCGTCGATACCTAAATATTTATCACGCTTAATTAGAACACTAATATTTAATATAAAGCTATTCTAATGATGAACGATCTAGATCTTTACCCTCGGAATCTCGAACAACAGCTATTTGTGATTTCTCCTCGATCGATAGTTCATAACCCGATGAAGAACCACGAACAGTCAAAGGCTCAGGAGTACGAATGACTTCAAATAATTGATTTTCGCCGGATGAGGGTCCACAACCCAGTGGAAAATCTCGGATTATCAAAAGCATCTTTTGTTTGAATTTAGGGGAATAAGCGGAACCACCCTCTTCCAAACGCTATTAACAACCCTTTTTTCCCTATCTTGATTGCCACGAAGTTCTTACGTTTACAAAAAGAGAGTCGATTAATAGGGTCCTTATGATAGAATCGATTAATCAATACCATCATAAGCCAAATAAAAAAATAACATAGAACCCCTTCAAATAAAATGAATCCCTTACCTTGAATGATGAAATCCTTTTCCACACGTTCTTATGATGACTAAGATCGACTATCGATGAAGAAATGGTCGACACTCCACTACACCACGATTGATCAAGGTATGAATAAAAAGAATGATTGAGAAGTGAATAGATGTGGAGAGAAGGATTCGCTAAGGAGATTGTCATCAATATTCGGCCATAGTGGAAAATTTTTGGAAGAGAGAAATGTTTGTGAGTCTTTTGTGAGAAGTAAAAAGAAAAGAAAAAATGGAGATGAGAGGTTTGTATTTCGGTTCTCAAGGATGGAAGATGAACCAAGAAGAAACTTTGAAACCAATATGCATTCGGCAATGAAGAGGAAAAAGAGAAGAAAAGAAATGGTTCTAGATGGTTATATGGTTTCGGTCACAAAGGGAAGAAAAAGATTTGGAGAATAATCAATCCTAAGACCGAAATGGTAAAAGAAAGAAATGGCCAAAAGAAACAATTGCTTCCCTAAAGCTTATGGCACATTCGGCTAGGGAGAGGGAAAAATGGAGAATTTTTTTTAAGAAAAGCACCCAAAATAACCAAATGAAAGATGTCCTCGTTTAGCACCTAATCCTACCAAGCTAGCACCAAAAACCGGCCATCCCCCTTAGCCCCTATGCCGTCCACATACGTGGTCAAACTTGGCCATCATACCTTTCCAAAACACTCTCCCTTAAGAGGTGCCTTATGTTCCTCCACCTTCCAAAAGTTTTGAAATCCTATCCCCAAAATCAAGCAAATTCTATCCCTAAATTCATGTTTGCCATAACCTTTAGCCACCTTACCATAAAAGAATTAGTCCATCCTTACCAAGAATAGAGCTTGACCGACACTTGCTAAGAAAGAGCAAAAATAAATGTCACCAAAATGCTATCCATGGGATTCGAACCTCTTCCCTCAAGCAACACTCATGGCGCCTATTCCACCTTGTTACTAGTTCATCTTATGCTAGTTTTTGCCATTTAATTACCTTAAGCATCAGGGTCACTTGTTCCACTTCAATAAAGTAGTCATTACTAAAATTTATTCTAATTCCAAATAATCTCATGCCTTCTCCAGACTATATTAAGCACACAAATTTAATCATTCACAAGCTAAACACCAAAACATGCAACATATCGATACTCATATTTTTAGGATGTTACAGGCCGATTTGATATATATTGTTTTGTGGGCCAATCTGATATATTGTTTAATGGGCCAATTTGACATATGGCTTAATGAGCCAATTTGATATAATGCCCTAATGGGCAGATTTTGTAAAGTGTTAATGGGCTGAACTTTTGTCTGATTTAATTATTGTTGTTATATTTGTAAATATCATGATTTGCTATGTATGATGCATCTACATGAATTTGCATGGGTTGGGAAAATGTTGAAGAGAAGAAATTCTGGTGGCACTGCCACAAATATTATGAAAAGCAGTTTGACTGCAGCGATACATTCTGATTTTGGTGGCTTTGCCACAAATTTTGATAATGGCTATGTGCCAACCTAAATATGGCTTTGTTCCATCGTGATTATGGCTTTGTGCTAAACGTATTTACCCGGGGCTATGTGCCTAACATATGAATTAACGACTCTGTGTCGATCATTTTTACCAAGGCTGTGTGCCGGTTATATTACCGTATATGATATTCTGGTGACTCTGTCACATTTTGTTTGGTGGCTAAGCCACGTATATTCTGTTATTCTGGCGGCTTGTCCACAATTTGAATTTGATATAAATGGCTAAATGCCTGCGATTGGTGTGTTGGCGGGGTGGGTTGACAAAAGATCCCCACAAGTGTGTTGGATGGTACGGGTGGTGTGTAGCGGATGGATTATTAGGTTGGTTTGGGTTGCATACATTCATACATTGCACATATATAAATATATTCTGTTTCGTAAATGGGCTTCGGTCCAAGTGTATGTTAAATGGGCTTAGGCCCATTATATTGCTATATGGGTTCAGACCTAGTGGATGACGGTAAGGGGATTATGCACTGAGTTCTTGTAACTCACCCCCTTTCTTTTTAATCTCTGTAGGTAATGCTCCGTAGTGAGGACTTGGGCCCATGGATGACTCGGTGGAGGCCATACTTCAGAAATGGTGTTTATTTTGAACTTTAGATTTCTATTTCCGTTCACTTTACTATTTTGGTTTTTATGATGTAATAAGGCCTTTGGAGTATTTATTTTTGCTTTATGTTGACGTACTTTAATTTTGCTTGAATTGTTTTTAAATGGGAATTTCTCTAAAAACCTAAATAAAGATTTTCCAAAATTGATTAACAAAAGGATTTCATAACAAACTTTTACAAATAATTTTAACTCGGATTTTCTTTAAAATTATCAATGACATTTTCAAAAGTCACGGTTTTAAAAGATTACTAGTTCGATTATCGATTTATCAAACAACCTCTCAAAATACTTGTATTTTATCTACGTTTACGCAACGTTTTCAAAATGCTTCTGCAAACTTTATTTATAAACGTCACATTTTCGTAAATTGTTTATTTCAAATATGCTTCCGCAAACGAAAAGGTTTTTAAAGATTATTATGTTTTCAAGTAGTTAACAATTGCTTAAGTGTTTTTGGTTTTAACAAAGAGGCTGTATTTCTCAAGCAAGTTTTTAATAATCGCAAAGATGGTTTTTACTTCCATGTGACACCAGATTCGGGCCTAACTTCTAGGCCGGGTTTGGGGTGTTACATCTCATGTGACATGTCAGATCTGGCTTTAACGCATGGGCCGGGTTTGGGGTGTTACAATGGAACTCCAAATATGTCGGTGACGTACGTCCCACATTCTCCCTATTAAAAAAGGTTCAATTTATATAAAAACTAAATCCTATCCATTATTTGGGCAATACCTACGAGAGTTACAGAAATGTAACTTCATTTGTTATTTCCAATTTAACTCTCTAAGAGAAATTTTCATTTTCCAAATTCCATTACTTATTCCACTAAAAGCTTCCATTCATATTTCAGTAAAATTGGATCGAACGCTTACACTTAAAAAGTTAACGTAGAACGAAGAATACAATAACAGAATTGGAGTCCCACAATAAAGACATACATCGGCTTAATTTCAGCGGGAAATATTTTTGATTTATTAATTTTGAATTTCAATCATTTAGTTGCCATTTTCCATTTTACTAATATGATAAGTGTGATAAAACTTTTAACAACAACAAGGTTATAAGAATTTACGCTTAGCATAATTATTTGTACAATCACTGTAGCACATACATATCACTAGTAAAGGAATCGGTATAGCTCATTCAATTTTGAGATACACGTGAATTTTTAACCATCAACATAGCAAGTGCATACACAACTTCAAAATATTAGAAAAATGGGGCGACACACATAACGAATATGTGTGCCTGTAATGCAAGTGTACTATATCTCACATTGCTTTTTCCATATGTTATTATCGTCCCGGTGTTTGGTTTGGAGTGGGCGTAATAGTTCAATCCCGGTTTCAACGCGAGAAACCCATATACGACATAATCATCTTTATTGAACCTTATTTTCGTGATCCGTTTAATGCCATTTAAGAATTATAAAGGGAAGTATAAATGTGTGTCTTTGAATTAATATTTAGATTTGTATTAATTAAAGTTAATGCTAATTAAACTGAAATATTAAAGTTTTCTTTTATTGTAACATATTCTAGTCCAATGTGGTTATAACACTTCCTATAAATGCCAGTTTTTTTCCTTGCGAATCTTGTTCAAAATTAATTTTACGAACCAAATTTAACTAGTAACATCTGAGTCGTTCAGTATGGCAAGCCTTAATGTTTATTCCGTCCTACTGGTTTTATTCTTAACTTGCGGGGCAGTAATGGCTATGAAGGAGAACGACCATATTATTAAGGAAAATAATTGTGAAACTAAAATTGGTTTGCCATGTGTTCTAGAAGCTTTCACCGCTATTTTCCAGATAGGGAGTATTTCTAACAAGTGTTGCCGTGAACTTGTTGTGTTGGGAAAAGTTTGCTGATAAACCGTAAAAGTAACATATTTTAAGCCCACATTTAATATGCTTTTGGATGATTTAAGCCCCAATTTATGTAAAAAGGTGCTCTTAATGCTTTCTTTTCATGACTTATACTCAGGAGAGCACCCGATGACGAAAAGAACGAGAAGCGGGCTTAAAATAGACCAAATTGGGCCAAGCCACGAAATCAGCACGGCCTGGACTTCAAGCCACACGGCCATGCCACCATTCCTACTAGAACACGGCCTTACCATGACTTACACAGCCGTACCTCATTCAACAGTGTCGAACACGGCCTGAAGACGATTCACACGGGCGTGTGCCTTGGCCGTGTCCCTATCGCGGGAAAGAGGAATTTTACTCGGATTTGGATACTTGGAGACAAAGAAAGGCATTCCAAAGCCTATTCAAACACCCTAGTAGGAACTCTACTTGAATTAGGATACTTTAGGGCCAAGTAAGGCATCTCAAAGTCTATATAAACACCCAAGGGGGCAACTTGTCAAGGGAGTTCGACAGAAACCCTCTGTCGAGGGGAGCCCAAAGCCATCGTCTAGGGGCGCCGTGCTAAGCCAGAGAAGGCAGATTCGTGGAGATTCACTAAGGGATAGCCAGTTGATCCATCTCAAGAAGCCAGAGTTATACTCAAGACGGAGGATTTCCTCTTCAATTCCTTCAGGGGGTTTTAGGGATTTCTTATGTTTTGTTTTATCTTTTCTCTTGAGATGTTTTCCTTTATTGTTATGAACTAAACCCTTCGGATACCCGAAGGGGATGAAACCTATGATGAATCTTGTGATTTGATTATTTGAATTATATGATAAATACTTAGTTTGTTCTGAATTATGTGAGCTTGATCCAAATTTACTGTGCTTAGGTGGAGGAGGAATAGACCCTGCCTAAGAGTAGATCCAACATAATTAAGCGGAGTTGATCGCACGCCTAGAGACAGGGTGACGAGATTTTGCCGGATTAGGGTGAAACCTAATATGGGAGTCCACAAATCGATTTACTGCTATTCTAGGGGTTATTATAAGAGAACGAGAGTTCCACTAATTAACCTAGGGTTAGACGTTATTCGCCTCGAGAGAGGGTTTAATATACGTTAGGGAGTCTTACGGATCAAACTAAGTAAATAAAATCATATGGTTCAGTGATAGATAACAAGTGAAGTCTAGGTGGATTCTTCCTAGGGTATCGTCTAAATCAACTGAGTTTTTCCCAAGTTATTTTCCAAATTCATTCTTCTTTGTCTTAGAGTCTTTAGTTTAGTAGTTAATTAATTTAGATTAATAAACAACTTCACTTATTTTAGGCTAAATAATAAAAAGAAAGTTAGTATTAGTACTTTTAGTTCCTTTGGGTTCGATAATCCGGTCTTGCCTAAACTATACTATCTTGTTCGATAGGTGCACTTGCATTTAATCGTTGTCGAGTTAGTTTCGTGTTCGATCATTCTTTTATAAATTTTAAAACTCGATTTACAACGATCAAGTTTTGGCGCGCTAGTTCTTGGGAACTAAAATATTAAGAAAGCTCTATTTTTATTACTTTAGCCATTCTTTTTATTTTTCGCAATTTACTTTTATTTTTATTTTAAATTTTTTACTTTGCTAATTTTTCTTTTATTTGATTTTGTTAGATAATTTTAGTTTATAGAGAAGATGGCACTAAATAACTATCAGTGGCGAGTTATGAGGACAACACCAACAGAAGCCGCTAGTGTCTTCAACCTCGACGCAATAACCAGGCTATCAAACCAGTTAGAGATGATGAATAAAAAGATTGATGGTTTGTGTAGTCTCTCGCAGTTACATCCAGTTATGCAATATGACTCGAATCTAGGAGGCGTGGCGAATCCTGAGTACCCACCCTACAGATATGGCATGCAGAACGAACAAGTCCACTATATGGGTAACTATTCTAGACCTCAAAATAATTTTTATAATGACACTTATAATACAGATTGGAGGTACCATCCCAATTTCTCGTGGGACGATCAAGGCAGCCAAAGAGAGGAACTTCCTCCAAATTTTCAACAACCACCTCACCAACAGGAAGATGGGTCGAACCTTGAAGAGACGCTGGCAAAATTCATAGAAAACACAGAAGCACATCTCCAAAATATAGAAACAAAACAAGAAACATCGATTCAAGGGATCGAGGATCATTTAGGTCAGCCTGTTAAGCTGATCTTAGAACAACCACAAGAAAGCTTGCCAAGCAACACTGAAACTATCCCAAAAGAGCAAATCCAAGCTGTAACAACTCATGACAGTGAAAGATTAGTGGAATCTAACCCAAGGCTAGATCCTGTGGTAAGTGAAGGTAAGGTTGAGGTGAGCCATGAAATACCAAAATCGGCAATTATAGAGTACCATCCTCGTGTACCATATCCCGAAGCAATGAAGAAGGACAACACAGAGGAACAGTTTGGTAAGTTTCTTAAACTTTTAAAGAAATTACATATTAACTTACCATTTCTCAAAGCTCTTTCAGAGATAATGCCCGATTATAGAAAATTTTTAAAAGAGCGGTTGACAAACAAACGGAAGCTAGACGAGAATCACCATGTGAGTTAAACGTAATGTGCTCAAGGCAATTCTACAAAATAAACGGCCACGGAAATTAAAAGATCCAGGAGTTTTACAATTCCATGTTTAATTGGTAGTTTATCTATTGATAATGCTTTAGCCGATTTAGGGGCAAGCATCAATGTTATGCCTTATAAAATGTTTAAACAACTAGGTCTAGGGAAACCGAGACAAACCAGATGAGCATTCAATTAATCGATAAAACTATCGAAATTCCTAGGGTATAATTGAAAATGTTCTAATCAAAATTGATAAATTCGTATTCCCAGTAGACTTTGTCGTTTTTCGACATGGATGAGGACAATTCGATCCCTTTAATTTTAGGAAGACCCTTTCTAGCAACCGCCAGACTAAAATTGATGTTGGTACAGAGAACTCATTCTTCGTATAGGTGACGAATCAATCGGTTTACAAGCTCTTGACTCGGCGAACATCGATCGATGAAGGTGAGAAAGTAAAATCGCTTGATTATCAATCTGCTCAAATTTCACCGCAGAACAACCACGTAACTACGAACTGAGCCAAACAGAACCTTGTGTCAACAAAAAGAAGCATATGAGGAACGGCCATGAGATCAACAAACTAAAAGAGGGGAAGACACACTTTAAAGAGGAGCCAAAACCGCACGAAGAAAACCCGAAGGAAACCCCAGACGAGCTGATAGGAACAACAAATCACTTCAAAATAGGGGATCAGGTATTGTTGAATAAGGAAGACCCTCGAATCGCCAATTCAAACCTCAAGACAAATGAAGAAATCACTTTTGAGGTACTTAATGTCTTCCTATACGGGACAGTCGAGGTAAGCAATCCTAAATTCAGCACTTTTGAGGTAAACACTACTCGACTTAAATTTTATATCAAAAATCGAGTTGATCGCATTAGGAAGGATTTTCACCTCCTCAAACCACATTGACCATACGAATGAAAGGTAAAGTCTAGCTTAAGACTATAAACGAGCACTTCTCGGGAGGCAACCCGAGCACTAACCCTATTAATTTTTACATTTTTTATTTTTATTTTTCATTTTAGCACCTAACCATAATGTAACGACCCGAAATTGGGCCTAGTAGAATTGGACCTATTGGGCCCATTGGGCCTTGAGCGTAGAAGCGTTTTAAAATTCATGGGAATTTGAGAACGGCATTATTTCAAGTTGGACTTATTAGGAAGGTGATTTTGGAGAGTTACGAGGTTTCTAGGAAGTTCCGGGTTCAAGTTAAGTTATAGGAAGAATTTTGTGTTTAAGCACTTTAAGGAGAGATAGTAAGTGACCTCAATGTTTATGGAATTAAATGAGTAATGTGCTAGCATAAATGAGCATTTGGTAAAGGGGATATGGCGCCACATGAAGTACTTGGAGGGAAGAGGTTCAAATCCCATAATGTGCAAATTTTGACTATTATTTTTGCATTCTTTCCCTAAGTGTCGGCCAAGCATGTGAATAAGGCAAGGTGGACTTTTTATTTTTGGCAAGATGGCTAAGGAAAATAGGAAAGGATGAAGGTGAGGAAAGGAATCAAGAGAAAGGGGAAAGTAAGGGGAACATGTGGCCTTTTTCAAGGGAAATGTTATGGAAAGTATGGTTGGCAAATTCTTGACCATTATGGTCATGAATGTGGACGGTTTTGTGGTAAAAGGGAGGTAGCCGAATTTTACTTGGTGTTTTGGTAAAACTATAGTGTTTGTTTTGGTCAAAAATACCTTTGGCTTCAATAGTGTCATTTTCTCCAAATTGCTACTCTTTGTGAGTTTTAGTTTTTCTTCTTTCTTTCTTCTTTGCCGAAACCTCCTAGCACATTTGTGCAATTTGTTTTACTTCTCTTTTGTTTGGTCAAAACGTTCACCTCATGTTCATCTCCCTTTGATAGCCGAATCACCTAGCATCCATCCAACCTTCCATCCTTTTCTTTTAACCATTCCTCTAATCTTTTCTCTTCTCTAAATCGACACCACCATAAAATCACATTTTCTTGTTTGATTATCCTCCATAGCCGAATATCAATATTCATTTTCTTCTATAACCGAACCTTCATCTCTTTTCTATCTTTTCTTCTCATCCGTATTTACACTCAATCCTTGATTAATCGGTAAGTGTTCATCTCAACATTTCTTATTTTCTTTCTCTTAATACCGAATCTATGTTTTGGTTTGGGATGGTCATTTTGACTGAGACCATCACCTTATTCTCTCTCAAACGAGATTATTTTCCTTCTTCGTAGTGATATAGTGGAAGGCCGAAACTTTGAATCTTCCGAAGTTATCATACAATCGTTAGGAATCGGTCCTAAAAATCTTCAAGGTAAAGAAGCACAAGTGATTTGTATTAACCAAATCATTATCGTCGACTCGTCAAGCAAGTGGGGTAAGAACGTTGTTATAAGATTTGTTTTGGCCAAAGGTGGGATAATTACTAACGACTCTTTCGCTCACCAAATATTGTTAGGACGGGATTTCAGTAGTCAAAGGATAGGATCGATTCTTGGTGCACTGAGGGAGATCACATTCGTGGTAAGGGGAGTTAGCCTAATAAAGTGTTTCTAGTTACGATTATCAAAGTTGAGACTAACCTTCTATCAACTATCATTATAGGTGTTGAAATCGGTAGAAAGCACAACTCGTAATCAAGGTGTGTAATCCCGTACCCTTCCGAATACATGTTTGAAATGGTGTGTAATCTCATACCTCTCTGAATGTTTGTATGATATGTTCTATGATTCGGTCGAAATACCGAAGAAAATCAGATTCCGACATCTGAGACCACTCGGGAGTGCGTATGTTCATAGTAGTAACCATATTTTGCAAAGAAACAGTTTGGTCAGCAGCAGTGATGTGATTTTTGAAAAATCACGAAAAATAGGATAAAGGGAATTAGAAAGCTAAAAAGATATCAAATTAAATCTTACTGTGTCTATTTTTATATGAAAGAAACAAAGGAGGAAGAGAAAGTTTATATTCTGGGATATCTTAATTTTAGTGAGACTGGTTCTGATGGACTTCGTGGTTCCCTGTTCTGTCTTGGAAAAATTGGTTAAAATTGTACAAAGTGAATTATGAGTTATAAGTTATACCTATGGATTCCTTAGAGAACCTATTTTCAATAGAAACAAGTGGGAGCAGTATATGAAAACCGTACAGTGAGATATTTGAAATTAAGGTAAGAGAGATCAGAATCGTTGGACAGTGAAACAAGGGAAATTTTAAGGAATAAACTGTACTAAACGGCTAAGCCAAAAATTCTAGAAAAATTGTAGTAATAATATATATGAGTCTAGTTTCAAGGAAAATTTACGGATCTAAATTTCAAGTTTTCCAACTCGAGTTATAGTCAATTTAGTCAGTATGACGCAGATGGACAGTTTCAAATTTTTATGCCCAAATTAGTAGTTAAGTCCGGGGTTGCGAAATTACCAAAATACCCTTGGAGTGTAAATTACCGAAATACCCCTGGGTTGCGAGATTACCGAATTACCCTTAGTGGGTAAAATTACCGATTTACCGAAATGTCCTTATGGAATGAATTACCGAAATGCCCCTATGGGCCGATTTGATAGATTGTTATAATGGGCTAATTTACCGAAATGTCCTTATGGACCGAATTACCGAAATGCCCTTATGGGCCGATTTGATAGATTGTTATAATGGGCTGATTTACCGAAATGTCCTTATGGATCAAATTATCGAAATGCCCCTATGGGCCGAATGATCGTATTTCTTTAATGGGCTGATTCATAAAAAGTATTCTGTAACATCCTTAAATAGGGGCTATTATGATTGAACTATTTGCATGTGTATGGCTTGGTTGTGATATTAATTGAGATGTTTTAGGGTCTAGGTATAAGCCAAGGTTAGGCTCGAACTATAGGAAAATTTTTATTTTTAAGTTTTGGTTAAGGGAGTCAAAGGAGCTAGGGTTAAAGAATATTTTGTGGTAAACTTTAGCACAAGAATTTCCTTGGTAAAGTGGCAAGGAGGCGCCACTTAGGGCCTTGGGCAGTGATGCCACAAGCAGGGGAAGGAGGCTCAAGTTCGAGCAGCGGAGATCCCATTTTCTGCTTATTATTTTGACGCTAAGTCGAGGAAGAGTTGTGCTCACTCAAACTCTGTCGGATAATCATGAGCAAGTCAAACTGATTTGAACGGGTGGAGAAGAGAGAATTTAGGAGTTTGAATAATTCAAACTCATTTGAATGGTTGGCTATAAGGAGTTGGAAGAGGTTGCCGAAATTTGAACTCTAGTGTGAGGAGGAGTAATCGGTTGGAAGACTAGGGGAGGGAGTGCCGAAATTCCTTAGTGACATTTTCGGCTAGTGAGTGCCTTGGAGCATTCGGTTGTGTGCTAAAGCCGAAACCCCCTTAGCCTTCTCGATTTCTCCCTTAATGCACCATGTTGAAGCAAAAGACGAAAGCACTTTAGGCTCTTGCCGATTTTTTTCTTAGGCATTGAGCCGAATCCCCATTTGAACTCCTCTCTCATTTTCTTTGAAGACGAAACATTCTTCTTTCCAAACCTCATTCCATTTTGCTCTCTAACTCTCATTTGGTGTGACCGAGTCCTCTTCTTCCTCAAGTCACTCTTTACCATTGTTTCTCTCATCTTCTTCTCACCATCATTTAAACCGAATACTTCCCTTCCATTCTCTCATTTCATGTTGGCCGAATCTCTTTTGATTTCCTACCTTAAGCCATAGCCGAATCACCTTAATCACTCTACCCCATTGCCGAAATCTCTTTACTCTCCCCTTCTCATTCTAACTATTGGCCGAATATCAATCAAGCAGAGATCTCCCTTGATTTCTTCTCTAATCGGTTTGGAATAGGTAAGTCTGTCATGACCGAATCTCCTCTATTCTCACTTTCTTTTCTCTATCGACTCACATGGGACAAAAGCCGAATTTCGGCATTTGTTTACATGATTCCTAACCATCTTTGGAATCGATTTCTTCTAGGATCTCTGGGATTTTGAAGCAGTGGATCGAGGTTATTTATACTCTGTCAATCGGTCTCAGTGAGTCAGTGGTAAGGATGCATATCGATTCGATCTTCCTCTTATTTGTTTGAAAAGCCGAATGCTATTGATCTGGTTTAGTCTTGGCCGATTGTAGGGAAGACGTGTTATCGAGTGCTTCGGGATTTGATTTAAGCGCGAAAGGCAGTAAGGTAAGGATTATGGTTGTGCGTTAACCCTTCGAGATTTGCTAGTTTAGCCGAATGGCCTTTGTTAATGATCTTGGTTTGGCCGAATGTAGGAAAAGGGGATCTAGTGCGTTAGATCGGGATCTTCGGGATTCAGTAATCGCGTTAGTAACCAGGTGTGAAACTTACACACTTCATAATCGCTGTAAACTTGTTAATAACCTAAACTATGTTAAAAGCCGAAACTGTGTAGATTTTGATATGATACCTTTATGGGTATGAGCAAGGATTTCGGGTAAGTCCGTTTTGTTGAGATTACGGCACATGATTTCTGATGATAATATCTATGTATGTTCGATATATGTCTAATGATTAAGCATGACGGCATGATTTGTATGTGCATTGCATTATTGTGGGTGATATGAGAGGAGGGGAAGATTGATATCTGTGACTTTGGGTCACCAGTGGTTTGGCACCACCAGTGGTTTGGTACCATAGTTGATTTCGTGACTTTGGGTCACCAGAGGTTTGGCACCTCATAACGACTCGTCCCAGTGGTTTAGCACCACAGTGGGTTGGCCCCACATTTGATAAAACGGGATTGTCGCCAGTGATTTGGTATCACAACGTGGGTTGGCCCCACATATGGATTATTTGTGACTTTGGGTCACCAATGGTTTGGCACCACATTATTATTGATATCTGTGACTTTGGGTCACCAGTGGTTTGGCACCACCAGTGGTTTGGTACCACACGGGGTAGAAAACGGAGTTGTGGATGGCTAGGTTTGGGTGCATGATGTGTTTGTTTGATTATGATTTGTGTAAGCATGTTGCAATAATCGGGAGGGGGATTATGCATCGAGTCTTGGTGACTCACCTTCTCCTTATCTTTCAGTGATTCGTAGATCGCGGATGAGGAGCCGGGTGGACTCGAGGTGACCATGCGATAATTGCTTCGGTTTTACATGGACATTTGATTTGGGTATTTTACTTTAAATTTTGGTTTTTATTTGGGTTTGTAAGAAGGCCTTTAAATTATGTTTTGGATTATTTTATCTGCTTTGGATTTGGTTTTAAATATGACTAAGTAATTACTTGATTTGCTTTAATAACTGATAATCAAAGTTTTCAAACTAAGCTACATAACGAGTTTTCTAAACTCTACCATCGGGTAATACAATTCACATGATTTCAAAGCAACTTAACATTTTCCACTATACATACATCGGTTTTCCCCAAACACAAGCAATCGAAGAGCTTTCACCGAAAATAAACCGGTAACCTATTTTCTTGAATCATTTTCACTCTGTGACATGCCGTTCGGTCGTGGTGTGTTGACCGGGTTTGGGGTGTTACAATTTTGGTATCGAGCGAGGTTCAACGGCTCGTGTGTGGGCCGAGGCCCAAAATGTTTTAAGATAAGGTTTCAAAGAGTTTTACTGGAAAAATGTATGGTTTAGCATGGCACCGAGTCTCAGACACCGATCCGCCCGTAAGTACCCTTAACCGATGGTTGCATATGATTATGATTATGATGATATATGTTATGGACGACTAGTGATAGTGGACTACCCTAGAGACTGGAACCTATATGACTCGTGACTCGCGAAAACAAAACTCAGTAATAGAAACTATTCATAAGACTGTGCCTTAATAATAGTGGAATAAAGACTGACGAATAAAACTTTTAAATCAGATAAGTCGAGACGTTAGACATGAGCACTCGAGGTCGGGGTCGTAATATGCATGGACGCTGGGTCGGGTAGGATGACGTGTGCGAACCGGTGGGATCTGTCGGGGGTCGAGAATGAGATGCCACCACCACCACCAGTGCGGTGTTGAGTACCGAGATCGGAGACGGGGATGATGCGATGCTCGCAGCGATCTTGCAAGTTCTTGAGAGGGTGGCTGGAGTAGGTGGAGGCACGGGAGCTCGGAAATCTATATCTGAGCGACTCCGAGCCAATGGAGCCGAGGTATTCTGAGGTGTTTCTGGTGTGGCGCCCAATACGGCTGAGTATTGGTTGGAGGCGACGGAGCGTATCATGGGCGACTTGGATCCGATCGCTGAAGAGAAACCGAAAGGGATAGTGTCTCTCTTCGGGATGAGTCATACCGATGATGGCTCACGGTTCGGGATAGTCTTTGCAGTGGATGATCTCACGTGGGACTATTTTAAGGTAGCGTGCACTGAAAGAAGTATATTGGGTCCAGATTACATTGATGTGCGCAAAGGCGCTTCGAGAGGCGGTTCGGGGAGTAAGTCCGTGATCGAGTCTGAGGCGAAATTCTTAAGGTTGAACCGGTATGCTCGAGGTATCGTGGCTACGAGCACGAGCGATGTGTCGTCGTTCGAGGACGGATTGAGGATGAGTGAGGCTCGCTGATTGCTCCATAGCAGGAGCGAGAGTTTGCCGTGTTAGTAGAAAAGGCTAAGATAGCCGAAGGGGTAAAAGAATCTGTGAGGCAGAATCAGGACAGGAATAGACATAAGAGAGGTTTTGGATCATCTGGGTCGGTCGGTAATTCTCAGAAAAGGGCTAGGCATGGTGGGCCAAATCAATCCGGAGGCTCATATCGCTAATCGTGGTCCAAAGCATCCTAATCGGTGTGGGAAATCTCATTGGGGAGAATGTTGGATTGGTGGAAAAGGATGCTTTGAATGTGGCTCGTTGGATCATCGTGTGAGGGATTGTCCACGGAAGTTAGCCAGGATTCATCGAGGCAGTGGTCGTGCTCAGTTTAGGAATGAGGGACCGCAACCGCAGAGGGGTTGTGGTTCTAGTAGAGGAGGTAATGGTTCTGGTCGGGCCATGAGCACCGGGGAGAGTGCATTCACAACACCGAGGCGAGACGGCTGGATTGGTATATGCAGCGAGGCGTCAAGAGGAAGGCGACGCACCGGACGTCATAACCGGTACATTCTTAATCTTTGGATTACCATATACTGCTTTGATAGATGTGGGTTCGACGCATTCGTATGTTGCTAGTAGCATAGTAGAGACCATGAACCTAGACTTTGAGACTACTTCTAGGGAGATGACAGTAATTAGCCCTCTAGGTCACTCTGTAGAAGTAAATAAGCTGTATAGGGATGTACCCCTAGAACTCCAAGGGGTAGTGTTTGTGGCTGATCTGATGGAACTGCCGTTTGGGGAGTTCGATCTGATTCTTGGGATGGACTGGCTGGTGAAGTACCAAGCGAGTTTGGACTACGCGGCTAAGCGCATGGTTTTGAAAACGGTTGAGGGTGAAGAGGTGGTGATGATAGGTAATAGAAGAGATTATCTATCCAATGTGGTGTCCGCTTTGAAAGCTGAGAAAATGGTCAGAAAGGGTTGTGAGGTGTTTATGGTTCATGTGTGTGCCTTGGAGGCCAAGGAGTCAGCTGTAGAGAATGTCCGAACGGTGAAGGAATTTGTTGACGTATTTCTAGAAGAACTTCCGGGTCTGCCTCCGGATCGGGAAGTTGAATTTGGTATAGATCTATTACCCGGAACTGTGCCAGTGTCTATCACCCCGTATAGGATGGCGCCGAAGGAATTGGTAGAGCTGAAGGCTCAGATTCAGGAACTGTTGGATCGGGGTTTTATCCGGCCAAGTGTTTCGCCTTGGGGAGCACCTGTGCTATTTGTCAAGAAGAAAGATGGTACAATGCGGATGTGTATAGACTACCGCCAATTGAGTAAGCCGACGATCAAGAACAAGTATCCGTTCTTGGGATAGACGACTTGTTTGATCAGCTTAAGGGGGCATCGGTTTTCTCAAAGATTGATTTAAGGTCAGGGTATCATCAGCTGAAGGTGAAAGAGGCTGATATCCACAAGACGGTGTTTCGTACTCGGTATGGGCACTACGAGTTTCTAGTAATGCCATTTGGGTTGACTAACGCGCCGGCAGCATTCATGGACATGATGAATCGGGTGTTCCAAATAGCTTTTGGACCGGTTTGTCGTGGTGTTTATAGACGACATTTTGGTGTACTCAAGGTCTGAGGAGGATCATGATGCGCATTTGCGGATAGTTTTGCAGATTCTGAGGGAGAAACAATTATTTGCCAAGTTCAGTAAGTGCGAATTCTGGTTTAAAGAGGTGACTTTCTTGGGTCACGTGGTGTCACCAAGGGATTAGAGTGGATCCTCGCAAGATTGAGGTAGTATTGGGTGAAACCGCCTAAGTCGATGGCGGTTCGAGTTTTCTAGGTCCGCGGGATATTACCAAGATCTGTAGAGGATTTTCTCGATCGCACCACCGTTGACCAAGTTCTTTGAGGAAAGGAGTTCCATTTGTCCAGTCTCGAGAAGCAACAGAAAGTTTTGACAAGTTGAAGGAGATTCATCAAGCTCGATTTTGATTCACCAGGGCGAGAAAGGAATTCACGGTCTCTCGTGATGCATCACATACTCGGCTTGGGATGTGTCTTTGATGCAGAGGAAGGAAGGTAGTGGCATATGCATCTCGGCAATTTGAGACCGCATGAGGTTAACTATCCGACGCATGACTTGGAATTAGCTGCAGTGGTTTTGGCCCGAAAATATGGAGGCACTATTTGTATGCGGAGAGAAGTCAATAGTCTACACGGATCACAAGAGTCCAAAGTACCTTTTGACTCGGAAGGATTTGAACTTGAGGCAGTAGCGATGGATTGAGCTGTTGAAGGACTACGACTGTTCAATTGAGTATCATCCGGGCAAGGCTAACGTGGTAGCAGACGTGTTGAGCCGTAAGGTAGTGTCGGATCTGAGAGCGATGTTTGCCCATCTTAGCTTGTATGACGACGGGAGTCTATTGGCGTAATGTAGGTAAAGCCGACTTGGGTAGAGCGATTAAGGAGAAACAGATTAGTGGATGAAGGTTTGAATGCTCGGAGGTTGCAAGTTCGTAATGGTGGGTTGGAAGGTTACTGACTTGTCCAAATGACGAGTCTCGTGTTTTTCAAGGGAAAGCTTGTATGCGCAAAGGACGTCGAGTTAAGGCGAGGATTCTTCAGACGCACATAGCGACCTATACTCTATGCATCCCGGAGGTAGCAAGATGTATCGAGATTTGCGAGAGCGATTTTGGTGACCAGTCCAAATGGGAAGTAACCGAGTTTGTGGGTAAATGTCGGACGTGTCGCAAGTCAAGGCTGAACATCGATTCTTTGTCGGGTTTACTTCACCGGTGAAGATTCCACAGTGGAAGTGGGAAAGGATTACCATGGACTTTGTCGATGGGCTACCCTCACGCCTAGTAAGAAGGACTCGATGCAGGTAATTGTGGACCGCTTGACGAAATTAGCTCATTTCATACCGGTAGAGGGTTGATTACTCGCCGTGAAGTTAGCTAAGTCGTATGTGGCGAGAGATAGTGAGGTTGCACGGTGTGCGGTGTCGATTATCTCGGATAGGGATCCCGATTCACGTCAAGGTTCGGAAAGCGTTGCATCGGCGTTGGAGTGCGCGGTTGGATTTTAGTACGGCATTTCATCCGTGAAGCGGATGGATAGTCGAGAAAGGGTTATACAAATCTTGGAAGATATGCCGAGGGGTCAGTGTTTTGGACTTGAGAGGCACCGGAAGAATTTCTACCGTTAATGAGTTTGCATACAACAATAGTTACCGTGCAAGCATTAAGATGGCACCATATGAGGCGTTGTATGGTAGGAAGTGTCGTGCGCCTACATCTTTGGGAGAGAGTTAGGTGAGCGTCGATGTCTTTGGGTCCAGTTGGTTCTGGCGAGGATAAGGTCAAGTTGATTCGGCTCTCGTTTGAAGGAGGCTTGGACCGTGAAGTCCTACACCGATCTTAAGCGGAGAGATATAGAGTTTGCCGTGGGAGACAAGGTCTTTTTGAAGGTCTCGCCGTGGAAGAAAGTGCTGAGATTTGGAAGAAAAGGCAAGCTAAGTCCAAGGTTCATTGGCCCGTATAAGGTGTTGAGACGAGTGGGACTAGTAGCTTATCAGCTCGAGTTGCCAGCAGAGCTAAGTCAGATACATGATGTGTTCCACGTCTCCATGCTTAGACGCTACCGTTCAGATCCATCGCATGTTGTATCGGTGGGGGAGATAGAGGTGAGCCCAGATTTGACTATGGAAGAGGAACCAATGCAGATTCTAGACCGGGATGTGAAAGTTTTGCGCAAGAAGTCAGTTCCATTAGTGAAGGTATTATGGCGAAACCATGGCGTGGAAGAAGCTACGTGGGAACTGGAGGATGTGATGAGACAGCAATACCCTCAACTCTTTTGACCAGGTAATTTCGAGGCCGAAATTATTTTTAAGGGGGTAGAACTATAACATCCTTAAATAGGGGCTATTATGTTTGAACTGTTTGCATGTGTATGGCTTGGTTGTGATATTAATTGAGACGTTTTAGGGTCTAGGTATAAGCCAAGGTTAGGCTCGAACTATAGGAAAATTTTTATTTTTAAGTTTTGGTTAAGGGGAGCTGAAGGAGCTAGGGGTTAAGAATATTTTGTGGTAAACTTTAGCACAAGAATTTCCTTGGTAAAGTGGCAAGGAGGTGCCACTTAGTGTAATATCCTTAAATCGGGGTCTTTGCATTTTGTGTGTGTTCGCATGTGTTATTGTGCCTACTGTGCTAGTTTAGCATGTTTTGGGGTCTAGGCATGACCTCGGGTTAGGCCTGAGACATGGCAAAAAATTTTGTTTTAGTACTAGGAAGAGGGAGCTAAGGAAGTTAGGGGTTAAAAGAAATTGTCGGAGGGTTTAGACACAAGTAACCTAGTGGCAAAGTGGCAAAGGAGGCGCCACTAAGGTGCCAGGAAGGTGACGCCACATGCAGGGAAGGGGAGCTTGGGTTTGAGCTGCAGAAATCCCTTCCTGCTTATTTTTTTTTTCCACGTCAAAGGAGGGAAGGTGGAGTGCTCAGGTAGGACTCTGTTGGGAAGATATAGATCAAGCTCACAGATTTAAAATATGTGGAGAAGTGAGATTTTAGCTGGTGGACTCATTCAAACGAGTTTGAATGAGTGGAAGAGAGGTTTTTGTAGAGAAAAAGGAGGAGTTTGAGATGGGGAGAGTTCAGCCGAATATGGGAAGGTATTTTGGGCAAGTGCAATCGGTTTTGGGTTCTTTGGAGGGTGGCCGAATATGCTATGGGAGCTAGCTAGAGTCGGCTAGCTTAGAAGGTCTTTTTCTTTTCGTTTAGTGTCAAAGCTGAAACTCCATTTGCTTTTGCTTTCTTTCTTTTTCGGCAACTCTTGTAATTAGCCGAACCACTTGTGCCATTTCTTTTGAAGAGCTGAACTTGGTAGCCATTCTCTCCCTTTTCTCATTGTTAGCCTACCTTGCCGAATCCACCATCTTTGTTCACTTCTTCTTCTCCTTATTTTGCTCAAAGCTGAAACCAACTTTCTTAGTTTCATTCGGCATCTTTCTTCCCTCTTTCAAATCTCCTTGTGCTGAAACTTCTTTCATTCTCCTTTGCCAAATCCCTTCAACCCCATTCCATTTTCTTATCCATCTCTACCATCTTGAAAAGCCGAAAGCTTTGTTGTCTCTCTTTCGTTTCCATCAAGAACCTTGGCCGAATACCCTTAGCCTATTTTTTCTTCTCTTCTCACGTGTTTTAATCCCCTTTGAAGTGCCGAAATCTATCTCTTTCTTTTGGGTCATAGTCGAATCTCCTGGTAAGTATAACTTCTTATTCTTCTTTTCTCGATTGATTTGGTTAATGCCGGATCTCACTTGCCATTCTCTTTTCTTATTTCTCCATTCGTTATAAATCAGGATCTTAAACTCTTTTCTTGTTCTATATTAGTGAGGTAGCCGAAATCCCCAAATATCACTAGGGTGTGCCGAACTTTGGTGATTGGTGGCGAATGTCAAGAAGGTAAGGGGGTAAGTGTTTTGCGGTTTTGATATCTCCTGTTGTGATTAATACCGAAGGCTTTAATCCAATGATAGTGGTACTTGGCCGATTGTAGGGGGGAGTGTAGCCAAATACAGTGGATCTTCGGGATTTGGCTAATCGATCTTGGTAAGGGTCTTATTGTGCGTTATTTCATCATTCGAGATTTCTAGATGAGCCGAATGGGCTTTTGTTCATTAACAAGGTGTTGGCCGAATACAGGAAGGGAGGAGGCGAACGTTTCGGGATCTCGTTAGTTTCGCGTAGTTTCGGGATTTCGCTTAGATCTACGAATAGTCAGGTGTGTAACGCTTACACACTTCGTTAGTATGATATATTTATTATGTTACTGTTAATAGCCATTGAACCGATAGTTATGCCTTGTGGGCATGAGCGTGGACTCCGGGTAAGTCCCCTGATTATGGATCTCGATATATGCTATCATGTCATTGGTTAATGCTATGCCATGTGTTATTTGCATCATCATACGTTATTATGCCACAATTGATATGGACATGATGGTGGGATTGATGAGAGGAGGGGGAAGAATTATTTGGACTGTCACCAGTGGTTTTGACCACATGACGGGTTAGCCCCGTCTTGATACTATTATTTGTGACTAAGTCCCAGTGGTTTTGACCACCAGTGGTTTTGACCACATATATGATATTGTGACTACGGTCACCAGTGGTTTTGACCATATATGGATATTGTGACTCGTCCCAGTGGTTTGGTACCATAGTGGGTTGGCCCCACATGTTGATTACGGGATTGTCATCAGTGGTTTTGACCACACGGTGGGTTGGCCCCACCCCATGATTTGTGACTACGGTCACCAGTGGTTTTGACCACACTTATATATATTTGTGACTTCGGTCACCAGTGGTTTTGACCACCAGTGGTTTTGACCACACGGGGTAGGCACAGGAGTTTGGATGGTTAGGTGGGGTGCATGATTTGCATGTTTTACTGATGATTTGCGTAAGTGCTTGTTCTATCGGGTTGGGGATTTATACACTGAGTCTCGGTGACTCACCCCTTCCCTTACATTTTGCAGATGAGGCATAGATCGCGGATATGGAGCCGGAGAGAACTCGAGGTGGCCATGCATCTTAGTTTCGGGTTTATCTTTAAATTACTATTTCGGTTTTTATTTTCTTTAAATTTGGTTTTGGACTTGTAATAAGGCCGCTAAGTTACTATTTTGGGTTTTCGATTACTTCGTTTTATGTTAGATATATTATGCATATGTTAAACAACTTTGCATGTTTAAACAACCGGTAAAAAGCAACGTTTTAAAACTATACTCCTTATCGGGATTTTCAAACCTTACCATCGGGTAACAATATTCACAGGATGATAATAAAGTAAACTTAAATGATTTTCAAACCTAAGTTTTCCAAGCTCAAATACAAACGATTATAAATTAACTAAGTTCAATTCACTCGAGTTTTAATAGACTTGAATGTTTTTCTAAAGTTAAGAACGACAAACGAGTTTTCAAAAAGAGATTTCCGGGTTTTCAAGGCAACATAACGTTTTCAACTATGCATACACAGGATTTCTCCAAACTCAAAGCGATAAAAGAGTTTTCAATGAAAATAACTTGTTTTCTTCAAAACGTTTTCACTCTGTAACATGCCAGATTCGGTCGTGGTGTGTTGACCGGGTTTGGGGTGTTACACTTAGGGCCTTGGGTAGTGACGCCACAAGCAGGGGAAGGAGGCTCAGGTTCGAGCAGCAGAGATCCCATTTTCTACTAATTATTTTGACGCCAAGCTGAGGAAGAGTTGTGCTCAGCTCAAACTCTGTCGGATAACTATTGAGCAAGTCAAACTGATTTGAACTGGTAAAGAAGAGAGAATTTAGGAGTTTGAATAACTCAAACTCATTTGAATGGTTGGCTATGAGGAGTTGGAAGAGGTTGCCGAAATTTGAACTTTAGTGTGAGGAGGAGTAATCGGTTGGAAGACTAGGGGAGGGAGTGCCGAAATTCCTTAGTGACATTTTCGGCTAGTAAATGCCTTGGAGCATTCGGTTGTGTGCTAAAGCCGAAACCCCCTTAGCCTTGTCGATTTCTCCCTTAATGCACCATGTTGAAGCAAAAGCCGAAAGCACTTTAGGCTCTTGCCGATTTCTTTCTTAGGCATTGAGCTGAATCCCCATTTGAACTCCTCTCTCATTTTCTTTGAAGCCGAAACATTCTTCTTTCCAAACCTCATTCCATTTTGCTCTCTAACTCTCATTTGGTGTGACTGAATCCTCTTCTTCCTCAAGTCACTCTTTACCATTGTTTCTCTCATCTTCTTCTCACCATCATTCAAACCGAATACTTCCCTTCGATTCTCTCATTTCATGTTGGCCGAATCTCTTTTGATTTCCTACCTTAAGCCATAGCCGAATCACCTTGATCACTCTACCCCATTGCCGAAATCTCTTTACTCTCCCCTTCTCATTCTAACTATTGGCCGAATATCATTCAAGCAGAGATCTCCCTTGATTTCTTCTCTAATCGGTTTGGAATAGGTAAGTCTGTCATGACCGAATCTCATCTATTCTCACTTTCTTTTCTCTGTCGACTCACATGGGACAAAAGCTGAATTTCGGCATTTGTTGACATGATTCCTAACCATCTTTGGAATCGATTTCTTCTAGGATCTCCGGGATTTTGAAGCAGTGGATCGGGGTTATTTATTCTCTGTCAATCGGTCTCAGTGAGTCAGTGGTAAGGATGCATATCGATTCGATCTTCCTCTTATTTGTTTGAAAAGCCGAAGGCTATTAGTGATCTGGTTTAGTCTTGGCCGATTGTAGGGAAGACGTGTTATCGAGTGCTTCGGGATTTGATTTAAGCGCGAAAGGCAATAAGGTAAGGATTATGGTTGTGCGTTAACCCTTCGGGATTTGCTAGTTTAGCCGAATGGCCTTTGTTAATGATCTTGGTTTGGCCGAATGTAGGAAAAGGGGATCTAGTGCATTAGATCGGGATCTTCGGGATTCAATAATCGCGTTAGTAACCAGGTGTGAAACTTACACACTTCATAATCGTTGTAAACTTATTAATAACCTAAACTATGTTAAAAGCCGAAACTGTGTAGATTTCGATATGATACCTTTATGGGTATGAGCAAGGATTTCGGGTAAGTCCGTTTTGTTGAGATTACGGCACATGATTTCTGATGATAATATCTATGTATGTTCGATATATGTCTAATGATTAAGCATGATGGCATGATTAGTATGTGCATTGCATTATTGTGGGTGATATGAGAGGAGGGGGAAGATTGATATCTGTGACTTTGGGTCACCAGTGGTTTGGCACCACCAAAGGGTTTGGTACCACAGCTTGATTTCGTGACTTTGGGTCACCGAGGTTTGGCACCTCATAGCGACTCGTCCCAGTGGTTTAGCACCACAGTGGGTTGGCCCCACATTTGATAAAACGAGATTGTTGCCAGTGATTTGGTATCACAACGTGGGTTGGCCCCACATATGGATTATTCGTGACTTTGGGTCACCAGTGGTTTGGCACCACCAGTGGTTTGGTACCACACGGGGTAGAAAACGGAGTTGTGGATGGCTAGGTTTGGGTGCATGATGTGTTTGCTTGATTATGATTTGTGTAAGCATGTTGCAATAATTGGGAGGGGGATTATGCACTGAGTCTTGGTGACTCACCTTCTCCTTATCTTTCAGTGATTCGTAGATCGCGGATGTGGAGCCGGGTGGACTCGAGGTGACCATGCGATAATTGCTTCGGTTTTACATGGACATTTGATTTGGGTATTTTACTTTAAATTTTGGTTTTTATTTGGGTTTGTAACAAGGCCTTTAAATTATGTTTTGGATTATTTTATCTGCTTTGGATTTGGTTTTAAATATGACTAAGTAATTACTTGATTTGCTTTAATAACCTGATAATCAAAGTTTTCAAACTAAGCTACGCAACGAGTTTTCTAAACTCTACCATCGGGTAATACAATTCACATGATTTCAAAGCAACTTAACATTTTCCACTATACATACATCGGTTTTCCCCAAACACAAGCAATCGAAGAGCTTTCACCGAAAATAAACCGGTAACCTGTTTTCTTCGAATCGTTTTCACTCTATGACATGCCAGATTCGGTCGTGGTGTGTTGACCGGGTTTGGGGTGTTACATATTCAATAGGTTAATGGATGTTATTTTTATATGGATGTTTTACGATTATGTATGATGCATCTTTACATATTGCATGGGATGGGAAAATTTGAAAGAAGAGAAGTATAGACCGGTGGCATTGCCACAAATTTTGATAATGGCTATGTGCCTAACATATGAATTAACGACTGGTCGATCATTTTACCAGATATGAATCGGTGGCTCACCACAAATAGTATAAATGGCAGCTTGACTGCAAATTGGAGAGACTGGCGGGGTGGGTTGACTTGATCCCCACAGGAGAGACTGGCTGGTACGGGGGAGAGATTGGATGGATGGGTTGGGTTGCATACTTTGCATTCATATATATATATATATACTGTTTTGTAATTGGGCTTTGGCCCAAGATTATCTTAAATGGGCTTAGGCCCAAGATATTTCTAAGCGGGTTCAGGCCCAGTGGATGACGGTAAGGGGATTTCACACTGAGTTCTTGTAACTTATCCCCTTTTTCTTAACCCTTGCAGGTAATGCTCAGTGACGAGGACTTGGGGCCATGGATGACTCGATGGAGGCCATACTTCAGAAATGGTGTTATTGAACTTTAAATTTCTATTTCGGTTTATTTTATTATTTTTCTCTTTTGGTTTAAGTTGTAATAAGGCCTCTGGGATATGTTTTAAATTGCTTTATGTTTAGTCGTACTTATTATATTGCTTGAATTGTTTTAACGGGGATTTTCTAAAATCATAAATAATGGTTTTCCAAAATTGATTAATAAATGGATTTTATAGCAAACTTTTTACAAATGATTTAATTCGGATTCTCTTTCAAAATTATCTACGACATTTTCAAAAGTCACGGTTTTAAAGCTCACTTCCTCGATTCTCGACTCATCAAACGATCTTTCAAAATACTTGTATTTTATCTACGTTTCCGCAACGATTTAAAAATGCTTCTGCAACTCTATTTCTAAACATCACATTTTTGTAAATTGTTTACTTCAAATATGCTTTCGCCACCAAAAAGGTTTTTAAAGATTATTACGTTTTCAAGTAGTTAACAATTGCTTAAGTGTTTTTGGTTTTTAACAAAGAGGCTGTATTTCTCAAGCAAGTTTTTAATAATCGTAAAGATGGTTTTTACTTCCATGTGACACACTAGATTCGGGCCTAACTTCTAGGCCGGGTTTGGGGTGTTACACATAAACTAACCAAAGTACAGATTTCCATGCTCACACGGCCTTGCACACGGTCGTGGCCATGGCCGTGTGAAAGCTAGAAGGACAAACCACGGACGTGCTAGTAATTGTGCATGACAAAGAATGATTTCTTTTCCCCACATGGGCAGCGATAAAAAGCCACGCCCGTGCCGACTTCCCGTGTGAGGTTACTAACTTATTGAGCACGGGCGAGACACGGCTGTGCCTTACAACCATGCGAGGTTACTGACTTGACGAGCACGGGTTAAACACGCCTGTTCCAAAGGACCGTGTGAAGAATACACGGGCGTGCTATGAGACCCACGGCCGTGGTAAAACACCTAAACGCGCCCAAAATTCAAAATCTCAAAAAACACGGACTGATTAAACTCGAACAAGGGCGTGGACCGTATCACTGTTTAAATATTTACTTTTATTTCTATTTTTATTTTTTATTTTTATTTTCATTTTTATTTTCATTTTCATTTTTTTTATTTTTATTTTTATTTCCTTTCTTTTATTTTCTTTCATTCCATTTAGATTTAGCTTAGGATACAAAAGAAATTAGGATGGCTGCTTCGAGGACTCAACCAGTTCGAGACGCTTCCCCACGCTCACCTCCAATCCTATCCGGTTTCTTTTCATTGGCTTCATCCAAAATTCAGGAAGTTTCCCTTCTCTCCCTATCTTATGATTTTATTATTATTTTGCTATTATCTATCTTTGTACATTGAGGGCAATGTACATCTTAAGTGTGTGGGGAGGGGGTTAACTATAGTATTATTTGAAAATCCCTGAATTATGCCTTATCCTAAAGTAAGTTTCTCATATTATAATTAGGATGAAATTTCCATGATTTATGATTTTTATCGATATGTTTTAGATTAAGTCATTGAAAATTGTGCATTGGTAAATTCTAAGAATACTAGAGAATCAAGCATGATAAGTCTATTTTTCAGAAATTAAAAATTTTCTAGGTTGTCGAACTAAGTTTAAATATTACTTTGAAGTTTGAATTTTACGAGGTTGACATCAAAATACCCATAATTCTTGTGAGTTTTTGAGCCTTATAGAGCATATAGTCTTTTTCTTGCTCACTTTATTGATTATGAGTATGTCAACACTGATTTGTTATTCTAGAACTTGCATCGATTATACATGTCGAGACCACATTTTTTTGATTTGATATACAGAGATGATAAAGGCACCTAGGATTTAACTCACTTACTCCATAAAAAGCCTACCTTCATAATTAACCCCTAGTGAACCCCTTTTAATCCTAACAACCCAATTTATTGACATAACCGCTAATATTAACCCAGAACCCCTTTGTTTTTGTTATCACCATTCCCTTTGACTACCCTTATATCGAGATTTGATCTGATTAGTTGCCTAATTATGAATTTTAGTAATTTATCCTTTATCATGTATTTAGTTTGTTCTTAAAAAAATGAAGTATATTCATTATTAGTTATGTGATTAAACGAGCTTATACATTTAAAATGCAAATATCGAAAAAGAAGCTCGTATTATTAGTATTATTAGTTTTCAATTGATGTAATTATTATTAGTTCATCAGTTCTTAGTTAGGTAATTTGTCAATTCAATCTCGATTCTAACCCTCTAATTCAGCCTTATTCCACACCTTAACCCTAGCCCCATTACAACCCTAACAAAGACCTTTTGATTTGTGTTTCATCTCATATTTCAGTGGTGGAGATTTGATTTTCATGCAAGCCTATGGGATTAACTCTTCATGTTTGACTTTTGAGTGCCTAAATTTTGAACCTTAAACACTTTGAGTGATTTGAGTGAATCTTTAGTGAGGATGTCAATCCTTGACAATCTCAAAGCAGAGGTAATTATTTAGATGAAGGGAAACACCTATGTTTTGTGCTACAAAATATAAGACTTATAAATGTTTGAATTTTTAGGACTCTTTGAGTTGAATTATCCATGTATAAATTATCTCTGAATTATGATGAGACACTATTAATGACTATTATGAATTGAGGGAAGTTCGTTTTAATTGTAAGTTGAGAATTTTTCTTGAGGACAAGAAAAAGCTTAAGTGTGGGGGTATTTGATAAATAGTAAAAGTAACATATTTTAAGCCCACATTTAATATGCTTTTGGATGATTTAAGCCCCAATTTATGTAAAAAGGTGCTCTTAATCCTTTCTTTTCATGACTTATACTCAGGAAAGCACCCGATGACAAAAAGAACGAGAAACGGGCTTAAAATAGACCAAATTGGGCCAAGCCACGAAATTAACACGGCCTGGACTTCAAGCCACACGGCTGTGCCACCATTTCTACTAGAACACGACCTTACCACGACTTACACGGCCGTGCCTCATTCAACAGTTTCGAACACAGCTTGAAGACGATTCACACGGGCGTGTGCCGTGGCCGTGTCCCTACCGCGGGAAAGAGGAATTTTACTCGGATTTGGATACTTGGAGACAAAGAAAGGCATTCCAAAGGCTATTCAAACACCCTAGTAGGAACTCTACTTGAATTAGGATACTTTGGGGCCAAGTAAGGCATCTCAAAGTCTATATAAACACCTAAGGGGGCAACTTGTCAAGGGAGTTCGACAGAAACCCTCTATCGAAGGGAGCCCAAAGCCATCGTCTAGGGGCGTTGTGCTAAGCCAGAGAAGGTAGATTCGTGGGGATTCACTCAGGGATAGCCAGTTGATCCATCTCAAGAAGCCAGAGTTATACTCAAGACGGAGGATTTCTTCTTCAATTCCTTCAGGGGGTTTTAGGGATTTATTATGTTTTGTTTTATCTTTTCTCTTGAGATGTTTTCCTTTATTGTTATAAACTAAACCCTTCGGATACCCGAAGGGGATGAAACCTATGATGAATCTTGTTATTTGATTATTTGAATTATATGATAAATACTTAGTTTGTTCTTAATTATGTGAGCTTAATCCAAATTTAATGTGCTTAGGTGGAAGAGGAATAGACCATGCCTAAGAGTATATCCAACATAATTAAGCGGAGTTGATCGTACGCCTAGAGATAGGGTGACGAGATTTTGCCGGATTAGGGTGAAACCTAATATGGGAGTCCACAGATCGATTTCTTGGCTATTCTAGGGGTTATTATAAGAGAACGAGAGTTCCACTAATTAACCTAGGGTTAGACGTTATTCGCCTCGAGAGAGGGTTTAATATACGTTAGGAGTCTTACTTGATCAAACTAAGTAAATAAAATCATATGGTTCAGTGATAGATAACAAGTGAAGTCTAGGTGGATTATTCGTAGGGTATCGTCTAAATCAACTGAGTTTTTCCCAAGTTATTTTCCAAATTCATTCTTCTTTGTCTTAGAGTATTTAGTTTAGTAGTTAATTAATTTAGATTAATAAACAACTTCACTTATTTTAGGCTAAATAATAAAAAGAAAGTTAGTATTAGTACTTTTAGTTCCTTTGGGTTCGATAATCCGGTCTTGCCTAAACTATACTACTGTTCGATAGGTGCACTTGCCTTTAATCATTGTCAGAGTTAGTTTCCAGGTTCGATCATTCTTTTATGAATTTTAAAACTCTGATTTACAACGATCATTTGCCACTCAGCATTAGTAAAAAAGACCCTTGAAAATCCTCTATTCAAAGACCTAAACTCATCGAAAATTATAGCGAAGAGCATTAATACATGGGATAATTGCCTTGCATTGATCGATTCACCATCTCCGTCTGCTTAAGGATATAGTATTGCTTAAGCTAACAAACGGTTACAAGACGTAACGGGCCCAAAATTATTTTTTGTCTTTATTTTTTATATTGTTCCGAATGCTTCCTTAAAATGTGTCATGAGATTTAAGCCCAGTGAAATTATATTTAGTTGTACGGAAATTAAATGGTTCTAGAGATGCCATTACTTAATACACTATGATTTTATACATGCCATTATTTTTAATTTTATAGCATTGGAACCCGATAACCATCTCAAATGGAGCACTAGATATGGTTTCACATTGGTTAAATTGACACAAATATAATTATTAAAAACATTAAGATCGTTTCAATAATGTGAAATTGGAATGTTCTAGCGTGGTGTGAAATTGAAACAATCTCGATTCCTTGAAAGTCATTATCCAATTTAAACTCACATTACCTTTAAGGAAAAAAAAAACCTTGACTTCTCGAAGTTCTGAAAAGACACATATCGTGCCAGGAAATATCCTCCATGGGACATGCACTATAATTTGTAATAGTTCCTTGCCTACGGACTCCTTTGTTTCATTTTCCATTTTCACTCCTTCGATACTAATCTGTTAGTTTTGGCCTCTTTATTTTTCGTTGAGGAGAGGTAATCTTGAAATCATCGTCGAAAGTGATGTAACGCTTCAAAGTCTTAACTTGATTTTCTTATTCTTCTTTGTTTAGATTACTTTTTTTTAACAATATCGAGAATGAAACTCCAAATATGTCGGTGACGTACGTCCCACATTCTCCCTATTAAAAAAGGTTCAATTTATATAAAAACTAAATCCTATCCATTATTTGGGCAATACCTACGAGAGTTACAGAAATGTAACTTCATTTTTTATTTCCAATTTAACTCTCTAAGAGAAATTTTCATTTTCCAAGTTCCATTTCTTATTCCACTAAAAGCTTCCATTCATATTTCAGTAAAATTGGGTCGGAACGCTTACACTTAAAAAGTTAACGTAGAACGAAGAATACAATAACAGAATTGGAGTCCCACGATAAAGACATACATCGGCTTAATTTCAGAACGGGAAATATTTTTGATTTATTAATTTTGAATTTCAATCATTTAGTTGCCATTTTCCATTTTACTAATATGATAAGTGTGATAAAAACTTTTTAACAACAACAAGGTTATAAGAATTTACGGTTTGCATAATTATTTGTACAACATCGTAGCACATACATATCATCGTAAAGGAATCGGTATAGCTCATTCAATTTTGAGATACACGTGAATTTTTAACCATCAACATAGCAAGTGCATACACAACTTCAAAATATTAGAAAAATAGGAAGACACACATAACGAATATGTGTGCCTGTAATGCAAGTGTACTATATCTCACATTGCTTTTTCCATATGTTATTATCGTCCTGGTGTTTGGTTTGGAGTGGACGTAATAGTTCAATCCCAGTTTCAACGTAGAAACCCATGTACGACATAATCATCTTTATTGAACCTGTAATATCCTGAAATAGGGGTTATCTGTGGTTGAATTGTTTTGCATGAGAGTTGGACTGTTGTGTTGTTATTTGAGGTGTTTCAAGAGTTAGTTATAAGTCTGGAGTAGGCCCAGGTGGCAGGAAAATTTTTGCTTTTAAGTTTTAAGAAAAGGGAGCTGAAGGAGCTAGGGCTTAAGTGTAATTCGTGGGGTATTTTAGCACAAAAAGAGCCTTGGTAAAATGGCAAGGAGACGCCACTTAGGGCCCTGATAATGACGCCACAAGCAGGTGGGAGAACTCAGGTTCGAGCAGTAGAAATCCTATTTTTTGCTTTGCATTTTGACGCCAAGGGGAGGAGGAGTTGTGCTCAGCACAAACTCTATCAGATAAGTTTGGACTCAGTCAAATTAATTCAAATAGGTGGCAAGGATAAAATTTAGGAACTTGTGGAATTCAAATTCATTTGAATTAGTGACCAGGAGGAATTTGGGGAAGTGGCCGAATTTTGAACTCCTGCTTAGGGGGAGTGTTCGGTTTTGGAGAACTGGAAGGGGGGGTTGCCGAAATTCTTTAGTGGCTAGATGACATTTTCGGCTAGCCTTTGTTTGTGTATCAAAAGCCGAAAACCCCTTTTTGAGCATTGCCGATTTCTCCCTAGTGCACCATAGTGAAACAAAAGCCGAAAGATCATAGGTGTGTGTCGATTTCTCTCTTAGGCATTTGGCCGAACCTCCTTTGGAGCCCCTCTCATCCTTTATTTTCTTTGTAGCCGAAAAGTAACCCTCTTCCCCTCATCTTCTCTTCTTCTCAGGTGTTTAGCCGAATCTCCCTCTCTTCCATCTTTCTTTTTCTACTTTTCATAACTGCCCAAAATCACATCTTCTTCTTTACTTTCTTTTGCCGAAACTTTTTGAATCTCTTTTCTTTAAGCCTAAGCCGAATACTAAATATCTTTCTCCCATCTTCTTCTTTTCACTCTAGCCGAATCCCATCTATTTGTTTTCTATCAACCATAGCCGAAACTCCCTTCATCATTCAGCTTTTTGTTGAAATTTCTTCCATTCTTTCTCATATTGTGTTGGCCGAATATCAACAAGGGGGGATCTCTTTTGGTTTTTCTCCAATCGATTTTGAAAAGGGGTAAGGGTTCTTGATCGAAAATACATTCTCACTTTCTCTCTTCTCTGTCGACTCATATGGTAGGAAAAGCCGAACTTCAGCATTTGTGGGTGTTTTGCTAACCATCTATAGGAACCGATTTCTCCTAGGTTCTCCGGGATTTTGGAAGCAGTCGATCTAAGCCCTCTACTCTCTGTCAATCGGATTTGGTAAGTCTGTGGTAAGGATCCATCTCGGTTTAATCATTCTTTAAGTTATTTGGAAAAGCCGAAGGCTATTAAGACTAAGTTATGATGATTGTCGATTGTAGGGGAAGGATCATTCTCACATACTTAGCGTGGTTAGTATTCAAAGAAGCATTGAGGATTAAGGAGATCTAGTGCAGTAGATCGGGTCTTCGGGATTTAGTGCTTGCGTTAGTAACAGGTGTGTAACTTACACACTTTATAACTAAGTAAATATGTTAATAACCTAAATGTGTTAAAAGCCGAAACTGTGTAGATCTTAATATGATGCCTTATGGGCATGAGCAAGGATTCGGGTAAGTCCGTTTCGATATGACTTTTGCGATATGGTGCATAATAATATGATTTATGATATATTTGCTTTATGTTGCACGTTAAAGCATGATGGCATGATTTGCACTTGTAATGCATTGGTGGGTGATATGAGAGGAGGGGGTAGATGATATCCGTGACTTTGGGTCACCAGAGGTTTGGCACCTCCAATGGTTTGGTACCACAGATTATTTTGTGACTTTGGGTCACCAGAGGTTTGGCACCTCATAGCGACTTGTCCCAGTGGCTTAGCACCACAGTGGGTTGGCCCCACAGATGATATTTTGGGATCGTCGCCAGTGATTTGGTATCACACGTGGGTTGGCCCCACACTTGGATTATTGATATTTCGTGACTTTTGGTCACCAGAGGTTTGGCACCTCATAGCGTCTCGTCCTAGTGGCTTAGCACCACAGTGGGTTGGCCCCACATTTGATATAACGGGATCGACGCCAGTGATTTGGTATCACACGTGGGTTGGCCCCACAGATGGATTACTCGTGACTTTGGGTCACCAGTGGTTTGGCACCACATTATTATTGGATATCGTGACTTTGGGTCACCAGTGGTTTGGCACCACCAGTGGTTTGGTACCACACGGGGTAGAAACGGAGTTATGGATGGCTAGGTTTGGGTGCATTATATATATTGCTTGGTCATGATTTGTGTAAGTATGTTGCATTAACCGGGAGGGGGATTATGCACTGAGTCTTGGTGACTCACCTTCTCCCTTATCTTTTCAGGTGATTCATAGATCGCGGATGAGGAGCCGGGCGGACTCGAGGTGGCCATGCATTAAATAAACTCAATTTTTTACGTGGACTTTGGTTGGGTACTTTATTTCATTTTAATTTTGGTTTCACTTTTATTTTGGGTTTGTAATACAGCCTTTTGATTATGTTTGGATTATTTTTATGCTTTGGAATTGTGTTAAACTTAGCTAAGTAAGTCACATGGTTAACTTAATAATTTGAGCCAAGGTTTTCTAAACTAAAGAACGCAATGGTTTTCAAATCTTTACCATTGGGTAAAAAAAATCAACTGATAACAACAACAACTCAAATGGATTTCAAACTTAAGTTTTCCGCATTCAACTTAATTGATTTCTAAATAGTTAAGGAAGGAACATCGGGTTTTAAAATGACGTAAACGTTTTCCAAGCCTATGAATCAACAACTAAGTTTTAAGGATTTATTCCAGGATTTCAAGTATATCATGGGTTTTTAACTAATCATGCACCTGTTTTCTACAAACATAAAACAACAAAGAGTTTTCACTAAAAAAAAATTAACCGATAACTTGTTTTCTTCAAAACAATTCCCTCTGTGACATGCCAGATTCGGTCGTGGTGTGTTGACCGGGTATGGGGTGTTACAGAACCTTATTTTCGTGATCCGTTTAATGCAATTTAAGAATTATAAAGGGAAGTATTAATGTGTGTCTTTGAATTAATATTTAGATTTGTATTAATTAAAGTTAATGCTAATTAAACTGAAATATTAAAGTTTTCTTTTATTGTAACGTATTCTAGTCCAATGTGGTTATAACAGTTCCTATAAATGCCAGTTTTTTTCCTTACGAATCTTGTTCGAAATTAATTTTACGAACCCAATTTAACTAGTAACATCTGAGTCGCGCAGTATGGCAAGCCTTAATGTTTATTCCGTCCTACTGGTTTTATTCTTAACTTGCGGGGTAGTAATGGCTACGATGGAGAACGACCAGATTATTAAGGAAAATAATTGTGAAACTAAAATGGGTTTGCCATGTGTTCTAGAAGCTTTCACCGCTATTTTCCAGATAGGGAGTATTTCTAACAAGTGTTGCCGTGAACTTGTTGTGTTGGGAAAAGTTTGCCACTCAGCATTAGTAAAAAGGACACTTGAAAATCCTCTATTCAAAGACCTAAACCCATCGAAAATTATAGCAAAAAGCATTAATACATGGAATAATTACCTTACATTGATCGATTCACCATCTCCGTCTGCTTAAGGATATAGTATTGCTTAAGCTAACAAACGGTTACAAGACGTAACGGGCCCAAAATTATTTTTTGTTTTTATTTTTGATATTGTTCCGAATGCTTCCTTAAAATGTGTCATGAGATTTAAGCCCAGTGAAATTATATTTAGTTGTACGGAAATTAAATGGTTCTAGAGATGCCATTACTTAATACACTATGATTTTATACAGGCCATTATTTTTAATTTTATAGCATTGGAACTCGATAACCATCTCAAATTAAGCACTAGATATTGTTTCACATTGGTTAAATTGACACAAATATAATTATTAAAAACATTAAGATCGTTTCAATAATGTGAAATTGGAATTTTCTAGCGTGGTGTGAAATTGAAACAATCTCGATTCCTTGAAAGTCATTATCCAATTTAAACTCACATTGCCTTTACGGAAAAAAAACCTTGACTTCTCGAAGTTCTGAAAAGACACATATCGTGCCAGGAAAAATCCTCCATGGGACATGCACTATAATTTGTAATAGTTCCTTGCCTATGGACTCCTTTGTTTCATTTTCCATTTTCACTCCTTCGATACTAATCTGTTAGTTTTGGCCTCTTTATATTTCGTAGAGGAGAGGTAATCTTGAAATCATCATCGAAAGTGATGTAACGCTTCAAAGTCTTAACTTGATTTTCTTATTCTTCTTTGTTTAGATTACTTTTTTTTAACAATATCGAGAATGAAACTCCAAATATGTCTGAAACACCCCAAACCCGACCCACGAGCCTTGACCGGATCTGACATGTTCCTTAGGAAAAACTTTAACTAAATCTGGTTTGTATTTTGGAAAACTGTGATGATTTTGTGTTTGCTAAAACATGTCAGCTTCTAAAACAAGTTTTTGGCGTGTTGAAATAGTAAGATGTGATTCGAGTTTGTATTTTTAAGAAAACATTTGTTTTATAATTTGAAAAATGAGTGGGGTTGCCGATTTTTTTTTTAGAAATGGTTATTGAATTTGTAAGCCGTAGTTGATTAGGTGATAAAATATTTAGAGTTTGCGAAAACATTCGATTAGTTCATATACCAATTATTAAATGAAAGTTAAAACTTAAAGCATAAAAAGTTAAACGTCTAAGTAGTGGCCTTATTACATCTGAAAAATACCAAATAAATCCCGAAAATAAAATAATAGAAAACGTAAATTCAACCGTTTGAAATCCCGAAATCGTTCAGCATAGCCACCACATAGTCTCCGCTGACCCGGTCCATATCACTGAGTATCACCTGAAAAGATATCCCACAACGGGGTGAGTCAACAGACTCAATGTGTAACAACCACACAAACTCCCAAACGATTTAGGCATAACAAATTCATACATATAACAAATATAGCAATGATGCAATCCCGAACCCAAACCTAAATAACCATCCTCTACACATCACCTGTACCAGCCAATCACACCGTGGGGATTACTAAATCGACCCTCCATCCGCTACACACCATCGAAGCGCAATCACGCACAAACATGCACATCGCCCTTATAAATTGTGGCATAGCCACTGATAATGTGACAGAGTCACCAGATAATAATATGTGACATAAGTCACCACATTCGATTATGTGACATGAGTCACGGATATTGTGGTAAAACCACCAGATCACTTCCCTTTTCAATATCACCCATATGCCCATGCATAATACAAAACAAACAGAGATCATGCCATGTACTTTATTCCATATTCATAACAAATTCACATGTGTGTCATATTCAATGTTCATAAGCATTATTAACATAGTAGTAGTAGTATGTTAACGTATTCAATACTCTGTACCATTGAATGGTACCTTTAGCCATATTTTCATATTTCCATTAGCACATACATAATAATAATACCATAGATCTATTAGGAATTAGTGTAGGGCTACACACCTGGTACTAACACGGTTACTGAATCCCGAAAATCTACCGAAACAGATTGTACTCCTCCCTAAAAACCATAGTTAGAATCGGCCAACATTAACACTTAATATGGCCTTGGCCGAATATCAACACTCCCTTACCTTGCGGATCTAAATCCCAAAAATACTACTTGTCTTAGGAGATGTCGAAATCCCTGTATAGTCTATGTTAGATCCAATTATAACATTTAAGCACAATAAATGGCCTTCGGCCTATGATCATATTTGCTTACCTTAGATCTAGAAATCCCGAAGATCTCCTCTTGAAGTCGGCTACAGTAGAAATCCCGAAACCTCCTTCATAGTTTCGGCCAAAGAACAGTAAAGGAAATTAGATTCCACTTTCGGCTAAAAGAAAAAGGAAGGAAATCGAATATCATTTGATCTTACCCCTACTACAGAAATCGACTGCACTCTTGCTTGAACCCACAGAGATATTCGGCTATGTAGGCTAGATGTAGATCAATTGGTTTCGGCCTTTGGGGTTTAATGAATAATCGGCTATGGTCTAGGAAGAACTCACTTTCGGCTTTTGGAAAAATTGTGAAAAGAAGAAGAGAAAGGTTGAGAAACTCGACAATGGTGATAAATGAAGATTCGGCTAGCACAAGGAATATTTCGGCTTTTAGTGCTATAATCAACCCGGCTATATGGAAGAGTGATTAACTTGAAGAAGAAAGAGATGAAGAAATCGGCTAGGCTTACTTGTGTTTTCGGCTTTGGCAAAATAAAAGGAGAAGAGAAGATTCAACAGAGAAAGAATTTCGGCAGAGGAACTATTGAAAAGAAGAGAAAACAAATGGCCTCATTCCCCTCCCTTTGGCCGAAAATACCACACCTAGACCCCTCCATTCGGCCAACTCTCTTTCCCCCTATCTAATCCCTTCTTTTTCTCCTATTTTCTCTCTTCTTTACCCATTCAAAAATAATTTGAATAAGCCAATAATTATCTCCCTACCTTAGCCGTATTTTGAATGTACTTGACTTTCTCAAATGCTCATCTATCAAGTGTCCCATTGCCGTCCACCACTGCTCATCCTTGCAGCAAAATAAAACTCCTATTTGCATCCCTTGCTGCTCGAACCTAGGCCCTTTTACACTGCTTGTGGCGTCACTTACTAAGGCTTTAAGTGGCGCCTCCTTGCCACTTTAACAAGCCCATTTTTATGTCTAATTTCCCCTATAAATTTTCTTAAGGCCTATCATGCTTAGTTCCCCCCTTAAGACTTAAAACCTAATATTTTCTAAGGCATTCTCCTACATTCTAAAGTTCCCGAAATTTATAAAACACACTCAACATACACATAGACATGCTTCCACATATATTTAAGCAAAAATGCACAACCCCTAAATCTCGGATATTACAGTTCTACCCCCCTTAAAATAATTTCGACCTCGAAATTACCTGGCTAAAATAAGTGAGGGTATTGCTGTCGCATTGCTTCTTCCGGCTCCCACGAAGCTTCTTCCGATCCATGATTACGCCATAATACCTTGACCAGAGGAACTGATTTCCTTCGCAACACTTTCACATCCCGTTCCAAAATCTGAATCGGCTCCTCCTCGTAGGACAAATCTGTCCTTAGCTCCACCTCTTCAACCGGCACTACATGAGATGGATCCGATCGGTAACGATGTAGCATAGAAACATGGAATACATCGTGCATCTGCCTCAACTCCGGAGGCAACTCTAATTGGTATGCCACTGGTCCAACTCGCTTCAATACCCGATAAGGTCCTATAAATCTGGGACTTAACTTCCCTTTGCGACCAAATCTCATCACCTTCTTCCATGGCGAAACTTTAAGAAACACCTGATCTCCCACATCAAACTCTATTTCCTTTCGCTTAAGATCTGCGTACGACTTTTGCCTATCAGATGCTTCCTTCAACCGTGCCCGGATTACCTTAACCTTATCTTCAGATTCTGCCACAATTTTCGGACCCAAAACTCGACGTTCCCCCAATTCTGTCCAACACGTAGGAGTGCGACACTTCCGTCCATACAGCGCTTCATACGGTGCCATCCGACTACTGGCTTGATAGCTGTTATTATATGCAAACTCCGCTAAAGGCAAATATTCTTCCCAACTTCCTCTGAAGTCTATCACACAGCCCCTCAACATATCTTCCAACACTTGGATCACTCGCTCAGATTGACCGTCTGACTGTGGATGAAATGCCGTAGTGAAATCCAATCTGGTGCCTAAAGCTTGATGTAGTGCTTTCCAAAACCGAGACGTAAATCTTGGATCCCTATCTGAAATAATCGATACCGGTACTCCATGCAATCTCACAATTTCTGCCACATACAACTTTGCTAACCTCTGCAAAGAATAGTCAACTCGCATTGGAATGAAATGCGCGGACTTTGTCAATCGATCCACTATCACCCATACCGAGTCCTTCTTAGTAGGCGTAAGGGGAAGCCCACTAATGAAGTCCATGGTGATTCTCTCCCACTTCCACTGCGGAATTTTTATCGGCTGAAGCAACCCTGACGGAACTTGATGTTCAGCCTTGACTTGCTGACACGTTAAGCACTTCCCTACAAATTCCGTAACTTCTCGCTTAAGACCAGGCCACCAAAACTGTTCCTTTAGATCTCTATACAACTTACTACCTCTAGGATTCATAGCATAAGGGCTACTATGCGATTCCTGAAGAATTCTCCGCCTTAACTCCTCGTTCTTCGGCATACAGACCTTACCCTTGAAACACAATACTCCATCGCTGTTAACACCATAATCCTCTAGCCGTCCATTCTGCACTTGCCGCAACTTAGCACTTAAATCATCATCTGCCAACTGTCCTTCTTTCACCTCATTCAGCCATGTCGGATTAACTTGCAATTCTGCCAATAAACTTCCGTCGTCATACAAGCTAAGATGTGCAAACATCGCCATCAGATCTGCCACTACTTTCTGACTTAGGGCATCTGCTACCACATTTGCCTTGCCCGGGTGATACTCTATGGAACAATCGTAGTCCTTTAATAACTCCACCCACCTTCACTGTCTCAGGTTCAGCTCTTTCTGAGTCAGCAGATACTTAAGGCTCTTGTGGTCTGTGTAAATCACTGACTTTTCTCCATATAGATAGTGCCTCCATACCTTAAGAGCGAAGACCACCGCCGCCAATTCCAAGTCATGTGTCGGATAGTTAACCTCATGTGGCCTTAACTGCCGAGACGCATAAGCGACTACTTTCCCATCTTGCATTAAAACACATCCTAACCCTGTGTGGGAAGCATCACAGTACACCACAAAATCCTTCCCTGCCTCAGGCTGAATCAAGACTGGGGCTTCAGTCAAGACCCTCTTAAGCTTCTCAAAGCTCTCTTGTTGCCTATCTGTCCATACGAAAGGTACCTCCTTTCTCAACAACTTCGTCAAAGGAGTAGCTATTGATGAGAACCCTTCCACCAACCTTCTGTAGTAGCCTGCCAATCACAAGAAACTACGTACCTCAGCCACAGACTTAGGTGGTTTCCAGTCTAGCACTGCCTCAATCTTCCTAGGATCCACCCTTATCCCTTCTGCAGACACTACATGCCCTAAGAACACAACCTCCTTAAGCCAAAATTCACACTTGCTGAATTTGGCATAGAGCCTCTTCTCCCTTAACACTTGCAACACTATCCAGAGATGCTCGTCATGTTCCTCCTCCGACTTGGAATACACTAGGATGTCGTCTATGAACACAACGATGAATCGATCCAAGTAGGGTTGAAAAACCCGGTTCATCATATCCATGAACGCGGCTGGGGCGTTCGTCAATCTGAACGGCATTACTATGAACTCATAATGCCCGTATCTTGTCCGGAAAGCTGTCTTATGGATATCCACCTCCTTCACCTTAAGCTAATGATATCCAGACCGTAAATCTATCTTTGAAAACACCGCGGCCCCCTTAAGCTGATCGAACAAGTCGTCTATCCTTGGCAATGGGTACTTGTTCTTGATGGTCAACTTATTCAACTGACGATAGTCTATGCACATATGCATAGTTCCGTCCTTCTTCTTCACAAACAGAACCGGTGCTCCCCACGGAGACACACTGGGTCGAATAAACCCACGATCAAGCAATTCCTGAATTTAAGCCTTGAGCTCAACCAACTCCTTTGGTGCCATTCTATACGGAGTGATAGATACTGGTGCCGTTCCAGGCAATAAGTCAATTCCGAACTCCACCTCCCTGTCAGGGGGTATTCCAGGTAACTCCTCTGGGAAAACATCCACAAATTCCCTTACTGTTCTAACTCCACTAACTCCCTCTTCGTTCGCATCCAACGCACTAACGAAGGTCAAAAATGCCCTGCACCCTTTCCGCACCATCTTATCAGCCTTTAATGCAGAAACTACGTTAGACAAATAGTTTCTTCTTTCTCCTATCATAATTATCTCCTCATCCTCCGGGGTCCTTAACTCCATTCGCTTAGCCGCGCAATCCAACTTAGTTCGATGTTCCACTAGCCAAGCCATGCCAAGAATGAGATCAAATTCTCTGAAGGGTAGTTCCATCAAGTCGGCAGGGAATACCACTCCCTGAATCTCTAGAGGTACATTGCGAAATATCCTATTCACCACTACAGTTTGACCTAACGGGCTCACTACAGTCATCTCCCTACTAGATAGTTCAGATGCTATGCCTAGCGTTTCGACTACTCTACATGCAACATACGAGTGGGTCGAGCCAACATCAATTAAAGCAAAGTAAGGCTTATCAGCTATAAGGAACATACCGGTTATGACGTCCGGTGCGTCTCCATCCTCCCTCCGGCGAACTGCATACACCAGACTCGGCTGTCTTACCTCTGTATTACCAACACCTCTGCCCGGTGTTCCCCGTCCTCTTCCAGAACCATTACCTCTGCCAATCGGACCATGACCCCGCGGTGGCTGCTGTCAACCTCTTCCAGCCTGATTAGCACCCTGACTTGTTGGTCGGCTCCCGTCTATTTTCATGGGACAGTCCCTAATCATGTGTTCCTTGGACCCACACTTAAAGCATCCCCCTGTCTTCTTCCAACACTCTCCTAGGTGCATCTTCCCACACTGAGTACAAGTACGGTATTGTCCTCCTGTAGCAACCTGCTGACCTCCCGGCCCATCAACTCTCTATCTCTTTTGAACATTCCCGGATGACCCTGATGATCCAAAACCTCTCCTTTGCCTGTTCCTATCCGTATTCTGCCTCACAGATTCCTTAACCCCTTCGGCTACCTTAGCCTTTTCTACCAACACTGCAAACTCCCGCTCCTGTTGTGGAGCTATCAACAACCTCAGGTCATCCCTCAGTCCGTCCTCAAACCAGACACAACGTTCATGCTCCGTAGCCACGATTCCTCGAGCATACCGGCCCAACCTTAAGAATTCCGCTTCATACTCCGCTACAGACTTATTCCCTTGAACCAACCTCAGAAATGCCTTCCTCTGCGCATCAATATAGCTAGTCCCAACATACTTCTTCTGATACGCCGCCTTAAAATACTCCTAAGTGAGATCCTCTACTATAGCACCATCCCGAACTGTGAGCCACCATTGATATGACTCATCGCGAAATAGCGACACCACTCCTTTCAGTTTCTCCTCAGCAGTCAGATCCAACTCGTCCATAATCCGCTCCGTCGCCTCCAACCAATACTCAGCCGTATTGGGCGCCACACCGGATACCCCACGGAACACTTCAGCTCCATTGGCTCGGAGTCACTCGGGTATAGATTTCCGAGCTCCCCCACCTCCACCTGCTCCAGCCACCATCTTAAGAACCCGCAGCATCACCTGCGATACTGCATCATCCCCCGTCTGATCTTGATGCTCAACGCCAGCAGCTGGTGGTAGTGGTGGTACCTCATTCTCGGACCCTTGACCAGACCTAACGGGTTCCGATACGGCCATTCTGCCTCTACCACGCCCTCGCACATTGCGACCACGTCCCCTAGAACTCATGTCTACGATCGCGATTCAATCTGTTTAAAAAAAGTTTTATGCATTAGTCTTTGTTCCACTGATTACCCACGAAGAAATTTTATGTAAATGAGTTTAGTAGTAGTTCTTTCGATCATTTCAGAGTTTTCATTTTGAGTCTTCTATCCTAGTTCAGAGAAGCACATTCATTCAGTAGTATCTACTACACACATTCATCACTTGAACATTTTCGTCCGATCCAATCCCAAGGGTATTTTCGTAATTTGTCCTATAGAGGTATTTTGGTAATTTTCCAAATCAGGGTATCTTGATATTTCGCAAAATAGGGGTTTTGGTGTTTTTGTAAAGTAAAAGAATGTTTTAGTAAAAATCGAGGATAGTATGGTAATTTTATAAACCAAGGGTATTTTAGTAATTTTACAAACCAGGGGTATTTGGGTAATTTTTGTAAATCGGGAATATTTCGAAAAATTTTCTTTTTAAGGTCTAAAATAGTTTTTTTTTAACAAATCAAAGGGGTAATTTGGTGATTTTAAAACTAAGGTTTTTATAAAACAAGTAGTTTGGTCCCTTTCGGTTTTAATTATTGAATTTAGCCCGTGAATAAGTCCTCTTGGTTAGGGTGAACCGTTACTACGCACCAGGTAGGATTCGAGCGAAGAGGAGGTGAGTCACTAGGATTGCTTAAATACCAAGCTCTTCCTGAATCCAATCCTAGACATGCGCACAATGGTTGCCACACCCCAACTCGGCGACTTACTCACAGGTTTGTTTAATTAGGCCTTAAAGTTTTATGTAATTCTGTGTTGAGGTAAGCTAATCCTAGGGTTCAATAACTTAATATACTAATCTAAGTTCCTGTTATACCCACATACAAATCATACAACAGATAGGGGTACTTACCTGGTGGACTTCGGGTCGGAGACTTAGGTGCCCTGCCAGAAAACCTGCTCAATTCCAAAAATTTTCACAAAAAATTATTTGGGCTCAATTTTTGAAAATGTTGTGGGCTTTAAACCCAAGGCCTAGAGTTTAAAACTTGGCTCTGATACCAAATTGAAACACCCCAAACCCGGCCCACGAGCCTTGACCGGATCTGACATGTTCCTTAGGAAAAACTTTAACTAAATCTGGTTTGTATTTTGGAAAACAGTGATGATTTTGTGTTTGCTAAAGCATGTCAGCTTCTAAAACAAGTTTTTGGCGTGTTGAAATAGTAAGATGTGATTCGAGTTTGTATTTTTAAGAAAACGTTTGTTTTATAATTTGAAAAATGAGTGGGGTTGCTGATTTTTTTAGAAATGGTTATTAAATTTGTGTCGTAGTTGATTAGGTGATAAAATATTTAGAGTTTGCGAAAACATTTGATTAGTTCATATACCGATTATTAAATGAAAGTTAAAACTTAAAGCATAAAAATTTAAACGTCTAAGTAGTGGCCTTATTACATCTGAAAAATACCAAATAAATCTCGAAAATAAAATAATAGAAAACGTAAATTCAACCGTTTGAAATCCCGAAATCGTTCAGCATGGCAACCACGTAGTCTCCGCTGACCCTGTCCATATCACTGAGTATCACCTGAAAAGATATCCCACAACGGGGTGAGTCAACAGACTCAATGTGTAACAACCACACAAACTCCCAAACGATTTAGGCATAACAAATTCATACATATAACAAATATAGCAATGATGCAATCCCGAACCCAAACCTAAATAACCATCCTCTACACATCACCCGTACCAGCCAATCACACCGTGGGGATTACTAAATCGACCCTCCATCCGCTACACACCATCGAAGGCAGTCGCTGCAGACAACATGCACATCGCCCTTATAAATTGTGGCATAGCCACCAGATAATGTGACAGAGTCACCAGATAATAATATGTGACATAAGTCACCACATTCAGATTATGTGACATGAGTCACCAGATATTGTGGTAAAAACCACCAGATCACTTCCCCTTTTCAATATCACCCATATGCCCATGCATAATACAAAACAAACAGAGATCATGCCATGTACTTTATTCCATATTCATAACAAATTCACATGTGTGTCATATTCAATGTTCATAAGCATTATTAACATAGTAGTAGTAGTATGTTAACGTACCTGAATACTCTGTACCATTGAATGGTACCTTTAGCCATATTTTCATATTTCCATTAACACATACATAATAATAATACCATAGATCTATTAGGAATTAGTGTAGGGCTACACACCTAGTACTAACACGGTTACTGAATCCCGAAAATCTACCGAAATAGATTGTACTCCTCCCTAAAAACCATAGTTAGAATCGGCCAACATTAACACTTAATATGGCCTTGGCCGAATATCAACACTCCCTTACCTTGCGGATCTAAATCCCGAAAATACTACTTGTCTTAGGAGATGTCAAAATCCCTGTATAGTCTATGTTAGATCCAATTCTAACATTTAAGCACAATAAATGGCCTTCGGCCTATGATCATATTTGCTTACCTTAGATCTAGAAATCCTAAAGATCTCCTCTTGAAGTCACTCTGAAGAGAAATCCCTAAAACTCCTTCATAGTTTCGGCCAAAGAACAGTAAAGGAAATTAGATTCCACTTTCGGCTAAAAGAAAAAGGAAGGAAATCGAATATCATTTGATCTTACCCCTACTACAGAAATCGACTGCACCCTTACTTGAACCCACAGAGATATTCGGCTATGTAGGCTAGATGTAGATCAATTGGTTTCGGCCTTTGGGTTTTAATGAATAATCGGCTATGGTCTAGGAAGAACTCACTTTCGACTTTTGGAAAATTGTGAAAAGAAGAAGAGAAAGGTTGAGAAACTCGACAATGGTGATATATGAAGATTCGGCTAGCACAAGGAATATTTCGGCTTTTAGTGCTATAATCAACCCGGCTATATGGAAGAGTGATTAACTTGAAGAAGAAAGAGATGAAGAAATCGGCTAGGCTTACTTGTGTTTTCGGCTTTGGCAAAATAAAAGTAGAAGAGAAGATTCAACAGAGAAAGAATTTCAAGTGGTGGAACTATTGAAAAGAAGAGAAAACAAATGGCCTCATTCCTCCCTTTGGCCGAAAATACCACACCTAGACCCTCCATTCGGCCAACTCTCTTTCCCCCTATCTAATCCCTTCTTTTTCTCCTATTTTCTCTCTTCTTTACCCATTCAAAAATAATTTGAATAAGCCAATAATTATCTCCCTACCTTAGCCGTATTTTGAATGTACTTGACTTTCTCAAATGCTCATCTATCAAGTGTCCCATTGCCGTCCACCACTGCTCATCCTTGCAGCAAAATAAAACTCCTATTTGCATCCCTTGCTGCTCGAACCTAGGCCCTTTTACACTGCTTGTGGTGTCACTTACTAAGGCTTTAAGTGGCGCCTCCTTGCCACTTTAACAAGCCCATTTTTATGTCTAATTTCCCCTATAAATTTTCTTAAGGCCTATCATGCTTAGTTCCCCCCTTAAGACTTAAAACCTAATATTTTCTAAGGCATTCTCCTACATTCTAAAGTTCCCGAAATTTATAAAACACACTCAACATACACATAGACATGCTTCCACATATATTTAAGCAAAAATGCACAACCCCTAAATCCCAGATATTACAATGTCGGTGACGTATGTCCCACATTCTCCCTATTAAAAAAGGTTCAATTTATATAAAAACTAAATCCTATCCATTATTTGGGCAATACCTACGAGAGTTACAGAAATGTAACTTCATTTGTTATTTCCAATTTAACTCTCTAAGAGAAATTTTCATTTTCCAAGTTCCATTACTTATTCCACTAAAAGCTTCCATTCATATTTCAGCAAAATTGGGTCGGAACGCTTACACTTAAAAAGTTAACGTAGAGAACTAAGAATACAATAATGTAATTGGAGTCCCACGATAAAGACATACATCGGCTTAATTTCAGAACGGGAAATATTTTTGATTTATTAATTTTGAATTTCAATCATTTAGTTGCCATTTTCCATTTTACTAATATGATAAGTGTGATAAAAACTTTTTAACAACAACAAGGTTATAAGAATTTACGCGTCGCATAATTATTTGTACACTGTAGCACATACATATCACTAGTAAAGGAATCTAGTATAGCTCATTCAATTTTGAGATACACGTGAACTTTTAACCATCAACATAGCAAGTGCATACACAACTTCAAAATATTAGAAAAATAAGACGACACACATAACGAATATGTGTGCCTGTAATGCAAGTGTACTATATCTCACATTGCTTTTTCCATATGTTATTATCGTCCTGGTGTTTGGTTTGGAGTGGACGTAATAGTTCAATCCCGGTTTCAACGCAGAAACCCATGTACGACATAATCATCTTTATTGAACCTTATTTTCGTGATCTGCTTAATGCCATTTAAGAATTATAAAGGAAGTATAAATGTGTGTCTTTGAATTAATATTTAGATTTGTATTAATTAAAGTTAATGCTAATTAAACTGAAATATTAAAGTTTTCTTTTATTGAAACGTATTCTAGTCCAATGTGGTTATAACACTTCCTATAAATGCCAGCTTTTTCCTTGCGAATCTTGTTCAAATTAATTTTACGAACCAAATTTAACTAGTAACATCGTAGTCGCGCAGATGGCAAGCATTAATGTTTATTCCGTCCCTCTCGGTTTTATTCTTAACTTGCATGGGCGCAGAATGGCTACGAAGGAGAACGACCAGATTATTAAGGAAAATAATTGTGAAACAAAAATGGGTTTGCCCTGTGTTCTAGAAGCTTTCACCGCTATTTTCCAGATAGGGAGTATTTCTAACAAGTGTTGCCGTGAACTTGTTGTGTTGGGAAAAGTTTGCCACTAAGCATTAGTAAAAAGGACCCTTGAAAATCCTCTATTCAAAGACCTAAACCAATCAAAAATTATAGCGAAGAGCATTAATACATGGAATAATTGCCTTGCATTGATCGATTCACCATCTCCGTCTGCTTAAGGATATAGTATTGCTTAAGCTAACAAACGGTTACAAGACGTAACGGGCCCAAAATTATTTTTTGTTTTTATTTTTGATATTGTTCCGAATGCTTCCTTAAAATGTGTCATGAGATTTAAGCCCAGTGAAATTATATTTAGTTGTATGGAAATTAAATGGTTCTAGAGATGCCATTACTGTAACATCCTAAATTAGGGGTTGTGTGTAATTTAAATATTTTCCCATGTGTGTGCTTGAAGAATTAAATTCTAGAAGTATTAAGCATGTTCTAGGGCCTAGAGCTAACCCCGAGCTAGGTCGGACTTGGAACTAAAAATTTCTTTTTAAGTATCTTAAATGAGGAAGCTAGGAGATAGGGGGTAAATTTGAAATTTGGGAGAAACATGTCACGAAATAAGGCAAGAGCAAAGTGGTAACCTAGCGCCCTTAAGAGTTAGAGGAGAGAATGGGCGCAGTCACGCTTCGAGTGGTCGGGAGCAAATGCTTTTGCATTTTATTTTCTATATATGCGGTGATGGGCTTAAGTAGGAAGGCCTTATAATTAAATAAAGGAGGTTTGTGACACGAAAGTTAGGTTCGGTGAAGTGGCAAGGGGTGGCTTAAGGGCCTTGGTATGAGGTCTCGGGTTCGAGACATGAAGGAAGCAAGGAGTTTTATTTTTGGGCTTTAGGCGTTGAAGGAGTAAGGGCCGTGAAGAGGGCTTATATTTAAATGGTGGGGTAACGTGACATGAAAGTCAATTGGGAGAGTTGGAAAGGGGCGTTAGAGAGGGCTGCAGCTGGGGTCGCGGTTCGATCCAAAGAAGTCGCAATTTGGTTTTATTCTTTTCTTCAAGGTCATGGCGTGAAAAGGAGAATTGGCCTGCACATGGTTCTTTGTTTTTCGGCTGGAAAGAAATTGATGGGCACATGGGTATTTGGAAAATTAGGATAAGCTTAGTATTTGTTTTGATTTTTAATTCGGCTGGAGTGGGGGGATAGATATGAGTTGTTTTATTTTTTTTTATTTTTATTTTGAAAAGGTGATAAAAGATAGGATGAGGGGATAATTGATGTGTTTTTTTTATTATTTTTGAATAGGTGTCAAGAGGAAATATAGGCACTTGGTTTATTCAAATTATTTTCAAATGGTTGGCTAGGAGTGTTTCAAGGAAATTGATGGAATTTTAAACTCCTTAGAGTGGAGTGGACGGCAAGGCAATTGGGGGGAGGGATAATGCCGAATTTTCTTGGCCTTTTTCTTCATAATTTCGGCTAGTTCATCTTTTTGTTTTTCTTCTTTTTCTTCTCAAAACCCTTAGCCTAAACACCTATTCCACTCTTTCTTCATTCTCTTGTTCCACTCAAATCGAATCCTAAGCAGCCATAAATTGATTTTTCCTTCTTTTCTATAGCCGAATATACTCCTCTTTGGTGTTCCGAATCTCCCTTGTGCATTGCCTAAATTACTCAAAAATTTCAGCCTTCCATCTTGTGTTAGCCGATTCTCTTAGGGGTCATCAAATTTTCTCTTGGAGTTCTTCAAGTAGCATAGTTTGGTGCCGAATATTGGTGTGACTTGTCGAATCCATCTTTAAGGGAGGCCATAACCAGTTGTAGGGAGCTTTCGGGATTTAAGGATTATTCGGCCAAGGCTAATAAAGGCTTACGGGATTTCAATTATTTTGGTAAGTGATGGTAAGATTCGGCCTTGGACCATAGTTCGATTTTTGAGCGCTAGTGATTCTTCTGGATCTCTAGTTTAGCCATTTGGTTAATAGATCTAAGAATTCATATGTTGACCGATTGTAGGAAGAAACAACGCCTCGGGATTTCGCTAGTATATTCGGGATTGCTAGTAAATAGGTGTGTAAGATCTCTATACACACTTTATTAATTTACATGCTTGTATTATTTGCCTTAGAACTTTTGGTTGTGGTTAGTTTGTGGCATAATCATGGATTTCGTAAGTCCCCTAACTTGTAATTTTTATATGTTTGCATGCCATCACATGATGTTTAATACTATGACATGATATATGAAATTTGATGTGTAAGCATGTGATGGTGGGATTGATGAGAGGAGGGGGATGAACTATGGATCGTCGTCGCTGGTTTTGACCACAAGATGGGTTGGCCCCATCGATTATTGTGACCTATGGTCATCGGTGGGGTTTTGACCACAACGATTGATTATTTGCGACTAAGTCCCAAAGTGGTTTGGTACCACCAAAGTGGTTTTGACTCATAATGCACCAATATTGACCCTAATCGAACGGTGGTTTCGGGACCACGAATCCGAGCCTGAGTAATATTTTAATATTATATTTCGTGTTTATTATATGTGATTTAGTGAGTGTGAAAGTTTCGTAGAAAAATTTAGTCATTTAAGTGCTCAATTTGATAAAAAGGATTTAATCGAGAAAAGAGCAAAAGTTGCATACTAAAGTGAAAGGTACTAAATTGATTGTGGCTTTTTAAGTGGGTGTACTAAAGGGCAATTAGCCCATTAACCATATTAAGGGACGGCAATGGGCCTTTATAAGTCCGAATTATATGTTAATTTAGTTTATTATATAGTTATATTAATGTGTTAAAATAATGTTAATAATATGTGTTTGTTTTATCATTAAATAATAAAAACAAGTGGGGAGAAAGAGAACATACCTTGTTCTCTTCTTCTTGGCCGAATGTAGAAAGTAGAAACTCCATTGTTGAAGCTTGATTTTCGGCAAGATAAGGAGCTTGATTGAGGTATGGTCGGTTTTTGTTTTGATAATTTTTACGTTTTTGAGATCGTTGTTTCAGTATATTATCCGACCCATGTCTAAATTTTTGAAAATACCATGTATATAAGATTCGGCCATTAACATGTTTAGATAGTTTTGATGTTTAATGGTTCTAGATTTAAGATATGTTAAGGATTTACAAGTTTTGTATTGGAGTTTTTGGTGATTTTGAGTATATAGGGCTAAATTGAAAAGAATAAATTTGTGAAAAATTAAAATGTTAAATAGATGAAATGCATGGACACCCATGGTTATGGGGAAGATTCGGCCTAGCCATGGTGTTAGAAAATTTTGCATATTTTGAGTTTTGTGTAAATTGGACCAATTTGTAAATGGGAAACATAAGGGGCAAAATAGTAAATTGCCCATTTGTGTGTTTTGGGACTAAATTGAGATGAAATGCGATTAAATGAGCTAAATTCTAATGTGTTTTAGATCAAGAGCAAAGAAAAACGGAATTAGACAGGGGAAGACGAAGGTTCTCGAATAGCCGATTCAAGCACGGACTATCGACAACCGAGGTAAGTCCTTTAGCTAAAATATGTCAATAAATTAATTATGAACTTAGTGAATGATGAATTGTGGAAATTTAGAGTATAAATTCATGATATAGCCGAATGTGAATGTATAGTATTGAAGTGAATTTATTTTGGTTAATGCAAGGTGTATAAGTAAATTCTTGAGCTACCTTATGTTTAAAGGTTAATTACAAATCTAATGAATGATAGAATTTGTATAAGTTTGGTGTAAAACCATGAGTTGGCGAATGTGATGATGATGGATTGGATTGATTTCAAATATATTTTATGCAATGTGAATAAATGCATATGGTTCGATATGTGATAGTGAAATGTGAAAAGCATGTAAAATTATTCGACATTCGGGCTTCGAGCCTAGCGTGCCTTGTGCCGGTGACAAAATCGGGCTTTATGCCTAGCGTGCCCTTGTGCCGGTGACAAAATCGGGCTTTATGCCTAGCAGGCCTTGTGCCGGTGTTACTTTTCGTGCTTTTATGCCTAGCGTGCCTTGTGCCTGGGTGTTATTATATCGGGCTTTACGCCTAGCGGCCTTGTGCCGGTGTTACTTTTCGAGCTTTTACGCCTAGCGTGCTTGATGCCTGATGTAATTTATAAAAGAGAAATTGAATCTTTGTTCAAGACAACTTAAAGCTAATTTATTGAGTATACTGGTTCTGTAAGCATGTAAGGTATGCTATGCTTAATATTACTTGGGTCAAATTAATACTATGAGAATTGTGTTATATGTGTTCGAAGTTAATATTGATGGATGTAATATAATGGAATTCGAGCTTAGAATTTGCTATTATGGAACAATTGGTTTTCAAGTTTAAATGTTAAGAAAGGAGATTTTCATGCGATATGCTTATATGAACTACAAAGAAATGTAGGTTGAAGGAAATGATTCCTAATTTACTTGGGTTAATGAATTACTAGTATCTGGCTTTGTATAAATAATTTACTTAATTGCCTATGTGAAATGCCATAAGTTGATTGCTTTCATTTCGTAAATAATTAAATATTTTATTATCATGAGTTAGGACTTACTAAGCTAGTAAGCTTAATTATGTGAAATGTTCTCCTTTGTTTTATAGATTTTGGTCACGTCGCGGGCTCGTAAAGGATCTTCAAGAAGTCAACCACACTATCGCCTTCCTTTGGTATTTTGAATTTTGGTTACGAATTAGAAGGCATGTATAGGCTAGATGAAGTTTTAGAAACATATGATGTTTGACCTTGTATATAATAGCCATGCGAATATGGCTAAATTTTTAGTTAAGTACGCTGTTGTGTCTTGATGTGTATGTTGGTTCATGATGGCAATGTTTATGCATTCTTAATCAAAGTTTAATCATTTTTGTTAAGGAAATGTTTGTATACGAAATGAATCCTTGAATTAGGGATGTAGGTAGGTTCGGTTAGAAGCTAGTCTTTCATAAAATGCAACAAAACAGCTTGTAGTAGCAGCAGTGATGTGAGTTAGAAAAATCACCAAAAATAGGGTATATTGAATTAGAAGGTGAATAAGATATTAAATTAAACCTCATTGTGTCTATTTTTACATGAAAGAAACAGGGTAGGCAAAAGATTTATATAATATGAGATAATTAAGTTCCAGTGAGACCTGCCCTGAACGAATTCGGGAGTCACTGTTCTGTTTTAGAAAAATTTTATAAAATTGTAAAAAAATAATTAAGAAGCATGGTCTATATGTGAAGAACCCTTAATGAGTCTATTTTTCATTGGTATAAACAAGAACATTATAGGAAATTTGTGTAATGAGATAACTGTATTTTTGTAGAGACAGGTCAGAATTGTCAAGCAGTGTATAAGGGTAATTTTGATGAATAAAATGTACTAATTGGCCACATGAAAAATTCTGGAAAAATTATGGTGAAAAGTTATGTGAGTCTAGTTTCAAGGAAAATTTACGGATCTAAAATTCGAGTTTTTTAACTCGAGTTATGATCAATTTAGTCAGCATGATGCAGTTTGACAGCTTTAAATTTTTATGTTCCGAACTTGTAGTCGAGTCTTGTAATGCCACATACTCGACCCCGGCAAAGGTCTCGGGTATGGGGTGTTACATGACCACACTTGATATATTGTGACCTATGGTCATCAGTGGTTTTGACCACACGATGGGTTGGCCCCATCATTTAAATTGTGACTTTAAGTCATCAGTGGTTTTGACCACACGGGGTAGAAAAGGAGTATGGATGGCTAGTTGGGTTGCATGAGCATGTTTATTAATGAATTGTGTATGAGATGTATTTTCCGGTGGGGGATTTACACATTGAGTCTCGGTGACTCACCCTTTCCCTTAACATTTTGCGGATGAGTAGATCGCGGAGATGGAGCCGAAGGACTCAAGGTGGCCATGCAAAGGAAATCTTAATTAGATGAACTTGGATTTTGTTTTATTTTATTTAATGTTGGTTTTATTTTAACTAAGTTGTAATAAGGCCTCCTAGATATATTTTTATTATTCTATGTTTTGGATTAATTTGTTTAAACTATTTCTTAACATTAAATTAAGTCCACATGTTTTCTAAAATTTTAATCGCAAAATGTTTTATCGTGCCATCGGGCACACACGAATTCCAGTAATAATCGACTCAATGAATATTTTTAAAATAAACCTAAGTATGGTGTTTATACACCTCAAATGTTTTAAATCGGACGCTATCTTTTATCAAAAAGTTAATTTGGCCTAAAGGGATTTTCAAAATGTTTTCTCTGTAGCATACCAAATTCGGTCGTAATGTTTGGGCCGGGTTTGGGGTGTTACAATTACTTAATACACTATGATTTTATACAGGCCATTATTTTTAATTTTATAGCATTGGAACTCGATAACCATCTCAAACCTAGCACTAGATATTGTTTCACATTGGTTAAATTGACACAAATATAATTATTAAAAACATTAAGATCGTTTCAATAATGTAAAATTGGAATGTTCTAGCGTGGTGTGAAATTGAAACAATCTCGATTCCTTGAAAGTCATTATCCAATTTAAACTCACATTGCCTTTAAGGAAAAAAAAACCTTGACTTCTCGAAGTTCTGAAAAGACACATATCGTGCCAGGAAATATCCTCCATGGGACATGCACTATAATTTGTAATGGTTCCTTGCCTATGGACTCCTTTGTTTCATTTTCCATTTTCACTCCTTCGATACTAATCTGTTAGTTTTGGCCTCTTTATTTTTCGTAGAGGAGAGGTAATCTTGAAATCATCGTCGAAAGTGATGTAACGCTTCAAAGTTTGTCCATGAACTTGGACGGTTTTGGGGGCTAGGGGTGGCCGAATGTTGTTGGAGGTATTGGTAAGAATGTGTAGCAAGTTTGGTCACTTTCATTTTGGTCATTTTGTGCTTTTCACAAAATCTTTTCTTTTCATCTTTCTCTCCCTAGCCAAATGCATTTTGTGCATTAGTGAACATCTTGTTTTCTTCTTTTGGTCATTTCTTTTTGATCATTTGGTCATATTTTTCCTAACCTCTCAAGTCACTCTTCCCCTTGTGCCGAAAACACCAAAAACACAAAAGCCATTTTTTCTCTTTTTTCTTTTCTTCTCCATTGCCGAATGCTCTCTTGTCCCAAATCCCTCTCTTTGCTCCTTTTTCACCTTTGAAAACCGAAACACAAACCTCTCATCCTCTATTTCTTTCTTTCTCCATTTTGCTCTTTCTTACAAACATATTTTCTCCTTTCTCTTTTCCTTCATGGCCGAATATTGCTAGTATCATTTTCTTCCATTTTTCTTGTTAGCCGAATCTTCCTCTTCATATATATTTTCATATCAATCATTTTCTTTGCATTCGTTTTGATTAATCGGTAAGAACCCTCTTCGATTCTTTATTTTTTTATCTTTTCTTTGCCGAATCTACTTTTTTTGTTTGGGAGGGTCTTTTGACCGAAAGTATCCTCTATCTCTTTCTCTTAGAAAATCTTTCTCGCCTTTATAGTGATATAGAGAAGGCCAAACTCGGAGTATTCGTAATCATCGTGAATCGCTAGGATTCGGTTCAAAGTGTTAAGGTAAGGGTTTCTATCAAGGACTTCCATATTACTCGTTATTTCGTCAAAGATGGGTTACTAATCAATTTTATCTTAGGAACGTTATCGCTCGATTTTCATCCCATGAACTTAAGATTTCGTGGTAAGCTGATTTCGCCCTTAAAACCTATAAACTTAATTTCCAAAAATATTAGTTGGACTAATATTCTTTTGTCAATGGAGGCAAGCAAGATAGGGTCGAAAAGGGTGGTGAATAGTGTTTGGAAGAGGGGCGGATTCGTTATTCCCTCTAGACTCAAGCGAAGGTCTGTTTCGGCAATTCAGGATTTTCCACCGGGTTGTGGACCCTCATCCGGGGAGAATCAATTATTCGAAGTTGTTCATAGTTCGGAGCCATTAGCTATTCGGGATTTTCCACCGGGTTGTGAACCGTCAACCGGGGAGAATCGCCAAATAGTAGTTGTTTGAGATTCCGAGGGTAAAGATCTAGATCGCTTATCTTTAGCATAGATTTATATTAAGTATTAGTGTTCTAACCAAGCGTGATACGTATTTAGGTATCGACGATTGGGAAAGTATAGTCCTCACCGTAATCAGGTGTGTAATCTCACACTTATCTCATGGGTTAGATGACTTTACCGTAATTAAGCATTAGTCTAAAAAAAATCGAAAAGTTGGTGAGATTGGAAAATATGGTATATTAACACTTTAGTGTTAAGAGCTTGTAATCGGTATTAAAATCGTGAAAATTTCAGAATCGCCCTTAATGGGCTAAAATGATAAAAAAGTGACATTTTGGGCTCCATGTGATAAATGGGCCATATGAGTTATTTGATAAAATTGGCCAAGTATGATATGAGATATAATGGGCCAAATTGTGAAAAGGGCCAAATTGTGAACAGGGCCAAATTGTGAAATGGGCCAAATTGTGAAAAGGGTCAAATTGTGAAAAGGGCCAAATTGTGAAATGGGCCAGATTTGTAATAATTTTTTTATGGCCCTTATGATGGAATTATCATATGAATGAATTGTCATGCATTTTATATACATGATTGCATGGGTTGGGATAATTGACGAAGAGAAGATGGCTTCGTGCCCAGTTAATGGCTTCGTGCCCAGATAATGGCTTCATGCCCAGTTAATGGCTTCGTGCCCAGTTAATGGCTTCGTGCCCAGCTAATGGCTTCGTGCCCAGTTGATGGCTTCATGCCCAGTTTAATATATGGCTTAATGCCCAGTTGGTGTGTTGGCGGGGTGGGTGACTAAAGCTCCCCACAAGTGTGCTGGTTGGTACGGGTGGTGTGTAGCAGATGGAAATTTAGGCTTGGTTGGGAATTGCATATCACATGCATTTTATACTTGTTATATTGTACATTTGTAAATGGGCTCAAGCCCAATTAAATGCTTAAATGGTTTCGGCCCAAAGGACTTGGTAAGTGGGTTACACACGAGTTCTATGTAACTCACCCCGCTTTCCTTTACCCATCTCGTAAACGATCATTAATGGAGGCTTGGGCCGGGGATGACTTCGTGGAGGCCATACTTGATTGATGGTTTTGTGAACTTTGAACTACTCTTAAGTATTTTTATTTAATTACTATTTCAAATTATGATGTAATAAGGCCTCTGGTATTATTTTTATGGATTTTTACTTGTGGATGGATTTTAATTATGTTTAAATACTAAAATGGGACTATTCTATTTTTTTATAAATGTTTTCTTAAATTCTCGTGCAAAAGGGGTTTTTCTTAAATATTTTATTCTCGTAAATTTTTCTGTAAAATTCTTTAAGAATCTTGTTTTCAAATTTCCTTTTGAACTCTTTTAAACTTCTCGTAAATTTTTTACCAATTAATTTCTAAGTTTTAATTTATAAACTCTTATGTCTTAAATCATAGATTTTAAATTAACCTCGGTTTTTAATAAACTTCAATTCCAAAATAGTTTTGAGGATCTGCTTTTATTTAAATCAATAAATGACTAGATGTATGTTCATTTTGTGTGACATACCAAATCTGGTCTTAACGCATAGACCAGGGTTTGGGGTGTTACATTTTATGGTATCAGAGCCAGTTTCAAAACTCGGCTGTGGTTTGGGTTCAACAACAATTTTTGTTTAAAGTCAAGCTTTTTTGAATTTATAGAATTTATGTTTTAAAGGTAGTATGGCACCACGAGCATCCGCACCAAGTCAAGTAAGTATTCAGTATATTGAATGTTTATTATTGTGATATGATCATAGGAACACTCTAGAACTTCTAGTTTTAGGTGTTGAAACTATAGAGATTGAGACTATAGGATGTGATTGCGAAAACAACTCTATCTCTTATATCTCATAAAATATCGTTAATAAACATTGAAATAGTATTCTGATTCATAAAACTTATAATCAGATTAAACCAAATTAGCTATTATGAGCACTAGAGGACGTGGACATGGTAGATGTGGCCGTGGTAGAGGCCGAGGTGCTAGAGCCGTGTCCGAGGCATCGAGACATATACCGGAAATGGATGCACCGGCAGCACCTGTGTCTGATATTGGATCCCACGACCGTATGAGGGAAGATATTGCTTTGTCACAGGCAATGTTACGAGTTTTGGAAAGGGTTGCTGGGGCTAGAACGGGGCCAGTAGCTCGAGGATCAATATCGGAGCGGCTCAGATCTAATGGTGCTGAGACTTTTAGGGGTATTTCTGGAGTAGCCCCAAATGTTGCAGAATATTGGCTCGAGGCTGTAGAGCGGATTATGGATGACCTGGAGTGTACTGCCGAGCAAAAACTAAGAGGAGTTGTGTCCTTGTTGAGGGACGAGGCGTATCAATGGTGGCTTACTGTGCGAGAAGGCACCCAGGCTGAACGTGTTACTTGGGATTTCTTCAAAGCTGCTTTCCAAGGGAAGTATGTCGGGGCAAGCTATGTGGATGCCCGGAGGAAGGAATTCCTGAATGTAGTACAAGGGAATAAGACAGTGGCAGCTTACGAGGTAGAATTTCTTCGCTTAAGCCGATATGCTCGTGCAATAGTGCCAACTAATCATGAGCGCTGTGTATGTTTTAAAGATGGGCTGAACGATGAGTTACGGGTACTGATAGCCCCGCAACAAGAAAGGATTTTTGCCACGCTTGTGGAGAAAGCCAAGATAGCCGAAGAGGCTAAGAACTCAGAACGCCAGAACAGGGGAAAGAGTCGAGGCAAGAGGATTTTAAGTACTCGGTTTACGCTAAAAGGTTCCAAAAGAGGCCTCGGAATGATGAGCCACTCAAGCTAGAGCACTGTAGCTACCAATCGATTCAAGAATGTGCTGACTGTGGGAGACGACACCCCGGGGAACGCTGGAAGAGAACTGGTGGTTGTTTTAAATGTGGTTCTAAGGACCGCCAGTTTAGAATTGCCCTCGACGGATCGCCCGACTCAAGAAGCTCGTAACTCGATGCACGCCCACCGGAGGTGCTCAACCAGACCACCGAGAGGCCGTGGGACCAGTGTCGTGGTGGTAATGGTGCCGGACGTGGTCAAGGTGCACCGGGTTGAGGTAATGGCTTTAGAGGTAACGCGAGGCAAGACACCGGGTTGGTCTATGCGGTCGGCGTCGGGAGGATGGCGATGCACTGACGTGATAATCGCACGCGTTCTTCATCTTTGATGTACACATTCTTCGCTTTAATAGATATCGGGTCTACCCACTCGTACGTTGCTAGTGCCATATCTGGAAATCTAAATATTAGATCTGAGATTACCGATAGAGTGATGATGGTAATTAGTCCTTTAGGACAGTCTGTGGTCGTGAATAAATTGTATAGAGACGTGCCTTTAGAAATTCAAAGAGAAATATTTTTGGCGGATTTGACGGAACTGCCTTTCGGCGAGTTCGATCTTATTTTGGGCATTGATTGGTTGGTAAAGCATCGGGCGCAATTGGATTGTGCTGAAAAGCGGATGTCAATAAGGACTTTGGATGATAAGGAGGTAGTAATGATAGGCGAGCGAAGGAACTTTTTGGCAAATGTGGTATCTGCTTTAAAGGCAGAAAAGTTGGTGCGAAAAGGGTATGGAGCGTTCCTAGCCTTCATTAGTGCTTTGGATGCCAAGGAATTATCAGTGGAAGGTGTGAGAACGGTGAAAGAATTTTTAGATGTCTTTCCCAAAGAACTTCCTGGTCTACCTCCAGATCGGGAAGTAGAATTTGGCATTGAGCTTTTGCCTGGAATGGCTCCGGTGTCCATTGCTCCTTACAGAATGGCGCCGAAGGAGTTACCGGAGCTTAAAGCAGAAATTCAAGAATTATTGAATCGATGATTTATCCGACCGAGTGTGTCTCCGTGGGGAGCACCGCTTTGTTCGTCAAGAAGAAGGATGGGTCGATGCGTATGTGTATTGATTATAGGCGCTTGAATAAATTGACGATCAAGAATAGGTATCCATTGCCGAGAATCGACGACTGCTTTGATCAATTGAGAGGAGCTTCGATTTTCTCAAGATTGATTTGAGATCGGGTTATCATCAACTCAAGGTTAAGGAGGCAGATATTCATAAGACGGCATTCGAACTCGTTATGGACATTATGAGTTTTTGATGCCGCTTGGTTTGACCAATGCACCAAATTGCATTTATGGACATGATGAACCGAGTCTTTCAACCCTATCTAGACCGGTTCGTGGTGGTGTTCATAGATGATATCTTGGTATACTCGAGGAATGAAGAAGAGCATGACTCACATTTGCGAATAGTATTGCAAATCTTGCGAGATAAGCAACTTTATGCCAAATTTAGTAAGTGTGAATTTTGGCTGAAGGAAGTGACTTTCTTGGGTCATGTGGTGTCACCAAGGAATAAGAGTTGATCCTCGGAAGGTAGAGGTCAGTGTTGGATTGGAAACCACCAAGACAAAGTGGTTGAGATTCGAGTTTCTTAGGTTTGGTGGGTTATTATAGACGCTTTGTTGAGGGGTTTTCACCGATTGCTTTCCCTAACTAAGTTGTTGCGAAAGGGAGTACCGTATGTGTGGACCAATAAACAACAAGAGAGTTTTGAGAAATCAGAAGAATATTTTGACTGAGCGCCAAAGATCGATTCAACCCGAGGTCGAAAAGAGTTTATCGCATCTTGTGATGCATCACACACGGGTTTAGGATTTGTACCGATGTAAGGTGGAAAAGTGGTGGCTTATGCTTCGCGTCGCTTATGGCCGCACGGTCAATTATCCTACTCATGACTTGGAGTTTGTTTGCGGTGGTGTTTGCTTTAAAGATTTGGAGGCACTATCTCTACGGTGAGAAGTCTATTATTTATACGGATCATAAGATTCTTAAGTACCTCCTTACCCAAAAGGAGTTGAACTTGAGACAACGGAGGTGGGTGGAGTCATGTTAAGGATTATGACTTCTCAATCGAGTATCATCCCGGAAGGCTAACGTGGTGGCGTACACGTTGAGTCGTAAGGTAGTATCGAGTTAAGAGCAATGTTTGCTCATCTCGGTTTGTATGAAGATGGCGATCACTAGCGGAACTTCAGTGTTAAGCCTTTGTGGTTAGAACAAATCAAGGAAAAGCAGTTATCAGATGAAAAGTTGGGTCCGTTAATGCAACAAGTTGAAAGTGGTGTAATAGGGGATTTTGGAATGAACAAGGATGAAGTGTTGTGTTTTCGTGGAAGACTTTGTATTCCCATGGATTCGGATTTGAGACAAATGATTCTGCGGGAGGCGCATAGTAGCCCTTATGCTATGCACCCCGGAGGAAATAAGATGTATCGAGACCTCCGTGAGCAATATTGGTGGCCAAGGTTAAAACGGGAGGTTACTGATTTCGTGGGTAAGTGCTTGACTTGTCAACAAGTGAAGGCAGAACACCAATTACCGTCAGGCTTATTGCAACCGATAAAGATTCCTTTATGGAAATGGGAGCGGATAACGATGGACTTTGTTAGTGGGTTACCCTTAACACCTACTAAGAAAGATTCTGTCTGGGTGATAGTGGATCGATTAACGAAGACTGCCCATTTTCTACCAGTTCATACGGATTAATCTCTGCAGAAGTTGGCTAAGTTGTACGTATCGAAGATTGTGAGGTTGCATGGGCTACCAGTGTCTATTATATCGGACAGGGATCCTAGGTTTACATCACGGTTTTGGAAAGCTTTGCATGAAGCTTTGGGAACAAAGTTAGACTTCAGTACGGCTTTTCATCCTCAGTCAGATGGTCAGTCGGAAAGAGTAATCCAGATTTTGGAAGACATGTTAACCCATATCATATGTCACAGCAGATAATGTATGCAACGCGATGCAAACCCAGCCCAACCTAATTTTTCCATCCGCTACACACCACCCATTCTTGCCAAACACACCAGTGGGGATTTCTACAATCGACCCTCACCGCTACACACCAAGGTAGACCAGTTGCGGTACTACCGAACGTTGCAGCAAAGCTGCTTAATCACATACATTGGGCTTAAAGCCTCCGGTGGATCCATACCATACGACCATGCGATCCTGGATCCATACCATATGGCCATGCGATCCTCAAATATTGACACAGAGTCATCAATATATATATATGTTAGGCACATAGCCACGGTAAATATGATTGGCACAAAGCCATAATAACAGCACAAAGCCTTCGGTATTGGCACAAAGCCCATAATTACGGCACAAAGCCTTCGGTATTGGCACAAAGCCCATAATTACGGTACAAAGCCTTCGGTATTGGCACAAAGCCCATAATTATGGCACAAAGCCCATATTAATGGTACACAAATTCCGGTAACATTATCGGTGCAAAGATGGCTGCTCGGTGGCTAAAAAGCTCGCGGTGGATCCATACCATACGGCCATGCGATCCGGATCCATACCATACGGCCATGCGATCCTCAAATCTTCCTCCGTACCATAATTCCCACCCATGCAATATGTCGTGTATGTCATGCTCAATCATTACACGTATGCAAAATGGACATGCTCGGTAATAATTATTTAAACATGTAATAAAAGCATATCGGTCATACAACCACGCAGACCAGTTAGACAACTCATTGCACAAGTCGATCATTTACCTACAAGGGCAAATCAGTCATTTTACCCTATAAGGGTATTTCGATAATTCCACCCTACAGGGGTAGTTCGGTAATTCTACTCATAACAAATCCATGTAAGCAACGCATCTCAAACATAATCAATCATACAATTAACACATACAACGCTAGTACTACCACGAGGGTACAATGATCATTTTGTCGTGTAGGGGTAAAACGATAATTTCACAAACCAGGGGTATTTCGGTAATTTTGCAAACCAGGGGTATTTCGGTAATTTTACAAACCAGGGGTATTTCGACAATTTTGCAAACCGGGGGTATTTCGGTAATTTTGTGAACCAGGGGTATTTCGGTAATTTTGCAAATCGGGGGTATTTCGGTAATTTCACAAACCGGGGGTATTTCGGTAATTTTACAAACCAGGGGTATTTCAGTAATTTTGCACTTAATGGCCTTTTCGACGGCCTACTATCGCCTCGAGCGATACAAATACCTTTTCTTATCGAAACGGTGCAATTGGGCCTAGGGCCCATTTTCGGCCCAAATGGGCCCACACGCTCGTGTGGCCCATTTAGCCCAAATCTAGCCACAGATATTAGATTCACATAGTTTAGTCCCATTTCTACTACACAGTCATACAATTTATTCATATGGGCCCACCTTGGCCCATCATGGCCCAAGCAGCCTCAACCTACAAGAATACTCATGGTGGCCTCGACTATCGCGTCGAAGCTCCCACACGTGCGCTCGCACGCTCGTGTGGCTACCATTGCCATGTGACCGGCTTTTCGGCATTTGCCGCTCTACAGCTAGAGTAGAGAGAAGTACACACCTGATAGGAATCTGATGCTAATCCGCGCTCCGACCACTCCTGTGCCCAAACGCCCACCAAGGTATCTTAACCCTCCTCATAGACTGCTCTATATATAGCTAGCTTCTCATCTTCCTTCTTTGTCTCTTTCCGATGTGGGATCCCTCCGTTAGCAGAGTTTAAATCCAACTCAAAATCTTGTCGCCCCAACTTAGCAAAATAAATACTACGTTGCTTTCCATGAGATTCGAACCCAGGCTCCCTTGTAGCATAATCCACACCGCTAACCACTTGGCCACAAACTCCTCTTGTGTCTAAAATCATGCGCAACTAAATATAACCCTATGGCAAAATTCTAGAATCCATTTAAAAAAAGAAACCAAAATGCAAGAGCCAAGACTTGAACCTTGGACCTCATTCCTTCCTTGTGGCCGTCACCCCTTGTCTCTTATGTGGCATCACTTTGCCACTACACCACACACTCCACTTGTGTCATTTTTTCCACATTTTATTCTTAAAGCCTACCTACTAACTCTCAGGGTTTTATTCACTTAAAACCAAAATTTCCCTAAAGCCAAAGTTCCGGGACTTCATAGAAGCCCCCTAACCTTCCAAAATCCCTCACCTACTAGATCCAACTTGCACTAAAGCCGTTCTCTTATTCCCAAAAATTTTAAACGCTCCTACGCCTAAGGCCCATTGGGCCCAATCCTACTAGGCCCAACTTTGGGATGTTACAAATCTACCCTCCTTAAAGAAATTTCGTCCTCGAAATTTCCAGCTATAGAAACAGTCGCACATCCTAACCTACAACACTACACTCACGCTGCGCACTCTGATTCTAAAACAGTAATACACTTTCAAACTTAAGCTTGCAACCTCTTCACACAACCAAATATCTAATACAAAAGCAAACAGATATTTAACACTCATACATAAAAAAATTTCATTCAAACATCACATCCAAAACATACACAGAATAAATACAGTCATTATAGCATATAATAAGTAAGGGGACTTACGGATTTGGTGCCGGAGACTCGGGTGCCATACTTCCAATAAATATACTTTTTTTAAACCAAATTTCAAATAACTCTAAAAAAACATTTTCGAACCCATTCCACAGCCGAGTTTTGTAACCCAGGCTCTGATACCATAATTGTAACACCCCAAACCCGACCTAGAAGTTAGGCCCGAATCTGGCGTGTCACATTGAAGGAAGTTGAAAAGCTAAGCAATTGTTTAGAAAAGTTTTATCGGATTTTTAAACTCCGAGTTCGTTGTTTGTTTGAGAAAAACGCGATTTGCTAAATGACCGTTTAAAAGTTGTTATTATTTTGAAAAATTGTTTTGTTATGAAAGTTGAACTTGCATCGTTGCGTAAACATGATATTTTAGAAAACGATTGCTAATGTTTTAAGAAAACCCCGTATTTATAAGTTTAACAGTTATAAATGAAAACTTAGAAAAAATAAACCAATGGCCTTATTACAAAATATTAACCCAAAATAAATAATCTTAAAATAAGGTAAAAATCAAAATTACTAAATTTCACGAGTAGTATCTCCGATGTATAGCCACCCCGAGTCCTCAACGGCTCCCAATCCTCTATCGCTGGGAATTACCTGAAACATTTAATAAAAAGAGAGGGTGAGTTTACAAAAACTCAGTGTGTACAACCCTCATCGGTAAGAACATGCATCACAACAATCTGGGCCGAAGCCCATTACAGTAACGGTGGCAATTGGGCCTTAGCCCAAAATAGCCTCGGTTGAGCCTTAACCCATATCATATGTCACAGCAGATAATGTATGCAATGCGATGCAAACCCAGCCCAACCTAATTTTTCCATCCGCTACACACCACCCATTCCTGCCAAACACACCAATGGGGATTTCTACAATCGACCCTCACCGCTACACACCAAGGTAGCCCGGTTGCGGTACTACCGAACGTTGCAGCAAAGCTGCTTAATCACATACATTAGGCTTAAAGCCTCCGATGGATCCATACCATACGGCCATGCGATCCTCAAATATTGACACAGAGTCATCAATATATATATGTTAGGCACATAGCCACGGTAAATATGATTGGCACAAAGCCATAATAACAGCACAAAGCCTTCGGTATTGGCACAAAGCCCATAATTACAGCACAAAGACTTCGGTATTGGCACAAAGCCCATAATTACGGTACAAAGCCTTCGGTATTGGCACAAAGCCCATAATTACGGCACAAAGCTCATATTAATGGCACACAGCCCTCGGTAACATTATCGGTGCAGCATGGCTGCTCGGTGGCTAAAAAGCCTGCGGTGGATCCATACCATACGGCCATGCGATCCTTGATCCATACCATACGGCCATGCGATCCTCAAATCTTCCTCCGTACCATAATTCCCACCCATGCAATATGTCGTGTATGTCATGCTCAATCATTACACGTGTATGCAAAATGGACATGCTCAAGAACAATTATTTAAACATGTAATAAAAGCATATCACCATACAACCACGCATGCAGTTAGACAACTCATTGCACAAGTCGATCATTTACCTACAAGGGCAAACCAGTCATTTTACCCTATAAGGGTATTTCGGTAATTCCACCCTACAGGGGTAGTTCGGTAATTCTACTCATAACCAATCCATGTAAGCAACGTATCTCAAACATAATCAATCATACAATTAACACATACAACGCTAGTACTACCACGAGGGTACAACAATCATTTTGTCGTGTAGGGGTAAAACGGTAATTTCGCAAACCGGGGGTATTTCGGTAATTTCGCAAACCAGGGGTATTTCGGTAATTTTACAAACCAGGGGTATTTCGGCAATTTTGCAAACTGGGGGTATTTCGGTAATTTCACGAACCAAGGGTATTTCGGTAATTTTGCAAACTGGGGGTATTTCGGCAATTTTGCAAACCGGGGGTATTTCGGTAATTTCGCGAACCAAGGGTATTTCGGTAATTTTGCAAATCGGGGGTATTTCGGTAATTTTACAAACCAGGGGTATTTCAGTAATTTTGCACTTAATGGCCTTTCCGATGGCCTACTGTCGCCTCGAGCGACACAAATACCTTTTTTTATCGAAACGGTGCAATTGGGCCTAGGGCCTATTCTTGGCCCAAATGGGCCCACACGCTCGTGTGGCCCATTTAGCCCAAATCTAGCCACAGATATTAGATTCACATAGTCTAGTCCCATTTCTACTACACAGTCATACAATTTATTCATATGGGCCCACTTGGCCCATCATGGCCCAAGCAGCCTCAACCTACAAGAATACTCATGGTGGCCTCGACTATTGCGTCGAAGCTCCCATACGTGCACTCGCACGCTCGTGTGGTTACCATTGCCATGTGACCGACTTTTCAACATTTGCCGCTCTACAGCTAGAGTAGAGAGAAGTACACACCTGATAGGAATCTGATGCTAATCCGCGCTCTGACCACTCCTATGCCCAAACGCCCACGAAGGTATCTTAACCCTCCTCATAGACTGCTCTATATATAGCTAGCTTCTTGTAACACCCTAGTTTTAGGGGTTAGGCATTTGGTGCTTAGCTCGAGTGTTGGCACACTTCAGTGTGTGGTTGGGTAAGTTTTAGGGGTCCTGAGAACCCTAGGTGGTGGTAGGTTGCCTTAGAAAATTTTTAGTTTTAGGGGCTAAAAAGGAGAACTTGGATAGAGGGGCCTTAAGAGAATTTTTGGTGGAGTTTTGGCATAAAGAGTGGCTTGGCAGAGTGGCAAGGAGGCGCCACTTAGAGCATGGAGAAGTGACGCCATTTGCGGGGAAGGGCTCGGGTTCGATTCGCAAGAGGGTAGCATTTGGGGCCTTGTTTTTGCGTCAAGGAGGATAGAAGTGGGCGGTTTTGGATGCTTGAAAGGTGGAGAAGACTTGGTCATCTTTTTTTAAATTTGGCTAGGTAAAGTTTGACTCATTCAAACTTTTGAATGGGTGGTAGGGAGCTATTTTAGGAAGATTTTGGGGACTATTTTTGGGGTTGGAGCTTGGCCTTTTAGTATAAATAGGGGAGTGCTCATTCTTCATTCATCCATCTGCCTTCTCTCCTTTCTTCTTCTCCCACATTTTCCCCAAGTGGCCGAACCCTCCACTCTCCCTATTTCCCTTCCCTTTTCACTTCAAAACCGAAAGTACACCCCACACTTCTTCTTTCCCTCCTTAAAATACCTCTTTGGCCGAAATTTCTATTCCTCACCTTTATTTAATTAGTAGCCGAATCTACCCTTTGCCGAATTTCCTTCCCTCAACTTGATAGCACTTGGGGCCGAGTGTTAGCTTAGATCCTTTCGAGTTCCGTGGATCGAGATACTTGGGGTTTTAGTGGTCGCTGAAGCCTCCGTTAGTGATCGGTTTGATCAAGTGGAGGTAAGATTATTTATTAAGGTTAAATGCTTAAGTGGTGTTTTGGGGTTAACTGCTTACCTGATTAAGCTTTTCCATGGAGGCCACAACCAGTCGAGTGGGCAAGGGAAGGCCCCATCCCAAAGTTCAAGAGAAGGGCCGTCTCGGCGATGACGTGATTGGCCACCGGGGTGTAGGCCAAAGAACAGAAGCGTTAAGCAAATAGCCGTAGTTTCGCTTAGACGATAGCGTCGAGGATCGAGAGTCTAGAACTCCTAGTAATAAGGTGTGTAATTAACCATTGTTTCCGGATTTGAGTATATACCGCTATGTTGTATGATGCTAATAAGTGCGATTAAATGTGAAAATGGTACCCTTAAGGGTATGAAGATGATCGGGTTAGTAGCAAAGTTTGTAATTATGTGAACACTGATTTTATTGTGTGAGTATGCCTATGATTGTGAATAGCATGCACATGCATCATCTACGCATTATATGTTACATGTGCATGGGTGGGTGTATGAAAAGAAGGTGCGGGTGTACTTCGAGTGCGTGGTTGATGTCGACTTTGTGCTACATCGTGGATTGGCGCTGACTGAGGTCGCGTTGTGGATCTTTGCGATTTAGTTCGCGTGGTTAACTTGATTGATATCGGCTTGTGCCCTATCGTGGCTTGATGGATTGCTGTGTGCTCCATCGTGGTTTGATGTTAGCTATATGCTACATCGTGGATGGCATTGGTTGCCTTTTGGAGGAAAAGGAGAGGGTGACTCGATAGTCCCCAGTGTGTGTGTAGGTTTGGATAAGGGGTGTGTAGCGGATGGACCCTAGGTTTGGGTGGGTTTCATGATTGCATTATTCCGTTTATGAAATAACATGAAAATGGGCCAAGCCCAATGAATAGGTATGTTTTGGGGACATACGTGGGCATGGGTCAAACCCATTGATCGCTGGACTAATATGAAAAGGGCCTAGTCCAGCTTTTTGTAATAATTTGAAGGTGGGCCAAGCCCGAATGTGGTAATGTCTAAATAATTATACTTGCATGTTGCATTTGATAATTGAGATGTTATGTGGTTAGCATGTGGGTGGATTTCGATGGTTTAGTTACACACCGAGTCATTGTGACTCACCCAATCTCTTATCCAACATCGCAGTGGAAGGATGATCGGACCGGGTTGGAGTGGATACAAGGTGGCCCATGCAAAGGACGTTTTAATATTTTCTTTATGCACTTTATTACCAAGTACTTGGAATCATTATGTTGTAATAAGAGCCTCTTAAGTTATTTGGTTTTCTTTTGGTAACTTATGTCTAAAGAGACTTGGGAATAATGTTACTTTTATGAACTAAGCTTAAGCCACTTGAGCCTGATGTTTTAAACGTTTTCCAACCTAAGCAAATTGACAACTAAGAGTTTTAAAAACGAAACCCCGAGATTTCAAAGTAACCTAACGGTTTGCAAACAAACATGCCCAAGATTTCTGCAAGTAAAACCACTCTAAAGGAGTTTAGACAAAAAGTTAAATGGCAACCTGTTTTCGCCAATAAGTTTTTCCCATAACATAACCAGATTCGGTCGTAGTGAATGGGCCGGGTTTGGGGATGTTACAGTTTGGTATCAGAGCCAAGTTCAAAACTCGGCTTTGAGGGTTTTGGGGCCCAAAAACGTTTTCAAAATGGGCTTTTCAATGGGCTTTTATAAAAGGTTTTCAGGTTATTCTGGCATGGCACCTGTACCTCTCCGACCAAGTCCACCAGTAAGTACTTGGACTTTTGAAGTGATTTATTTGTATGAATGGTTATGGGTTTATTTGGGCTCGTAGATTAGAATATTAGGGCTATTGGACCCTAGGAATAATCTACTCAAACATATGCATAAAACTTAAGGTTACTAAACAAACCTGTGAAGTAAGTCGCCGAGTTAAGGTGTGGCAACCATTGTGCGCATGTCTAGGAGTGGATCCTAAGAGCACGGTACTTAAGCAGTCCTCGCGACTCACCTCCTCTTCGCAGGAATCCTACCTGGTGCGTAGCTACGGTTCACCTTAACCAAGAGGACTTGTTCATAGGCTAAACCAGTTATTAAAACCCGAAAGGGAATTAGTCTTGTTTTTTTTTTTAAAAAAAAAATTCCCTGTTTCGAAATTTTCAACTCTACTCCTTGGGTTTGTAAGCTCTAAATCAGTTTTTGAAAGATGTTTTCTCGATTTGCAAAATTACCAAAAATACCCCTGTAGGAAAATGACGAAATTACCCCTGGGTAGGAAAAGGAAACTTGATTGCTCGAAAGAACTACTCTTGGAACCTTCATTGCATAAAATTGCTCGTGAATAAAACAGTGAAACAATAATTTCTAATTCATAAAACTTTCTAAACAGATTAAGTCGAAACGCTAGAGATGAGTTCTAGGGGACGCGGTTAGAGGAAGAATGACGGCTTCGGAACCAGTAGGGTCGGGCTATGGTCCGAAAGCGAAGTGCCGCCAGCAGTGGATGTAGAGGAACAAGATCCGATAAGTGAAGAGAACACAGTGTCGCAGGCTATATGTTACGCGTGCTTGACAAAGTGGCAAGAGCTAGTAGGGGGAATGGAGCTCGGAAGTCAGTGCCCGAGAGGCTTAGGTCTAACGGGGCTGAAGTTTTTAGGGGAGTATCTGGAGTAGCTTCGAACGTAGCGGAGTATTGGCTAGAAGGAGTCGAGAGAATTATGGACGACTTGGATTGTGCCCCAGAGGAAAAGTCGAAAGGTCTTTGTTTCGCTTCTTCGGGATGAGGCTTATCGTTGGTGGCTCACCACAAACAAGGTGTGCTTGGCAGATCGATTGGATTGGGACTACTTTAAGGAAAAGTTTGAAGGAAAATACGTTGGAGCAAGCTACTTAGATGCGCAAAGGAAGGCGTTTCTAAATCTGGTGCAAGGAAATAAGTCGATAGCGGAATACGAGGCAGAGTTTGTACGGCTAAGTCAGTATGCTAAGGGAATTGTGGCCACTGACTATGAGAGGTGCGTCCGGTTTGAAGACGGATTGCGAGATGAACTTCGAGTGCTGATCGCTCCGCAGAGGGAAAGAGACTTCGCGGTGCTAGTGGAAAAAGCTCGTATAGCCGAGGAAGTTAAGAGGACGGTAAGGGAAAACCGAGGAAAGAGTAGGAACGAGAATAAGAGAAGTGTTGGATGGTCAGCATCGTTTGGAGATGCTCAGAAAAGACCAAAGATCGAGAATCCTGTAAGTGCACTTGTACCAGTGGATCGGGATCGTTCTTGTGCTCGATGTGGAAGACCTCACACAGGAGAGTGCTGGGGAAATAGTAAAGAATGTTTTCGGTGTGGATCTAAGGCACATCTGGTTAAGAATTGTCCTCAAGCGACGAGGGGTCGTGGTTCAAGTCTTGGAAGGAATGATTCTAGTCGGAGGCAACCAAGGATGTGATGCTAGGTAAGCTCCTTTGCTTTGGTGCATACTTTACTTGCTTTGTTTGCTTATGAGTTAGCCTTTCCGGTGTCGCTAAGAGAGGCATTTCGAATTTTGAGCGCGAATTTGGAGATTGTGTAGGTACGATAGCCTTAGTAAGATCAGAGTGCATATAAGCGTAGGGTGGTAAAATAGGTTGTATGGACGTTTGTTAGTAAAGTAATTTCGAGGACGAAATTATTTTAAGGAGGGTAGAATTGTAACACCCTAGTTTTAGGGGTTAGGCATTTGGTGCTTAGCTCGAGTGTTGGCACACTTCAAAGTGTGGTTGGGTAAGTTTTAGGGTCCCGAGAACCCTAGGTGGTGGTAGGTTGCCTTAGAAAATTTTTAGTTTTAGGGGCTAAAAGGAGAACTTGGATAGAGGGGGCCTTAAGAGAATTTTTGGTGGAGTTTTGGCATAAAGAGTGGCTTGGCAGAGTGGCAAGGAGGCGCCACTTAGAGCATGGAGAAGTGACGCCATTTGCGGGGAAGGGGCTCAGTTCGATTCGCAAGGGTAGCATTTGGGGCCTTGTTTTTGCGTCAAGGAGGATAGAAGCTGGGCGGTTTTGGATGCTTGAAAGGTGGAGAAGACTTGGTCATCTTTTTTTAAATTTGGCTAGGTAAAGTTTGACTCATTCAAACTTTTGAATGGGTGGTAGGAGCTATTTTAGGAAGATTTTGGGGACTATTTTTGGGGGTTGGAGCTTGGCCTTTTAGTATAAATAGGGGAGTGCTCATTCTTCATTCATCCATCCGCCTTCTCTCCTTTCTTCTTCTCCCACATTTTCCCCAAGTGGCGAACCTCCACTCTCCTATTTCCCTTCCCTTTTCACTTCAAAACCGAAAGTACACCCCACACTTCTTCTTTCCCTCCTTAAAATACCTCTTTGGCCGAAATTGCTATTCCTCACCTTTATTTAATTAGTAGCCGAATCTACCCTTTGCCGAATTTCCTTCCCTCAACTTGATAGCACTTGGGGCCGAGTGTTAGCTTAGATCCTTTCGAGTTCCGTGGACTGAGATACTTGGGGTTTTAGTGGTCGCCAAGCCTCCGTTGTAGCAATCGGTTTGATCAAGTGGAGGTAAGATTATTTATTAAGGTTAAATGCTTAAGTGGTGTTTTGGGGTTAACTGTTTACTGATTAAGCTTTTCCATGGAGGCCACAACCAACCGTCAGTGGGCAAGGGAAGGCCCCGTCCCAAAGTTCAAGAGAAGGGCCGTCTCAAGCGAGACGTGATTGGCCACCGGGGTGTAGGCCAGCAACAGGAAGCGTTAAGCAAATAGCCGTAGTTTCGCTAGACGATAGCGTCGAGGATCGAGAGTCTAGAACTCCTAGTAATAAGGTGTGTAATTAACCATTGTTTCCGGGATTTGAGTATATCTGCTTATGTTGTATGATGCTAATAAGTGCAGTTAAATGTGAAAATGGTACCCTTAAGGGGTATGAAGATGATCAGGTTAGTAGCAAAGTTTGTAATTATGTGAACACTGATTTTATTGTGTGAGTATGCCTATGATTGTGAATAGCATGCACATGCATCATCTACGCATTATATGTTACATGTGCATGGGTGGGTGTATGAAAAGAAGGTACGGGTGTACTTCGAGTACGTGGTTGATATCAGCTTTGTGCTACATCGTGGATTGGCGCCGACTGAGGTCGCGTTGTGGATCTTTGCGATTTAGTTCGGCGTGGTTACCTTGATTGATATCGGCTTGTGCCTATCGTGGCTTGATGGATTGCTGTGTGTGCCCATCGTGGTTTGATGTTAGCTATATGCTACATCGTGGATGGCATTGGTTGCCTTTTTGGAGGAAAAAGGAGAGGGTGACTCGATAGTCCCCTGGTGTGTGGTAGGCTGGATAAGGGGGTGTGTAGCGGATGGACCCTAGGTTTGGGTGGGTTTCATGATTGCATTATTCCGTTTATGAAATAACATGAAAATGGGCCAAGCCCAATGAATAGGTATGTTTTGGGGACATACGTGGGCATGGGTCAAACCCATTGATCAGTGGACTAATATGAAAAGGGCCTAGTCCAGTTTTTGTAATAATTTGAAGGTGGGCCAAGCCCAGAATGTGGTAATGTCTAAATAATTATACTTGCATGTTGCATTTGATAATTGAGATGTTATGTGGTTAGCATGTGGGTGGATTTCGATGGTTTAGTTACACACTGAGTCATTGTGACTCACCCAATCTCTTATCCAACATCGCAGGTGGAAGGATGATCGGACCGGGTTGGAGTGGATACAAGGTGGCCCATGCAAAGGACGTTTTAATATTTTCTTTATGCACTTTATTACCAAGTACTTGGAATCATTATGTTGTAATAAGAGCCTCTTAAGTTATTTGGTTTTCTTTTGGTAACTTATGTCTAAAGAGACTTGGGAATAATGTTACTTTTATGAACTAAGCTTAAGCCACTTGAGCCTGATGTTTTAAACGTTTTCCAACCTAAGCAAATTGACAACTAAGAGTTTTAAAAACGAAACCCCGAGATTTCAAAGTAACCTAACGGTTTGCAAACAAACATGCCCAAGATTTCTGCAAGTAAAACCACTCTAAAGGAGTTTAGACAAAAAGTTAAATGGCAACCTGTTTTCGCCAATAAGTTTTTCCCATAACATAACCAGATTCGGTCGTAGTGAATGGGCCGGGTTTGGGGATGTTACACTTCTCACCTTCCTTCTTTGTATCTTTCCAATGTGGGATCCCTCCGTTAGCAGAGTTTAAATCCAACTCAAACTCTTGTCGCCCCAACTTAGCAAAATAAATACTCCCTTGCTTTCCATGAGATTCGAACCCAGGCTCCCTTGTAGCATAATCCACACCGCTAACCACTTGGCCACAAACTCCTCTTGTGTCTAAAATCATGCGCAACTAAATATAACCCTATGGAAAAATTCTAGAATCCATTTAAAAAAAGAAACCAAAATGCAAGAGCCAAGACTTGAACCTTGGACCTCCTTCCTTCCTTGTGGCGTCACCCTCTTGTCTCTTATGTGGCGTCACTTTGCCACTACACCACACACTCCACTTGTGTCATTTTTTCCACATTTTATTCTTAAAGCCTACCTACTAACTCCCGGGGTTTTATTCACTTAAAACCAAAATTTCCCTAAAGCCAAAGTTTGAACCCGGGACTTCATAGAAGCCCCCTAACCTTCCAAAATCCCTCACCTACTAGATCCAACTTGCACTAAAGCCATTCTCTTATTCCCAAAAATTTTAAACGCTCCTACGCCTAAGGCCCATTGGGCCCAATCCTACTAGGCCCAACTTTGGGATGTTACAGCCAAATTGTGAAAAGGGCCAAATTGTGAAAAGGGCCAAATTTTGGAATGGGCCAGATTTGTAATAATTTGTTTATGGGCCTTATGATGGAATTATCATATGAATGAATTTTCATGCATTTTATATACATGATTGCATGGGTTGGGATAATTGACGAAGAAGAGAGATGGCTTCGTGCCCGCCAATGGCTTCGTGCCCGCCAATGGCCGTGCGCCCGGATAATGGCCGTGCCCGATTAATGGCTTCGCGCCCGCCAATGGCTTCGTGCCCGATTGATGGCTTCATGCCCAGTTTAATATATGGCTTAATGCCCAGTTGGTGTGTTGGCGGGGTGGGTGACTAAAGCTCCCCACAGGTGTGCTGGTTGGTACGGGTGGTGTGTAGCGGATGGAAATTTAGGCTTGGTTGGGAATTGCATATCACATGCATTTTATACTTGTTATATTGTACATTTGTAAATGGGCTCAAGCCCAATTAAATGCTTAAATGGTTTCGGCCTAGTGGACTTGGTAAGTGGGTTACACACTGAGTTCTATGTAACTCACCCCGTTTCCTTTACCCATCTCAAGTAACGATCATTAATGGAGGCTTGGGATGGGGGATGACTTCGTGGAGGCCATACTTCGAATGATGGTTTTTGTGAACTTTGAACTACTCTTAAGTATTTTTATTTAATTACTATTTCAGATATGATGTAATAAGGCCTCTGGTATTATTTTTATGGATTTTTACTTGTGGATGGATTTTAATTATGTTTAAATACTAAAATGGGACTATTCTATTTTTTTATAAATGTTTTCTTAAATTCTCGTGCAAAAAGGGGTTTTTCTTAAATATTTTATTATCGTAAATTTTTCTGTAAAATTCTTTAAGAATCTTGTTTTCAAATTTCCTTTTGAACTCTTTTAAACTTCTCGTAAAATATTTACCAATTAATTTCTAAGTTTTAATTTATAAACTCTTATGTCTTAAATCATAGATTTTAAGTTAACCTCGATTTTTAATAAACTTCAATTCCAAAATAGTTTTGAGGATCTGTTTTATTTAAATCAATCAATGACTAGATGTATGTTCGTTTTGTGTGACATACCAAATCTGGTCTTAACGCATAGACCAGGGTTTGGGGTGTTACATATTCCACTAAAAGCTTCCATTCATATTTCAGTAAAATTGGGTCGGAACGCTTACACTTAAAAAGTTAACGTAGAACGAAGAATACAATAACAGAATTGGAGTCCCACGATAAAGACATACATTGGCTTAATTTCATAATGGGAAATATTTTTGATTTATTAATTTTGAATTTCAATCATTTAGTTGCAATTTTCCATTTTACTAATATGATAAGTGTGATAAAAACTTTTTAACAACAACAAGGTTATAAGAATTTACGCTTCGCATAATTATTTGTACACTGTAGCACATACATATCACTGGTAAAGGAATATGGTATAGCTCATTCAATTTTGAGATACACGTGAATTTTTAACCATCAACATAGCAAGTGCATACACAACTTCAAAATATTAGAAAAATAGGATGACACACATAACGAATATGTGTGCCTGTAATGCAAGTGTACTATATCTCACATTGCTTTTTCCATATGTTATTATCGTCCTGGTGTTTGGTTTGGAGTGGACGTAATAGTTCAATCCCAGTTACAATGCAGAAACCCATGTACGACATAATCATCTTTATTGAACCTTATTTTCGTGATTTGTTTAATGCCATTTAAGAATTATAAAGGGGAGTATAAATGTGTGTCTTTGAATTAATATTTAGATTTGTATTAATTAAAGTTAATGCTAATTAAACTGAAATATTAAAGTTTTCTTTTATTGTAACGAATTCTAGTCCAATGTGGTTATAACACTTCCTATAAATGCCGTTTTTTCCTTGCGAATCTTGTTCAAATTAATTTTACGAACCAAATTTAACTAGTAACATCAGAGTCGCGCAGATATGGCAAGCCTTAATGTTTATTCCGTCCCATCTGGTTTTATTCTTAACTTGCGGGCGAGAATGGCTACGAAGGAGAACGCGACCAGATTATTAAGGAAAATAATTGTGAAACAAAAATGGGTTTGCCATGTGTTCTAGAAGCTTTCACCGCTATTTTCCAGATAGGGAGTATTTCTACCAAGTGTTGCCGTGAACTTGTTGTGTTGGGAAAAGTTTGCCACTCAGCATTAGTAAAAAGGACCCTTGAAAATCCTCTATTCAAAGACCTAAACCCATCGACAATTATAGCGAAGAGAATTAATACATGGAATAATTGCCTTGCATTGATCGATTCACCAACTCCGTCTACTTAAGGATATAGTATTGCTTAAGCTAACAAACGGTTACAAGACGTAACGGGCCCAAAATTATTTTTTGTCTTTATTTTTGATATTGTTCCGAATGCTTCCTTAAAATGTGTCATGAGATTTAAGCCCAGTGAAATTATATTTAGTTGTACGGAAATTAAATGGTTCTAGAGATGCCATTACTTAATACACTATGATTTTATACAGGCCATTATTTTTAATTTTATAGCATTGGAACTCGATAACCATATCAAATCAAGCACTAGATATTGTTTCACATTGGTTAAATTGAGACAAATATAATTATTAAAAACATTAAGATCGTTTCAATAATGTGAAATTGGAATGTTCTAGCGTGGTGTGAAATTGAAACAATCTCGATTCCTTGAAAGTCATTATCCAATTTAAACTCACATTGCCTTTAAGGAAAAAAAACCTTGACTTCTCGAAGTTCTGAAAAGACACATATCGTGCCAGGAAATATCCTCCATGGGACATGCACTATAATTTGTAATAGTTCCTTGCCTATGGACTCCTTTGTTTCATTTTCCATTTTCACTCCTTCGATACTAATCTGTTAGTTTTGGCCTCTTTATTTTTCGTAGAGGAGAGGTAATCTTGAAATCATCGTCGAAAGTGATGTCACGCTTCAAAGTCTTAACTTGATTTTCTTATTCTTCTTTGTTTAGATTACTTTTTTTTAACAATATCGAGAATGAAACTCCAAATATGTCGGTGACCTACGTCCCACATTCTCCCTATTAAAAAAGGTTCAATTTATATAAAAACTAAATCCTATCCATTATTTGGGCAATACTTACGAGAGTTACAGAAATGTAACTTCATTTGTTATTTCCAATTTAACTCTCTAAGAGAAATTTTCATTTTCCAAGTTCCATTACTTATTACACTAAAAGCTTCCTTTCATATTTCAATAAATTGGGTCGGAACGCTTACACTTAAAAAGTTAACGTAGAACGAAGAATACAATAACAGAATTGGAGTCCCACGATAAAGACATACATCGGCTTAATTTCAGAACGGGAAATATTTTTGATTTATTAATTTTGAATTTTAATCATTTAGTTGCCATTTTCCATTTTACTAATATGATAAGTGTGATAAAAACTTTTTAACAACAACAAGGTTATAAGAATTTACGCTTCGCATAATTATTTGTACACTGTAGCACATACATATCACTGGTAAAGGAATCTGGTATAGCTCATTCAATTTTGAGATACACGTGAATTTTTAACCATCAAAATAGCAAGTGCATACACAACTTCAAAATATTAGAAAAATAGGATGACACACATAACGAATATGTGTGCCTGTAATGCAAGTGTACTATATCTCACATTGCTTTTTCCATATGTTATTATCGTCCTGGTGTTTGGTTTGGAGTGGACGTAATAGTTCAATCCCAGTTTCAACGCAGAAACCCATGTACGACATAATCATCTTTATTGAACCTGTAACATCCGGGATTTAGGGGTTATGCGGTTAGTGCATAATTCAAGTGATAGTAGGCTTAGTGTGTGTTGGATGTGTTTTGAGGAGTTTTAGGAACTCTAAGATATAGGGAAATGCCTTAAGAAATTATTGGATTTTAAGTTTAGTAGGGGGAGCTAGGCTAAGGAGGCCTTAAGGGAATTAGTGAGGGAATTTGGACATAAGATTGGGCCTGGTAAAGTGGCTTGGAGGCGCCACTTAGGGCCTTGGTGGGTGACGCCATGAGCAGGGGAGAAGGGCTCAGGTTCGAGTCTTGGTGGCAGCATAAAGGGTGCTTTTATTTTGCATTTTGGCGTCATGAAGGGGGAAGGTGTCGGACGGCATGGGGGCTTTGAAAAGATGAAGGATAAGCTTTGGTTTTTCTTTTTAAATTCGGCTAAAAGAGAAGGATAAGTGTTGACTTATTCAATTTATTTTGAATGGGTGTTGAAGAGAAAATATAAGAGAAGATTATGGGTTTTGATAAGAGGGAATGTGGTGGCCGAATATAGGACTCTAGGGGCTTGCATTTTCGGCTTTGAAGAGTGTTAAGAAGTGTGTGCCGAATTTTAGTTTTGAGCATTCATCTTTTTCTTTCTCTTTTAGTGCCTTGCCGAATTTCCTCTCTTCCTATTCTATTTTCTTTCAACCCCAATTCTACACCTTTTCTTGAATGGCCGAATGACTCTTTGTCATTTAGAACTTTAGCCGAAACTTTGATCACTTTGATCCATTTGCTTTCTTGGCCGAATTCACATCTCTTTCTCAAACTCTCTTCTTTTCTTTTTGGTTAACCGAATATTCAAGCACCATTTGAAAAAGCCTAGCCGAATCTCAAAGTGCCTATTTTCTCTTCTTTGCCGCAAGCCTTAAAAGCCGAAACAGTTAGCCGAAATCTATTCTCTTTTAGTCTTCACAAGCAAACGTTGGTGGTAAGTACTTCTTTTAGTAATCAATTTTATCTTCTTTTCATGGATATGCCGAAATCAAGTGTGTAGTCTTTGGTTTTGGGTTAGCCGAATATTCATAAGCCATAATGTAGTGTTTCTTTTGTATGTGCCAACATTAAGGAGCATTAAAGGAGTCTTTCGGGATTCGATTCACCAAGGTAAGTGATATGTGGTATTCGGCCAAGGGCCATTCTTATGGATTGTTGCTTAAAGCCAAATCTAACGTGTGGCATATAGGGATCTCGACAACTTCAGGAGCAAGCAAGTATTTTCGGATTTGGATAAGCAAGGGGCAAATCGACAGAAGTAAACAGGAGCCTTTGAGATTCAAGATCGTTTCGGTGAGGGTACTCTATAAGTTCAGATTTAGTTGTTTTGACTATAACGTAAGTGACTAACCTGATGTCTTGATTAAGATATCATTAATGGATGCGAGTGCCATCAAGGGGGAGAAAGGCGCGTCCTATCCCTAAGTTTAAGAAGAGATCGGTCTGCAGCTTCGAGATTGGCCACCGGGTGTGGGCTAGCGATGAGGGAAAGTTATAGGCGGATAGTCAGTACTTTCGATTAGTGATAGCATCGGGTTCGAGAGCGTAGTGCTTCAGTTATCAGTGTGTGATTAACCCACCGCTTTCCGGTATAAGATTGTATGTGTATGTGTTATGTGTATGCTAATAAGTGCGCAGGCAATTATGAAATGGATACCCTTAAGGGTGTGTCGATAATCAGTCGATATCAAATCGATGGAAATATGGTTATTAGTGTGTATATGTGTGAATATGCCAATGAGAATATGATTGTATGCTCGAATAACATGTACATGCATTATTTATCATGACATTATTATATGTTGCATGTGCATGGCATGGGATATGAATGTGAAAGAAGGTACGGGTGTACATTTATGTACGTGGTTGATGTTAGCTGCAAGCTACATCGTGGATTGGCGCTGACTGAGGTCGCGTTGTGGATTAATTGTGATTTATTTCACGTGGCTTGATGAGTGGCTCTGTGCCTCACCGTGGTTGATATAGGCTTTGCGCCATATCGTGGTTTGATGAGTGGCTATGTGCCTCATCGTGGTTTGATGTTAGCTGCGAGCTACATCGTGGACGGCATTAATTGCCAAATTGGTGTGTAGAGGTTGGAGGGTTGATTTAGTAATCCCCTGGTGTGTGGTGGCTGGATACGGGGGTGTGTAGAGGATGGACCCTAGGCTGGGTTGGGTGCACTTTGCATAATCATGTGTGAAATGTGGATCGATGTGGAAATGGGCTAAGCCCAATATGTGGAATCATGTGGTTAAATACATTATTATCCGATATGTGGTATAGAAAATGGGCCAAGCCCGATATGTGAAATTATGTGGGTAAATTGCATTATTATCTGATATGTGGTTTAATGTGGTTGTGGGCTAAGCCATGTGGGTGGAAATCTGTGGACTAATTACACACTGAGTCTGTGTGACTCACCCAAATTTTTACCAAACCTCGCAGGTAATACGTGATTCTTGGACGGGTTGGAGTGGATACAAAGGTGGCCATGCAGAAGCTATATTTCATGCAGAAGATGTTTTATTTATTTTATGCGGTTTAATATTAGGTATTTTTGAATAATTATTTGATGTAATAAGGGCCACTTAAAGTATTTGGACACGTTATGTATGATTTTGAAGTTATATTAGTTTTATTCGGAAACCGGAAATGATTTTAGGAATCGATTCATATTATTAAAGCCTATATTAAAGTTTTAAATCCGGGAATTTGTAACAACATGATTTTACTTAGAATTTTAAATATACAATGTTTGACAACCGACAATAAATTTTTATATTTTCAACCGTAAATCAAATCTTTTCGAACGTTTTACTCGGTGACATACCAGATCCGGTCAAGGCTCGTGGGCCGGGTTTGGGGGTGTTACAGAACCTTATTTTCGTGACCCGTTTAATGCCATTTAAGAATTATAAAGGGAAGTATAAATGTGTGTCTTTGAATTAATATTTAGATTTGTATTAATTAAAGTTAATGCTAATTAAACTGAAACATTAAAGTTTTCTTTTATTGTAACGTATTCTAGTCCAATGTGGTTATAACACTTCCTATAAATGCCAGTTTTTGTCCTTGCGAATCTTGTTCGATATTAATTTTACGAACCAAATTTAACTAGAACATCAGAGTCGCGCAGTATGGCAAGCCTTAATGTTTATTCCGTCCTACTGGTTTTATTCTTAACTTGCGGGGCAGTAATGGCTACGATGGAGAACGACCAGATTATTAAGGAAAATAATTATGAAACAAAAATGGGTTTGCCATGTGTTCTAGAAGCTTTCACCGCTATTTTCCAGATAGGGAGTATTTCTAACAAGTGTTGCCGTGAACTTGTTGTGTTGGGAAAAGTTTGCCACTCAGCATTAGTAAAAAGGACCCTTGAAAATCCTCTATTCAAAGACCTAAACCCATCGACAATTATAGCGAAGAGCATTAATACATGGAATAATTGCCTTGCATTGATCGATTCACCATCTCCGTCTGCTTAAGGATATAGTATTGCTTAAGCTAACAAACGGTTACAAGACGTAACGGTTACAAGACGCAAAAACCCATGTACGACATAATCATCTTTATTGAACCTTATTTTCGTGATCCGTTTAATGCCATTTAAGAATTATAAAGGGAAGTATAAATGTGTGTCTTTGAATTAATATTTAGATTTGTATTAATTAAAGTTAATGCTAATTAAACTAAAATATTAAAGTTTTCTTTTATTGTAACGTATTCTAGTCCAATGTGGTTATAACATTCCGAAATTGGGCCTAGTAGGATTGGGCCCATTGGGCCTTGGGCTTAGGAGTGTTTAAAATTTTGAGAACAAGAGAACAGCACTATTTCAAGTTGGACTTATTAATAAGGTGATTTTAGAAAATTACGAGGTTCTATGATATTCCGGGTTCAAGTTGGGCCTTAGTAAAATTTTGTGTTTAAGCCTATTAAGGAGAGATAGTAAGAGGCATCAAAGCTTATGGAAATAAGTGAGTAAATTGCTAACATAATTGAGCATTTGGTAAAGAGGTTATGGCATCAAGTGAAGGACTTTGAGGGAGGAGGTTCAAATCCCATCAAGTGCAAAATTTTGACTAATATTTTTGTGTTTTTCCTTAAGTGTCGGCCAAGGTAGTATTTTAGGCAAGGTGGACTTTTTAATTTGGGAAAGATGGCTAAGGAATATGGTAAGGAGGAAGACTAGGGAAAAAGAGGGAAAGAAATGAAGGAAAAAGGAAGGATAAGGGAACATGTTGGCATATAGAGTGGAAGGTGTTTTGGAAAGATTTTATGTTGGTCAATGTTCATCTTTTTGGTAAAGATGAATACAAGGTTTTGGTTAGGGAATGGGGGGGAAAGCCGAATTTTTCTTGGGTCATTTTGCAAAGCTTTTTGCATGATAATGTTTTGGTTCAATTAGCATTTTGGTTACTCTTCCTTGCCAACATCTTTTTCTTCCCTTTACGTTTTGGCCTAAACACCTAGTGCATTTGTTCATCTTACTCCTTTGTTTTTCCTTAACCCCAATTCATTTTTGGTTCATCTTCTTTAGTTGGCCAAAACTAACAAGCACTTTTCTCCATCCATTCTTTTCTTTTGACCATTTCATCAACCTTTTCTTCTTATTTAATCAACATCACTTTGTGTGATCACATCTTCTTGTTCGATTTTCTCTATAGCCGAATTTCTATCATCTTCTATCTTCCCCATTTTTGTGTGTTGGACATCTCACCTTGATTGAATCGGGTAAGGGCTTCATTTCTACTCCTTTCATTTTCTTCTCTTTCTAGCTGAATATGTATGTTCATCACTATACGGCTATTCCACTTTGTTTCTTATCGACATATCACTCTCTCCATCACTCTCATATTTGATCAACTCTTTTTCGTAGAGTTCTAGTGGGTGGCCTAATACCAAATCCTAGTCGATTCATTCGTAGTCATAAGCCAATTGGTGGGAATCGGGATTATCATCGATTAAGGTAAGGAGTCTTTTCATAGTCCAATCGATATCGCTATTCGGTTATGGTGTTAATCGGATTGAAAGTTTGGCTAATCGATTATGTTGTTAGGCATTAAATCGCTCGATACTCTCTACTTGTGGATTTTCGGAAATAGTGGTAAAGTTGAACACCTATCTCTCGTAATAAGAGACTCGGATTTTTGGTAAGTGATATAGATTGTTAATCAATCGCAATACTTGGATGAAGTTGTAAATTGGGTTTTGGACTAATTGTTGACCGATTGTATCTTTAGGTGCCGCGGAGAATATCGTGTTACGGATTCCGAATAAGGTGTGTAATCCCGTACTTTCCGTATACATATCTGAAATGGTGTGTAATCTCACACTTCTCTGGAATTTTGCATGAATGTTCTGTGTTTTGGTCGAAATACCAAAGAAAAATTGGAAATCGGCATCCGGGATCACTCGGGCCCACGTAGGTTCATAGTGGTAACCATGTTTTTGTAATAAAACAGTTTGGGTCAGTGGCAGTGACGTGATTTCGAAAAATCATGAAAAATAGGAAAAAGGGAATTAGAAAGTGAATGAGATATCAAATTAAATATTACTGTGTCTATTTTGATATGGAAGAAACGGAGAAGGAAAAGGAATTTTATATTCTGAGATATCTTAATTTTAGTGAGACTGGTTCTGATTAACTTCGTGGTTCCCTGATCTGTTTTGGAAAACTCATATAAAATTGTAAAAAGTGAATTAAGGGTTATAAATTATATGTATGGATTCATTAGTGAGCCTATTTTCATTAGAAACAAGTGGGAGAAGTATATGAAAACCGTACAGTGAGATATTTGAAATTAAGGTAAGCGAGGTCAGAATCATTGGACAGTGAAACAAGGTAAATTTTAAGGAATAAACTGTACTAAATGGTTAAGCCAAAAATTCTGGAAAAATTGCAGTAAGAAGATATATGAGTCTAGTTTCAAGGAAAATTTACGAATTTATATTTCGAGATTCCTCACTCAAGTTATAGTCAATTTAGTCAATATGATGCAGATGAACAGTTTTGATTTTTATGACCCACATTAGTAGTTAAGTCTAGGTTGCGGAATTACCAAAATACCCTCGGAGGGTAAATTACCGAAATACCCCTGGGTTGCGAGATTATCAAATTACCCTTAGTGGGTAAGATTACCTAATTACAAAAATGCCTTAATGGGCCGAATTGTTATATTGCCTTAATGGGCTGATTTGTTATATTGCCTTAACGGGCCGATTTGATATATCGCCTTAACGGGCCAATTTGATATATTGCCTTAACGGGCCGATCTGATATATTGCTAAATGGGCCGATTTGACATATGGCTTAATGAGCCAATTTGATATAATGCCCTAATGGGCCGATTTTGTAAAGTGTTAATGGGCTTTGAACTTTTATCGATTTAATTATTGTTGTTATATTTGTAAATATCATGATTTGCTATGTATGATGCATCTACATGAATTTGCATGGGTTGGGAAAATGTTGAAGAGAAGAAATTCTGTGGCACCGCCACAAATATTATGAAAAGCGCTTTGACTGCAGCGATACATTCGATTACGGTGGCTCGCCACAAATTACGATAATGGCTATGTGCCAACCTAAATATGGCTTTGTGCCATCGTGATTATGGCTTTGTGCTAAACGTATTTACCCGGGCTATGTGCCTAACATATGAATTAACGACTGCGTGTCGATCATTTTACCAAGGTCGTGTGCCGGTTATATTACCGTATATGATATTCGGTGACTCACACATTATTTACAGTGGCTAAGCCACGTATATTCTGTTATTCGGTGGCTTGTCCACAATTCGAATTTGATATAAATGGCTAAATGCTGCGATTGGTGTGTTGGCGGGGTGGGTTGACAAAAGATCCCCACAGTGTTGTTGGTTGAATACGGGTGGTGTGTAGCGGATGGATTATTAGGTTGGTTTGGGTTTGCATACATTCATACATTGCACATATATAAATATATTCTGCTTTGTAAATGGGCTTCGGTCCAAGTGCATGGTAAATGGGCTTAAGCCCAAGATGATTGCTATATGGGTTCAGGCCCAGTGGATGACGGTAAGGGGATTTCACACTGAGTTCTTGTAACTCACCCCCCTTTTTCTTAACCCTTGTAAGTAATGCTCAAAGATGGCGAGGACTTGGGCCCATGGATGACTCGGTGGAGGCCATACTTGAAAATGGTGTTATTGAATTTTAAATTTCTATTTCCGTTTATTTTATTATTTTGCTATTTTGTTTTAAGTTGTAATATGGCCTCTGGAGTATTTTATTATCGCTTTATGGTTGATATACTTATTATTTTGCTTAAATTGTTTAAAACGAGAATTTTTCTAAAACTTAAATAAAAGTTTTCTAAAATCGATTAACAAATGGATTTCATAATAAACTTTATAAATATTTTAACACGGAAGTTATTTTCTCGAACTATCAAACAATATTTTCAAGGTCACGATTTATAAGATTTTATCTCAAAATTTATCGATTTATCGATCAATCTTTATTCAATAATACTTTATTAGAAATTTTTAAATGGGAGTTGTTTTAAATGATCTAAATCTTTTTATGTACAGACGAAAAAGGAATTAGTAGTATTTTTCTCATGTAACATGTCAGATCTGGCCTTAACGCATGGGTCGGGTTTCGGGTGTTACATTTTATGGTATCAGAGCCTGGTTGCAAAACTCGGCTGTGGTTTGGGTTCAAAAGTGTTTTTAAAGCCGTTTAAAATTTTAATTTATAAATACATGTTCTAAAGGAAGTATGGCACCACAGGTATCCGGCACCAAGTCAAGTAAGTATGTATTTTTATTTTATAATTATTGTGTTAGTACTGTGGTAAGATAATTCCACAAAATAGAATACTCTAGAACTTTTAGTTTTAGGAGCTGAAACTATAGAGATTGAGACTTTAGGACGCGTATTGCGAAAACAACTTTACTTCCTATACTCCATATGACATTGTTTAATAAATATTAGAACTATAGACTGATTCATAAGACTTTTAATAAGATTAAATCGACATTAGTGAACATGAGCGCTAGAGGACGTGGACGTGGTAGAGGCTGATGTGCTAGGGCTAGATTTTCAGCATCGGGGCATGTATCCTAAAGGGAGGCGTTGGCATCGCCAGTAGCCGAGACAGATTCTTATGACCGAGCTGGAATTGATGAGCTGACTCAGCTAGTTAGGGAGCTTCTGGAGGAGGTTAAAAAAAACAGTGAAGCACTTCGAGTTGAGTGTGTGGACTGTAAGAAGAAAAGAGATCGCGGTTCTTTTGGGTCGCAGTCTCATTCTGTGAAGCGTGTTAAGGCACGTCCAAACTTTCCGGCTTGCGATTATTGCAAAAGGAATCATTCGGGAGAATGCTGGAGGAGGTCGGGAGCATGCTTGAGATGCGGGTCTAAGGAGCATAAGGCTCGGGATTATTTCATCACCATCAAGTCAGGTGTTTGGTTGTGTGAAAGAGGATTCAAGATTATGTTAAAAGTACATTAGTGTTATTAAGATCAGAGTGCGCAGCGAAAGCATAGTGGTGTGATTTTGAGCAATGCGTTTAGTAGTTGGTTGGAAATTTCGAGGACGAAATTTTTGTAAGGAGGGTAGAATTGTAACATCCCGAAATTGGGCCTAGTAGGATTGGGCCTATTGGGCCATGGGCTTAGGAGTGTTTAAAATTTTGAGAACAAGAGAACGACATTATTTCAAGTTGGACTTATTAAGAAGGTGATTTTAGAAAATTACGAGGTTCTATGAAGTTCCGGGTTCAAGTTGGGCCTTAGTAAAATTTTGTGTTTAAGCCTATTAAGGAGAGATAGTAAGAGGCATCAAAGCTTATGGAAATAAGTGAGTAAATTGCTAACATAATTGAGCATTTGGTAAAGAGGTTATGGCATCAAGTGAAGGACTTTGAGGGAGGAGGTTCAAATCCCATCAAGTGCAAAATTTTGACTAATTTTTTGTGTTTTTCCTTAAGTGTCGGCCAAGGTAGTATTTTAGGCAAGGTGGACTTTTTAATTTGGGAAAGATGGCTAAGGAATATGGTAAGCAGGAAGACTAGGGAAAAAGAGGGAAAGAAATGAAGCAAAAGGAAGGATAAGGGAACATGTTGGCATATAGAGTGGAAGGTGTTTTGGAAAGATTTTATGTTGGTCAATGTTCATCTTTTTGGTAAAGATGAATACAAGGTTTTGGTTAGGGAATGGGGGGGAAAGCCGAATTTTTCTTGGGTCATTTTGCAAAGCTTTGTGCATGATAAGGTTTTGGTTCTTTTAGCATTTTGGTTACTCTTCCTTGCCAACATCTTTTTCTTCCCTTTACGTTTTGGCCTAAACACCTAGTGCATTTGTTCATCTTACTCCTTTGTTTTGCCTTAACCCCAATTCATTTTTGGTTCATCTTCTTTAGTTGGCCAAAATTAACAAGCACTTTTCTCCATCCATTCTTTTCTTTTGACCATTTCATCAACCTTTTCTTCTTCTTTAATCAACATCACTTTGTGTGATCACATCTTCTTGTTCGATTTTCTCTATAGCCGAATTTCTATCATCTTCTATCTTCCCCATTTTTGTGTGTTGGACATCTCACCTTGATTGAATCGGGTAAGGGCTTCATTTCTACTCCTTTCATTTTCTTCTCTTTCTAGCTGAATATGTATGTTCATCACTATACGGCTATTCCACTTTGTTTCTTATCGAAATATCACTCTCTCCATCACTCTCATATTTGATCAACTCTTTTTCGTAGAGTTCTAGTGGGTGGCCTAATACCAAATCCTTGTCGATTCATTCGTAGTCATAAGCCAATTGGTGGGAATCGGGATTATCATCGATTAAGGTAAGGAGTCTTTTCATAGTCCAATCGATATCGCTATTCGGTTATGGTGTTAATCGGATTGAAATTGTAACATCCCCAAACCCGGCCCATTCACTACGACCGAATCTGGTTTTGTTATGGGAAAAACTTATTGGCGAAAACAGGTTGCCATTTAACTTTTTGTCTAAACTCCTTTAGAGTAGTTTTACTTGCAGAAATCTTGGGCATGTTTGTTTGCAAACCGTTAGGTTACTTTGAAATCTCGGGGTTTCGTCTTTAAAACTCTTAGTTGTCAATTTCCTTAGGTTGGAAAACGTTTAAAACATCAGACTCAAGTGGTTTAAGCTTAGTTCATAAAAGTAACATTATTCCCAAATCTCTTTAGACATAAATTACCAAAAGAAAACCAAATAACTTAAGAGGCTCTTATTACAACATAATGATTCCAAGTACTTGGTAATAAAGTGCATAAAGAAAATATTAAAACGTCCTTTGCATGGGCCACCTTGTATCCACTCCAACCCGGTCCGATCATCCTTTCACCTGCGATGTTGGAAAGAGATTGGGTGAGTCATACAGACTCAGTGTGTAACTAAACCATCGAAATCCACCCACATGCTAACCACATAACATCCCAATTATCAAATGCAACATGCAAGTATAATTATTTAGACATTACCACAATGCTGGCTTGGCCCACCTTCAAATTATTACAAATCTTTGGACTAGGCCCTTTTCACATTAGTCCACTGATCACTGGGTTTGGCCCATGTCCACGTATGTCCCCAAAACATACCTATTCATTGGGCTTGGCCCATTTTCATATTATTTCATAAACGGAATAATGCAAACATGATTCCCAACCCAACCTAGGGTCCATCCGCTACAAACCCCCTTATCCAGCCTACCACACACCAGGGGACTATCGAGTCACCCTCTCCTTTTCCCTCCAAAAAGGCAACCAATGCCATCCACGATGTAGCATATAGCTAACATCAAACCACGATGGAGCACACAGCAATCCATCAAGCCACGATATGGCATAAGCCGATATCAATCAAGGTAACCACGCGAACTAAATCGCAAAGATCCACAACGCGACCTCAGTCAGCGCCAATCCACGATGTAGCACAAAGCTGACATCAACCACGTACTCGAAGTACACCCGTACCTTCTTTTCATACCCCACCCATGCACATGCCACATAAAATATAATCGTGATAATGCATGCACATGCTTATTAATATCCATAAACATACTCATCAACAAATAATCACATTGCAAATGTGTCCGATACTAACTCGATCATCGCTATACCCTTTAAGGGTACCATTTTCACATTTAACTGGCACTGGTTAGCAAACATATACAATAGGCAAATATCACGCAAATCCCGGAAACAATGGCTAACTACACACCTTATTACTAGGAGTTCTAGACTCTCGATCCTCGACGCTATCGTCTAGCGAAACTACGGCTATTTGCTTAACGTTTTCTGCTTTGTTGGCCCACACCCTGGTGGCCAATCCCGAACTGCTGAAACCGCTCTTTTCTTGAACTTCGGAATAGGGACCTTCCCTTGCCCACTGATCGGTTGTGGCCTCCATCAAAAAGCTTAATCAGGTAAACAGGTTAACCCCCAAAACACCACTTAAGCATTTAACCTTAATAAATAACCTTACCTCCACTTGATCAAACTGACTGCTACAAACGGAGGCTTGGCCAACCACTAAAACCCCAGAGTATCTCAGTCACGGAACCCGAAAAGATCTAAGTTAACATTCGGCCCAAGTGCTATCAAGTTGAGAGAAAGAAATTCGGCAAAGGGGTGATGGATGTAGATTCGGCTATTAATTAAATCAAGGGGTAGGGAACATTGGTTTTAGCCAAAGAGAGGAGAAAGAAAGGTGTGGGGTGTACTTTCGGTTTTGAAGTGAAAAGGAAGGGAAATAGGGAGAGTGAAGGGTTCGGCCACTTGGAAAAAATGTGAGAGAAGAAGAACAACAAGCTTTGGAGAAAAGGTTTCGGCAACCAAGGAAATGGGGAACAAAATTCGGCAAGGGAGAGAAGGCAGATGGTGAATGAATAATGAGCACTTCCCCCCCTATTTATACTAAAAGGCCAAGCTCCAACCCCCCAAAAATAATCCTCAAAATTCTCCTAAAATACCTCCCTTCCACCCATTCAAAAAGTTTGAATGAGTCAAACTTTTACCTAGCCAAATTCAAAAAAATTGACCAAGTCTTCTCCACCTTTTAAGCCTTTCAAACCGTCCATCCACCCCACCAAGATGACGCAAAAACAATGCCCATCTCACGCTCTTGCGAATCGAACTGAGCCTCTTCCCCCTGCAAATGGCGTCACACACACAAGGCCTTAGTGGCGCCTATCCTGCCACTCCACCAGCTCCTTTCTTGTGACATAAACTCCCAAATAATTCTCTTAAGACACCCCTCGCCAAGCTCCCCTTTTAACCCCTAAAACTAAAAATTTTCTAAGGCAACCTACCACCACCTAGGGTTCTCAGGACTCCTAAAACTTACCCAACCACACACTAGAGTGTGCCAACACCCGAGCTAAGCACCAAATGCCTAACCCCTAAAACCAGGGTGTTACAATTCTACCCTCCTTAAAATAATTTCGTCCCCGAAATTACTTGTCTAAACTAACAGTCCAATTCCTCCCGCTACGCTATGGCTGCGCACTCTGATCTTAAAGAGCTAACATACTTCCCAATCATAGCCTCTAAGTTCGCACTCAAAATTCAAAGCAACTCAGAAAAGAGCTATTCCCACAAGCAAGCAAAGCAATTAAAGCATGCACCAAAGCAGAGGAGCTTACCCGATATCACCTCCTTGGTTGATTCTCGATCGAACCATTCCTCCATGGCTTGAACCATGACCCTCGTTGATCGAGGACGCTTCTTAACCAGATGTGCCTTAGATCCGCACCGAAAGCATGTTTTACTATTCCCCAACACTCTCCCGTGAGGTCTTCCACATCGAGCACGAGACAATTCCGATTCTCAAGAATCGCACGGGTGTATGTACCGTATTCCCAACTCTTGGTCTTTTCTCTAGAGCATCTCCAAACGATGCCGACCATCCAACACTTCTCTTATTCTCGTTCCTACTCTTTCCTCGGTTTCCCTTACCGTCCTCTTAACTTCTTCTGATATACGAGCTTTCTCCACTAGCACCGCTGGTCTCTTTCCCTCTGCGGAGCGATCAAGACTCGAAGTTCATCTCGCAATCCGTCTTCAAACCGGACGCACCTCTCATAGTCGGTGGCCACAATTCCCTTAGCATACCGACTTAGCCGTACAAACTCGCTTCGTATTCCGCTATCGACTTATTTCCTTGCACCAGATTTAGAAACGCCTTCCTTTGCGCATCTAAGTAGCTTGCTCCAACGTATTTTCCTTCAAACTTTTTCTTAAAGTAGTCCCAATCCAATCGATCTGCCATGTACACCTTGTTTGACAAAGGAGCCACCATCGATAAGCCTCATCCCGTAGTAGCGAAACAGCACCTTTTAGCTTTTCCTCTAGGGCACAATCCAAGTCGTCCATAATTCTTTCGACTCCTTCTAGCCAATACTCCGCTACGTTCGGAGCCGTTCCCGACACTCCTCTAAAAACTTCAGCCCCGTTCGACCTAAGTCTCTCGGACACTGACTTCCGAGCTCCATTTCCCCTACTAGCTCTTGCCACTTGCTGAAGCACGCGTAACATAGCTGCGACATCGCATCCTCTTCACTTATCGGATCTTGTTCCTCTACATCCATCGCCATGGCGGCACTTCGCTTTCGACCCATAGCGGACCCTACCGGTTCCGGTCGCTCATTCTACCTCTCAAGCGTCCCTAGAACTCATCTCTAGCGCTTGATTTAATCTGTTTAGAAAATTTTATGAATTAGAAATTATTGTTTCACTGTTTTATTCACGAGCAATTTTATGCAATGAAGGTTCCGAGAGTAGTTCTTTCGAGCAATCAAGTTTCCTTTTCCTACCTAGGGGTAATTTCGTCATTTTTCCTAAAGAGATATTTCTAATAACTCGTGGTCAATTTTGAAAATAGTTTTTCCAACTTAGAGATTTTTTTAAAATTTGCAAATCTCAAGAGTCATCTTGAAAATTTTGTTTCTCAAACAAAGTGTGTTGCAAAAATTTCGAAAAGTAGGGTCATTTTCGTAATTTTGGAAATCATGGGCATTTTCAGAAATTCTCAAAATCGAGATATCACAACATTTTACAAAATAGATTTTTTCTGATATTTAGTAAAGTAGGAATATTTCAAGTAGAAGTTGAGAGAAATTTGAAAATTTAGAAACCAAGGGCATTTCTTAATTTTGTCAACCAGGTATTTTCAGAATTTCCACAGTCGAGTATCCTAATATTTTGAAAACTCGGATTTTAGTATTTTGCAAGGTAAAGAGCATTTTATCAAAATTTGAGGGTAGTACAAATAATTTTGCAATCTGAGGGCATTTTGGTAATTTTGCCACTAAGGGCATTTTGGTAATTTTGTAAATCGAAAAAAAAACGTCCTTCACAATCAGATTTAAGGTTTCACAAACCAGAGGGGTAAATTTGGAAATTTAAAACAGGGAATTTAGAAAACAAAGAAGGCTAATTCCTTTTCGGGTTTTAATAATTAGTTCGACTGTGAACAAATCCTCTTGGTTAAGGTGAACCGTAGCTACGCACTGTAGGATTCGAGTAAAGAGGAGGTGAGTCGCTAGGACCGCTTAAATACCAAGCTCTTCTTGAATGCCACTCCTAGACATGCGTGCAGATGGTTACCACACCTTAACTCCCGGCGACTTACTTCACAAAAGTTGTTTACTGAGCTTTAAGTTTTATGCAAGTGTTTGAGTAGACTAATCCTAGGTCCAACAGATCCTAGTATTCTATTCTCTGAGCCCAAACTAAGCCCAAATCAATTCATACAAACAGATCACTTCAAGAGAGTCCGGTACTTACCTGTGGACTTGGTCGGGTACAGTGCCATGCCAGAGTAACTCAAAACCTTTTATAAAAGCCCCTATTTCAAAAGCCCGCTTTTGAAAATCAAGCTGAGCCTAAAACCCTCAAAGCCGAGTTTTCAACTTGGCTCGATATTAAATCAGAACATCCCCAAACCCGGCCCATTCACTACGAATCGAATCTGGTTATGTTATGGGAAAAACTTATTAAGCGAAAAACAAAGTTGCCATTTAACTTTTTGTCTAAACTCCTTTAGAGTAGTTTTACTTGCGTAAATCTTGGGCATGTTTGTTTGCAAACCGTTAGGTTACTTTGAAATCTCGGGGTTTCGTCTTTAAAACTCTTAGTTGTCAATTTCCTTAGGTTGGAAAACGTTTAAAACATCAGACTCAAGTGGTTTAAGCTTAGTTCATAAAAGTAACATTATTCCCAAATCTCTTTAGACATAAATTACCAAAAGAAAACCAAATAACTTAAGAGGCTCTTATTACAACATAATGATTCCAAGTACTTGGTAATAAAGTGCATAAAGAAAATATTAAAACGTCCTTTGCATGGGCCACCTTGTATCCACTCCAACCCGGTCCGATCATCCTTTCACTGCGATGTTGGAAAGAGATTGGGTGAGTCATCTGATTTCGATGTGTAACTAAACCATCGAAATCCACCCACATGCTAACCACATAACATCCCAATTATCAAATGCAACATGCAAGTATAATTATTTAGACATTACCACAATGGGCTTGGCCCACCTTCAAATTATTACAAATCTTTGGACTAGGCCCTTTTCACATTAGTCCACTGATCACTGGGTTTGGCCCATGTCCACGTATGTCCCCAAAACATACCTATTCATTGGGCTTGGCCCATTTTCATATTATTTCATAAACGGAATAATGCAAACATGATTCCCAACCCAACCTAGGGTCCATCCGCTACACACCCCTTATCCAACCTACCACACACACACCGGGACTATCGAGTCACCCTCTCCTTTTCCTCCAAAAGGCAACCAATGCCATCCACGATGTAGCATATAGCTAACATCAAACCACGATGGAGCACACAGCAATCCATCAAGCCACGATATGGCATAAGCCGATATCAATCAAGGTAACCACGCGAACTAAATCGCAAAGATCCACAACGCGACCTCAGTCAGCGCCAATCCACGATGTAGCACAAAGCTGACATCAACCACGTACTCGAAGTACACCCGTACCTTCTTTTCATACCCCACCCATGCACATGCCACATAAAATATAATCGTGATAATGCATGCACATGCTTATTAATATCCATAAACATACTCATCAACAAATAATCACATTGCAACAGGTCCGATACTAACCTAATCATCGCTATACCCCTTAAGGGTACCATTTTCACATTTAACTGCACTTGTTAGCAAACATATACAATAGGCAAATATCACGCAAATCCCGGAAAAAATGGCTAACTACACACCTTATTACTAGGAGTTCTAGACTCTCGATCCTCGACGCTATCGTCTAGCGAAACTACGGCTATTTGCTTAACGTTTCTCTTTGTTGGCCCACACCACGTGGCCAATCCCGAATCAACTGAAACCGCTCTTTTCTTGAACTTCGAATAGGGACCTTCCTTGCCCACTCGACTGGTTGTGGCCTCCATCAAAAAGCTTAATCAGTAAACAAAGTTAACCCCAAAACACCACTTAAGCATTTAACCTTAATAAATAACCTTACCTCCACTTGATCAAACCGATCGCTACAAGCGGAGGCTTGGCCAACCACTAAAACCCCAGAGTATCTCGGTCACGGAACCCAAAAGATCTAAGTTAACATTCGCCCAAGTGCTATCAAGTTGAGAGAAAGAAATTCGGCAAAGGGGTGATGGATGTAGATTCGGCTATTAATTAAATCAAGGGGTAGGGAACATTGGTTTCAGCCAAAGAGAGGAGAAAGAAAGGTGTGGGGTGTACTTTCGGTTTTGAAGTGAAAAGGAAGGAAAATAGGGAGAGTGAAGGGTTCGGCCACTTGGAAAAAATGTGAGAGAAGAAGAACAACAAGCTTTGGAGAAAAGGTTTCGGCAACCAAGGAAATGGGGAACAAAATTCGGCAAGGGAGAGAAGGCAGATGGTGAATGAATAATGAGCACTTCCCCTATTTATACTAAAAGGCCAAGCTCCAACCCCCCAAAAATAATCCTCAAAATTCTCCTAAAATACCTCCCTTCCACCCATTCAAAAAGTTTGAATGAGTCAAACTTTTACCTAGCCAAATTCAAAAAAATTGACCAAGTCTTCTCCACCTTTTAAGCCTTTCAAACCGTCCATGCACCCCACCAAGATGACGCAAAAAACAATGCCCATCTGCTGCTCTTGCGAATCGAACCTGAGCCTCTTCCCCCCTGCAAATGGCGTCACACACACAAGGCCTTAGTGGCGCCTATCCTGCCACTCCACCAGCTCCTTTCTTGTGACATAAACTCCCAAATAATTCTCTTAAGACACCCCTCGCCAAGCTCCCCTTTTAACCCCTAAAACTAAAAATTTTCTAAGGCAACCTACCACCACCTAGGGTTCTCAGGACTCCTAAAACTTACCCAACCACACACTAGAGTGTGCCAACACCCGAGCTAAGCACCAAATGCCTAACCCCTAAAACCAGGGTGTTACAGAAATTTTGGCTCATCGATTATGTTGTTAGGCACTAAATCGCTCGATACTCTCTACTTGTGGATTTTCGGAAATAGTGGTAAAGTCGAACACCTATCTCTCGTAATAAGAGACTCGGATTGTTGGTAAGTGATATAGATTGTTAATCAATCGCAATACTTGGATGAAGTTGTAAATTGGGTTTTGGACTAATTGTTGACCGATTGTATCTTTAGGTGCCGCGGAGAATATCGTGCTACGGATTCCGAATAAGGTGTGTAATCCCGTACTTTCCGTATACATATCTGAAATGGTGTGTAATCTCACACTTCTCTGGAATTTTGCATGAATGTTCTGTGTTTTGGTCGAAATACCAAAGAAAAATTGGAAATCGGCATCCGGGATCACTCGGGCACGCGTAGGTTCATAGTGGTAACCATGTTTTTGTAATAAAACAGTTTGGGTCAGTGGCAGTGACGTGATTTAGAAAAATCATGAAAAATAGGAGAAAGGGAATTAGAAAGTGAATGAGATATCAAATTAAATCTTACTGTGTCTATTTTGATATGGAAGAAATGGAGAAGGAAAATGAATTTTATATTCTGAGATATCTTAATTTTAGTGAGACTGGTTCTGATTAACTTCGTGGTTCCTTGATCTGTTTTGGAAAAATCATATAAAATTGTACAAAGTGAATTAAGGATTATAATTTATATGTATGGATTCATTAGTGAGCCTATTTTCATTAGAAACAAGTGGGAGCAGTATATGAAAACCGTACAGTGAGATATTTGAAATTAAGTTAAGAGAGGTCAGAATCGTTGGACAGTGAAACAAGGGAAACTTAAGAAATAAACTGTACTAAATGGTTAAGCCAAAAATTATGAAAAAATTATAGTAAAAATATATATGAGTCTAGTTTCAAGGAAAATTTACGGATTTAGATTTCGAGATTCCTAACTCAAGTTATAGTCAATTGAGTCAGTATGACGCAGATGGATAGTTTCGATTTTTATGCCCCACATTAGTAGTTAAGTCTATGTTGCGAAATTACCAAAATACCATTGGAGGGTAAATTACCGAAATACCCCTGGGTTGCGAGATTACCAAATTACCCTTAGTGGGTAAGATTACCTAATTATGAAAATGCCATAATGGGCTGAATTGTTATATTGCCTTAATGGGCTGATTTGTTATACTGCCTTAACGGGTCGATTTGTTATATTGCCTTAATGGGCCGAATTGTTATATTGCCTTAATGGGCTGATTTGTTATATTGCCTTAACGGGTCGATTTGATATATTGCCTTAACGGTCCGATCTGGTATATTGCTAAATGGGCCGATTTGACATATGGCTTAATGATCCAATTTGATATAATGCCCTAATGGGCCGATTTTGTAAAGTGTTAATGGGCTAAACTTTTGTCTGATTTAATTATTGTTGTTATATTTGTAAATATCATGATTTGCTATGTATGATGCATCTACATGAATTTGCATGGGTTGGAAAATGTTGAAGAGGAGAAATTCTGGTGGCACTGCCACAAATATTATGAAAAGCGCTTTGATCGCAACGATACATTCGATTCGTGGCTCGCCACAAATTCTGATAATGGCTATGTGCCAACCTAAATATGGCTTTGTGCCATCGTGATTATGGCTTTGTGCTAAACGTATTTACCCGGGGCTATGTGCCTAACATATGAACTAACGACTCTCTGTCGATCATTTTTACCAAGGCTGTGTGCCGGTTATATTACCGATATGATATTCTGGTGACTCTGTCACATTATTTCTGGTGGCTAAGCCACGTATATTCTGTTATTCTGGTGGCTTTTCCACAATTCGAATTTGATATAAATGGCTAAATGCCTGCGATTGGTGTGTTGGCGGGGTGGGTTGACAAAAGATCCCCACAGGTGTGTTGGTTGGTACGGGTGGTGTGTAGCGGATGGATTATTAGGTTGGTTTGGGTTTGCATACATTCATACATTGCACATATATAAATATATTCTGTTTTGTAAATGGGCTTCGGTCCAAGTGCATGTTAAATGGGCTTAAGCCCAAGATGATTGCTATATGGGTTCAGGCCCAGTGGATGACGGTAAGGGGATTTCACACTGAGTTCTTGTAACTCACCCCCCTTTTTCTTAACACTTGTAGGTAATGCTCAGTAACGAGGACTTGGGCCCATGGATGACTCGGTGGAGGCCATACTTCAGAAATGGTGTTAGTGAATTTTAAATTTCTATTTCCGTTTATTTTATTATTTTGCTATTTTGGTTTAAGTTGTAATAAGGCCTCTGGAGTATTTTATTATCGCTTTATGGTTGATATACGTATTATTTTGCTTAAATTGTTTAAAATGAGAATTTTTCTAAAACTTAAATAAAGGTTTTCTAAAATCGATTAACAAATGGATTTCATAATAAACTTTATAAATATTTTAACACGGAAGTTATTTTCTCGAACTATCAAACAATATTTTCAAGGTCACGGTTTATAAGATTTTATCTCAAAATTTATCGATTTATCGATCAATCTTTATTCAATAATACTTTATTAGAAATTTTTAAATGGGAGTTGTTTTAAATGATCTAAATCTTTTTATGTACAAATGAAAAAGGAATTAGTAGTATTTTTCTCATGTAACATGTCAGATCTGGCCTTAACGCATTGGCCGGGTTTGGGGTGTTACAGTGGTTATAACACTTCCTATAAATGCCAGTTTTTTCCTTGCGAATCTTGTTCGAAATTCCTTCAGGGGGTTTTAGGGATTTCTTATGTTTTGTTTTATATTTTCTCTTGAGATGTTTTCCTTTATTGTTATGAACTAAACCCTTCGGATACCCGAAGGGGATGAAACCTATAATGAATCTTGTTATTGTTTTTTGAATTATATGATAAATACTTAGTTTGTTCTTAATTATGCGAGCTTAATCCAAATTTAATATGCTTAGGTGGAGGAGGAATAGACCCTGCCTAAGAGTAGATCCAACATAATTAAGTGGATTTGATCGCACGCCTAGAGATAGGGTGACGAGATTTTGCCGGATTAGGGTGAAACCTAATATGGGAGTCCACAGATCGATTTACTGCTATTCTAGGGGGTTATTATAAGAGAATGAGAGTTCCACTAATTAACCTAGGGTTAGACGTTATTCGCCTCGAGAGAGGGTTTAATATACGTTAGGGAGTCTCACGGATCAAACTAAGTAAATAAATCATATGGTTCAGTGTTAGATAACAAGTGAAGTCTAGGTGGATTCTTCCTAGGGTATCGTCTAAATCAACTGAGTTTTTCCCAAGTTATTTTCCAAATTCATTCTTCTTTGTCTTAGAGTCTTTAGTTTAGTAGTTAATTAATTTAGATTAATAAACAACTTCACTTATTTTAGGCTAAATAATAAAAAGAAAGTTAGTATTAGTACTTTTAGTTCCTTTGGGTTCGATAATCCGGTCTTACCTAAACTATACTATTGTTCGATAGGTGCACTTGCCTTTAATCGTTGTCAGAGTTAGTTTCCAGGTTCGATCATTCTTTTATAAATATTAAAACTCGACAAAACAACGATCAAGTTTTTGGCGCCGTTGCCGGGGAACTAAAATATTAAGAACACTCTATTTTTATTACTTTAGCCATTTTTATTTTCCGCAATTTACTTTTTTTTTAAGTTTTAATTTTTCCTTGCTAAATTTTCTTTCTTTCTTTTCCTATCAGGTGTCTCTAGTTTATGACTAGAAGAAACCCAACAGGACCACTAGTATACGACAGTGATATTGAAGCTACCGTTCGAAGAAATCGCAGAGAAATTAGGCGAGCCCTAGATTATACGGAAGAAGAGGAAGAAGACAAATCCAATCCTACTGAAGGGATGGGCGAAAATAACCCACTACCACAAGATGTGGGAGAGAATAATGCTCCGCGTACTATGTATGATTATGCTAATCCTCATTTAACAGGTGCAGAATCAAGTATTGTTAGGCCTGCTATAACTGCTAATAATTTTGAATTAAAGCCTAACACTATACAAATGATTCAACAGTTTGTCCAATTTGATGGTTTGCAGGACGAAGACCCAAATACTCATATAGCTAATTTCTTAGAGTTCTGTGATACCTTCAAAATAAATGGCGTTTCTGATGATGCCATACGTCTTCGGTTATTTCCCTTTTCATTAAGGAATAAAGCCAAACAGTGGTTAAACTCGTTACCATGAGGGTCAATCACTACATGGGATCAAATGACCGAAAAATTTCTATTAAAATATTTCCCACCGGCTAAAACAGCCAAATTACAGAATGATATCTCTTCTTTTGTGCAGATGGATTTAGAGACATTATACGATGCATGGGAGAGATACAAGGATCTCTTGAGAAGGTGTCCACACCATGGCTTACCATTGTGGCTCCAAGTCCAAACTTTTATAACGGTGTGAACCCCTCAACAAGACAACTAATCGACTCGTTGGTGGAACCCTGAATAATAAAACTCACGAGGCGACCTACGAGTTTCTTTCAAGAGATGTTGCTTTGAATAACTATCGATGGCAAGTTACAAGAACAAGGCCAACAAAAACAATAGGAGTTTACAACCTCGACGCGATAACCATGCTATCAAATCGGGTAGAGTTGATGAATAAAAAGCTTGATAATTTGTGTTCTTAAAGTACATCCAGGTCATGCAAAGGCGACGCAAGTGGAACTGTGGTGAATCCTGAGTACCCACCCTACCAACCGGGCCTAGAAAGCGAACAAATGAACTATATAGGTAACAATTTCAGATCTAATAATAACCCGTATAGTAATAATTATAATCCAGGTTGGAGGAACCACCCAAATTTTTCGTGGGGAGGACAAGGATATCAAGGAAGTCAAAGACAACAACCTCCTCAAAATTTCCAAAATCAGCCCTATCCACAGGAAAAGAAGCCGAATCTTGAAGAGACATTGAACAAATTCATAGCATCCACAGAAGCCCGTCTCCAAAAAACTTAGGTAACACTCGACACCCAACAAACATCGATCAAAACGATCGAGAACCAAGTTGGAGGACTTATAAAGGTAATCGGGGAAATTACCCAGTCAGTCGGAGAAATTGCAAAGCTATTATCTGAACGATCGCAAGGGCATCTACCAAGTAATACTGAAATTAATCCAAAGGAGCAAATCCAAGCCATAACAGCTCAAGAAAGCAAAGAAGTAGACGAACCCAGTCCAACACAAGGAAACGAGGTAGAAAAAGGTAAAGTTGAGGTAACACAAGACAAGCCAAAATCGGTAATCAAGGAATACCTACCTCGCATACCTTACCCTAAGGCATTAAGAAGAGACGACACAGAAGAACAGTTCGGTAAGTTTCTTAAACTTTTAATGAAATTACATATTAACTTACCATTACTTGAAGCTCTTTCGCAGATGCCAGATTCTAGGAAATTTTTAAAAGAGCTCCTGACAAACAAACGGAAATTAGACGAGTCGTCACATGTGGAACTTAACGCAAAGTGCTCAGCAATGCTCAAAAATAGACTACCACAAAAGCTAAAAGATCCAGGGAGTTTTACAATTCCATGTTTAATTGGTAGACTAACTGTTGATAATGCGTTAGCTGATTTAGGGGCAAGCATAAATGTCACGCCTTACAAATTGTTTAAACAATTAGGTCTAGGGAAACCCAAACAAACTAGGATGAGCATTCAATTAGTCGATAAAGCTGTTAGAATTCCTAGGGTATTATCGAAGATGTTCTTGTAAAAATCGATGATTCGTTTTCCCATGAGACTTTATTGTCTTAGACATGGATGAGGATAATTCGATCCCCTAATCTTAGGAAGACCCTTTTAGCAACTGCGGGACTAAAATTGATGTTGATGCAGGAGAACTCATACTTTGTGTAGGTAATGAGACAGTCACCATCAAGGCTCTCGACTGGCTAGAACAATGAGTAATCAAGGTGAGAACATAAATTCTACCGATAACCATTTGTTAACCCTTATTTTCGAGAAAGCACCACCAAAGAATACAATCGAACCCGATCCTAAACCCCATGCCAACAAAGAAATAACTCATGAAGATTGAGGGATTCAGTTCGATGATCTAGACGAGTGGAGGACACACTTCAAGGAGAAATTAGGGATACACGACGAAGAACCAGAACCACACAAGATAAAACCGAAGGAGCCCCCAAAAGAGCTAATAGGAACAACAAACCACTTCAAAATAGGAGACCAGTGCTTCAAGTAGATCAGAGCAGATCCTCAAATATCTCCTCCCGGACCTAGCACAAACAAAGAAATATCTTTTAGGGTAACCAAGTGTTTTCCCACACGGAATGATCGAGGTAAGTAATCCTATTTTTGGTAATTTTACTATAAACACATCTCGACTTAAATTTTTTCACGAAGACGCAAATGATAGCATGAGGAAGGACTTCCAACTCCTCAAACCACCCTGACAAAGCGAAAGAGAGGAGAGTCTAGCTTAAGACTATAAACGAGCGCTTCTCGGGAGGCAACCTGAGCACTAACACAATTATTTTTTTTTACATTTTGCTTTAAATTTATTTTTCTTTTTCTTCTTTTCTTTACACCTAGTTAAAACTAACCGTAAGCGGAATTCCGGGACACACGACCTTGCACACGGTAGTGGTCGTGGTATGTGAGACCATAAGAATCCCGTCTCATTGACATAGCAGAGGCCGTGCGAATCAATTCCAACCACTTTTTGATGTCACGGATCCAACCACTACACCACATGCACCGACAAAGAGGCACGACCGTGCCCCATAACCGTGTGAAGCTACTGACTTTCCAACCACGGGCAGAACACGCCCGTGCCTTAAAACCGTGCCAACATACTGACTTATCGAACACAGGCTAGACACGAGCATGGGGAACCAACACGCCTAGGAACACGGCCGTGCGATGCGGCAGTGTGAATCGACACACCCTCCGTCCACGGGTGTGGGAGAGCCTCAGATGCAAAATTTATTTAAAACCTACAGCCCTTCACCCCACCTTCTTCCATCTTCTCTTTCTTTCCTTCTGTTCTCCCTCTTTCTTTTTCCTTTTCCTTATAAATCCTTAGACTCTTAACCTACAACAACATCATATCCATGGCAAAGAAGCATAAAAGGCCAATCATAGTCTCCTCAAAGGAGACCGATTCACATGAGTTCATGCCAGCAGCTTTATCCAAACAATAACCCAAGGGTCTTTGAGACCAATTATTTGTTCTTTTATTTTTATCTTCTCCTTTATTTTCCTTATCTTTACTTCTCTTCTACTTAATTTAGTTTATTTTGTTTTAGTTTCTTATTTTTAGGTTCTTCAGGCTGCTTGAGAATCACGCCACTTCCACCATCACCAACACCTCCGTCACCTTCAAAGTCACACCCACATCTCGAACCATCTACCAATAAGGATTCTCAATCCCCTTTATCTTTTAAACTTAGTTTATTTTCCTTCTTAGTCTCCTTCTCTTTACCTTTCTTGTCTTTAATTATATATTTAGTTTATTTGTCTTAATAAATCCTGGCTAATCCCCCATGAGTCTCCCAATTTCTTCATCTAGCGCAGAACTCGTGGGTAACCACCACATCCAGACCGCCCCTCCAACTTCTCTTTCACTACGACCACTGCCAACTCAAGGAGCTCATCCATAATGTAGAGAGTTTCACTTCTCCCCATATCTTCTGATCTGAACATTACATTTATGTTATATATCTTTGTACATTGAGGGCAATGTACATCTTAAGTGTGAGGGGTGAATCTTAGATATTCCAAACTTTTTGCATTATTCTCAAATCCCTGAATTTAGTCTTGCTTGAAAGTAAATTACTCATATTACTAATTAGGATGAAATTTCTGATGATTTATGATTTTTATTGATATGTTTTAGATTAAGTCATTGATAATTGTGCATTGATAATTAAATTTGAAGAATACTTGAGAATCAAGCATGATAAGTCTATTTTTTGAATTAAAAATTTTCTAGGTTGTCGAACTAAGTTTAAATATTACTTTGAAGTTTGAATTTTACGAGGTTGGCATAAAAAAACCCATAATTTTTGTGAGATTTTGAGACTTATAGAGCATAAATTCTTTTTCTTGCTCACTTTATTGATTATGAGTATGTCAACATTGATCTGTTATTCTAGAACTTGCATCGATTATACATGTCGAGACCACACTTTTTGATTTGATATACAGAGATGATAAAGGCACCTAGGATTTAACCCACTCACTCCACTAAAAACCCACCTTCATAATTAACCCCTAGTGAACCCCTTTGATCCTAACAACCCTTTTTATTGACTCACCCACTAATATTAACCCAAAACCCTTTGTTTTTGTTATCACCATTCCTTTTGACTACCCTTATATCGAGATTTGATCTGATTAGTTGCCTAATTATGAATTTTAGTAGTTTATCCTTTATTATGTATTTAGTTTGATTCCTAAAAATATATATATATTCAATATTCATTATTAGTTATGTGATTAAACGAGCTTATACATTTAAATTCCAAATATCGAAAAAAGAAGCTCGTATTATTAGTATTATTAGTTTTCAATTGATGTAATTATTATTATTAGTTCAATAGTTCTTAGTTAGGTAATTTGTCAATTCAATCTCGATTCTAACCCTCTAATTTAGCTTTATTCCACACCTTAACCCTAGCCCCGTCACAACCCTGTTAAAGACCTTTTGATTTGTGTTTCATCTCATATTTCAGTGGTGGAGATTTGATTTTCATGCAAGCCTATGGGATTAACTCTTCATGTTTGACTTTTGAGTGCCTAAATTCTGAACCTTAAACACTTTGAGTGATTTGAGTGAATCTTTTGTGAGGATGTCAATCCTTGTCGATTTCAAATTAAAAGTAATTATCTAGATAAGGGGAGACACCTATGTTTTGTGCTACAAAATCTATGACTTATAATGTTTGAATTTTTAGGACTCTTTGAGTTGAATTATCCATGTATAAATTATCTCTGAATTATGATGAGACACTATTAATGACTATTATGAATTGAGGGAAGTTCGTTTTAATTGTAAGTTGAGAATTTTGCTTGAGGACAAGCAAAAGCTTAAGTGTGGGGGTATTTGATAAACCGAAATAGTAACATATTCTAGGCCCACATTTAGTATGCTTTTGGATGAATTATCCTTTGATTTATGTAAAAAGGTGCTCTTAATCCTTTCTTTTCATGTCTTATACCCAGGAAAGCACCCAAGGATAAAAAGAACGAGAAACGGGCTCAAAACGGATCAAAACGGACCAAAGAAGAAATCAACACGGCCTGGACTTGGACCCACACGGCCATGCCAAGTCAATCATCTAGAACACGGTCTAACCCCGACTCACACGGCCGTGTCTAATTAAAGAAATCTGAACACGGCCTGTCCACGATTTACACGGGCGTGCGCCATGGCCGTGCCTCTGCCTTGGAGAAGAGCAATTTCATTCTGGAAAGGATACTTAGGGAGAAAGAAACATATTTCAAAATCCTATAAATACACCCTAAGTATAACCTGAAAAGGGGAGCCCAAAGCCATCGTCTAGGGGCGTCGTGCTAGGCCAGAGAAGGCAGATTTGTGGGGATTCACTCAGGGATAGCCAGTTGACCCATCTCAAGAAGCCAGCATTATACTCAAGACGGAGGATCTCCTCTTCAATTCCTTCAGGGGGTTTTAGGGATTTCTTATGTTTTGTTTTATCTTTTCTCTTGAGATGTTTTCCTTTATTGTTATGAACTAAACCCTTCTGATACAGAAGGGATGAAACCTATGATGAATCTTGTTATTGTTTTCTGAATTATATGATAAATACTTAGTTTGTTCTTAATTATGTGAGCTTAATCCAAATTTAATATGCTTAGGTGGAGGAGGAATAGACCCTACCAAAGAGTAGATCCAACATAATTAAGCGGAGTTGATCGCACGCCTAGAGATAGGGTGACGAGATTTTGCCAGATTAGGGTGAAACCTAATATGGGAGTCCACAGATCGATTTACTGCTATTCTAATGGGTTATTTGTAACATCGCAAAATTGGGCCTAGTAGGATTGGGCCCATTGGGCCTTGAGCATAGAAGCGTTTTAAAATTTTGAGAACAAGAGAACGGCATTATTTAAAGTTGGACTTATTAAGAAGGTAATTTTGGAAAGTTACGAGGTTTCTATGAAGTTCCGGGTTCAAGTTGGGCCTTAGTAAAATTTTGTGTTTAAGCCTATTAAGGAGAGATAGTAAGTGGCATCAAGGCTTATGGAAATAAAAGAGTAAATTGCTAGCATAAATGAGCAATTGGTAAAAGGGTTATGGCGCCACATGTAGTACCTTGAGGGAAGAGGTTCGAATCACTTTGTGTGCAAATTTTGACTTATATTTTTGCACCCTTTCCTTAAGTGTCGGCCAAGAGGCATTCATGGCAAGGTTGACTTCATTATTTTGGTAAGGTGGCTAAAAGAAAAAGGCAAGGTTGAAGTTGGGGAAAGGAATCAAGGGAAATAGGAAAGAAAGGGGGACATGAGGCTTATTTCGTGGGTGATGTTTTGGAAAGCTTGGGTGGCCAAACTATTATCCTAGGGGGGGATGCATGTGGACGGTTTTGGGGAGAATAGGTAGCTGAATTTTTAGTTGGCATTTGGTAAAGACTTAGTAGTGTTTTGGAAAAAATTCCCTTTGGCAACTTTGTGTCATTTCTCTCAATTTGCAACCCTCCTTGCCGAAACCTATTAGCACAATAGTGCATTGTTTTTCTCTTTTGTTTAGGTCACACACTCATTTTCTTTCCACCTTCCTTGATAGCCGAATTCTCCTTTGCCTTTTGATTGAATTTTTGGTGCTTGTTAGGCCAAAACCTTTCTCTTTGCACTATTCGGTATTCTCCAAATTTCTTTCTACCTTGTGCCGAAATTACAAGCCATTAGTGAACATATTCTCTTCTTTTCTTTCTTCTTGTTGCCGAATGTATCCAAACCATTGAGACCAAAATTTGTTCATTCATCTCTTCTTTATCATTTTCTCAAGTGGGTTGACACTCTTTTCTTTGATTGAATCAGTAAGTGAATTCTTTTCTATGTTCATATTCTTTTCTTTCTAGCCGAATAGGTATTTATCACTATTCGGTTGTAAATCTTGATCTTAACCGAAATGGTGTTATCTTCCATTCCTTCATATTGTAATCACCCTCTTTTTCGTAGTGTTCTAAGTGGGTGGCCGTGTATCATTCTAGCCCTAAGTCAAACGGTGGAAATTGGATCCAATATCGATAAGGTAAGGAGTTCTTCATGGATTATTGGAAATCGTTCTTTATTCGTTTAAAGGATAATAGTGGTTGTGACTAATCGATTATGTTCTAGGGACAAAATCACTCGATATATTCTACCTTTGGACATAGTGGTCATCGACGAGTGGTTCGTTAGGAAATCAAAATCAGGTGTGTAATCCCGTACCTTCCGAATACATGTTTGATATGGTGTGTAATCTCACATATCTTTGAAATTTTGTATGATATGTTATGTGATTTGGTCAAAATACTGAAGAAAACCGAAATCCGGCATCCGTGATCACTCGGGCGTGCGTATGATCGTAGTAGTAATCGTATGTTGTAATAAAACAGTTTCGGTCAGAAACAGTGACGTGTATTTGAAAAATCACGAAAAATAGGAGAAAAAGAATTACAAAGTGAATAAGATATCAGATTAAATCTTACTGTGTCTATTTTTATACGGAAGAAATGGAGAAGGAAAAGGAATTCTATATTCTGAGATATCTTAATTTTAGTGAGACTGGTTCTGAATGACTTCGTGGTTCCCTGATCTATCTTGGAAAAATCTTATAAAATTGTACAAAGTGAATTATGAGTTATAGTTTATATGTACAGATTCCTTAGTGAGTCTATTTTCAATAGAAACAAGTGGGAGCAACATATGAAAAGTTTACAGTGAGATATTTGAATTTTGGGTAAGAGAGGTCAGAATCGTTGGTCAGTGAAACAAGGGAATCTTTAAGGAATAAAATGTACTAAATGGTTAAGTAAAAATTCTGGAAAAATTATCGTAAGAAGATATATGAGTTTAGTTTCAAGGAAAATTTACGGATCTAAATTTCGAGTTTCCTAATCCGAGTTATGGTCAGTTTAGTCAATATGACGCAGATGGACAGTTTCAATTTTCTATGCTAAAATTAGTAGTTAAGTCCGGGGTTGCCGAATTACCAAAATACCCTTGGAGGGTAAATTATCGAAATACCCCTGGGTTACGAGATTACAGAATTACCCTTAGTGGGTAAAATTACCGATTTACCGAAATGTCCTTATGGACCGATTTACCGAAAATGCCCCTATGGGCTGATTTGATAGAATGCCTTAATGGGCCGAATTGCAAAGTGTTATAATGGGCCGATTTATCGTAACAAATCTCTGGAGTAATAATTGTTGTTTATATTTGTAAATATGATGCCTTACTATGAATGTTGCATTTACATAATTTTGCATGGGATGGGAAAATATGAATGAAGAAAAGTATAGACCGGTGGCATTGCCACAAATACCGATAAGGGCTATGTGCCAATATAAACGTGATTTTGCTTTGTGCCATCGTGATTAAGGCTATGTGCCAATATAAACGTGATTTGGCTTTGTGCCATCGTGATTAAGGCTATGTGCCAATATAAACGTGATTTTGGCTTTGTGCCATCGTGATTATGGCTTTGTGCTAAACGTATTTACCGGGGCTAAGTGCCTAACATATGAATTAACGACTCTGTGTCGATCATTTTTACCGAGGATGTGTGCCAATTATATTACCGTATATGATTCTGGTGGCTCAGCCACAAATAGTATAAATGGCAACTTCACTACAAATTGGAGAGACTGGCGGGGTGGGTTGACTTGATCCCCACAGGAGATATTGGTTGGTACGGGTGGAGAGTTAGACGGCTGGTAGGATGGGATGGGTTGCATTCATTTCATTTATTTATTATTTGTTTATGAGCTTTGGTCCAAGCTGATTGTTATATGGGTTCAGGCCCAGTGGATGACGGTAAAGGGATTTCACACTGAGTTCTTGTAACTCACCCCCCTTTCTCTTAACCCTTGTAGGTAATGCTTGACGATTTGGACTTGGGCTATGGATGACTCGAGGGAGGCCATACTTCGGAAATGGTTTATTTGGACTTTAGACTTCTTTCTCGTTTATTTTATTACTTTACTATTTTGGGTTAAATGTTGTAATAAAGCCTCTGGACTATTTTTATTTTTGCTTTTTGGTTGGGATGTTTTTATTATTTTTATTAAATTGTTTAAAAAGGGGAATTTTCTAAAAACTTAAACAATGGTTTCCAAAATCGATTAACAAATGGATTCCAAAATAAACTTTTACAAATATTTTTAACACGGATATTTTCTCTCGAACTATTAACGATATTTTCAAAAGACTTGGATTCTCTTTCGAATTTTCAACGTTGTTTTCAAAAGTCACGATTTTGTAAGATCATTAGTTCAAATTTATCGATCTATCAATCAAATCTTTGAGGATAGTAGTATTTTATCAAATCAAACTTGTTTTCTTGATTTTTAACAAAGCAATATTTTAGTACGAACAAAAAGGGTTTAACATGTTTTGCTCGTGTGACATACCAAATCCGCTGGGTTTGGGGTGTTACATTTTATGGTATCAGAGCTAGGTTGCAAAACTCGGCCGTGGTTTGGGTTCAAAAGCGTTTTCCAAAGCTGTTTAGAATTTTGATTTATAAATATATGTTCTAACGGAAGTATGGCACCACGAGTATCCGACACCAAGTCAAGTAAGTATTTGTTTTCTGATTATTGTGTTATTACTGTGGTACGAAAATTCTACAAAATAGAATACTCTAGAACTGTTAGCTTTAGGAGTTGAAACTATAGAGATTGAGACTCTAGGATGCGGATTTGACACTCGAAAACAACTTTTCTACTCATACTCCATAAAACATCGTTTAATAAACATTGAATAGTATACTGATTCATAAAACTCGTAATGACTTAGTGAACATGAACGCTAGAAGACGTGGACGCGGTAGAGGCCGAGGTGCTAGGGCTAGATCTTCGGCACCGAGGCATGTTTCCGAAAGGGAGGCGTTAGCATCGCCAGTGGCTGAGACGGGATCTCATGATTGAGCTGGGGTTAATGAGCTGACTCAGATAGTAAAGAAGGTATTGAAGGAGGTTAAGGAGATTAGCGAAGCACTTCGAGTTGGGTCTATGGACTGTAAGAAGAAAAGAGATTGCGGTTCTTTTGGGTCACAGTCTCGTTTCGTGAAGCATGTCAAGGCACGACCAAACTTTCCGGCTTGTGATTATTGCGGAAGGCATCATCCGGGAGAATGCCGGAGGAGGTTAGGAGCATGCTTGAGATACGGGTCTAAGGAGCATAAGGCTCGAGATTGTTTCATCACCATCAAGTCAGGTATGTTTTGGTTTGACGTGATGATTGAATGTTGAAAATTTTAGGTATAAGTGGTAAATAATGGCTTATTTCTGTGGCTAGATGTTTGGTTGTGTGAAAAAGGATTCAAGATTATGTTAAAGGTACATTAGTGTTATTAAGATCAGAGTGCGCAGGGAAAGCTTAGTGGTGTGATTTGAGCGATGCGTTTAGTAGTTGGTTGGAAATTTCGAGGACGAAATTTCTTTAAGGAGGGTAGAATTGTAACATCCCGAAATTGGGCCTAGTAGGATTGGGCCCATTGGGCCTTGAGCGTAGAAGCGTTTTAAAATTTTGAGAACAAGAGAACGGCATTATTTCAAGTTGGACTTATTAAGAAGGTAATTTTGGAAAGTTACGAGGTTTCTATGAAGTTCCGGGTTCAAGTTGGGCCTTAGTAAAATTTTGTGTTTAAGCCTATTAAGGAGAGATAGTAAGTGGCATCAAGGCTTATGGAAATAAAAGAGTAAATTGCTAGCATAAATGAGCAATTGGTAAAAGGGTTATGGCGCCACATGTAGTACCTTGAGGGAAGAGGTTCGAATCACTTTGTGTGCAAATTTTGACTTATATTTTTGCACCCTTTCCTTAAGTGTCGGCCAAGAGGCATTCATGGCAAGGTTGACTTCATTATTTTGGTAAGGTGGCTAAAAGAAAAAGGCATGGTTGAAGTTGGGGAAAGGAATCAAGGGAAATAGGAAAGAAAGGGGGACATGAGGCTTATTTCGTGGGTGATGTTTTGGAAAGCTTGGGTGGCCAAACTATTATCCTAGGGGGGGATGCATGTGGACGGTTTTGGGGAGAATAGGTAGTTGAATTTTTAGTTGGCATTTGGTAAAGACTTAGTACTGTTTTGGCAAAAATTCCCTTTGGCAACTTTGGGTCATTTCTCTCAATTTGCAACCCTCCTTCCCGAAACCTATTAGCACAATAGTGCATTGTTTTTCTCTTTTGTTTAGGTCACACACTCATTTTCTTTCCACCTTCCTTGATAGCCGAATTCTCCTTTGCCTTTTGATTGAATTTTTGGTGCTTGTTAGGCCAAAACCTTTCTCTTTGCACTATTCGGTATTCTCCAAATTTTTTTCTACCTTGTGCCGAAATTACAAGCCATTAGTGAACATATTCTCTTCTTTTCTTTCTTCTTGTTGCCGAATGTACCCAAACCATTGAGACCAAAATTTGTTCATTCATCTCTTCTTTATCATTTTCTCAAGTGGGTTGACACTCTTTTCTTCGATTGAATCAGTAAGTGAATTCTTTTCTATGTTCATATTCTTTTCTTTCTAGCCAAATAGGTATTTATCACTATTCGGTTGTAAATCTTGATCTTAACCGAAATGGTGTTATCTTCCATTTCTTCATATTGTAATCACCCTCTTTTTCGTAGTGTTCTAAGTGGGTGGCCGTGTATCATTCTAGCCCTAAGTCAAACGGTGGAAATTGGATCCAATATCGATAAGGTAAGGAGTTCTTCATGGATTATTGGAAATCGTTCATTATTCGTTTAAAGGATAATAGTGGTTGTGACTAATCGATTATGTTCTAGGGACGAAATCACTCGATATATTCTACCTTCGGACATAGTGGTCATCGACGAGTGGTTCGTTAGGAAATCAAAATTAGGTGTGTAATCCCGTACTTTCTGAATACATGTTTGGTAATCTCACATCTCTTTGAAAGTTTGTATGATATGTTCTGTGATTTGGTCAAAATACCAAAGAAAACCGAAATCCGGCATCCGTGATCACTCGGGCGTGCGTATGATCGTAGTAGTAATCGTATGTTGTAATAAAACAGTTTGATCGAAGCGATGACGTGTATTTGAAAAATCACGAAAAATAGGAGAAAAGGAATTACAAAGAGAATAAGATATCAGATTAAATCTTACTGTGTCTATTTTGATAAGGAAGAAACGGAGAAGGAAAAGGAATTCTATATTCTGAGATATCTTAATTTTAGTGAGACTGGTTCTGAATTACTTCGTGGTTCCCTGATCTGTCTTCGAAAAATCGTATAAAATTGTACAAAGTGAATTATGAGTTATAGTTTATATGTACAGATTCCTGGTGTGAGTCTATTTTCAATAGAAATAAGTGGGAGCAACATATGAAAACTGTACAGTGAGATATTTGAATTTTGGGTAAGAGAGGTCAGAATCGTTGGTCAGTGAAACAAGGGAATCTTTAAGGAATAAAATGTACTAAATGGTTTTTCCCAAGTTATTTTCCCAAGTTATTCCCAAGTTATTTTCCAAATTCATTCTTCTTTGTCTTAGAGTCTTTAGTTTAGTAGTTAATTAATTTAGATTAATAAACAACTTAACTTATTTTAGGCTAAATAATAAAAAGAAAGTTAGTATTAGTATTTTTAGTTCCTTTGGGTTCGATAATCCGGTCTTGCCTAAACTATACTACTGTTCGATAGGTGCACTTGCCTTTAATCGTTGTCAGAGTTAGTTTCCAGGTTCGATCATTCTTTTATAAATATTAAAACTCGAGAAAACAACGATCAGAATGCTTCCTTAAAATGTGTCATGAGATTTAAGCCCAGTGAAATTATATTTAGTTGTACGGAAATTAAATGGTTCTAGAGATGCCATTACTTAATACACTATGATTTTATACAGGCCATTATTTTTAATTTTATAGCATTGGAACTCGATAACCATCTCAAATCGAGCACTAGATATTGTTTCACATTGGTTAAATTGACACAAATATAATTATTAAAAACATTAAGATCGTTTCAATAATTTGAAATTGGAATGTTCTAGCGTGGTGTGAAATTGGAACAATCTCGATTCCTTGAAAGTCATTATCCAATTTAAACTCACATTGCCTTTAAGGAAAAAAAAAACCTTGACTTCTCGAAGTTCTGAAAAGACACATATCGTGCCAGGAAATATCCTCCATGGGACATGCACTATAATTTGTAATAGTTCCTTGCCTATGGACTCCTTTGTTTCATTTTCCATTTTCACTCCTTTGATACTAATCTGTTAGTTTTGGCCTCTTTATTTTTCGTAGAGGAGAGGTAATGTAATATCCCGGGTTAGGGGCTAGTTGGTTGTTGCATGTTATTGCATGTGTTTAGTGTGCTGCGTGGCTATTTCTATGTTTTGGGGGCTTGGTTGTAGGCTAGGAGTATGCCTGAATGAATGGGAGAATTTTAGTTTTTAGGCTTTATAGGAGGGGAGCTGTTGGAGCTGGGGTTAAGAATTTTAATTGTTGTTTTGTTTCACAAAAAGAGGAGCTAGCTTAGTGGCAAAGCATGCGTTACATGGGGAGCTTGGTGTGGCGTCATCTACATGGAGTGGAGGTCTAGTGTTCGAGCTGCAGAGTCCCCATTTTGGCTTTAATTTTTGGACGGCATGGGGGAAGAGGTAGAAGGCAAGTTGAATTCTACCTTGGACCAAGTCATACCTTTCAAATGAAAGGTGGAGAGCATTTGTAGGAGGGAGACTTGGTCATGTTGTTTGAATGTGTGGAGTGGAGTGTTGTGGGGATTTGGCTGAATTTTAGGGAGGAGTTGGAGGGGAGTGACGGCTTGGTGTGGGGAAAGGGTGTGCCGAAATTCAATTGGCTTTGTGGGGGTGATTTTCGGTCACTTTTGGGTGTCAAACAAGGTTCTTCTCATTTTGTCAAAAGCAAGAAACCGAAATACCTAGTCCCTTTAGTTGCCGGTTGTTTTGCTTCATTTGGTGTGTGTATAGCCGAATGCAAGATTTCATTTCTCTTCTTGTTTTCACTTGAGTAAGCCAGAAAGTAAAAGTCTTCTCTTATCATATTTTTCTTCCTTGTTGAACCTTGATAGCCGAACACTCTCTTCTCTCCTTCTCATAATCCATTCTTTTCTCCTAAAGTACTTGTGCTGAAACTCCACCCTTCAAAATACCTCTTTCGTTTCTTTTTTTTTTTCTTTTCTTTTGAACTTTTGTAGCCGAATCCCTCCCTTGTGCTTTGCTAAATTTCCCTCTATCATTTGTTGCATTTTGGCCGAATATCAATCCCTCACCTAAGAGTTTGCCTTGGCCGAATATTGGAGTGGGGTGGACCTCTCTTGTGTGGTGTCCAATCGGGTTTGGAATAAGGTGAGTGCTAGCCAGAATGTTCTTTTTCTTTTCTCTCTTGTGCTCTATCGATTCTGGTAAGGCTAAGGATGATTTTGGTCAATTGTTGATCGAAGGCTAATCTCTGGGTAATCGACTTTGTTGTAGGACATACGGTTTGTCGAGGGAGTTAAGTGAAGCCTCCTTCTTTCGATTAGCTGGTTGGTAAGTAAGGGTAAGTGGTTGATATATTATTATTAGTCCAATTCTTTGGTTTCGATTAAGGCAAGGGTGACTAAGGATTAACTATGTTCTTGATAGGTGTTGGCCGATTATCAGAAGAACCACTGTTGGGTTCGGGATTTGGTAGGAAACCAAATCAAGTGTAAAGGTAAGGGTTCAACATTAAACCCTTTGGTTTATTTGGTCTTAGCCGAAAGGTGTGGAAGGCTAACCTATGTTTTGACCGATTGTTATAGGAACAAGATAATCAGGGGGGCTTAGATCAGTTCGTGAGGTTTAAGGCTTTTGTTACCAGGTGTGTAAACTAACACACTGATACCTAGTAATGTTATTAATAAACCTGTTTGCCTGTTAAAAACTATACCAGTATGACGGATAATTGGATACCCAAACGGGGTATGTGTACGTATCCGGGTAAGTCTAATTTATTACAAGTTCTATTATGGATACCTTGGGTATTATGATCTATGTTATGTATGCTATGAGATGTAATGCTAGACATGTTGGCATGATATGCATGACTTGTATGATATGCATGATCACATGAGTTGGTATGATGATGGGTGATATGAGTGGAGGCGGTGATATTTTGTCTTGTGAGCACCAGATGTTTTAGTAACACACTTTGTGACTTTGGGTCACCGGAGGTTTGGCACCTCCAGAGGTTTGGCACCTCATTGCGACTCGTCCCTCGTGGTTTGACACCACCGTGGGTTGGCCCCACATGAGATATGGGATCGTCGCTAGTGATTGGGTATCACCACGATGGGTTGGCCCCATCACTCGATTATTGTGACTACGGTCACCGGTGGTTTGGTACCACATTTGTGTCTTTGGGACACCGAGAGGTTGGGCACCTCATTGCGACTCGTCCCTGTGGTTTGACACCACCGTGGGTTGGCCCCACATGAGATATGGGATCGTCTGCTAGTGATTGGGTATCACACGATGGGTTGGCCCCATCAATTGATTTGTGACTTCGGTCACCAGTGTTTTGGTAACACTTTGTGTCTTTGGGACACCAGTGGTTTGGCACCACATTGACGGATATTGTGTCTTTGGGACACCAGGTGTTTTAGTAACACATTGTGACTATATGTCACCAGTGGTTTGGCACCACCAGTGGTTTGGTACCACACGGGGTAGAAAAAGGAGATACGGATGGTTAGGATCGGGTTGCATTAATTATGTTGCTATGTATGATGTGTGTTAGCATGTTGTTTCATCGGGAGCGGGATTTATGCACTGAGTCATTCGACTCACCCTCTCCTTTGACATTTCAGGTGACCCAGTGAGGCGGACATGGAGCCGGGGTGGACTCGGGGTGCACATGCCATGCTTTAATAAAAGTTTTGCTCAGACTATTCACTTTGGGTACTTTAGCTTATTTATTTTTATTTGAGATTTAATTTGGATTTGTAAAAGGCCTTTAAATTATGTTTTATGATGGTTATGTTTTAATTAGATTCTCAACTTTGCTTAACAAATAACTTGGTATGAAATTTTACTAAAAATTTGGTAAGATAATGTTTTCAAAACTATAACGCAATGTGTTTTAAACTATACCATCGGGTATCTCACTATGTTATGCTATACTGATAAACTCAAGTGATTTTCAAACCAAACTCGATATTCTACTAAGTCAAAAATGTTTCAAAATAGCACTAAGAAACTATTGGAAATGCTAAATGAAATCAACTCGTTTTTAACTATATACTTTGGATAAGTTTTCAAAATCTAATCAAACAGGCGTACCCCAATTTTCTTCAAGTTCACTATGTTTTCACCCCGCTTTTAAACGAAAAATCTTATCTCTCAAAAACGTTTTCCCCCGTAACATACCAGATTTGGACGTGGTGTCCTGTCCGGGTTTGGGGTGTTACAATTGTGGTATCAGAGCCAAGTTCAAAGGCTCGGCTGTGGGCCTGAGGCCCAAAATGTTTTCAAAAGATTGTTTTGTCAGTCTTTGTTCTTAGAGTATGGTTGGAAAGGCATGGCACCGAGTCTCCGGCACCAGTTCGCCCAGGTAAGTACCCCGAACTATTGCTTGTGATTTGATTGGATGTGATATGATCTGATGAATAGCAATAGTATACTACTCTAGAGATTGAAACTGATAGGATTTTGTGAACTCGCGAGAACAAATCCTCTATAATATTCATAAGATTTGCCTTAAAATAGTGGAATATATATGCTGATGCATAAAACTCTTAAATCAGATACGTAGAAAGATTAGTCATGAGCACTCGAGGCGGACGTGGTCGTAATACTCGTGGTAGAGGTAGGGGTAGGATGGCGGTTTACGAGCCGTAGGATCCGGTCGGGTTCGAAAATGAGATACCGGATTCGCCACCACCGGAGGTGGTGAGTTCCAAGATCGAGCCGGGGATGACGCAGTTGTCACGAGCGATCTTTGCGAGTGTTGGAAAGAGTAGCCGGTGTAGGTGGTGGTGCGGGAGTTAGGAAATCGGTGCTGGCGACTTGAACAAGCGGGGCGAATTCTTCCGAGGTGTTTACGGTGTTGCTCCCAAAGATCACTTGAATATTGGCTGGAGGCAACCGAGCGGATCATGGATGATCTGGACTTGACAAGAAGAGAAGGCGAAGGGCATCGTGTCGCTTCTCGGGATGAGTCATATCGGTGGTGGCTCACGGTTCGGAGACGATGTGGCGTGAGAGGATCCGACATGGGATTATTTCGTGGCTGCATATCAAAAGAAGTACATTGGAGCTAGTTATATTGACTCAGTAAAAGCATTTACGAGGCTTGTTCGGGGAGTAAATCATTTCGTAGTGCAGGCCGAGTTCCTGGTGAGTAGGTATGCCGAGGGCATTGTGCCACTGAGCATGAGAGGTGTGTTCGTTTCGAGGATGGGTGCGAGACGAGTTGAGGCTGCTGATTGCTCCTCAGCGAGGCCTTGAGTTTGTTTGTCTTAGTTGAGAAGGCTAAGGTAGCCGAGGGTGTTAAGAGTCGGTGAGGCGAGTATGGACGAGAAATAGGCATAAGAGGAGCTTTGGGTCTTACGGATCGTCGGGTAATCCGCGAGAAGAGGGCTAGACCGAGTGGGCGAATCGATCTGCTAGGATTGTTCTTTGCTAGGCGAGGACCGCCGCAGATGTGATCGGTGTGGAAAATCTCATTGGGGTGGCTCTTTGGACTGGAGGAAAAGGTTGCTTTGAGTGTGGTTCTCTGGAGCATCGTGTGAGGATTGTCCGTGTAGGTTGGCTAGGATTGATCCGAGTCGGGGCCGTGTCGGTTCGGAGTAATGGACCGCCACCGCAGAGGGGCCGTGGTAATGGCGAGAGGTGGTAATGGTTCGGTCGGGGCCATGGAGCACCGCGCAGAGTGCGAGTAGTTCGATGCCGCATGGCTGGATTAGTGTATCTTTGCGAGGCGCCGAGAGAGAGGCGCGCGCCGGGCGTCATAACCGTGCGTTTTTGATTTTTGGTTCTCCTTATACTTTGCTTTGATTGATGTGGGTTCAACGCACTCTTATGTTGCCGATAGTATAGTAGAGACCATGGATTTAGACTCGAGATATCTTCTAGGCGGATGACCGTAATTAGTCCTCTAGGTCACTCAGTAGTAGTAGATAAAGCTGTTTAGAGAGGTACCCCTAGAACTCCAAGGGGTAGTGTTTGCTTCTTGATCCGATGGAACTGCCGTTTGGGGAGTTCGATCTGATTCTTGGGATGGATTGGTTGGTCAAGTATCAGGCGGAATTGGATTGCGCGGCCAAGCGCATGGTTCTTAAGACGGTTGAGGGTGATGAGGTGGCTATGATAGGTACTAGGAGAGATTACTTATCAAATGTGGTATACGCTTTGAAAGCGGAGAAGATGGTCGGGGAAGAGTGTGTGAAGCGTATGTAGTTCATGTGTATGCGTTGGAGGCTAAAGAGTCTTTGTGGAGAAGGTTCGTCTTGTTAAGGAATTTGCTGATGTGTTTCTGAGGAGCTTAGGGTTTGCCGCCGAATCGCGAGGTAGAGTTCGGGATAGATCTATTACCGGAATCGCGCGGTGTCTATTACTCCGTATAGGATGGCGCCAAAGGAATTGGTGGAGCTTAAGGCTCGGTTCGTGAGTTATTGGATCGGGGTTTTATTAGGCCAAGTGTTTCGCCGTAAGTGCGCCAAGTACTCTTTGTTAAAAAGAAAGATGGTACGATGCGGATGTGTATAGATTATCGCCAGATTGAATAAGTGGCGATTAAAAACAAGTATCCGTTGCCACGGATAGATGATTTGTTTGATCACCGAAGGGTGCTTTGCGGTATTTTCAAAGATCGACTTGAGGCTTCGGGGTATCACCGATTGAAGGTCAAGGAGGCGATATCCATAAAACAGCGGCGTTCCGGACTCGGTATGGGCACTACGAATTTACGGTAATGCCGTTCGGGTTGACTAACGCACCGCGGCGTTTATGGATATGATGAATAGGGTGTTTCAGCGATATCTGGATCGGTTCGTCCAGTAGTTTTTCATAAACGACATCTTGGTGTACTCAAAGACAGAGGAAGAGCATGACGCGCATTTGCGAGTGGTGCTTGCAGATTCGAGGAAAAGCAACTCTATGCTAAGTTCGATGAAGTGCGAGTTACGGCAGAGAAGTGACTTTCTTGGGTCATGTAGTGTCGGCCGAGGAATTCGAGTAGATCCTCGTAAGATTGAGGCGATTTTGGATTGGAAGCCGCCTAAGTCGGTGGCGGAGATTCGGAGTTTTTAGGTTTGGCGGACACTACCGAAGGTTTGTTGAGGGTTTCGTTGATAGCGCGCCGATGACCAAGTTCTTTGAGGAAAGAAGTTCCGTTTGTATGGGTGAGAAACAGCAGAAAGCTTCGATAAGTTAAAGAAGATTTTGGTGAGGCTCAGGTTCTAATTCAACTTTGAGGCCGGTAAAAATTCACATCTATTGCGATGCATCACATACGGGCTTGGGTTGTGTCTTGATGCAAGAAGGTAAGGTTGTGGCTTACGCTTCTCGGCACCGAGGCCACATGAGGTCAACTATCCGACGCATGACTTGGAGCTAGCGGTGTGGTCTTTGCCTTAAAGATTTGGAGGCACTACTTGTGCGGGGAGAGATCGATAGTCTACACAGATCACAAGAGTCCAGTATCTCTTGACTGGAAGGATTTGAATTTGAGGCAGCGCAGATGGGTTGAGTTGCTGAAAGATTACGACTGTTCGATTGAGTATCATCCGGGCAAGGCTAACGTGGTGGCAGACGCGTTGAGCCGTAAGGTTGTTTCGGACTTAAGAGCATTGTTTGCCCACTTGAGCTTGTATGGCGACGGGAGTGTTTTGGCGAGTTGCGAGTTAAGCCTACTTGGGTTGAGCGGTCGAGAGAGAACAGCTTAGAGGATGAGGTTACGAGGCGCGAAGGTTGCAAGTGCGAGAATGGTGGTTTGGAGGGTTTCTGACTTGTCTAGTGATGAGGTGTTGTGTTTTCGTGGTAAGGCTTGTATGCCTAAAGATGTTGAGTAGAGGCGAGAAGATTCTTCAGACGCACATATAGCGATCCTCATGCTATGCATCCCGGAGGTAGCAAGATGTATAGGGATCTTAGAGAGCGATTTTGGTGGCTCGCTTGAAGAAAGAGGTGACAGAGTTTGTTGGGAAGTGTCGACTTGTCGCAGTCAAGGCCGAACATCGATTGCCGTCGGGTTTGCTTCAGCCTGTGAAGATTCCTCAGTGGAAGTGGGAAAGGATAACCATGGATTTCGTCAGTGGGTTACCGCTTACGCCAAGCAAGAAGGATTCAGTTTGGGTAGTGGTGGATCGCCTGACTAAATCAGCTCACTTTATTCCGGTGAGGGTTGACTACTCGCTTCAGGAGCTAGCGAAGCTGTATGTTTCAGAGATAGTGAGGTTGCACGGTGTGCCAGTTTCGATAATCTCGGATAGGGATCCTAGATTTACGTCAAGGTTCTGGAAAGCATTGCATTAAGCTCTGGGTACTCGTTTGGATTTCAGCACGGCTTTTCACCCGCAGTCTGACGGTCAATCAGAAAGGGTTATTCAGATCTTAGAGGATATGCTGAGAGGTTGTGTCCTGGATTTCAGGGGTAGTTGGGAGGAGTTTTTGCCATTAGCTGAGTTTGCCTACAACAACAGTTATCAAGCGAGCATCAAGATGGCACCGTATGAGGCATTGTATGGTAGGAAGTGTCGCTCACCTACGTGTTGGACGGAGTTGGGTGAACGTCAGTTGTTGGGGCCCGAGTTAGTAGCTGAGACTGAGGACAAGGTTAAAGTGATACAGCTCGATTAAAGGAAGCTTGGACCGGCGAAGTCTTATGCCGATCTTAAACGGAGAGATATAGAGTTTCTTTGTGGGGATAAAGTGTTTCTAAAGGTCTCACCTTGGAAGAAGGTGTTGAGGTTCGAAAAGAAAGGCAAAAGTGAGTCAGAGATTTATTGGGCCGTATAAGGTATTGAGACGAGTTGGACCAGTAGCGTATCAGCTTGAGTTGCCAGCAGAGCTTAGTCAGATTCACGACGTTTTTCATGTTTCGATGCTTCGGAGGTATCGTTCAGATCCGTCACATGTGGTAGCGGTGGAAGAGATCGAGGTAAATCCAGACTTGACTATGGAGGAGGAACTGTGCCAGATTCTTGATCGGGATGTGAAGGTTCTGCGTAGAAAGTCTGTGCCTTTGGTTAAGGTACTTTGGCGGAATCATGGCGTAGAAGAAGCTACGTGGGAACCCGAGGATATGATGAGACAGCAATACCCGCAACTCTTTTGATCAGGTAATTTCGAGGTCGAAATTATTTTTAAGGGAGGTAGAACTGTAATATCCCGGGTTAGGGGCTAGTTGGTTGTTGCATGTTATTGCATGTGTTTAGTGTGCTGCGTGGCTATTTCTATGTTTTGGGGGCTTGGTTGTAGGCTAGGAGTATGCCTGAGTGAATGGGAGAATTTTAGTTTTAGGCTTTATAGGAGGAGCTGTTGGAGTGGGGTTAAGAATTTTAATTGTTGTTTTGTTGCACAAAAAGAGGAGCTAGCTTAGTGGCAAAGCATGCGTTACATGGGGAGCTTGGTGTGGCGTCATCTACATGGAGTGGAGGTCTAGTGTTCGAGCTGCAGAGTCCCCATTTTGGCTTTAATTTTTGGACGGCATGGGGGAAGAGGTAGAAGGCAAGTTGAATTCTACCTTGGACCAAGTCATACCTTTCAAATGAAAGGTGGAGAGCATTTGTAGGAGGGAGACTTGGTCATGTTGTTTGAATGTGTGGAGTGGAGTGTTGTGGGGATTTGGCGAATTTTAGGGAGGAGTTGGAGGGGAGTGACGGCTTGGTGTGGGGAAAGGGTGTGCCGAAATTCAATTGGCTTTGTGGGGGTGATTTTCGGTCACTTTTTGGGTGTCAAACAAGGTTCTTCTCTTTTTGTCAAAAGCAAGAAACCGAAATACCTAGTCCCTTTAGTTGCCGAAGTTGTTTTGCTTCATTTGGTGTGTGTATAGCCGAATGCAAGATTTCATTTCTCTTCTTGTTTTCACTTGAGTAAGCGGAAAGTAAAAGTCTTCTCTTATCATATTTTTCTTCCTTGTTGAACCTTGATAGCCGAACACTCTCTTCTCTCCTTCTCATAATCCATTCTTTTCTCCTAAAGTACTTGTGCCGAAACTCCACCCTTCAAAATACCTCTTTCGTTTCTTTTATTTTCTTTTCTCTTTCTTTTGAACTTTTGTAGCCGAATCCCTCCCTTGTGCTGCCGAAATTTCCCTCTATCATTTGTTGCATTTTGGCCGAATATCAATCCCTCACCTAAGAGTTTGCCTTGGCCGAATATTGGAGTGGGGTGGACCTCTCTTGTGTGGTGTCCAATCGGGTTTGGAATAAGGTGAGTGCTAGCCGAATGTTCTTTTTCTTTTCTCTCTTGTGCTCTATCGATTCTGGTAAGGCTAAGGATGATTTTGGTCAATTGTTGATCGAAGGCTAATCTCTGGGTAATCGACTTTGTTGTAGGACATACGGTTTGTCGAGGGAGTTAAGTGAAGCCTCCTTCTTTCGATTAGCTGGTTGGTAAGTAAGGGTAAGTGGTTGATATATTATTATTAGTCCAATTCTTTGGTTTCGATTAAGGCAAGGGTGACTAAGGATTAACTATGTTCTTGATAGGTGTTGGCCGATTATCGGAAGAACCATTGGGTTCGGATTTGGTAGGAAACCAAATCAAGTGTAAAGGTAAGGGTTCAACATTAAACCCTTTGGATTATTTGGTCTTAGCCGAAAGGTGTGGAAGGCTAACCTATGTTTTGACCGATTGTTATAGGAACAAGATAATCGGGGGCTTAGATCGATTCGTGAGGTTTAAGGCTTTTGTTACAGTGTGTAAACTAACACACCGATACCTAGTAATGTTATTAATAAACTGTTTGCTGTTAAAAACTATACCAAGATGACGGATAATCGGATACCCAAGCGGGGTATGTGTACGTATCCTGGTAAGTCTAATTTATTACAAGTTCTATTATGGATACCTTGGGTATTATGATCTATGTTATGTATGCTATGAGATGTAATGCTAGACATGTTGGTATGATATGCATGACTTGTATGATATGCATGATCACATGAGTTGGTATGATGATGGGTGATATGAGTGGAGGGGCGGTGATATTTTGTCTTGACGAGCACCGGTGTTTTAGTAACACACTTTGTGACTTTGGGTCACCAGAGGTTTGGCACCTCCAGAGGTTTGGCACCTCATTGCGACTCGTCCCCGTGGTTTGACACCACCGTGGGTTGGCCCCACATGAGATAAGGGATCGCCTCGCTAGTGATTGGGTATCACACGATGGGTTGGCCCCATCACTCGATTATTGTGACTACGGTCACCGGTGGTTTGGTACCACATTTGTGTCTTTGGGACACCGGGTTTGGGCACCTCATTGCGACTCGTCCCCTCGTGGTTTGACACCACCGTGGGTTGGCCCCACATGAGATATGGGATCGTCTGCGCTAGTGATTGGGTATCACACGATGGGTTGGCCCCATCAATTGATTTGTGACTTCGGTCACCATGTTTTAGTAACACTTTGTGTCTTTGGGACACCAAAGTGGTTTGGCACCACATTGACGGATATTGTGTCTTTGGGACACCAGTGTTTTAGTAACACATTGTGACTATATGTCACCGGTGGTTTGGCACCACCAGGTGGTTTGGTACCACACGGGGTAGAAAAAGGAGATACGGATGGTTAGGATCGGGTTGCATTAATTATGTTGCTATGTATGATGTGTGTTAGCATGTTGTTTCATCGGGAGCGGGATTTATGCACTTTGAGTCATTCGACTCACCCTCTCCTTTGACATTTCAGACCCGTGAGACGCGGACATGGAGCCGGGTGGACTCGGGTGCACATGCCATGCTTTAATAAAAGTTTTGCTCGGACTATTCACTTTGGGTACTTTAGCTTATTTATTTTTATTTGAGATTTAATTTGGATTTGTAAAAGGCCTTTAAATTATGTTTTATGATGGTTATGTTTTAATTAGATTCTCAACCTGCTTAACAAATAACTTGGTATGAAATTTTACTAAAAATTTGGTAAGATAATGTTTTCAAAACTATAACGCAATGTGTTTTAAACTATACCATCGGGTATCTCACTATGTTATGCTATACAGTAAACTCAAGTGATTTTCAAACCAAACTCGATATTCTACTAAGTCAAAAATGTTTCAAAATAGCACTAAGAAACTATTGGAAATGCTAAATGAAATCAACTCGTTTTTAACTATATACTTTGGATAAGTTTTCAAAATCTAATCAAACAGGCCTACCCCAATTTTCTTCAAGTTCACTATGTTTTCACCCCGCTTTTAAACGAAAAATCTTATCTCTCAAAAACGTTTTCCCCCGTAACATACCAGATTCGGACCTGGTGTCCTGTCCGGGTTTGGGGTGTTACAGGTAATCTTGAAGTCATCGTCCAAAGTGATGTAACGCTTCAAAGTCTTAACTTGATTTTCTTATTCTTCTTTGTTTAGATTACTTTTTTTTAACAATATCGAGAATGAAACTCCAAATATGTCGGTGACGTACATCCCACATTCTCCCTATTAAAAAAGGTTCAATTTATATAAAAACTAAATCCTATCCATTATTTGGGCAATACCTACGAGAGTTACAGAAATGTAACTTCATTTGTTATTTCCAATTTAACTCTCTAAGAGAAATTTTCATTTTCCAAGTTCCATTACTTATTCCACTAAAAGCTTCCATTCATATTTCAAAGAAAATTGGGTCGAACGCTTACACTTAAAAAGTTAACGTAGAATGAAGAATACAATAACAATTGGATTCCCACGATAAAGACATACATCGGCTTAATTTCGAGCGGAAATATTTTTGATTTATTAATTTTGAATTTCAATCATTTAGTTGCCATTTTCCATTTTACTAATATGATAAGTGTGATAAAAACTTTTTAACAACAAGGTTATAAGAATTTACGCTTCGCATAATTATTTGTACAACTGTAGCACATACATATCACCAGTAAAGGAATCGGTATAGCTCATTCAATTTTGAGATACACGTGAATTTTTAACCACCAACATAGCAAGTGCATACACAACTTCAAAATATTAGAAAAATAGGACGACACACATAAAAAATATGTGTGCCTGTAATGCAAGTGTACTATATCTCACATTGCTTTTTCCATATCTTATTATCGTCCTGGTGTTTGGTTTGGAGTGGACGTAATAGTTCAATCCCAGTTTCAATGCAGAAACCCATGTACGACATAATCATCTTTATTGAACCTTATTTTCGTGATCCGTTTAATGCCATTTAAGAATTATAAAGGGAAGTATAAATGTGTGTCTTTGAATTAATATTTAGATTTTTAATAATTAAAGTTAATGCTAATTAAACTGAAATATTAAAGTTTTCTTTTATTGTAACGTATTCTAGTCCAATGTGGTTATAACACTTCCTATAAATGCCAGTTTTTTCCTTGCGAATCTTGTTCGAAATTAATTTTACGAACCAAATTTAACTAGTAACATCATAGTCGCGCAGTATGGCAAGCCTTAATGTTTATTCCGTCCTACTGGTTTTATTCTTAACTTGCGGGGCGATGAATGGCTACTGAAGGAGAACGACCAGATTATTAAGGAAAATAATTGTGAAACTAAAATGGGTTTGCCATGTGTTCTAGAAGCTTTCACTACTATTTTCCAGATAGGGAGTATTTCTAACAAGTGTTGCCGTGAACTTGTTGTGTTGGGAAAAGTTTGCCACTCAAAGATTAGTAAAAGGAACCTTGAAAATCCTCTATTCAAAGACCTAAACCCATCGACAATTATAGCGAAGAGCATTAATACATGGAATAATTGCCTTGCATTGATCGATTCACCATCTCCGTCTGCTTAAGGATATAGTATTGCTTAAGCTAACAAACGGTTACAAGACGTAATGACCCCAAAATTATTTTTGTCTTTATTTTTGATATTGTTCGAATGCTTCCATAAAATGTGTCATGAGATTTAAGCCCGATGAAATTATATTTAGTTATGCGGAAATTAAATGGTTCTAGAGATGCCATTACTTAATACACTATGATTTTATACAGGCCATTATTTTTAATTTTATAGCATTGGAACTCGATAACCATCTCAAATCGAGCGCTAGATATTGTTTCACATTGGTTAAATTGACACAAATATAATTATTAAAAACATTAAGATCGTTTCAATAATGTGAAATTGGAATGTTCTAGCGTGGTGTGAAATTGAAACAATCTCGATTCCTTGAAAGTCATTATCCAATTTAAACTCACATTGCCTTTAAGGAAAAAAAAAACCTTGACTTCTCGAAGTTCTGAAAAGACACATATCGTGCCAGGAAATATCTTCCATGGGACATGCACTATAATTTGTAATAGTTCCTTGCATATGGACTCCTTTGTTTCATTTTCCATTTTCACTCCTTCGATACTAATCTATTAGTTTTGGCCTCTTTATTTTTCGTAGAGGAGAGGTAATCTTGAAATCATCGTCGAAAGTGATGTAACGCTTCAAAGTCTTAACTTGATTTTCTTATTCTTCTTTGTTTAGATTACTTTTTTAACAATATCGAGAATGAAACTCCAAATATGTCGGTGACGTACGTTCCACATTCTCCCTATTAAAAAAGTTTCAATTTATATAAAAACTAAATCCTATCCATTATTTGGGCAATACCTACGAGAGTTACAGAAATGTAACTTCATTTGTTATTTCTAATTTAACCCTCTAAGAGAAATTTTCATTTTCCAAGTTCCATTACTTATTCCACTAAAAGCTTCCATTCATATTTCAGTAAAATTGGGTCGGAACGCTTACACTTAAAAAGTTAACGTAGAATGAAGAATACAATAACAGAATTGGAGTCCCACGATAAAGACATACATCGGCTTAATTTCAGAACGGGAAATATTTTTGATTTATTAATTTTAAATTTCAATCATTTAGTTGCCATTTTCCATTTTACTAATATGATAAGTGTGATAAAAACTTTTTAACAACAACAAGGTTATAAGAATTTACGCTTCGCATAATTATTTGTACATTGTAGCACATACATATCACTGGTAAAGGAATCTGGTATAGCTCATTCAATTTTGAGATACACGTGAATTTTTAACCACCAACATAGCAAGGGCATACACAACTTGAAAATATTAGAAAAATAGGACGACACACATAACAAATATGTGTACCTGTAATGCAAGTGTACTGTATCTCACATTGCTTTTTCCATATCTTATTATCGTCCTGGTGTTTGGTTTGGAGTGGACGTAATAGTTCAATCCCAGTTTCAACGCAGAAACCCATGTACGACATAATCATCTTTATTGAACCTTATTTTCGTGATCCGTTTAATGCCATTTAAGAATTATAAAGGGAAGTATAAATGTGTGTCTTTGAATTAATATTTAGATTTTTAATAATTAAAGTTAATGCTAATTAAACTGAAATACTAAAGTTTTCTTTTATTGTAACGTATTCTAGTCCAATGTGGTTATAACACTTCCTATAAATGCCAGTTTTTTTCCTTGCGAATCTTGTTCGAAATTAATTTTACTAACCAAATTTAACTAGTAACATCAGAGTCGCGCAGTATGGCAAGCCTTAATGTTTATTCCGTCCTACTGGTTTTATTCTTAACTTGCGGGGTAGTAATGGCTACGAAGGAGAACGACCAGATTATTAAGGAAAATAATTGTGAAACTAAAATGGGTTTGCCATGTGTTCTAGAAGCTTTCACTACTATTTTCCAGATAGGGAGTATTTCTAACAAGTGTTGCCGTGAACTTGTTGTGTTGGGAAAAGTTTGCCACTCAGCATTAGTAAAAAGGAACCTTGAAAATCCTCTATTCAAAGACCTAAACCCATCGACAATTATAGCGAAGAGCATTAATACATGGAATAATTGCCTTGCATTGATCGATTCACCATCTCCGTCTGCTTAAGGATATAGTATTGCTTAAGCTAGCAAACGATTACAAGACGTATTGGGCCCAAAATTATTTTTGTCTTTATTTTTGATATTGTTCTCAATGCTTCCTTAAAATGTGTCATGAGATTTAAGCCCAGTGAAATTATATTTAGTTGTACGGAAATTAAATGGTTCTAGATATGCCATTACTTAATACACTATGATTTTATACAGGCCATTATTTTTAATTTTATAACATTGGAACTCGATAACCATCTCAAATCGAGCGCTAGATATTGTTTCACACTGGTTAAATTGACACAAATATAATTATTAAAAACATTAAGATCGTTTCAATAATGTGAAATTGGAATGTTCTAGCGTGGTGTGAAATTGAAACAATCTCGATTCCTTGAAAGTCATTATCCAATTTAAACTCACATTGCCTTTAAGGAAAAAAAAAACCTTGACTTCTCGAAGTTCTGAAAAGACACATATCGTCCCAGGAAACATCCTCCATGGGACATGCACTATAATTTGTAATAGTTCCTTGCCTATTGTAACACCCCAAACCCGGTCAACACACCACGACCGAATCTGGCATGTTACGGAGTGAAAACATTTGAATAAAACAAGTTACTGGTTAAATTTTATTGAAAACTCTTTATCGTTTTAGTGTTTAGAAAACCTCATATAAAGTGATGTTAAAATCATTTTGGTGTTGCTTTAAATCCAGAAAACTTTATGGTTGAAAAATCCGTTGATCGATACTAGCTTTTGGATATCATGTGATTCTTTTTAAATTCCGAGTAAGGTGTGTATAGTCAGGTTAAAACCATTCGCTTTGAAGTTGTTTGAAACTTAAATCCGGAAGTCATTTAGGTTACCTTTGCAATCATATTGTAAATGTTATTACCCGATAGTGAGGTTTGAAAACTCGAAGGAGGTATAATTTTGAAAACATTGCTTTTTACCGGTTATTTAAGCAATCAATTCGTTAAGCACATGCATAATATCATCAAAAAGTAAAGCAAGTAATTTAAAACCCAAAATAATACTTAGCGGCCTTATTACAGAACCAAAACCAAATTTAAAGTAAATAGATAAAACTAGAGTAGTAATAAAACCCGAAAATAAGTTTGCATGGCCACCTCGAGTCCTCCCCGGCTCCCTATCCGCGATCTATGCCTCATCTGCAAAATATAAGGGAAGGGGTGAGTCACCGAGACTCAGTGTGTAAATCCCCAACCCGATGGAATAGCACTTACACAAATCATTAATAAAACATGCAATCATGCACCCCATCATCTAACCATCCGATCTCCTTTATCTACCCCGTGTGGTCAAAACCACTGGTGGTCAAAACCACTGGTGACCGAAGTCACAAATATATATATCGGTGTGGTCAAAACCACTGGTGACCGTAGTCACAAATCAAGTGATGGGGCCAACCCATCGTGTGGTCAAAACCACTGGTGACAATCCCGTATCAATCATGTGGGGCCAACCCACTGTGGTACCAAACCACTGGGATGAGTCACAATGTAACACCCCAAACCTGGCCCAAACATTACGACCGAATTTGGTATGTCACAGAGAAAACCATTTTGAAAATCCCTTTAGCCGATTTGAGTTTTGATGAAATCATCTTCATTTTCAATTATCTTGCTAAAACCACACTTAGTTTGTTTAAAAATAATATTTATTAATTCGGGTTATTATAGATTTTAAATGTACCCGATGGCACGATAAAATACTTTGCGTAGGAATTTTGAGAAAACATGTAACTTATTTCAATATCATTGAATAGTTTGAAACAAATCATTCAAACATGTAAAATAATAAAAATAATTCTAGGAGGCCTTATTACAATTTGATTAAAATAAAACCAACAATAAAAATAAAATAATAAAATTCAAGTTCATTAAATTCAAATCCCACTGCATGGCCACCTCGAGTCCATCCGGCTCCTCATCCGCAATCTACGTGTCACCTGAAAAATGTTAAGGAGAAGGTGAGTCACCAAGACTCAATGTGTAACCCTTCCCCATTTAGTGCAACAACATACACAATTTATAACAAATTAACATGCACTAAACCATGCACCCAACCTAGCCATCCAAACACCTTTCTCTACCCCGTGTGGTACCAAACCACCGGTGGTGCCAAACCACCGTGACTTAAAGTCACGAAATCCATCATATTGTGGTGCCAAACCACCGGTGGTGCTAAACCACCGGTGACTCGAAGTCACAAATCAAATGATGGGGCCAACCCATCGTGTGATACCAAATCACCGGCGTCAATCCCATAATGTAAATCGTGGGGCCAACCCACCGTGGTGCTAAGCCACCGGGACGAGACGCTATGAGGTGCCAAACCTCACGGAGGTGCCAAACCTCTGGTGACCGTAGTCACAATGTGGTACCAAACCACCGGTGTCCGTCGACACGAATATCACACCCCCTCCTCTCAAAGAACCCACATCAATCAATAATATGCACTTAATGATTTCATGCCCATAGGTTTATTTAGCAATCATCGAGCAGTTTATCAACAACCATATGTTATATGCCACATAGCCACATATTTCATGCTTCCCAAAAGCATCATAACAACAAGGACTTACAAGAATTCCTTGCTTATACCTTTTATGGTACTAAATCCCAAATCTACAAATCAGAGTTAACATACACAGAATACTTAGCATTTTAATTAGTCATAAAGTGTGTATGTACACACTGATTCAAATGCTAACTCCAAATCCCAAAGAGTCAATCGGCCACCTCCTCGCTCTCTTGTCCCTATATTCGGCCAAACTCAAAGGTTTAGTGTCCTTGGCCATTCGGCCAAACCACAATATCCAAAGGGTTAATTATTGAACCCAAAACCTTACCTAATACCTTCGGTACTAATCTTAGTACACTTTTACACCTCTGCTTCCACCCTACAATCGGCAACCATTAGTAGCCACTTAATAGCCTTGACTTATAATACTAAAGAGATTAATCTATTAACACATCCTTACCACTACTTACCAACCAATTACTCGAAGGTGACGGCTTCACTAGATCAACACCTCGAAGGCCCTACAACAACCGATTCCGAATCAGCTGATTCATACTTGCAATCCAATGCCGAAATCGGCTCTTACCCTTGTTGATAGTCGACAGAGAAAAGAATGTGGGAGAAGAGTTTCGGCATACTTAACTTCTTCTATGACCGATTGGAAAAACTAAAAAGGGATTACCCTTGCTTGATATTCGGCCAAGACTTCACAAAATAAGGAGAAAAGAATTCGGCTAAAGTGAAAAGAAAATAGTGAGAAAAGGGAGATAGGGATTCGGTTTTGAGAAGAAAAGAAAATAAAAAGAGAGGGAAAGAGAGTAGGTGTTTCGGCTAAGGGTCAAAAAGAATAAGAGAGGTAGATGGCAATGGTGTTTTTCGGTTTGAGAGAGAATGAAAAAAAAACAAAAGAGATGAAGACTAGCCAAAAATTAGAAAGGAAAGACTTAAAAAAATCGGCACTATCCCCTATACTTGCCGTCCCACTCCTCCCATGAGGAGTTCAAATTTCGCCAACTCCTTGTTTCTCTCTTGGCCACTAATTTGAAATAATTCAAAAGAATTTGAATTAACACATGCCTACTTTTTCTCTTGCCACCTTTTTAGATTATTCACATAATATCTAGTTAAATCCTTATTATAAAAAAAAAGTTTAAAGAGAGAAAATCTCTCCCCTATGCCGTCCCATTCAAAGAGCAAAAGAGGGATTTTCACGACTCGAACACTGGTGTCCCTTGCTCATTGTGGCGTCACTTCCAGCTCCCAAGTGGCCTTCCTTTTGCCACTTTTCCAAGGTCTTTTTAGTGTCAGATAATCCTCCATTTATTCTTGTAACCCCTTCCTACTAAGGCTCCCTACCTTAAAGCTTACCAAATTAAATTTTCTCCTATTCCGAGCCTACTCGAGACCCCTAATTAGGCCTTATTATTCCATAAATAACATCACAGCAATTCAAACACACAAAAAAATAATTCAATCTCAAATAGCCTCAATTTTAGGATGTTACAGTTCTACCCCCTTAAAAATAATTTCGACCTCGAAATTACCTGATTAGAAGAGGTGGGGGTATTGCTGCCGCATCACATCCTCGGGTTCCCACGTAGCTTCTTCCGCAGCATGGTTTCGCCATAGTACTTTTACCAACGGTACTGACTTCCTACGCAGAACTTTGACATCTCGATCTAAGATCTGAACTGGTTCTTCCTCGAAAGATAAGTCTGAGTTTACCTCAATCTCAGCCACTGGCACAACGTGTGATGGATCTGACCGATACCGTCTAAGCATTGATACATGAAAAACGTCATGAATCTGACTCAACTCTGCCGGCAGTTCGAGCTGATAAGCTACCGGTCCCACTCGCTTCAACACTGTATATGGGCCAATGAACCTTGGGCTTAGCTTCCCTTTTCGCCCAAATCTCAACACCTTCTTCCAAGGTGACACTTTCAGGAAGACTTTATCTCCTACCGCATACTCCATTTCTTTACGCTTAAGATCAGCATAAGACTTATGCCTGTCTGATGCCTCCTTGAGACGAGCCCGAATCACCTTGACTTTATCCTCAGTTTCTGTCACCAACTCTGGACCCAGAACTTGTCGTTCACCTAACTCTGTCCAACATGTAGGAGTTCGGCATTTTCGTCCATACAGTGCTTCGTACGGTGCCATTTGAATACTTGCTTGATAACTATTGTTATAAGCAAATTCCGCCAACGGTAGATACTCCTCCCAACTACCGCTGAAATCCAAAACGCATCCTCTTAGCATATCCTCTAAGATCTCAGTATGACCCTTTCCGATTGCCGTCGCCGATGGATGGATGGAAAGTCAGATCAAATCCATCGTGTACCCAAAGCTTGATGCAACGCTTTCGAAACCTTGACGTAAATCGGGATCCCTATCCGAGATGATTGATCTCGGCACTCCATGCAACCTCACTATTTCGACACATACAGACTTAGCTAGCTTCAAGTGAGTAATCCACTCACCGGTATGAAGTGAGCTGATTTGGTCGACGGTCCACAATCACCCAAATCTGCGTCCTTCTTGCTTTGGCGTGAGGGTAGCCCACCGACAAAATCCATAGTAATCCTCTCCCATTTCCACTGCGGGGATCTTCAACTGGTTGAAGTAACCACGATGGCAACCGATGTTCACCTTAACCTGGCGACACGTCCGGACACTTACCGACGCATTCGCCACCTCACGCTTCAACCCTGGCCACCAAAACTGCTTCCGCAAATCTCCATACATCTTACTACCTCCAGGATGCATAGCGTATGGGCTGCTATGTGCATCTTGAAGAATTCTTTGCCTCAACTCCACATCCTTTGGCATACAAGGCCGCCCTTGAAAACATAGTACACCATCATCAGTCAAACTATACCCTTCTAAACCACCATCTTGAACTTGCAACTTCCTTGCGTTCAAACCATCATCCACCAATTGCTTTTCCTTAATCTCCTCAATCCAAGTTGGCTTAACTTGAAGTTCTGCCAAAAGACTTCCATCATCGTATAGACTGAGGTGAGCAAACATCGCTCTTAAGTCTGTCACGACCTTTCGGCTCAACGCGTCAGCCACCATGTAAGCCTTACCCGGATGGTACTCAATTGAACAGTCGTAGTCCTTCAACAGCTCAATCCATCGGCGTTGCCTCAAGTTCAAGTCCTTCTGAGTCAGAAGATACCTCAGACTTTTGTGATCCGTGTAGACTATCGACTTCTCCCCATACAAGTAATGTCTCCATATCTTCAAAGCGAATACCACTGCCGCTAACTCCAAGTCGTGAGTTGGATAGTTAACCTCATGCGATCTTAACTGACGGGATGCATAGGCCACTACCTTCCCTTCCTGCATCAACACACATCCCAACCCTGTATGGGATGCATCGCAATAAACTGTGAACAACTTCCCTGCCTCAGTCTGTACTAGAACCGGAGCTTCCGTCAAAATCTTCCTTAACTTCTCGAAACTTTCTTGCTGTTTCTCCGACCAAACAAATGGAACTCATTTCCTTAATAACTTAGTCAACGGCGCTGCGATTAGAGAGAACCCTTCCACAAATCTTCGATAGTACCTGCGGACCAGAAAACTTCGAATTTACGCCATCGACCTAGGCGGTTTCCAATCCATGACCGCTTCAACCTTGCGAGGGTCCACTCTAATCCCTTCAAATTGATACCACGTGACCTAAGAAAGCCACCTCCTAAGCCAAAATTCGCACTTCATCGAATTTGGCATATAACCGCTTCTCCTCAATACTTGTAGAACTATACGCAAATGCATATCATGCTCCTCCTCCGTCTTTGAATAAACCAATATGTCGTCTATAAACACCACGACAAATTGATCCAAGTACTGCTGAAACAGCCTATTCATTAAGTCCATGAACGCTGCAGGTGCGTTGGTCAGGCCAAATGGCATCACCAAAAACTCGTAATGCCCATACCGAGTACGGAATGCCGTCTTGTGCACATCCATCTCCTTCACCTTAAGTTGATGATAACCTGACCTAAGATCTATCTTCGAGAAAATCGCTGCACCCTTCAATTGGTCAAACAAGTCATCGATCCGAGGCAACGGATACTTGTTTTTGATCGTTAACTTGTTTAACTGGCGGTAGTCGATACACATCCGCATCGAACCGTCCTTTTTCTTGACAAACAACACAGGTGCTCCCCACGGAGATATGCTTGGTCGAATAAACCCTCTATCCAAAAGCTCCTGAATTTGAGCCTTCAGCTCCACCAATTCCTTTGGTGCCATTCGGTAGGGTGCTATAGACACAGGCGCCATTCCGGGTAACAAGTCTATACCAAATTCAACTTCCCGATCCGGAGGCAGACCCGGAAGTTCTTCTGGGAACACATCAGTGAACTCCTCTACCGTTCGAACCTTCTCAACTGCTGACTCCTTAGCCTCCAAGGCACATATTCGAACCAGAAACGCCTCACAACCCTTTTTGACCATCTTCTCAACCTTCAAGGCCGACACCATGTTGGATAGGTAATCTCTTCTATTACCTATCATGACCACCTTATCACCTTCAGCCATCTTAAGAACCATACGCTTTGCAGCACAATCCAACCTCGCTTGATACTTAACCAACCAATCCATTCCAAGAATCAAATCGAACTCCCCAAACGGCAGTTCCATCAGATCGGCCATAAACACGACCCCTTGGAGTTCTAGGGGTACATCCCTATATAGCTTGTTTACAACTACAGAGTGTCCTAGAGGGCTAATTACAGTCATTTCCCTAGAAGCAGTCTCAAAGTCTAGGTTCATAGTCTCCACCACACTACTAGCAACGTATGAATGCGTCGAACCCACATCAATTAATGCAACATATGGGAGACCAAAAATTAGGAACGTACCGGTTATGACGTCCGGTGCGTCACCCTCCTCGCGATGCCTCGCTGCATAGACTAAGCCAGGCTGCCTTGCCTCTGTGTTGCCTGTGCCTCTGCCTTGAATTCTGCGACCTCGATTAGGACCACTGCCTCCTCTACCATTACCACGACCCCTCTGTGGTCCCATAGTTCTATCCTGAGTACGGTTTTGCCCCTTTGGCTGATTCTTGGCTAACTTCCGAGGACAATCCCTTACACGGTGATCCAACGACCCACACTCAAAGCAACCCTTCTCACCAGTCCAACAACCTCCCCAATGTGATTTTCCACAGCGATTACACTGGGCCGGTCTCTGATTAGTAGCCATGGGCCTTCCTGCCTGATTTGACCCACTCTGCCTAGCCCTTTTTTGAACATTACCACCTGACCCAGATGACCCAAAGCCTCTCTTCTGCTTGTTCCTATCATAGTTCTGTTTCACAGACTCCTTGACTCCTTCGGCTACCTTAGCCTTTTCCACCAGCACGGAAAACTCACGCTCCTGCTGTGGAGCAATCAGCAACCTTAACTCATCTCTAAGTCCGTCTTCAAAGCGGACGCAACGTTCATGTTCAGTAGCCACGATGCCTCTAGCATATCGGCTCAGCCTTAAGAACTCTGCCTCATACTCGAATCGACTTATTTCCTTGAACCAATCCCAAAAAGGCTTTCCTCTGAGCATCAGTGTAGCTGGTGCCCACATACTTCTTCTGATAAGCAGTTTTGAAATACTCCCAAGTAAGATCATCTGCCGTAGCACCATCTCGAACGGTGAGCCACCACTGATATGACTCATCCTTTAGAAGCGACACTGCTCCTTTCAGCTTCTCCTCATCCGTCAGGTCGAGATCATCCTTGATTCTCTCAGTCGATTCTAACTAGTATTCCGCCGCACTGGGTGCCACTCCCGACACTCCCCGAAATACCTCAGCTCCGTTGGATCGGAGTCGCTCGAAACAGTTTTCGAGCTCCCATACCTCCACTAGCCCGACCACCATCTCAAGGACTCGCATGTCTGACTTGCGATCATCGCCTCACCTCTGCATGTCGATCCTGATCCTCAGCTCCAAAAGTTGGAGGTGGTGGTGGCGGTGGTACCTCATTTTCCGACCCTTGACCCGACCTAACAGGTTCTGACACGGTCATCCTGCCCCTACCGCGTCCACGACGGCCACGTCCTCTAGAGCTCATTCTAACTATCGCGCTTTAATCAGATTAAGAAATTTTTATGGATTAGTAATTGTTCCACTTGGTTACTCGCGAAAAAAAATTTATGAAAAGTTCAATAGGGATTCCTTCGATCAATCAAAGTTTTAAGTCCTCTATCCTAGTTTAAACAGAAGAGCACATCCATTCCCTAATACTTTTCATACCTATTCACTCTTTGGGCATTTCTGTCCGTTTCTATCCCAGGGGTATTTTGGTAATTTTGATAAGCCAAGAATATTTTAAATTTTTTTCCAAAAATAAAATTGTCCTACTATTTTAAAGAGATATTTTAATGATTTTAAAATTAGGGTTTTCATAAAACATGGCTAATCCCTTTCGGGTTTTATTTAGTATGTTTAGCCTATGACCGAGTCCTCTTGGTTAGGGTGAACCGGCTACGCACTGTAGGAATCCCGAAGAGAAAGGTGAGTCACGAGGACTGCTTAAATACCAAGCTCTTCCGGATCCAATCCTAGACATGCGCACCAGGGTTACCACACCCTAACTCGGCGACTTGGTCGTAGGTTTGTTTAATTAGGCTTTTTAAGTCTTATGTATTTGTTGGGGTAGACTAGTCCTAAGGTTCAAACATTTATCATACTAGCTACGTCCCATACCTACCCTTTCTTCAAGTAATAATTCACAAAGAAGTTGGAAGTACTTACCTGGGCGGATTGGTGCCGGAGACTCGGTGCCATGCCGTTCAAAAACCCAAAAATAATTCCAAAAAGGCCTACCAAAACATTTTGGGCCTTGGGCCCCCACGGCCGAGCTTTAAACCTGGCTCTGATACCAATTTTGTAACACCCCAAACCCGGCCCAAACATTACGACCGAATTTGGTATGTCACAGAGAAAACCATTTTGAAAATCCCTTTAGCCGATTTGAGTTTTGATGAAATCATCTTCATTTTCAATTATCTTGCTAAAACCACACTTAGTTTGTTTAAAAATAATATTTATTAAGTCGGGTTATTATAGATTTTAAATGTACCCGATGGCATGATAAAATACTTTGCGTAGGAATTTTGAGAAAACATGTAACTTATTTCAATATCATTAAATAGTTTGAAACAAATCATTCAAACATGTAAAATAATAAAAATAATTCTAGGAGGCCTTATTACAATTTGATTAAAATAAAACCAACAATAAAAATAAAATAAACTAATATTCAAGTTCATTAAATTCAAATCCCACTGCATGGCCACCTCGAGTCCATCCGGCTCCTCATCCGCAATCTACGTGTCACCTGAAAAATGTTAAGGAGAAGGTGAGTCACCAAGACTCAATGTGTAACCCTTCCCCCATTTAGTGCAACAACATACACAATTTATAACAAATTAACATGCACTAAACCATGCACCCAACCTAGCCATCCAAACACCTTTCTCTACCCGTGTGGTACCAAACCACTTGGTGGTGCCAAACCACCGTGACTTAAAGTCACGAAATCCGTCATATTGTGGTGCCAAACCACCGTGGTGCCAAACCACTGGTGACTCGAAGTCACAAATCAAATGATGGGGCCAACCCATCGTGTGATACCAAATCACTGGCGTCAATCCCATAATGTAAACTGTGGGGCCAACCCACTGTGGTGCTAAGCCACTGGGACGAGACGCTATGAGGTGCCAAACCTCTGGAGGTGCCAAACCTCTGGTGACCGTAGTCACAATGTGGTACCAAACCACTGGTGTCCGTCGACACGAATATCACTGCCCCCTCCTCTCAGCAACCCACATCAATCAATAATATGCACTTAACAGATTTCATGCCCATAGGTTTATTTAGCAATCATCGAACAGATTTATCAACAACCATATGTTATATGCCACATAGCCACATATTTCATGCTTCCCAAAAGCATCATAACAATAAGGACTTACCTGAATTCCTTGTTTATACCTTTTATGGTACTAAATCCCAAATCTACAAATCAGAGTTAACATACACAGAATACTTAGCATTTTAATTAGTCATAAAGTGTGTATGTACACACCTGATTCAAATGCTAACTCCAAATCCCAAAGAGTCAATCGGCCACCTCCTGCTCTCTTGTCCCTATATTCGGCCAAACTCAAAGGTTTAGTGTCCTTGGCCATTCGGCCAAACCACAATATCCAAAGGGTTAATTATTGAACCCAAAAACCTTACCTAATACCTTCGGTACTAATCTTAGTACACTTTTTACACCTCTGCTTCCACCCTACATTCGGCAACCATTAGTAGCCACTTAATAGCCTTCGGCTTATAATACTAAAGAGATTAAACTATTAACACATCCTTACCACTACTTACCAACCAATTACTTGAAGGTGACGGCTTCACTAGATCAACACCTCGAAGGTCCTACAATAACCGATTCCGAATCAGGTGATTCATACTTGCAATCCAATGCCGAAATCGGCTCTTACCCTTGTTGATAGTCGACAGAGAAAAGAATGTGGGAGAAGAGTTTCGGCATACTTACCTTCTTCTATGACCGATTGGAAAAACTAAAAAGGGATTACCCTTGCTTGATATTCGGCCAAGACTTCACAAAATAAGGAGAAAAGAATTCGGCTAAAGTGAAAAGAAAATAGTGAGAAAAGGGAGATAGGGATTCGGTTTTGAGAAGAAAAGAAAAGAAAAAGAGAGGGAAAGAGAGTAGGTGTTTCGGCTAAGGGTCAAAAAGAATAAGAGAGGTAGATGGCAATGGTGTTTTCGGTTTGAGAGAGAATGAAAAAAAAACAAAAGAGATGAAGACTAGCCGAAAATTAGAAAGGAAAGACTTAAAAAAAATTCGGGACTATCCCCCCTATACTTGCCGTCCACTCCTCCCATGAGGAGTTCAAATTTCGGCCAACTCCTTGTTTCTCTCTTGGCCACTAATTTGAAATAATTCAAAAGAATTTGAATTAACACATGCCTACTTTTTCTCTTGCCACCTTTTTAGATTATTCACATAATATCTAGTTAAATCCTTATTATAAAAAAAAAAGAGTTTAAAGAGAGAAAATCTCTCCCCCTATGCCGTCCCATTCAAAGAGCAAAAAGAGGGATTTTCGCGACTCGAACACAGGCTCTCCCTTGCTCATTGTGGCGTCACTTCCAGCTCCCAAGTGGCCTTCCTTTTGCCACTTTTCCAAGGTCTTTTTAGTGTCAGATAATCCTCCATTTATTCTTGTAACCCCTTCCTACTAAGGCTCCCTACCTTAAAGCTTACCAAATTAAATTTTCTCCTATTCCGAGCCTACTCGAGACCCCTAATTAGGCCTTATTATTCCATAAATAACATCACAGCAATTCAAACTGAAACACCCCAAACCCGGCCCACGAGGTTTGACCAGATTTGGTATGTTCCTCAAGTAAACCGGTTCAAAATTCTTTTGTTACTTAGGAAAAACTTGTATGATTTTTAAAAAATATTGTTTGGGTTGGGCTTGAGTTGAAAACAAATTTATCTTATGTTAAAACCCATTTATTTAAGGTGACAAAACATTTAGATTTAATTTTAAAAAGGAATTTACTTAAACTTTAACTGGTAAAAATCCATAAACATAATAAATAAAAGAAAAATAAAGTAAACCACAATGGCCTTATTATATCAATGATCCCAAAGTAAAACTTAAAATACTTAAAATAAATTGAAAGTCCAAATCATAAATTTCTTGCTATGCATGGCCACCTTTAAGCTCCTGCCGACCCGGTCCATTCTTTTCATCCTCAAAAATATTCCCCAAACGGGGTGAGTCATCGAGACTCAATGTGTACACAACACTAAGTCATAATAGAATCGGGCATGCAAATGATACACATTCAAATCATAGAATACAATTAATGATGCATTCCCAAACCCAAACCTAATTAACCATCCGCTACACACCACCCGTGCCGCCGGTCACACCGTGGGACTACTAAGTCAACCCTCCATCCGCTACACACCATCGAAGCGATCGCTGAAGTCGACGTGCTCATCGCCCATATAATTTGTGTCATTAGACACCGTATTCAAATAATGTAACCGAAGTTACCAAATTCAGATAATGTAACTGAAGTTACCATATTCAAATTTTGTGACCGTAGTCACCATATTCCGTTAGTGAGATGAAGTCAACACCTTCTTCCCCTTTCACATAGATCCCGAATGCCCCATAAATTTTATATCATGCATAACATACTTAATTCTCATTCATGTTACTATTCATATGTTCAAAATATATCATATTCATAATCCTATCAGAAGTAGGAAACGTGCACTGGTACTTTTACCATATTTGTGGTACTTAGCCACATTCACATTCTTATGCATATTCATATATTAAAATAATTGCCATATGATATATCGAAGGTTAGTATGAGTACACACATTCTTAATAATACATTTAATTTAAACATAGCCATGAACCTATCAAAACTTAGGGTAGGGTACACACATTCTTAATAATACATTTAATTTAAACATAGCCATGAACCTATCAAAACTTAGGGTAGGGTACACACATTCTTAATAATACATTTAATTTAAACATAGCCATGAACCTATCAAAACTTAGGGTAGGGTACACACCGATTTGCTTAACGAATTCCTTGAAATCCCAAATCGATCTCATCGCCTTAGATCTCAAATTCCTACATTTGATTAATCACTTACTAATTTAATAAAAAGCCATTCGACCATAAATCCAAATCCTAGTAGGATTAGTATTCTTAAAACTTACCTTGAAATTCTCAAATCCCAAAATCCTTGTATCCTCCTCACGAAAATCCCTATAACTACATGTTCGATCAATTTCTAACATTTATTCACAACAAATAACCCTTAGCCGTATGTTAAATATGACTTACCTTAGATTCTTAAATCCCGAAATTCAACTGAATAACTAGGGAACACGCGACTTATGGTGTACCTTCTGAAAAGAACTTCTCCTTCCTTGTAGTCGACACTTAGTAAATCCCGAAAGATCTCTTCTACAACAGATATTAAGGGTATTAGAATCTTAATTTCGACAGACCTTAAAAGAAATAGAATGAGAATCTAGCCTAATCTTACCCTTCATCAAGAATTTGATGGAACTCTTGCTTGAACCCTTAGCGATGATTCGGCTATGGCTTTGATGTGGATAACAATTTTGGCTCTTGAGGCTTAGTGAGAAATCGACTAGGGCTATTGGTATCTTCGGCTTTTGATTGTGTTTGTAATAGAAGAAGAAAAGAGAAGAGAAGAAGAGAATAATGGCAGAGAAAATTCGGCAGAGAGAAGAGGAGAAACTTTAGAGAATTTCGGCAGAGGTTTTCTTGAAAAGAAAAGAATGAATGAAGAATAGCCTTACTCTTCCTTTTATAGCCAAAATTACTAGCTAGAGTCCTTTACTTGGCCACCACTCTTCTATTTTGATAGCTTTATCCATTGATTTATCACTTTAATAAAACTTAATCCAATAATTATCTCTTATCTCTTAATAAAAATAATACTAATAATAATCCTCTTTTATCTCTTCCTTATCTATCAAAATAAAAGAAATAATATCCACATTTATCTCTTGAAAATAATCTAAAATAAATCCATTATTTATCCCTTATTTATCCACCCTTTATCTCTTAAAAATAAAAGAATAAAAGCTCCTAATTTATAGCCATGTGCCGTCCACCTCACTTCTTCTGGAAGCAAAATAAAATTTCTTTTATTTGCTTCCCATGTGACTCGAACTCAGGCCCAACACCTTGCATGTGGCGCCATTTCCAGAGGCCCTAAGTGACATCTTCATGCCACTTTTCCAAGCCTGTTTGTGTGTCAAACTTCTCCAACTTTTTCTTTTAAGGCCCTCTAGCCCTTATTTCCTATTTTGAACTTTAAAATTTGACATTTCGGCATCATTTCTAAGTTTCCTAAAATTTTCGATCGGCTCTGTTTGCTGACCATTTCCTTACATTTCCAGGTTTCCAGAAATGTTCAAGTTTCCAAAAATGTTCAGGTTTCCAAAAATGTTCATTTCCATTTCCATGCATTTCTAGGTTTCCAAAATATTCAAAAATTTATTCATAGTACTTGAGACTTGACATTTCGTACAATTAAACTGAAAATGCATAGGCCCTTTTCAGGATGTTACAGTTCTACCCTCCTTAAAAATAATTTCGTCCTCGAAATTACTTATTAACGAATAATCGTACATCTTAACTCACCGCACTACGCTTATGCTGCGCACTCTGATCTTAATAGAACCATCATACTTTCTAGGCACAATCTCTAAGTTCACGTCCCTTAGAACTCATTTCTAACGTCACGATCTGATTAAGAAGTTTTATGAATTAGTCCTTGTTTCACTTGATTACCCGCGAAGAAGTTTTATGAAAAGAATTTTAGGAGTGGTTCTTTCGTATTCATACATGCACACAGTCTTTTCATTCATACATACATCCATCAACAATTATGAACTTTCGTTCATTCAGAGAAAGGTTGTAGTTTTCATTGTTATTGTTTTTCCAATACCCAGGGGTATTTTCGTAATTTTCCCTACAGGGGTATTTTTGTAATTTGTAAAAATGAGGTTCCTTGGTGATTTTGTCAAAAAGTATTTTGGAATTTTTAAATTCCCGGGGTATTTTGAAAAATTTTGAAATCTGGGGGTATTTCGGTAATTTTGGAGCTCGGGGGTATTTTGGTAATAAACCATGGTAAATTTGTAGAGTTTAATATTTTTGGGGTATTTCCAAATTTTGCAAAACTTTGAGGGTTCTTTTTGAGAATTGTACTTTCCAAAACGGTGATGTTGCAAAAATTTGGAAATTAGGGTCATTTTGGTAATTTTGTAAGTTAGGGCGGTTTGTAATTTTCCAAAATCAAGGTATTTTGATATTTTGCAAATTAGGGTTTTGGACATTTTATAAAGTAATGAATTTTTGATAAGAACTGTGGGTATTTTGGAAATTTCATAAACCAAGGGCAATTTAGTAATTTTGCAAATAGGGGTATTTTAGTAATTTTTATAAATCAAGAATACTTCAGAAAATTTTATAGAATCATGTTTGCAATTCAAAAGGATAATTTTAAGAGTTTTAAAACTAGGTTTTTTTTTTTTTTGAAAATACGGCTAGTTCCCTTTCGGGTTTTAGTTAGGGGTTTAGCCTATGAATAAGTCCTCTTGGTTAGGGTGAACCAGAAGCTACGCGCACTGCAGGATTCTGCGAAGAGGAGGTGAGTCACTAGGACTGCTTAAGTACCAGGCTCTTCCGGATCCAATCCTAGACATGCGCACAATGGTTACCACACCCTAACTCGGCGTCTTAGTCATAGGTTTGTTTAATGGTCCTTAAGTCTTATGCAATAGTTGGGGTAGACTAGTCCTAGGGTTCAAGTACCTATCATGCTATTCTACGTTCCATTCCACTTCTACCCTTCTACAAATCATAATATAAATCACATAATAGATAGGGTACTTTACCGGTGGATGCATGGTCGGAGACTTAGGTGCCATGCCAGAAAACCTGCTCATTTTCAAAAATACTTTCATAAAACTCATTTGGGCTCGATTTGAAAATGTTTTGGGCCTTAGCCCACAGGCCGAGAGTTTAAAACGGGCTCGATACTCAAATCAAACACCCCAAACCCGGCCCACGAGCTTTGACCAGATTTGGTATGTTCCTCAAGTAAACCGGTTCAAAATTCTTTTGTTACTTAGGAAAAACTTGTATGATTTTTAAAAAATATTGTTTGGGTTGGGCTTGAGTTGAAAACAAATTTATCTTATGTTAAAACCCATTTATTTAAGGTGACAAAACATTTAGATTTAATTTTAAAAAGGAATTTACTTAAACTTTAACTGGTAAAAATCCATAAACATAATAAATAAAAGAAAAATAAAGTAAACCACAATGGCCTTATTATATCAATGATCCCAAAGTAAAACTTAAAATACTTAAAATAAATTGAAAGTCCAAATCATAAATTTCTTGCTATGCATGGCCACCTTTAAGCTCCCGCCGACCCAGGTCCATTATCGCTCATCACACAAAAATATTCCCAAACGGGGTGAGTCATCGAGACTCAATGTGTACACAACACTAAGTCATAATAGAATCAGGCATGCAAATGATACACATTCAAATCATAGAATACAATTAATGATGCATTCCCAAACTCAAACCTAATTAACCATCCGCTACACACCACCCGCACTCGCCGGTCACACCGTGGGACTACTAAGTCAACCCTCCATCCACTACACACCATCGAAGGCGATCGCTGCGATCGACGTGCTCATCGCCCATATAATTTGTGTCATTAGACACCATATTCAAATAATGTAACCGAAGTTACCAAATTCGAGATAATGTAACCGGTTACCATATTCAAATTTTGTGACCGTAGTCACCATATTCCGTTGGTGAGACCAAGTCAACACCTTCTTCCCCTTTCACATAGATCCCGAATGCCCCATAAATTTTATATCATGCATAACATACTTAATTCTCATTCATGTTACTATTCATATGTTCAAAATATATCATATTCATAATCCTATCGTAAGTAGGAAACGTGCACTGGTACTTTTACCATATTTGTGGTACTTAGCCACATTCACATTCTTATGCATATTCATATATTAAAATAATTGCCATATGATATATCGAAGGTTAGTATGAGTACACACATTCTTAATAATACATTTAATTTAAACATAGCCATGAACCTATCAAAACTTAGGGTAGGGTACACACTGATTTGTATAACGAATTCCTTGAAATCCCAAATCTGATCTACGCCTTAGAACTCAAATTCCTACATTTGATTAATCACTTACTAATTTAATAAAAAGCCATTCGACCATAAATCCAAATCCTAGTAGGATTAGTATTCTTAAAACTTACCTTGAAATTCTCAAATCCCAAAATCCTTGTATCCTCTGTCAAAAATCCCTATAACTACATGTTAGATCAATTTCTAACATTTATTCACAACAAATAACCCTTAGCCAGTATGTTAAATATGACTTACCTTAGATTCTTAAATCCCAAATTCACCGAATAACTAGGGAACATGCGGCTTATGGTGTACCTTCGGAAAAGAACTTCTCCTTCCTTGTAGTCGACACTTAGTAAATCTCGAAAGATCTCTTGACAACAGATATTAAGGGTATTAGAATCTTAATTTCGACAACCTTAAAAGAAATAGAATGAGAATCTAACCTAATCTTACCCTATTGAAGAATTTGATGGAACTCTTGCTTGAACCCTTAGCGATGTTCGGCTATGGCTTTGATGTGGATAACAATTTCGGCTCTTGAGGCTTAGTGAGAAATCGACTAGGGCTATTGGTATCTTCGGCTTTTGATTGTGTTTGTAATAGAAGAAGAAAAGAAAAGAGAAGAAGAGAATAATGGCGAGAGAAAATTCGGCAGAGAGAAGAGGAGAAACTTTAGAGAATTTAGTGAGGTTTTCTTGAAAAGAAAAGAATGAATGAAGAATAGCCTTACTCTTCCTTTTATAGCCAAAATTACTAGCTAGAGTCCTTTACTTGGCCACCACTCTTCTATTTTGATAGCTTTATCCCTTGATTTATCACTTTAATAAAACTTAATCCAATAATTATCTCTTATCTCTTAATAAAAATAATACTAATAATAATCCTCTTTTATCTCTTCCTTATCTATCAAAATAAAAGAAATAATATCCACATTTATCTCTTGAAAATAATCTAAAATAAATCCATTATTTATCCACCCTTTATCTCTTAAAAATAAAAGAATAAAAGCTCCTAATTTATAGCCATGTGCCGTCCACCTCACTTATTCTGGAAGCAAAATAAAATTTCTTTTATTTGCTTCCCATGTGACTCGAACTCAGGCCCAACACCTTGCATGTGGCGCCATTTCCAGAGGCCCTAAGTGACATCTTCATGCCACTTTTCCAAGCCTGTTTGTGTGTCAAACTTCTCCAACTTTTTCTTTTAAGGCCCTCTAGCCCTTATTTCCTATTTTGAACTTTAAAATTTGACATTTCGGCATCATTTCTAAGTTTCCTAAAATTTTCGATCGGCTCTGTTTGCTGACCATTTCCTTACATTTCCAGGTTTCCAGAAATGTTCAGGTTTCCAAAAATGTTTAGGTTTCCAAAAATGTTCATTTCTATTTCCATGCATTTCTAGGTTTCCAAAATATTCAAAAATTTATTCATAGTACTTGAGACTTGACATTTCGTACAATTAAACTGAAAATGCATAGGCCCTTTTCAGGATGTTACACAAACACACAAAAAAATAATTCAATCTCAAATAGCCTCAATTTTAGGATGTTACACACAATATCCATATGTGGTCAAAACCACTGGTGACCGTAGTCACAATATCATATATGTGGTCAAAACCACTGGTGGTCAAAACCACTGGGACTTAGTCACAAATAATAATATCAAAGACGGGGCCAACCCGTCGTGTGGTCAAAACCACTGGTGACAGTCCAAATAGATCCTTCCCCCTCCTCTCAACAATCCCACTATCATGTCCATATCAATCGTGGCATAATAACGTATGATGATGCAAATAACACATGGCATAGCATTAAACAATGACATGATAGCATATATCGAGATCCATAGTCAGGGGACTTACCCAGAGTCCACGCTCATGCCCACAAGGCATAACTACCGGTTTCAATGGCTATTAACAGTAACATACTAAACATATCATACTAACGAAGTGTGTAAGCGTTACACACCTGACTACTTGTAGATCTAAGCGAAACCCGAACTACGCGAAACAAGCAAAATCCCGAAACGTTGCTTCCCCCTTCTTACAATCAGCCAATACTTGTTAGTAACCAAAAGCCCATTCGGCTAAACTAGCAATCCCGAACCAAAAGAGTTTGTCACCACCTTACCTTAATGACTGATACGGCTTCTAAACACCAAAGATCGGCACCCCCTATTGATGTTAGGGGTTTCGGCTATTAACATGGAACAAGAATGGAGTTCAATACATAGATCTATAATGGAAAAGAAGATAGAAAAGAAAAAGATGTCACTTACCAAGAGATTCGGCTATGACTCACCAAGAGAACTAAATTCGGCACTTCAATGGAGACTAGAACACGTGAGAAAAGAAGAGAATGAGACTAAGGGTATTCGGCCAAGGCTCTTGATGAAACCGAAAGAAAAACAACAAGCTTTCGGCTTTTGAAATAAAATGGAAGAGATGGAAGAAGATGGAGTAGGATTGATTTCGGCAAAGAAGAATGGATGAAATTTCGGCACAAGGGGATTTGAAAGAGGGAAGGAAAGATGTCGAATGGGGGGTGAGATTGTTGGTTTCGAATTTAAACAAAATAAAAAGAATAAGAAGAAGTGAACAAGGTGATTTCGGCAAGGAGAAGGCTAACAAAGAGCGAACCGAAAAGAGAAGAAGAAGATAGCTATTTGAGTTTCAGCTTTGAGCAAAAATAAGAAAAGAAGAAGTGACAAAGGTGGATTCAGCCAAGAAGGAGTTTCTGCTCTTCAAAGGGAATGGCAAAGTTGGTTCGGCCAAATGCCCAAGTTGCCAAAAGAGAAACCAAAAAGAGGAGAAAAGCAAGAGGGTTTCGGTTTGACATAAAACACCAAGAGAATGACCTTCTAAGCTAGCCGTCCCTAGCTATCTCCCAACACACATTCGGCCACTCCCAATAAACCCAAAACCGATTACACCTTCTTCCCCAAAGTCCAAAATTCGGCCAACTCCTTCAAATGAGTTTGAAATAATTCAAACTTCTAAATTTCCTCCCTTCCATCAGTTCAAATTCGTTTGACCCCTTCCATCCTTATCTTCCGTAGTCTATCCCGAGCACTCCACTTCCCTGTTTTCGCGTGAAAAGAATAAGCGTGAAGTGCAATTCCTCTTTGCTCAAACCCAAGCACTCCTTCCCTGAATGTGGCGTCACCTTCCTGACACCTTAGTGGCACCTTCTTTTCCACTTTGCCAATTGGTTCTTTGTGTCACAACCTCCCAATAAATTCTTTTTAACCTCTAACTTCCTTAGCTTTCTCTTCCTAAGCACTAAAACAAAATTTTAGGCCTAACCAAGGGTCATGCCTAAACCCCAAAACATGATAAATAAACATAATAGACATATCCTCCCATGCAACACAAACAAAATGCAGAGACCTCGAATTAAGGATGTTACGCTTCTACCCCCTTAAAAATAATTTCGGCCTCGAAATTACCCGTCGAGAAGAGTTGAGGTATTGCTTGTCGCATCACATCCTCTCTGTTCCCACGTGGCCTCCTCAGTACCATGGTTTCGCCATAATACTTTTTTACCAAAGTACTGACTTCCTACGCAGAACCTTGACATCCCGATCCAAGATCCGTCACGCTCCTCCTCGAAAGACAAATCAGGGCTCACCTCTATCTCCGCAATTGGCACAACATGAGACGGATCTGATCGATAGCGCCTAAGCATTGAAACATGAAAGACATCGTGAATCTGACTTAACTCTGCTGGTAACTCGAGCTGATAAGCTATCGGTCCCACTCGCTTCAACACTGAATACGGCCCGATAAACCTAGGGCTTAGCTTGCATTTTTCGCCCAAATCTCAACACTTTCTTCCATGGTGATACTTTCAGAAAGACCTTATCACCCACTGCATACTCTATATCCCTGCGCTTAAGATCGGCGTAAGACTTACGCTGTCGTCCGACGCTTCCTTAAGACGAGCCCAATCACCTTAACCTTATCCTCTATTTACGCCACTAACTCGGACCTAACATCCGCGTTCACCCGATTCCTGTCCAACACGTCGAGTACGACATTTTCGTCCATAGAGTGCCTCATATGGTGCCATCTGTATACTCGCTTGATAACTATTGTTATAAGCGAACTCTGCCAATGGTAGATACTCCTCCCAACTACCGCTGAAATCCAAAACACAGCCCCTTAACATATCCTCCAGAATCTGGATTACCCTCTCGGTCGCTCCATCGATCATGGATGAAAAGCCGTCTTTGAAATCTAACCTCGTGCCCAAAGCTCCGATGCAAAGCTTTCCGAACCTCGACGTGAACTCAGGATCCCTATCCGAAATGATTGACACTTGGCACTCCATGCAACCTTACTATCTCTCGCCACATACAACTTGGCTAACTCCTGGAGCGAATAATCAACCCTTACCGGTATGAAATGAGCTAACTTAGTCAAACGGTCCACAATCACCCAGACTGAGTCCTTCTTACTAGGCGTAAGGGGAAGCCCACTAACGAAGTCCATCGTAATCCTTTCCCACTTCCACTACGGAATCTTTACCGCCGCAACAACCTCGACGGCAATCGATGCTCGATTTTAACTTGCGGCATGTCAAACACTTGCCCACAAACTCTGTTACTTCCCGCTTAAGACACGCCACCGTAATCGTTCCCTCAAATCACGATACATCTTATCGCCTCCGGGATGCATAGCGTATGGGCTGCTATGAGCTTCTGAAGAATCCATTGCTCAACTCGACGTCCTTAGGCATACATACCTTCCCTTGAAAACACAAGTGCTCCTCACTACCCAAGTCAGTAACCCTCAGATTCACCATTCCGCACTTGCAACCTCCGAGCACTCAAAACCTCATCCGGTTGTTTCTCCTTAACTCGATCAATCCAATTCGGCTTTACTTGCAATTCCGCCAAAAGACTTCCGTCGTCATATAGACTAAGGTGAGCAAACATCGCTCAAAGTCTCGCTACCACCTTACGGCTCAACGCATCAGCTACTACGTTAGCCTTACCCGGATGGTACTCAATCGAGCAGTCATAGTCCTTTTGCAACTCGATCCACCTCCGCTGCCTCAAGTTTAAATCTTTCTGAGTCAAGAGGTACTTCAGAATCTTGTGATCCATGTAGACTATCGACTTTTCCCCATACAAGTAATGCCTCCAAATCTTCAAGGCGAAAACCACTGCAGCCAACTCCAAGTCATGTGTCGGGCAGTTACCCTCATGAAGCCTTAACTGTCAAGACACATAAGCGACCACCTTTCCATCTTGCATCAGCACACACCCTAAGCCAGTATGTGATGCATCACAATAGACCGTGAATTCCTTTCCTGCCTGAATCAACACCGGAGCTTCAGTCAGAATCTTCTTTAACTTGTCAAAACTTTTTTGCTGTTCTTCAGACCACACAAACGGAACCCCTTTTCTCAACAACTTAGTCGGTACACATGCGATCAAAGAAAAACCTCTACCAACCTTCGTAGTATCCTGCCAAACCCAGAAAACTTGAATCTCAAACCGACTTAGGTGGTTTCCAATCCAACACGGCTTCGATCTTTCGAGGATCCACCCTAATCCCCTCAGCTGATACCACATGACCCAAGAAAGTCACCTCCTTAAGCCAGAACTCGCACTTACTAAACTTGGCGAATAGCTGCTTCTCCCTTAAAACCTGTAGAACCACCCGAAGATGCGCGTCATACTCCTCCTCAGATTTCGAGTACACCAAAATGTCGTCTATAAACACTACGACGAACCGATCCAAATACGGCTGAAACACCCGATTCATCATGTCCATGAATGCTGCCGGCGCATTGGTCAACCCGAATGGCATCACCAGAAACTCGTAATGCCCATACCGAGTACGAAACGCCATTTTATGGATATCAGCCTCCTTCACCTTGAGTTGATGATACCCCGACCTAAGATCTATCTTAGAGAATACCGATGCACCCTTAAGCTGATCAATCAAGTCGCCTATCCTGGGCAACGGATACTTGTTTTTGATCGTCAACTTATTCAGCTGGCGGTAGTCTATACACATCCGCATAGTACCGTCTTTCTTCTTAACAAAAAGCACAGGTGCTCCCCAAGGTGATACACTCGGTCGGATGAAACCTCTGTCCAGCAACTCCTGAATCTAAGCCTTTAACTCCACCAATTCTTTCGGTGCCATCCTATACGGGGCAATAGACACTGGCGCGGTTCCTGGCAACAGATCTATACCGAACTCAACTTCACGGTCCGGAGGCACACCCGAAAGTTCCTTTAGAAATACATCAGCAAATTCCCTCACGGTTCGGACACTTTCCACAGCTGAATCCTTAGCTTCCAGAGCACAGACATGCACCATAAATGCCTCACAACCTTTCCTAACCATTTTCTCTGCCTTCATCGCCGAGACCACATTGGATAGGTAATCTCTCCTATTACCTATCATCACTACCTCATCACCTTCCACTGACTTCAACACCATGCGCTTAGCTGCGCAATCCAAACTGGCTTGATACTTTACTGGCCAATCCATCCCAAGAATCAGATCGAACTCCCCAAACGGCAGTTCCATCAAGTCAGCCAAAAACACGACCCCTTGGAGTTCTAGGGGTACATCCTTATACGCTTTATTTACTTCTGAGAGTAACCTAGAGGGCTTATCACTGTCATCTTCCTAGAAGTAATCTCAGAGTCTAAGTTCATGGTTTCCACTATGCTACTGGCTACATACGAGTGCGTCGATCCCACATCTATTAAAGCATTATAAGGTAGTCCAAAGATTAAAAACGTACCGGTTATGACGTCCGGTGCATCGCCCTCCTCTCGACGCCTCGCTGTGTAGACCAATCCAGGCTGTCTCGCCTCTATACCAGCTGTACCTCTGCCCGGTGCTCCACGGCCTCTACCAGAGCCATTACCTCCCCTGGCTGAACCTCGGCCCCTCTGAGGCTGCTGACCATCCCTCCTGATCTGTGTACGATTCTGATCCCCAGACTGCAACCTAGCTGATCTTTGTGGACAATCCCTCACTCGATGCCCCATCGATCCACACTCAAAGCAACCTCTATTTCCAGTCCAGCATTCCCCCTTGTGAGACTTTCCACACCGAGCACATCGTGGCGGCCATTGAGTATTAGCAACAGCAGGCCTAGCAGCTTGACTCGGCCTACTAAATCTACCCCGTTTCTGCTGATTCTCGGTAGACCCAGATGATCCAGAATTTCTTTTGTTCCAACCCTTATCCTGATTCCGTCTTACCAACTGTTTCACTTCCTCAACAACTTTGGCCTTTTTCCACTAAGACCGCAAACTCTCTTTCCTGCTGTGGGGCAATTACCATCCGCAGGTCGTCTCTCAGCCCATCCTCAAATCTGACACAGCGCTCATGCTCCGTGCCCACAATACCACGCGCATAGCGACTCAGCCGAAGAAATTCCGCCTCATATTCGACCACGCCTTATTACCTTGGACCAAGTTCGTGAACGCATGCGCCAAGCGCATCAATATAGCTAGCCCCTATGTATTTCCTCCGATAAGTCGCTCTAAAGAATTCCCAAGTAAGATCATCCGCCATTGCTCCGTCCCTAATCGTGAGCCACCACCGATATGACTCATCTCGCAGCGAGAGATACTACCCCCCTTAAGCTTCTCCTCGGTAGAAGTCTAGATCATCCATAATACGTTCTGTCGCCTCCAACCAATATTCTGCTGTGCTAGGAGCCACACCGGAGATACCTCTGAACACCTCGGCACCATTAGCCCAGAGTCGTTCGGGCACAGATTTATGAACCCCTGCTCCAACGACTGCACTAGTAACCCTCTCTAACACCCGCAGCATCACCTGTGACACTGTGTCATCACCTGTCTGGTCCTGATATTCCGCGCCCACAGCTGGCGGCGGTGGTACCTCATTTTCCGATCCATGACCAGACCCTACCGGTTCCGAGACCGTCATCCTACCCCTACCTCGTCCACGGGTGTTACATCCACGTCCACGTGTACTCATGTCTACCGATACGATACGAGCTGATTAAAAGTTTTATGCATTAGACTTTTATTCCACTGTCTATTAAGGCACAGTTTTATGAGAAGTTTAATCAGAGATTGTTTCGTAAGTACATCCATCCTATAGTTCAAATCTCTAGAGTAGTTCCTACTACTATTAGTCACTACTATTTAGTCATTCCAATATCACCATAATCACATCATCAAAAGCACCATTTTGGGGTACTTACCTGGGTGGATTGGTGCCGGAGACTCGGTGCCATGCTTTCACCATCGCATTTTTTTCCCATAAAAGCCTTTCATAAACCATTTTAAAACATTTATGGGCCTCGGGCCCACACAGTAGAGCTGTTGAACACGGCTCATATACCAAAATTGTAACACCCCAAACCCGGTCAACACACCACGACCGAATCGGCATGTTACTGGAGTGAAAACATTTGAATAAAACAAGTTCTTGGTTAAATTTTATTGAAAACTCTTTATCGTTTTAGTGTTTAGAAAACCTCATATAAAGTGATGTTAAAATCATTTTGGTGTTGCTTTAAATCCAGAAAACTTTATGGTTGAAAAATCCGTTGATCGATACTAGCTTTTGGATATCATGTGATTCTTTTTAAATTCCGAGTAAGGTGTGTATAGTCAGGTTAAAACCATTCGCTTTGAAGTTGTTTGAAACTTAAATCCGGAAGTCATTTAGGTTACCTTTGCAATAATATTGTAAATGTTATTACCCGATAGTGAGGTTTGAAAACCCGAAGGAGGTATAATTTTGAAAACATTGCTTTTTACCGGTTATTTAAGCAATCAATTCGTTAAGCACATGCATAATATCACCAAAAAGTAAAGCAAGTAATTTAAAACCCAAAATAATACTTAGCGGCCTTATTACAGAACCAAAACCAAATTTAAAGTAAATAGATAAAACTAGAGTAGTAATAAAACCCGAAAATAAGTTTGCATGGCCACCTCGAGTCCTCCCCGGCTCCCTATCCGCGATCTATGCCTCATCTGCAAAATATAAGGGAAGGGGTGAGTCACCGAGACTCAGTGTGTAAATCCCCAACCCGATGGAATAGCACTTACACAAATCATTAATAAAACATGCAATCATGCACCCCATCATCTAACCATCCGATCTCCTTTATCTACCCCGTGTGGTCAAAACCACTGGTGGTCAAAACCACTGGTGACCGTAGTCACAAATCAAGTGATGGGGCCAACCCATCGTGTGGTCAAAACCACTGGTGACAATCCCGTATCAATCATGTGGGGCCAACCCACTGTGGTACCAAACCACTAGGACGAGTCACAATATCCATATATGGTCAAAACCACTGGTGACCGTAGTCACAATATCATATATGTGGTCAAAACCACTGGTGACCGTAGTCACAATATCATATATGTGGTCAAAACCACTGGGACTTAGTCACAAATAATAATATCAAAGACGGGGCCAACCCGTCGTGTGGTCAAAACCACTAGTGACAGTCCAAATAGATCCTTCCCCCTCCTCTCAACAATCCCACCATCATGACCATATCAATCGTGGCATAATAACGTATGATGATGCAAATAACACATGGCATAGCATTAAACAATGACATGATAGCATATATCGAGATCCATAGTCAGGGGACTTACCCGGAGTCCATGCTCACGCCCACAAGGCATAACTATCGATTTCAATGGCTATTAACAGTAACATAATAAACATATCATACTAACGAAGTGTGTAAGCGTTACACACCTGACTACTTGTAGATCTAAGCGAAACCCGAACTACGCGAAACTAGCGAAATCCCGAAACGTTGCTTCCCCCTTCCTACAATCGACCAATACTTGTTAGTAACCAAAAGCCCATTCGGCTAAACTAGCAATCCCGAACCAAAAGAGTTTGTCACCACCTTACCTTAATGACTGATTCGGCTTCTAAACACCAAAGATCGGCACCCTCTATTGATGTTAGGGGTTTCGGCTATCAACATGGAACAAGAATGGAGTTCAATACATAGATCTATAATGGAAAAGAAGATAGAAAAGAAAAAGATGTCACTTACTAAGAGATTCGGCTATGACTCACCAAGAGAACTAAATTCGGCACTTCAATGGAGACTAGAACACGTGAGAAAAGAAGAGAATGAGACTAAGGGTATTCGGCCAAGGCTCTTGATGAAACCGAAAGAAAAACAACAAGCTTTCGGCTTTTGAAATAAAATGGAAGAGATGGAAGAAGATGGAGTAGGATTGATTTCGGAAAAGAAGAATGGATGAAATTTCGGCACAAGGGGATTTGAAAGAGAGAAGGAAAGATGTCGAATGGGGGGTGAGATTGTTGGTTTCAGCTTTAAACAAAATAAAAAGAATAAGAAGAAGTGAACAAGGTGATTTCGGCAAGGAGAAGGCTAACAAAGAGCGAACCGAAAAGAGAAGAAGAAGATAGCTATTTGAGTTTTGGCTTTGAGCAAAAATAAGAAAAAAAGAAGTGACAAAGGTGGATTCGGCCAAGAGGGAGTTTTGGCTCTTCAAAGGGAATGGCAAAGTTGGTTCGGCCAAATGCCCAAGTTGCCAAAAGAGAAAACCAAAAAGAGGAGAAAAGCAAGAGGGGTTTCGGTTTTGACATAAAACACCAAGAGAATGACCTTCTAAGCTAGCCGTCCCTAGCTATCTCCCAAAACACATTTGGCCACTCCCCAATAAACCCAAAACCGATTACACCTTCTTCCCCAAAGTCCAAAATTCGGCCAACTCCTTCAAATGAGTTTGAAATAATTCAAACTCCTAAATTTCCTCCTTCCATCGGTTCAAATTCGTTTGACCCTTTCCATCCTTATCTTCCGAGTCCATCCCGAGCACTCCACTTCCCCTGTTTCAGCGTGAAAAGAATAAGCGGGAAGTGCAATTCCTCTTTGCTCGAACCCAAGCACTCCTTCCCCGAATGTGGCGTCACCTTCCCGACACCTTAGTGGCGCCTTCTTTTCCACTTTGCCACTTGGTTCTTTGTGTCACAACCTCCCAATAAATTCTTTTTAACCTCTAACTTCCTTAGCTTTCTCTTCCTAAGCACTAAAACAAAATTTTAGCCCTAACCCAGGGTCATGCCTAAACCCCAAAACATGATAAATAAACATAATAGACATATCCTCCCATGCAACACAAACAAAATGCAGAGACCACGAATGTAACACCCCAAACCAGGTCTATGCGTTAAGGCGAGATTTGGTTTGTCACACCGAACGAACATCCAAAATTCTCTAATGACTTAAGTAAAACAAAGAATGTAAAGCCTTTAGAAATAAGGTTTAATAAAAACTAAGTACAATGATTATGAATTAAGAAAAATACTTGTTTGAAATCTTATATATATATTAGTCAAAACCTTAACGTAGTTTTTTTTTTTTTTTTAAAGAATTTGAAAGAAATTGAAAAGTAATTTAGGTGTCCAAAATTGTTATAAAACACAATATTTTTAAGAAAACTTTATAGATTTAACATAAGCCCATATTAATAGTCTAAAAATAAAATTAAATCCATCCACACATAAAAACAATCCATAAAAACATAATTAGAGGCCTTATTACATCATACCCAAAATAGTAATTAAAATAAGTAACTTAAATAAAGTTCATAGTTTATAAAACCCAAGCTCGTAGTATGGCCTCCACCAAGTCATCCCCTACCCAAGTCCACATCAATTTCCATTACCCGAGATGGATAATAAAACGGGGTGAGTTACAAAGAACTCGATGTGTAACTCACTTACCATCATTATTGGGCCGGACCATCAAGGCATTAATTTGGGCTTGAGCCCAATTACAAACTTTAACAATATAAAATGAAATAAAATATATTAAAATGCATGTAAAATGAATTTCCCAACCAAGCCTAATTTCCATCCGCTACACACCCCCCAGCACTAACCAAAGACACCTGTGGGGATCAAGTCAACCCACCCCGCCAAACACACCAATCGTAGGCATTTTGCCTTTTAAATAATATTGTAGTGCACTCACCGAACTAGATTGTGACATAGTCACCGAACTAGAGGCATTAAGCCAAAATTTGTGGCGAGCCAACTGAACTAGATACGTGGCCACAGGCCTTTCTTCTCTTCATCAAATCCCATCCCATGCATTTATGTATGAATAACAAACTTTAATCATAAATGATTTATCAAGTAACCCATAATACAAATGAGTTTTTAATAAAACCTTTCATTTGGGCCTATTAACAATATAGTATTAAACTTTGGCCCATATCTCGAACTAGAGGTTTTTGGCCCATTAGCGATCTAGCAAACTTTGGCCCATATTATCGATCTAGCGCTTTATGGCCCAATTTATCGATCTAGCGCTTTATGACCCAATTTAACAATCTAGCGATCTTTCGCCCAATTTAACAATCTAGCGATATTTACGACTCAATTTATCGATCTAGCAATATTTCGGCTCAATTTATCGATCTAGCAATATTTCGCTCAATTTATCGATCTAGAAATTTTTCCGACTTTAACCGTTTTCATGCATTTACACAAAAGTGGTAATTATCACATAATTTTCGATTTTGCCATTTTTACGATTTATCATAATACTTACTGCTTAGTATCTAACCCGAAAGATAAGTGTGAAGTTACACACCGGTTATGGTGAGAACTAGACTTTCCCCATTCGTCAACACCTATACATATCACGATAACTTAGGATCACTATATTTTATTAACGAAATCAATCTTGGAAAATAACGATCTAACTTTTACCCTCGGATTTTCGAACTACTTCTACTTGCGGTTTCTCCCGATTGATGGTTCGTTAACCGAATTAAATCCACGAACAAATAATGGTTCGGAGTACGAACTACTTCAAACAATTGATTCTCCTCGGATGAACGCCCACAACCCGGTGGGAAATCCTGGATTGTTTGAATAAATCCTTTGTTTATACTTAGGGGATTAACGGAACCACCTCTCTTAGAACACTATTCACCGCCCTTTTCTTCCCTATCTTGATTGTCTTCAAAGATAAAAGATCGTTAGCACGTCCTAATAATATATATATCGATTATGACTAAAGGTTTTAAGAACGAGATTTCCTTACCACAAATATTCTTGTTCCACAAGGAGAATCGATCCAAGCGTTCTATGTCACTCACGACCACTTGATTTCTGATCTTCCGTTATCGCACTAAAGTATAACCAAAAATAAACATTAATAGAAGGAACGTTTATTTCGATCTAAGAAAGCCTTCATACCACCATCAATATTCGGCCATGACTACTTCTAACTAAACGGAACTAAAAAGAATTCTTACCCTTTTGTCCACGGTTGAAAAGAAAGGATTGAAAATGATGTCTCTAAGTGATGGAGGATTCGGCTATGACTCACTAACATTCGGCCATGGAGAAAAACAATGGAGAAAAGGATGAGTGAAAAGAAATAAAATATGAGAGAAGAGATGATAATGAAGATTCGGTTTTCAAAGAGAAGAAAAGAGAAAGAAAAAAAAGATGTATTGGAGAGCAAGGTACATTCGGCAATGGAGAAAGAAAACAAAAAGAGAGAGATGGTCTTTTTGGTACTAACACTTTCGGCACTAAGAAGAGGCACAAGAGAATATTCAAAAGATGAACAAAGAAAATGACCAAATGGTCAAAAGAATTAGGCTTTACCAAATGCACAAATTCGGCCAAGGGAGAAAAGTTGAGAAAGGATTGCAAACTTTGCACATATGCTAAGGATGACCAAAAAGAGACTTCAAATCCTAGCCAAACTAACACCAAAAATCGGCTCCCCCCTAGACCATATTGCTGTCCATATGCATGGTCAAATGGCCATGATTTTGTTTCCAAAACACTTTCCTTGATACTTGCCCTATGTCTCCATATCTTTCCATATTTTCTTGATTCCCTACCAAAAATTCACTCTTACCTTATTCCTTTGATATACTAACCAAAATAACAAGGTCAACACTTACCATAAATAAGCTTGGCCGACACTTACCAAAGAAGAGCAAAATAAAAGTTGTCAAAATGCCATCCAAGGGATTCGAACCACTCTCCTCATGCTATAACCCATGCGCCAACACCACCTTGCCATTTACTCATCTTATGCTATTTTTTAACACTTAATTTAACTTAAGTGTCAATGCCACTTGCTCCACTTCAATAAATTCTCAAACTAAAAAAATTATTCCATACCCGAATAATTCTATACTCTTCTTCAGGACTATAATAGGCACAAAAAGAAATAAGAAAATTTTCCTTCGTAATCTAAACACCAAAACATGCAATAAATCGATACTTGAATTTTAGGGTGTTACAACTCTACCCTCCTAAAAAAAATTTTCGTCCTCGAAATTTACCTGTTTGAAAAAGGTGAGGGTATTGTTGCCGAATTACAACTTCAGGCTCCCACGTAGCTTCCTCCACTCCGTGATTTCGCCATAAAACCTTGACCAACAGCACGGTTTTCTTTCTTAGCACCTTAGCATCTCGGTCTAAGATTTCCACCGGTTCCTCCTCAAAAGACAAGTCTGAATACAACTCCACTTCTTCTACCGGTACTATGTGCGAAAGATCCGATCTATAGCGCCTCAGCATGGAAACATGAAAAACATTATGAATCTGACTCAACTCCGGAGGTAATTCGATCTGATAGGCCACTGGACCAACACGCTTCAACCCTGGCCACCAATATTGTTCACGAAGATCCCGATACATCTTATTTCCTCCGGGGTGCATAGCATAAGGGCTACTATGCGCCTCTCGTAGAATCATTTGTCTCAGATCTGAGTCCTTAGGCATACAAATTCTCCCACGAAAACATAACACACCTTCCGCGTTTATGCTAAAATCCTCTATTCCACCATTTTCAACTTGTTGAATTAACAGTCCCAATTTCTTATCTGATATCTATTTTTCATTGATTTGCCCTAACCACAGAGGCTTCACCTGAAGTTCCGCTATTAGACTACCATCCTCGTACAAACTTAAATGGGCAAACATTGCTCTCAAATCAGATACCACCTTACGACTTAACGCTGCGTGCTACTACATTAGCTTTTCCAGATGATACTCGATTGAGAAATCATAGTCCTTTAACAGCTCCACCCATCATCGTTGTCTCAAGTTTAATTCCTTCTGAGTAAGAAGATACTTAAGACTCTTGTGATCCGTATAGATGATAGACTTTTCACCGTAGAGGTAATGCCTTCAAATCTTTAGAGCAAACACTACTGCAGCTAACTCCAAGTCATGAGTAGGGTAGTTTACTTCGTGCGGTCTCAACTGACGAGAAGCATAAGCCACCACTTTCCCACTTTGCATCAATACACATCCTAAGCCCGTGTGTGACGCATCGCAGTAAACTATGAACTCCTTTCCAGCCTCAGGTTGAATCAGTACTGGCGCTTCCGTTAAAATCTTCTTCAATTTCTCGAAACTTTCTTGCTGTTTATCGGTCCATAAATATGGTACTCCTTCTCAATAGCTTAGTTAGGGTGCAGCAATCAACGAAAACCCCTCAACAAAGCGTCTATAGTAACCAGCCAAACCCAAGAAACTCCGAAACTCAGCTACTGACTTTGGTGGTTTCCAATCCAATACAGCCTCAATCTTCCGAGGATCCACCCTTATTCCTTCTGACACACCACATGACCCAAGAAAGTCACTTCCCTAACTGTAATTCACATTTACTGAATTTGGCATACAGCTGATTATCTCAAGTAATCGCAATACAATTCGCAAATGCGAGTCATGCTCCTCTTCATTCCTTGAATATACCGAATGTCATCTATGAATACCACCACAAACCGGTCTAAATATGGTTGAAAGACCCGGTTCATCATATCCATAAATGCACTGTGGTGCATTGGTCAACCCAAACGGCATCACCAAAACTCATAATGTCCATAACGAGTTCGAAAGCCGTCTTGTGAATATCCGCTTCTTTCACTTTAAGTCGATGATAACCCGATCTCAAATCAATTTTGGAGAAAATCAAGCTCCCTTCAATTGATCAAACAGTCGTCAATTCTTGGCGAGTGTACCTATTCTTGATCGTCAATTTATTTAATTGCCTCGTAGTCAATACACATACGCATCGACCCATCTTTCTTCTTAACAAACAAAACCGTGCTCCCCACGGAGACACACTCGGTCGAATAAAGCCTCGATCTAGCAATTCTTGAATTTGAGCTTTAAGCTCGCCCAACTCCTTCGGTGCCATTCTATAAGGAGCAATGGACACCGGAGCTGCCCGAACAAAAGCTCAATACCAAATTCCACTTCCGATCCGAGGTACACCGGGAAGTTCTTCAGAAATACATCCGAAATTCCTTCACTGTTCTCACATCTTCCACCGACAACTCTTTGGCATCTAAAGCACTAATAAATGCTAAAAATGCTCCATACCCTTTTCGCACCAACTTTTCTCGCTTTAAGTGCGGATACCACATTTGCCAAGTAATTCCTTCGCCGCCTATCATAATTATTTCTTTATCCTCCACCGTCCTTATTGACATCCGCTTTTCAAAGACAATCCAATTTCGCCTGCTTAACCAACCAATCCATGCCCAAAATGATATCGAACTCGCCAAAAGGCAATTCCATCAAATTTGCCAAAAATATTTCTCCTTGAATTTCTAAGGGCACATCTCTAAATGCGGTTTATTTACCAATACCGACTATCCTAAAGGACTAATTACCTTCATCTCACTATCTGAAATTTCGAGTCTAAATTCAAGTTTCCAGATATGGTGCTAGCAACATACGCATGGGTAGAACCAATATCTATCAAAGCAATAACAGTACATCAAAAATGAAGAACGTGCAGCTTATCACATCAGTGCATTGCCATCCTCACGGCGTCCTAACCGCATATACCAATCCCGGGCCGTCTTGCATCCGTGTTGCCTCTAGGACCATTGCCTCGACCCACGCGCACCTTGACCACGCCCCACCCCATTACCACCACGACCGGTCCACGACCTCTCGGTGGTTGCTTTGAATTCCTCTTGCCGGTGGTGCATCGAGATTACGAGCTTCCCGAGTTGTATCCATTCGACGAGGGCATTCCTATATTGATGATCCATCGACCGCATTTATAGCAAGCACCCGCTTTTCTTCCAAAGACTCTCCGAATGCCTTTTCCCACAATCAAGCACAATCTCGACTGATTCGATTCACGCTTCAGTGTGTTCTACCTTGAGTGGTTCATCATTCCAAGGCCTCTTGAAAACCTTCTTGAAGAACCTGAATACTTCATATCTCTCTTGCCTCTAGCTCGTTCCCGATTCTGACGTTCCGAGTTCTTAACCTCTTCGGCTATCTTGGCCTTTTCCACAAGCGTGGCAAAAGTTCTAACTTGTTGTGGGGCTATCAAAACCCGCAATTCATCGTTCAAGCCATCCTCAAAGCGCGTACACAACGCTCATGATCCGTTGCCACTATTGTTCGAGCATAGCAACTCAAGCGCAAAAACTCAGCTTCATATGCTGCCACTGTCTTATTCCCTTGGACCAGATTCAGAAATTCCTTCCTTCTGGCATCAACATAACTCGTTCCTACATATTTCCCTTGGAAGGAAACTTTAAAGAATTCCCAATTAACTAATGCGGCTTTTCAAGCCTTCTCGGACGATAAGCCACCATTGGTATGCTTCGGCCCTTAACAAGGACACCGCTCCTTAGTTTTTGTTCCACCGCACTCAAGATCGCCCATAATTCGCTCCATCGCCTCAAGCCAATATTCAGCGACATTTGGAGCTACACCGAGACACCTCTCTCAAAACCTCAAAGACTACTTGATTTCAATCGTTCCGATATCGACCCACGAGCTGTTGGCCCAGTTCTAGCTCCAACGACCCTTTCAAGGACTCGCAGCATTTCTCGCGTCACCGCATTATCTTCTTCCTTATGATTATGTGATCCCGTCTCACTTTCGAGTGACGCAGTGCATCCATTTCGGCATATGATCCGCGCCGGTTGCGCCTCTAACACCTCGTCCTCTACCACGGCCACGCGTCTACCGCGTCCCACGACCACGTCCTCTAGAGCTCATAATGACCGATTTAATCGATTATGAGTTTTATGAATCGAATACTATTTCGGTGTTTATTAACGATGTTTTATGATATGAAAGAGATAGAGTTGTTTTCGCAACCATATCCTATTGTCTCAATCTCTACGATTTTCAACACCTAAAACTAGAAGTTCTAGAGTGTTTCTTATGATCATATCACAATGATAATAAACAATCAATATACGAATACTTACTTGACTTGGCGCGGAATGCTCATGGTGCCATACTACCTTTAAATCAAAAAGTCTAGAAATTTGAGTTGTTTCTCAAACAATTATCTTTATTGAACCCAAACCACACCGAGTTTTGAAACTAGCTCTGATACCATTAAATGTAACACCCCAAACCAGGTCTATGCGTTAAGACGAGATTTGGTTTGTCACACCGAACGAACATCCAAAATTCTCTAATGACTTAAGTAAAACAAAGAATGTAAAGCCTTTAGAAATAAGGTTTAATAAAAACTAATTACAATGATTATGAATTAAGAAAAATACTTGTTTGAAATCTTATATATATATTAGTCAAAACCTTAACGTAGTATTTTTTTTTAAAAGAATTTGAAAGAAATTGAAAAGTAATTTAGGTGTCCAAAATTGTTATAAAATACAATATTTTTAAGAAAACTTTATAGATTTAACATAAGCCCATATTAATGATCTAAAAATAAAATTAAATCCATCCACACATAAAAACAATCCATAAAAACATAATTAGAGGCCTTATTACATCATACCCAAAATAGTAATTAAAATAAGTAACTTAAATAAAGTTCATAGTTTATAAAACCCAAGCTCGTAGTATGGCCTCCACCAAGTCATCCCCGGCCCAAGTCCACATCAATTTCCATTACCTGAGATGGATAATAAAACGGGTGAGTTACAAAGAACTCGAGTGTGTAACTCACTTACCATCATTATTGGGCCAGACCATCAAGGCATTAATTTGGGCTTGAGCCCAATTACAAACTTTAACAATATAAAATGAAATAAAATATATTAAAATGCATGTAAAATGAATTTCCCAACCAAGCCTAATTTCCATCCGCTACACACCCCCGTACCAACCAGCACACCTGTGGGGATCAAGTCAACCCACCCCGCCAAACACACCAATCGTAGGCATTTTGCCTTTTAAATTATATTGTAGTGCACTACCGAACTAGATTGTGACATAGTCACCGAACTAGAGGTGTAACATCCCAAAAACGGGGTTATTTGAAATTTCATTATGTTCTTATGTATGAACTGCTGAGTCATTATTTATGGAATAATAATGGTCAATTTAAGGCTTTGTGTTGGCTCGATTTGGTAGGAAATTTTAATTTTTAACTTTTAAAAGAAGGGGGCCTTGGTAAGTGGTGTTATAAGAATAAATTGGGTATTTTTAACACAAAATAGGCCTTGGAAAAGTGGCAAAGCAAGCCCACTTAAGAGCTAGCATGTGACGCCACAAGGGATAGGGGAGAGCCTTGGTTCGAGTCATGGGTTCCCCCTCTTATTTTGCATTATTGTTGGACGGCACATAGGGAGAGTTTTGCTCCCTTTAAATTCTTTTTTTTTTAGAGATAATTAAGGATTTTATTAAAAAGGGATATTAGGGATATTATTAGATTAAGTGGATTATTGATTATTAATTGATTAATAGAGATTAATTCAAATTAATTTTGAATTAATGCAAATAAGTGGCCAGAGAAGTTTTAGGCATTGAGTCGAATTTGAACTCCTTGAACAAGGAGGTGTGGACGGCAAGGTCGCTAGGTGATGGCCGAATACGGGACTCCTTGGTGAAGAGGAGTTGGCTAGGAGTTGGGCTCCTAGTTGCCAAAGTTGGACGGCAAGTCAAGAGGGGGTGCCAATGCTTATAAATACCCCAACCCACCACCTTGTTTTCTTTTTTTTCCCATCTCTCGCTAGCCAAAAAACATAACCCTTTTTTCCCTTCTAATTTTCTTTATTTTCTCTCAAACACTTTTAGCCGAAACTCTTACCACCTTTTCCTCTCAATTGATTTTCCTTCCATTGTCCTCTTCATAATAGCCTAATATACCCAATCTTAAGTGCCGAATCTCTTTCTCCTTTTAAAGCACCTTGGCCGAATATTGTGCAAGAAAAGGGGTGGCTTTCCTTTAGTCGATTCCAAAAGGTAAGGGTCTTAGGCCGAATGCTTATGTTTTTCTTCCCATCATGTCGACTTTGATAAAGGTAGGTAATTGGTGTCGGCAATCATAATTAAGGGTGCTAACTACGATTCAACCGAATTGGTTGTAGGATCTTCGGGATTGGAAACAAGCAAGTAGGTTCGCCCACGTTTGACAATTAATTTTCGGTAAGGACCTACACATATATTTGGTATTCGCTTTTTACCGAAGGCTACTAACTTATTGATTGACGATTGTTGGAAGCAGAGGCACTTTGAGGGTGGTGTTTAGTACTGCGATTGGGTAAGGATTCGGGTACAAAGTATGACCCTTTAAATTGTTTGGTTTGGCCGAATGGGCCATATCACTAACCTTGAGAGTTGGCCAATATAGGGGCAAAGACTTGAGTGTGGCCGACTTCTCTTCTCGGATTTAGACTCCTTGTTGGTGACAGTGTGTACATACACACCAGCTTAACTTATTAAATTATGCTAAGTAATGTGATTGCTAACTTGATGTATGTAGCAATGGCTTGAATACCATAACGGTATATGGGGTAACTGTAAGTACTGTGCATATGATTGCTATTTTATGCTTTTGGGAAGCATGTTTGTGATAATACATATGATAAATCTATATGTGACCGTTGACTATGTGGGTTGATTGAGTGGAGGGGCGGTGTATTCGTCTTTGACGAGCACCAAAGGCTTTGGTAGCACACTGTGACTATACGTCACCGCAGGTTTGGTACCTCCGCAGGTTTGGTACCTCATAGCGACTTGTCCCCGTGGTTAACACCACCGTGGGTTGGCCCCACTTGAGATATGGGATCGTCCGCCGTGATTTGGTATCACACGATGGGTTGGCCCCATCACCCGATTTGTGTCTACGGACACCGCTGCTTTGGTAGCACATCGTGACTATATGTCACCAAAGTGGTTTGGCACCACCAGTGTTTTGGTAACACATCGTGGATCGCGGTCACCAAAGTGGTTTGGTACCACGTGGGGTAGACAAAGGTGTTTGGTTGGCTAGGTTGGGTACTCGATACTTTGCTTAATTGATCGTTATATGTGGTGTATGAAATGTTGTATTAACCGGGAAGGGTTACATATCGAGTCTTGGTGACTCACCTTCTCCTTTAATATTTTTCAGTGTGACTCGTAGATGGCGGTTGAGGAGCCGGTGGGACTCGAGGCGGCCATGCAAAGGATTTTAATTTACGTAACTTTAAATTTGTTTAATTTTTATTTTGGGTTGTAATAAGGCCTCCATAAACTATAGTTGCGGTTTTTTATATGTTGGATGTCGACTTAAACTATATCATTAAATTAAATTAAATCACATGTTTTCTTTTGGTAAACACGAAAAAGTTTAATCGTGCCATCGGGTACACTTGAAACTGATAAAATAATTGGGCTTAATTAAAATCCCAAATTGGATCTAAGGTTAGCTTAACAAGACAACCGAAACGAGGAGGTTTCAATAGAAAATTAAATGTTTTTCGAAAAAGCGATCACAAGGTTTTACCTCGTAATAACTCAGATTTGGTCGTAGTGTTTGGGCCGGGTTTGGGTTGTTACAGAATTGGTATCAGAGCCCAGTTCAAAGCTCGGCTGTGGGGGCCCAAGGCCCAAAAATGTTTTTGGTAGGCCTTATGGTATGATTTCTGGGTTTTAAGCAGCATGGCCCGAGTCTCCGGCACCGATCCGCCCAGGTAAGTACATCTAAACCTTTGTGTGAAATATATTCTGTAGAAGGGTAGGAAGCATGGAACGTAGATAGACTTATAGGACTTGGACCCTAGGGTTAGATTACTCAAACACAACGAAGCATAAGACTTAAAGAACTAAACCAACCTATGACTTAGTCAATGAGCTAGGGTGTGGTAACCCTCAGACGCGCATGTCTAGGATTGGATCCTAAGAGCTTGGTATTTAAGCAGTCCTCGTGACTCACCTCCTCTTCCTGTGTATCCTACACCGGTGCGTAGCTTCGTTCACCCTAACTCGTAAGGCTCAATGGTGTGGTAACCTCTCATGCGCATGTCTAGAAAGGTTCAGTGAGAGCTTGGTATTTAAGCGGTCCGCGTGACCCACCTCCTCTTCACTTGAATTCTGCCTGGTGCGTAGCTTTGGTTCACCCTGACCAGGAGGGCTCGGTCATAGGCTAAACACAATGATTAAAACCCAAAAAAAGGGAATCAGCCATATTTTCGAAAAAGAAGGGAATAATAAGCCCTAATGTTTTAAAAACGTATCCAATAACCCTCTTAAACCCTAGAACACTAGGTATACCATGTTTTCTCGGAAAACTTGACTTGTGAAAAATTACCGAAATACCCCTAGGAGTAAAATTACCAAAATGCCCCTGACCCCTAAAATATTGATTCAATGATTTTGCCTAAAAATTTCAACTATTTTATAAAACATTCAATAATTAGCTTTGGAAATCATCAGTAAAATATCTTGGCCCCGGAAAAGTACGAAAATACCCCAGTAGGAAAAAGACGAAAATACCCTCAGGTTAGAAATGGCGTAAATGTCCGATGAGTGAATAGGTATGGAAAGTATTAAGGAATGGATGCATGGACTTCTTTGTGTGAACTAGGATAGGAAATCAAACATTGGTTGCTCGAAAGAATCTCTCGATTAAACCTCATCCATAAAACTTCTTCATGAGTAATAAAGTGAAACAAATGCTAACGCATAAAATTTTTCTTAATCGATTAAAAGCGCGGTAGAGATAGAATGAGTTCTAGAGGACGTGGGCGCCGTGGACGTGGTAGGGGTAGGATGACGGTGTCCGAACCCGTCAGTCGGGACAAGGCTCGAGAAATGAGGTACCACCGCCACCACCACCTCCTACTTTTAGAGCCGAGGAGCCGGAGCGCACGGTGGCGACCGGTATCGCAAGTCGTGTTGCGAGTCTTGGAGATGGTGGTCGGGCCTGGTGGAAATGTTGGAGCTCGGAAATCGTCCCCGAGCGACTCCGATCTAACGGAGCGGAGGTATTCCGAGGTGTGTCGGGAGTGGCACCCGGTCAAGGCGCCGAATACATCGCTAGAGTCAACCGAGAGGATCATGGATGACCTTGACTGATCAAGAAGAGAAGAGAAGGCGAAAGCGCGGTGTCGCTTCTAAAGGATGAAGCGTACGCTGGTGGCTTACTGTTCGAGATGGGGCTACACCCGATGATTTGACTTGGGAGTATTTCGAACCGCCATCGTAAAAAGTATGTGGGCACTAGCTACACCGACGCCAGCAGAGAAAGGCTTTTCGGGATTAGTTCAAGGAATTAAGTCCGTGGTCGGAATATGAGGCGGAATTTTTAAGGCTAAGTAGGTATGCGAGAGGCATAGTGGCTATCGAACATGAGCGCTGTGTCCGCTTTGAGGATGGACTCGAGATGATTTAAGGTTGCTGATTGCCCCACAAAGAAAGTTCGTGAGTTCTCATCCCTAGTGGAGAAGGCTAAGGTAGCCGAGGGAATCAAGGAGGCCGTGAGGCGGGAATTATAGTAAGAACAATCGTAAGAGAAGTTTTGGGTCACCGGATCAAGCGGTAGTACTCGTAAAAGGCTAGGCCAAGTGGGCCCAATCAGCAAAGAAGGCCCACAATCGCTAATCGAGGCCCGACTCTGGTCAATCGCGTGGGAAGACCCATTGGGGAGGTTGTTGGGCCGGTGATAAAGGATGCTTTGAGTGTGGGTCTTTGGAGCATCGCGCGAGAGATTGTCCCCAAAAGCTAGCTAAGAAGCGACGGAAGGGCGTAACTGTGCACAAGATAGAAATGTAGGACCACGGAGGGTCGTGGTAATGGTAGAGGAAACAACGGTCCCAACCGAGGTCGTGGAACTCAAGGCGCAGGTTCAGGCAACACAGAGGCTAGGCACCGGGCTTAGTCTATGCAAAAGGTGTCGCGAAGAAGGTGACGCACCGGATGTCATAACCGACGCTTTTAATTTTTGGTTTTCCTTATGTTGCATTGATTGATGTGGGCTCGACACACTGTGCATTGCTAGTAATGTGGTAGGAACTATGGACCTAGACTCAAACCGCTTCTAGGAGATGACCGTAGTTAGCCCCTTAGGTCACTCCGTAGTCGTAGATAAACTCTATAGAGGCGCACTTCTAGAACTTCAAGGGGTAGTGTTTGTAGCCGATCTAATGGAACTACCATTTGGAGAGTTCGATTTGATCCTTGGCATGGATTGGTTGGTTAAGTACCAAGCAAGGTTGGATCATGCGCCAAGCGCATGGTTCTTAAGACGGCGGAAGGTGATGAAGTGGTTATGATAGGAGATAGGAGGAATTATCTATCCAACGTAGTGACCGCCTTAAAGGTCAAAAAGATGGTCAAGAAGGGTTGTGAGGCGATTTGGTTCAAATCTATGCTTTGGAAGCTAAGGAGTTGGAAGTTGAAAAGGTCCGAACGGTTGGGGAATTTGTTGATGTGTTCCCGTAAGAACTTCCGGTTTGCCTCCGGATCGGGAAGTCGACCGGTATAGACTTGCTACCGAACGGCACTGTGTCCATAGCACCATACCGAATGGCACCAAAGGAATTGGTGGAGCTAAAGGCTCAAATTCAGAGCTCTTGGATAGGGGTTTATACGACCAAGTATATCTCCGTGGGGAGCGCTGTGTTGTTTGTCAAGAAGAAGGACGGTTCTATGCGGATGTGCATCGACTACCGCCGCTTAAATAAGTTGACGATCAGAACAAGTATCCGCTGCCTCGGATTGACGACTTGTTCGATCAACTCAAGGGTGCCTCGGTGTTCTCGAAGATAGACCTTAGGTCGTTATCATCAACTTAAGGTAAAGGAGGTCGATGTTCACAAACGGCATTTCGAACTCGGTATGGGCATTTTGAGTTCTTGGTAATGCCATTTGGGTTGACTAATGCGCCGGCGGCATTCATGGACTTGATGAAAGAGTATTCCAAAGAAGATTTGGACCAGCTTCGTCGTGGTATTCATAGACGACATATTGGTTTATTCAAGGACGTAAGAGGAGCATGACAAGCATCTACGATAGTTCGCAAGTATTGAGGAGAAGTAGCTTGTATGCCAAATTCAAGAAGTGTGAATTTTGGCTGAAGGAGGTGGCTTTCTTAGGTCATGTAGTGTCACCAAGGAATTAGAGTAGACCCCGCAAGATTGAGGCAAAGATTGGAGTGGAAACCACCTAGGACGGTGGCTGAAATACGAAGTTTTCTGGGTTTAGCAGGATACTATCGGAGATTCGTGGAAGGATTCTCTCTAATAGCAAATACCATGACTAAGTTGCTAAGGAAGGGTGTCCCATTTGTATGGACGGAAAAGCAAAGAAGAAAGCTTTGATAAGTTAAGGAAGATTTTGACTAAGCTCCGGTTTTGGTACACCAAGCAGAAAGTTATTCACGCTTTATTGTGATGCATCTCACACCGGCTTGGGATGTGTGTTGATGCAGATGGGAAGGTAGTAGCCTATGCATCCCGTCAATTAAGATCGCATGAGGTTAACTACCCAACTCACGACTTAGAGTTAGCAATGTCATCTTCGCTCTCAAGATATGGAGACATTACCCGTATGGAGAGAAGTCGATGGTCTACACGGATCACAAAAGCTTGAGGTATCTTCCGACTCGTAAGATCTCGAATCTGAGATAGTCACGATGGATTGAACTACTAAAGGACTACGATCGCTCAATTGAATACCATCCGGTAAGGCTAATGTAGTAGCCGACGATTGAGCCTGAAGGTGGTGACGGACTTAAGAGCGATGTTCGCTCGCTTAAGTCTATATGACGATGGGAGTCTTTTGGCGTAACTTCAAGTTAAGCCGACATGGATTGAGGAGATTAAGGGAAAGCGCTTAGTGGATGAAGGCTTGAGTTCAAGAGGGTACAAGTTCAAGACGGTGGTTTGGAAGGGTACAAATCGACTAGTGAAGGAGCGCTTTGTTTTCAAGGACGAGTCCGTATGCCAAAGGATCCAGATTTAAGGCGTAAAATTCTCCAAGATGCACATAGCAGCCCATACGCTATGCACTCGGAGGAAGCAAAATGTATGGAGATTTGCGAAACAGCTTTTGGTGGCCGGGGTTGAAGCGTGAGATAACGGAGTTGGTAGGAAAGTGTCCGACGTGTCGCAGGTTAAGGCCGAACATCACCACCATCGGGACTACTTCAACCGATAAAGATCCTCAATGGAAATGGGAGAGGATCACCATGGATTTTGTTAGTGGGCTACCCCTTACGCCCACTAAGAAGGATGCGCTTGGGTAATTGTGGATCGCCTAACTAAGTCACCACTTCATGCCTGAGAATGGATTACTCTCTCGAAGCTAGCAAAGCCGTATGTGGGTGAAATAGTAAGGTTGCATGGCGTGCAAATGTCGATTATCTCGGATAGGGATCCCGATTCACGCCAAGGTTTTGGAAAGCGTTGCATCAAGCTTTGGGTACACGGTTAGATTTCAAGACGGCTTTCCATCCACAAATCGACTGGACACTCGGAAGGGTGATACTGATTTTAGAAGACATGTTAAGGGTCGTGTCTTGGATTTTAGTGGTAGTTGGGAGGAGTACCTACCATTACGGAATTCGCTTATAACAATAGTTATCAAGCGAGTATTCAAATGGCTCCATACGAGGCCCTATATGGACGAAAGTGCCGTACTCCTACATGTTGGACTGAGTTGGGAGAACGACAAGTTATGGGTCCAGAATCGTAACCGAGACGGAAGACAAAGTCAAGGTGATTCGGTCTCGTCTCAAGGAAGCATCGGATAGGCGTAAGTCTTATGCCGATCTCAAACGCAAGGAAATGGAGTATGCTTGTGGGGAGACAAGGTCTTTCCGAAAGTGTCGCCTTGGAAAAAGGTGTTGAGATTTGGACGGAAAGGGAAGTTAAGCCCAAGGTTTATTGGGCCATATCGTTGTGAAGCGAATAGGACCGTGGCTTATCACCTAGAGTTGCCGCGAATCGAGTCGATTCATGACGCCTTTCACGTGTCAATGCCGAGACGGTATCGGTCGATCCTTCGCACGCTGTGCCGATGCGTAAATCGGTGAATCCAAATTTATCTTTTGAAGAGGAGCCAGCCTGATCTTAGACCGAGATGAGAAAGTTCTACGTAGGAAGTCGCGCCCTTGGTGAAGGTGCTTTGGGCGGAACCATGGTATAGAGGAAGCTACGTGGGAACCCGAGGATGTAATGAGGCAAAGAATACCCCACCTTTTCTAGTTAAGAAATTTCGAGGACGAAATTTATTTTAAGGGGGTAGAACTCAGAACATCCCAAAACGGGTTATTTGAAATTTCATTATGTTCTTATGTATGAATCACGAGTCATTATTTATGGAATAATAATGGTCAATTTAAGGCTTTGTGTTGGCTCGATTTGGTAGGAAATTTTAATTTTTAACTTTTAAAAGAAGGGGGCCTTGGTAAGTGGTGTTATAAGAATAAATTGGGTATTTTTAACACAAAATAGGCCTTGGAAAAGTGGCAAAGCAAGCCCACTTAAGAGCTAGCATGTGACGCCACAAGGGATAGGGGAGAGCCTTGGTTCGAGTCATGATTCCCCTCTTATTTTGCATTATTGTTGGACGGCACATAGGAGAGTTTTGCTCCTTTAAATTCTTTTTTTTTAGAGATAATTAAGGATTTTATTAAAAGGGATATTAGGGATATTATTAGATTAAGTGGATTATTGATTATTAATTGATTAATAGAGATTAATTCAAATTAATTTTGAATTAATGCAAATAAGTGGCCAGAGAAGTTTTAGGCATTGAGTCGAATTTGAACTCCTTGAACAAGGAGGTGTGGACGGCAAGGTCGCTAGGTGATGGCCGAATACGGACTCCTTGGTGAAGAGGAGTTGGCTAGAGTTGGGCTCCTAGTTGCCAAAGTTGGACGGCAAGTCAAGAGGGGGTGCCAATGCTTATAAATACCCCAACCCACCACCTTGTTTTCTTTTTTTTCCCATCTCTCGCTTAGCCAAAAAACATAACCCTTTTTTTCCCTTCTAATTTTCTTTATTTTTTCTCAAACACTTTTAGCCAAACTCTTACCACCTTTTCCTCTCAATTGATTTTCCTTCCATTGTCCTCTTCATAATAGCCGAATATACCCAATCTTAAGTGCCGAATCTCTTTCTCCTTTTAAAGCACCTTGGCCGAATATTGTGCAAGAAAAGGGGTGGCTTTCCTTTAGTCGATTCCAAAAGGTAAGGGTCTTAGGCCGAATGCTTATGTTTTTCTTCCCATCATGTCGACTTTGATAAAGGTAGGTAATTGGTGTCGCAGAATCATGTTAATTAAGGGTGCTAACTACTGATTCAACCGAATTGGTTGTAGGATCTTCGGGATTGGAAACAAGCAAGTAGGTTCGCCCACGTTTGACAATTAATTTTCGTAAGGACCTACACATATATTTGGTATTCGCTTTAACCGAAGGCTACTAACTTATTGATTGACGATTGTTGGAAGCAGAGGCACTTTGAGGGTGGTGTTTAGTACTGAAAGCGATTGGGTAAGGATTCGGGTACAAAGTATGACCCCTTTAAATTGTTTGGTTTGGCCGAATGGGCCATATCACTAACCTTGAGAGTTGGCCAATATAGGGGCAAAGACTTGAGTGTGGCCGACTTCTCTTCTCGGATTTAGACTCCTTGTTGGTGACAGTGTGTACATACACACCAGCTTAACTTATTAAATTATGCTAAGTAATGTGATTGCTAACTTGATGTATGTAGCAATGGCTTGAATACCATAACGGTATATGGGGTAACTGTAAGTACTGTGCATATGATTGCTATTTTATGCTTTTGGGAAGCATGTCGTGATAATACATATGATAAATCTATATGTGATCGCTGCGACTATGTGGGTTGATTGAGTGGAGGGGCGGTGTATTCGTCTTTGACGAGCACCGTGCTTTGGTAGCACACCGTGACTATACGTCACCGCAGGTTTGGTACCTCCGAGGTTTGGTACCTCATAGCGACTTGTCCCCGTGGTTAACACCACCGTGGGTTGGCCCCACTTGAGATATGGGATCGTCTGCGCGGTGATTTGGTATCACACGATGGGTTGGCCCCATCACCCGATTTGTGTCTACGGACACCGCTGCTTTGCTTGCACATCGTGACTATATGTCACCAAAGTGGTTTGGCACCACCAGTGTTTTGGTAACACATCGTGATCGCGGTCACCAAAGTGGTTTGGTACCACGTGGGGTAGACAAAGGTGTTTGGTTGGCTAGGTTGGGTACTCGATACTTTGCTTAATTGATCATATATGTGGTGTATGAAATGTTGTATTAACCGGGGAAGGGTTACATATCGAGTCTTGGTGACTCACCTTCTCCTTTAATATTTTTCAGTGACTCGTAGATGGCGGTTGAGGAGCCGGTGGGACTCGAGGCGGCCATGCAAAGGATTTTAATTTACGAACTTTAAAGTTGTTTAATTTTTATTTTGGGTTGTAATAAGGCCTCCATAAACTATAGTTATGGTTTTTTTATATGTTGGATGTCGACTTAAACTATATCATTAAATTAAATTAAATCACATGTTTTCTTTTGGTAAACACGAAAAAGTTTAATCGTGCCATCGGGTACACTTGAAATCGATAAAATAATTGGGCTTAATTAAAATCCCAAATTGGATCTAAGGTTAGCTTAACAAGACAACCGAAACGAGGAGGTTTCAATAGAAAATTAAATGTTTTTCGAAAAAGCGATCACAAGGTTTTACCTCGTAATAACTCAGATTTGGTCGTAGTGTTTGGGCCGGGTTTGGGTTGTTACAAGAGGCATTAAGCCAAAATTTGTGGCAGAGCCACCGAACTAGATACGTGGCCACAGGCCTTTCTTCTCTTCATCAAATCCCATCCCATGCATTTATGTATGAATAACAAACTTTAATCATAAATGATTTATCAAGTAACCCATAATACAAATGAGTTTTTAATAAAACCTTTCATTTGGGCCTATTAACAATATAGTATTAAACTTTGGCCCATATCTCGAACTAAAGGGTTTTTGGCCCATTAGCGATCTAGCAAACTTTGGCCCATATTATCGATCTAGCAGTTTTATGGCCCAATTTATCGATCTAGCAGTTTTATGACCCAATTTAACAATCTAGCAGTCTTTCGGCCCAATTTAACAATCTAGCAGTATTTCGACTCAATTTATCGATCTAGCAATATTTCGGCTGAATTTATCGATCTAGCAATATTTCGGCTCAATTTATCGATCTAGCAATTTTCCGACTTTAACCGTTTTCATGCATTTACACAAAAGTGTTAATTATCACATAATTTTCGATTTTGCCATTTTTACGATTTATCATAATACTTACTCGCTTAGTATCTAACCCGAAAGATAAGTGTGAAGTTACACACCGGGTTATGGTGAGAACTAGACTTTCCCGCCACAACACCTATACATATCACGATAACTTAGGATCACTATATTTTATTAACGAAATCAATCTTGGAAAATAACGATCTAACTTTTACCCTCGATTTTCGAACTACTTCTACTTGTGGTTTCTCCCGATTGATGGTTCGTTAACCGAATCAAATCCACGAACAAATAATGGTTCGGAGTACGAACTACTTCAAACAATTGATTCTCCTCGGATGAACGCCCACAACCCGTGGGGAAATCCCGGATTGTTGAAATGAATCCTTTGTTTATACTTAGGGGGATTAACGGAACCACCCCTCTTCCGAACACTATTCACCGTCCTTTTCTTCCCTATCTTGATTGTCTTCAAAGACAAAAGATCGTTAGCACGTCCTAATAATATATATATCGATTATGACTAAAGGGTTTAAGAACGAGATTTCCTTACCACAAATATTCTTGTTCCACAAGGAGAATCGATCCAAGCGTTCTATGTCACTCACGACCACTTGATTTCCAATCTTCCGTTATCGCACTAAAGTATAACAAAAAATAAACGTTAATAGAAGGAACGTTTATTTCGATCTAAGAAAGCCTTCATACCACCATCAATATTCGGCCATGACTACTTCTAACTAAACAGAACTAAAAAGAATTCTTACCCTTTTGTCCACGGTTGAAAAGAAAGGATTGAAAATGATGTCTCTAAGTGATGGAGGATTCGGCTATGACTCACTAACATTCGGCCATGGAGAAAAACAATGGAGAAAAGGATGAGTGAAAAGAAATAAAATATGAGAGAAGAGATGATAATGAAGATTCGGTTTTCAAAGAGAAGAAAAGAGAAAGAAAAAAAAGATGTATTGGAGAGCAAGGTACATTCGGCAATGGAGAAAGAAAACAAAAAGAGAGAGATGGTCTTTTTGGTACTAACACTTTCGGCACTAAGAAGAGGCACAAGAGAATATTCAAAAGATGAACAAAGAAAATGACCAAATGGTCAAAAGAATTAGGCTTTACCAAATGCACAAATTCGGCCAAGGGAGAAAAGTTGAGAAAGGATTACAAACTTTGCACATATGCTAAGAATGACCAAAAAGAGACTTCAAATCCTAGCCAAACTAACACCAAAATTTTGGCTCCCCCCTAGACCATATTGCCGTCCATATGCATGGTCAAATGGCCATGATTTTGTTTCCAAAACACTTTCCTTGATACTTGCCCTATGTCTCCATATCTTTCCATATTTTCTTGATTCCCTACCAAAATTCACTCTTACCTTATTCCTTTGATATACTAACCAAAATAACAAGGTCAACACTTACCATAAATAAGCTTGGCGACACTTACCAAAGAAGAGCAAAATAAAAGTTGTCAAAATGCCATCCAAGGGATTCAACCACTCTCCTCATGCTATAACCCATGCGCCAACACCACCTTGCCATTTACTCATCTTATGCTATTTTTAACACTTAATTTAACTTAAGTGTCAATGCCACTTGCTCCACTTCAATAAATTCTCAAACTAAAAAAATTATTCCATACCCGAATAATTCTATACTCTTCTTCAGACTATAATAGGCGAGAAAAGAAATAAGAAAATTTTCCTTCGTAATCTAAACACCAAAACATGCAATAAATCGATACTTGAATTTTAGGGTGTTACACCGAATTAAGGATGTTACACCTATGGAATCCTTTGTTTCATTTTCCATTTTCACTCCTTCGATACTAATCTGTTAGTTTTGGCCTCTTTATTTTTCGTAGAGGAGAGGTTATCTTGAAATCATCGTCCAAAGTGATGTAACGCTTCAAAGTCTTAACTTGATTTTCTTATTCTTCTTTGTTTAGATTACTTTTTTTTAACAATATCGAGAATGAAACTCCAAATATGTCAGTGACGTACGTCCCACATTCTCCCTATTAAAAAAGGTTCAATTTATATAAAAACTAAATCCTATCCATTATTTGGGCAATACCTACGAGAGTTACAGAAATGTAACTTCATTTGTTATTTCCAATTTAACTCTCTAAGAGAAATTTTCATTTTCCAAGTTCCATTACTTATTCCACTAAAAGCTTCCATTCATATTTCAGTAAAATTGGGTCGGAACGCTTACACTTAAAAAGTTAACGTAGAATGAAGAATACAATAACAGAATTGGAGTCCCACGATAAAGACATACATCGGCTTAATTTCAGAACGGGAAATATTTTTGATTTAATAATTTTGAATTTTAATCATTTAGTTGCCATTTTCCATTTTACTAATATGATAAGTGTGATAAAAACTTTTTAACAACAACAAGGTTATAAGAATTTACGCTTCGCATAATTATTTGTACACTGTAGCACATACATATAATTGGTAAAGGAATCTGGTATAGCTCATTCAATTTTGAGATACACGTGAATTTTTAACCATCAACATAGCAAGTGCATACATTAGAAAAATAGGACGACACACATAACGAATATGTGTGCCTGTAATACAAGTGTACTATATCTCACATTGCTTTTTCCATATGTTATTATCGTCCTGGTGTTTGGTTTGGAGTGGACGTAATAGTTCAATCCCAGTTTCAACGCAGAAACCCATGAACGACATAATCATCTTTATTGAACCTTATTTTCGAGATCCGTTTAATGCCATTTAAGAATTATAAAGGGAATTATAAATTTGTGTCTTTGAATTAATATTTAGATTTTTATTAATTAAAGTTAATGCTAATTAAACTGAAATATTAAAGTTTTCTTTTATTGTAATGTATTCTAGTCCAATGTGGTTATAACACTTCCTATAAATGCCAGTTTTTTTCCTTGCGAATCTTGTTCGAAATTAATTTTACGAACCAAATTTAACTAGTAACATCAGAGTCGCGCAGTATGGCAAGCCTTAATGTTTATTCCATCCTACTGGTTTTATTCTTAACTTGCGGGGCAGTAATGGCTACGAAGGAGAACGACCAGATTATTAAGGAAAATAATTGTGAAACTAAAATGGGTTTGCCATGTGTTCTAGAAGCTTTCACCGCTATTTTCTAGATAGGGAGTATTTCCAATAAGTGTTGCCGTGAACTTGTTGTGTTGGCAAAAGTTTGCCACACAGCATTAGTAAAAAGGACCCTTGAAAATCCTCTATTCAAAGACCTAAACCCATCGACAATTATAGCGAAGAGCATTAATACATGGAATAATTGCCTTGCATTGATCGATTCACCATCTCCGTCTGCTTAAGGATATAGTATTGCTTAAGCTAAGAAACAGTTACAAGACGTAACGGGCCCAAAATTATTTTTTTTCTTGATTTTTTATATTGTTCCGAATGCTTCCTTAAAATGTGTCATGACATTTAAGCCCAGTGAAATTATATTTAGTTGTACGGAAATTAAATGGTTCTAGAGATGCCATTACTTAATACACTATGATTTTATACAGGCCATTATTTTTAATTTTATAGCATTGGAACTCGATAACCATCTCAAATCGAGCACTAGATATTGCTTCACATTGGTTAAATTGACACAAATATAATTATTAAAAACATTAAGATCGTTTCAATAATGTGAAATTGGAATGTTCTAGCGCGGTGTGAGATTGAAACAATCTCGATTCCTTGAAAGTCATTATCCAATTTAAACTCACATTGCCTTTAAGGAAAAAAAAAACCTTGACTTCTTGAAGTTCTGAAAAGACACATATCGTGCCAGGAAATATCCTCCATGGGACATGCACTATAATTTGTAATAGTCCCTTGCCTATGGACTCCTTTGTTTCATTTTCCATTTTCACTCCTTCGATACTAATCAGTTAGTTTTGGCCTCTTTATTTTTCAGAGAGGAGAGGTAATCTTGAAATCATCGTCGAAAGTGATGTAACGCTTCAAAGTCTTAACTTGATTTTCTTATTCTTCTTTGTTTAGATTACTTTTTTTTAACAATATCGAGAATGAAACTCAAAATATGTCGGTGACGTACGTCCCACATTCTCCCTATTAAAAAAGGTTCAATTTATATAAAAACTAAATCCTATCCATTATTTGGGCAATACCTACGAGAGTTACAGAAATGTAACTTCATTTGTTATTTCCAATTTAACTCTCTAAGATAAATTTTCATTTTCCAAGTTCCATTACTTATTCAACTAAAAGCTTCCATTCATATTTAAGTAAAATTGGGTCGGAACGCTTACACTTAAAAAGTTAACGTAGAATAAAGAATACAATAACAGAATTGGAGTCCCACGATAAAAACATACATCGGCTTAATTTCAGAACGGGAAATATTTTTGATTTATTATTTTTGAATTTCAATCATTTAGTTGCCATTTTCCATTTTACTAATATGATAAGTGTGATAAAAACTTTTTAACAACAACAAGGTTATAAGAATTTACGCTTTGCATAATTATTTGTACACTGTAGCACATACATATCACTGGTAAAGGAATCTGGTATAGCTCATTCAATTTTGAGATACACGTGAATTTTTAACCATCAACATAGCAATGTCATACACAACTTCAAAATATTAGAAAAATAGGACGACACACATAACGAATATGTGTGCCTGTAATGCAAGTGTACTATATCTCACATTGCTTTTTCCATATGTTATTATCGTCCTGGTGTTTGGTTTGGAGTGGACGTAATAGTTCAATCCCAGTTTCAATGCAGAAACCCATGTACGACATAATCATCTTTATTGAACCTTACTTTCGTGATCCGTTTAATGCCATTTAAGAATTATAAAGGGAAGTATAAATGTGTGTCTTTGAATTAATATTTAGATTTGTATTAATTAAAGTTAATGCTAATTAAACTGAAATATTAAAGTTTTCTTTTATTGTAACGTATTCTAGTCCAATGTGGTTATAACACTTCCTATAAATGCCGCTTTTTTTCTTGCGAATCTTGTTCAAATTAATTTTACGAACCAAATTTAACTAGTAACATCGTAGTCACGCAAAGATGGCAAGCCTTAATGTTTATTCCGTCCCCATCGGTTTTATTCTTAACTTGCGGGGCGAGAATGGCTACGAAGGAGAACGACCAGATTATTAAGGAAAATAATTGTGAAACAAAAATGGGTTTGCCATGTGTTCTAGAAGCTTTCACCGCTATTTTCCGCACAGTGAGTATTTCTAACAAGTGTTGCCGTGAACTTGTTGTGTTGGGAAAAGTTTGCCACTCAAAGATTAGTAAAAGGACCCTTGAAAATCCTCTATTCAAAGACCTAAACCCATCGACAATTATAGCGAAGAGCATTAATACATGGAATAATTGCCTTGCATTGATCGATTCACCATCTCCGTCTCGCTAAGGATATAGTATTGCTTAAGCTAACAAACGGTTACAAGACGTAACGGGCCCAAAATTATTTTTTGTCTTTATTTTTTATATTGTTCCAATGCTTCCTTAAAATGTGTCATGAGATTTAAGCCCAAAGAAATTATATTTAGTTGTACGGAAATTAAATGGTTCTAGAGATGCCATTACTTAATACACTATGATTTTATACAGCCATTATTTTTAATTTTATAGCATTGGAACTCGATAACCATCTCAAATCGAGCACTAGGTATTGTTTCACATTGGTTAAATTGACACAAATATAATTATTAAAATGTAACACCCCCAAACCCGCCCACAAGTCTCGTCCGGATCTCGGTTATGTCAACTGCGGAATGACGGTTAAAAATCTTTGTCTTTAGAGTAAAACTTGAAAATTTTGTTAACTTTCGGAAGTAAGTCCATTAAAATTATTAAATAACATAAGCTTGGTTTGAATTAAAACTTTATTATAATTTATTATAATATAAATCCTTTGTAAAAATATTACTAAATACGATATAACCTTTATCAACTATAAATAGAGTACTTTAATCAAAAGTGGCCCTTATTACATCAAATAAATTCCCAAAATACTGATAATATAGAAATCACTATTAATTAACTAAACAAGTAAAACATCTACTGCATGAAAATCGCTCGCATGGCCACCTTTGTATCTACTCCAACCCGGTCCATTACTCACGACTCACCGCGATATTGGATAAATAATTGGGTGAGTCATACAGCACTCAGTGTGTAATTAAACCACCGATATCCACCCACATGTTAGCCACAAATCAACCCAATTATAAAATGCATAAATATAATCATTTAAACATTACCACAACTGGGCTTGGCCCACAATCAAATCATACTCAAGCACTGGGCTAGGCCCTTTTCTCATCAATCCACTGATCACTGGGCTTGGCCCATTTCCACGTATGTTCTCAAAACATACAAATCCACAAGTCATATTGGGCTTGGCCCATTTCCATATCATTTTATAACGGAATAATGCAACATGAAACCCAACCCAATCCTAAGGTCCATCCGCTACACACCCCTTTATCCAAACCTACCACACACCGGGGACTATCGAGTCACCCTCTCCTTTCCCTCCATAAAGGCAACCAATGCCATCCACGATGTAGCGTATAGCTAACATCAAACCACGATGGAGCACACAAAGAATCCATCAAGCCACGATATGGCATAAAGCTCATATCAATCAAGGTAACCACGCGAACCAAATCGCAAAGATCCACAACGCGACCTCGGTCGGGCCACCAATCCACGATGTAGCATAGAGTCGACATCAACCACGCACTCAAGTACACCCGCACCTTCTTTCAAAACCCACCCATGCACATGTAACATAATATGATGCCGAGATGATGCATGTACATGATATTCACAAATATAGGCATGCTCACATAGTTAAAATCAAATATCCCATATTAGCCAATTTGCTACTAACCTGGTCGTCATCATACCCCTTTAGGGTATCCATTACACATATGGCACTGCATTCATTAGTAAACATATAACACAACAGATATCATACAAATCCCGGAAACAATGGTCTAACCACACACCTTATCACTTGGAGTTCTAGACTCTCGATCCTCGACGCTATCGCTTAGTGAGACTACGGCTATTTGCCTAACGCTTTTTCGTTGTTGGCCCACACCTCGTGGCCAATCTGCATGTGCAGAAACGGATCTCTTCTTGAACTTTGGGATGGGAGCTTTCCCTTGCTCACCTTGACTGGTATTCGCATCCATAACGATATCTAATCAAAACTTGGTTAATACAGATCTCAAACGAATAATCATAAACTACCCATCCTTACCGACAGAGTCTTGAAATCCCGAAAGCTCCTTAATCACTGCTAAAACTCCTAAATGGTCAAGGTCAGAATCGGTTACCACAAATGCCAAATATGGCTTGTAACAAAAATCTATGAAAAGAGGACCCCTATGGCCGAATAGCACCTAACCCTTACCTTCTTTAAATCGAATGGAGAAGAACTAGAGAGGTCGCCTTTGCTAGAATTCGCCCAACCGCACTAGGATGCCAAGGATTTCAACAATGGTGCTTAGTATTAAAAGAGTTTCGGCTTAGTCTAATGATTAGAGAATCAAAGTTGAAGGAAATAAAAAGGTATGGAAATAAAGAGAGTAAAAGGAATTCGCTAAGCCTACTTACCTCTTCCAACGATTGAAAAACCCAAAGTGATCCACACCACACCTACTATTCGGCCAAGGTGACAACTAAATAGGGGAAGGAATTTCTAAGACACCAAGAGGGAGAGGAGAGATTCGGCAAATGCACTTGAAGAATAATTTGGCACTCTACCCCTATTTATAGAATTCGCCACCCCCTTGAAGACTCCAAGATCCGGCCAACACCCACTAATTCAAATCAATTTGAATTAGTTCAATTCAAAAACAATTTGAATTGCTCCACTATTATCCCACTTATCAAAAAAACAAATAAATAATAATTATCCCACACTTCTAAATAACTAAATAGATAAATAAAAATAAAAAAACATTATCCTCATCTAAATAAAAGCCTTCTAGCCGTCCAACACCTTCAAAATTGTCGCCAAAAGGAATAAAAAATTTAAACTCCAAAACGCAACTCTCTTGGTTCGAACCAGGACCAATCTGCGCACGCCTCCCTCCAAAGCCCCAGCCATTCGGCCACATTGAATTTCATGCTAGAAACCCCAACAATTATTTTTAAACCCTTCTTATCTCAAATTTAAACCGCACAAAAAAATAGAAACGCCAACATGCAGCTCCAGCGCGCCGAACTCGCGCTTCTGTTTCCTCCAGCGCTTCTAAGTGGCGCATGAGAGCCACTCCACCACCCATCTTTCTTGTCCGAATTCCTCACCATATATCTTTAAGGCCTTACAAAGCCCAACGCCCAACACAAAAAGAAATAAAATGCCACTTTTGTTGTAACATCCCAAATGTGGGGTTATTTGGAATCGAATTATTATTCTTATGTAAGAACTATCGTGGTATTATTTATGGAATAAATAAGCTTAATTTAAGGCTTAAGTGTGCTCGGTTTGATGGAGAAATTTTAGTTTTTAACTTTTAAAAGAAGGAGCCTTAGTAAGTGGGTATTATAAGAATAAATGTGGGTAATTTAACACAAAATAGGCCTTGGTAAAGTGGCAAAACAAGCCCACTTAAGAGCTAGCATGTGACGCCACAAGGGATAGGGGAGAGCCTTGGTTCGAGTCACAAAATCCCCTTTCTTTTGCTCTTATTTGACGGCAACAAGGGGAGAGTTCTCCTCAGTTTAAACTCTTTTAAATAATGGGATAATAATAGGATTTAGTTAGATTTTTAAGTAGATTAATTAATAGAGTAATAGATTAATCTCTAAGTATGAGCCAGAGAAAATTTAGGCCTTGGAATTAATTCAAATTATTTGAATTAATACAAATGTGTGGTCAAGAGTAATTTGGAGTGTTTTGTCGAAATTTGAACTCTCCTAGGGAGTGTGGACGGCAAGCATAGGAGGGGGAAACCGAATTCCTTTGATTACTTTCTTCATTATTTCGGCTAAGGCTCCATCTCTTAATTTTCTTCTCTTTATTCTCTCAAAACAAAAACCCCTTTTTGTTTTAGATCTTGGCCGAACCTCCTATACTTCACCCTCCATCTATTTCTTTTCAACCTTCAACAAAACCGAATGCACCATTGATTCTTCCCCATCTTCTTTTTCCTTTTTCTTTTGGCGAATACCCTCCTCTTCATCTGTCGAAACTCTAAACATCTTCTACCCTCATTATTTTTCTCTCTCTAGCCAAAGTACTCCACACCTTGGTGCCAAAACTCTCTTTTCCCATTTGGAATCTCTTTTGGCCGAATACCAAGGTGGTTGGACCTCTTCAAGTTAATCTGTTGTGGTGATTAGGTAAAGGTGAGTGGCTATAGCCGAATGTCAATTTCCCTTATCTCTAATGTTCTCGATTTGGATTAAAGGAAAAGCCGAAAGTTGGCAAGTACTAATGGTTGGCTAACCTTTCTATTGAAGCCGATTTCACCAAGGACTCGGATCTCAAAGCAAAGAGATCGGATCTTGCATTCACCGACAAACGGAACTTGGTAAGTATAGGTAAGGCTTATATTGGTGTTTAAAAGCCGAAGGCTATGGTTATTAGTGCTATTAATTGACCAAGTATAGTTTGTAAACCAGATTCGCAATTCGGACGCTAAGGCGAGTACTCAAAGTGATTTGGGTAAGGATTCGGGTACAAAGTATGATCCCTTTAAATCTTTTGGTTTGGCCGAATAGGCCATAATACTAACCTTGATAGTTGGCCGAATATAGGGGCAAGGACTTAGAGTGTGGCCGATTGTTTAACTTCGGGATCTAAGGCTAACGTGGTAACAGGTGTGTACATACACACCGTTTAACCTATTAAATTATGCTAAGTGATGTGATTGCTAACGTGATGTATGTAGCAATGGCTTGAATACCATAACGGTATATGGGGTAACCAGGTAAGTACCTGTGCATATGATTGCTATTTTATGCTTTTGGGAAGCATGCTGTGATAATACATATGATAAATCTATATGTGACTGTTGACTATGTGGGTTGATTGAGAGGAGGGGGCAGTGTATTCGTGCCGACGGGCACCAGTGTTTTGGTAACACACTGTGACTATATGTCACCGAGGTTTGGTACCTCCGCAGGTTTGGCACCTCAATAGCGACTTGTCCCCGTGGTTAACACCACCGTGGGTTGGCCCCACTTGAGATATGGGATCGTCGCGCTGATTTGGTATCACACGATGGGTTGGCCCCATCACCCGATTTGTGTCTACGGACACCGTGCTTTGGTAGCACATTGTGACTATACGTCACCAAAGTGGTTTGGCACCACCAAAGTGTTTTGGTAACACATCGTGACTACGGTCACCACCAAGGGTTTGGTACCACATGGGGTAGACAAGGTGTTTGGTTGGCTAGGTTGGGTACACGATACTCGCTTAATTAATCATTATATGTTGTGTATGAACCGTTGTATTAACCGGGGAAGGGTTACATATCAGTCTTGGTGACTCACCTTCTCCTTTAACATTTTTCGTGTGACTCGTAGATGGCGGTTGAGGGCCGTGGGGACTCGAGGTGGCCATGCAAAGGATTTTACTTTACAGAACTTTGAATTTGTTTAATTTCATTTTGGGTTGTAATAAGGCCTCCATAAACTATAGTTGCGTTTTATTTTTTTTATATTTTTTTTTATGTTGGATATTTACTCAAGACTATATCATTAAATTGAATTAAATCACATGTTTTCTCAAGTTAACACGAAAAAGTTTAATCGTGCCGTCGGGTACACTTGGAACCGGTATAATAATTGGACTTAATTAAATTCCAAATTAATCTAAGGGTAGCTTTGACAAGATAACCGCAAACGAGAAGTTTTCAATATAAAATTTAAATGGGTTTCGAAATGGTGTTCACAAGGTTTTACTTCAGAATAACTCGATTCGGTCGTAATGTTTGGGCCTGGTTTGGGTTGTTACAGACTGGTATCGAGCCCAGCCAAAGCTCTACTGTAGGGCCAAGGCCCAAAAATGTTTTTGGTAGGCCTTATGGTGTGATTTCTGGTTTTTAAGCAAAGATGGCCCGAGTCTCCTAAGACCGATCCGCCTGTAAGTACATCTAAACCTTTCTGTGAATTATATTCTCGTAGAAGGGTAGGAAGCATGGAACATAGATAGACTTATAGGACTTGGACCCTAAGGTTAGATTACTCAAACACAAACGAAGCATAAGACTTAAGGAACTAAACCAACCTATGACTTAGTCAATGAGGTAGGGTGTGGTAACCCCGTGACGCATGTCTAGGATTGGATCCTAAGAGCTTGGTATTTAAGCGCCCTCGAGACTCACCTCCTCTTCGCAGTATCCTACCCGTGCGTAGCTTCTGCTCACCCTAACTCGTAAGGCTCAAATGGTGTGGTAACCTCTCAGGCGCATGTCTAGAAAGGTTCAAAGTGAGAGCTTGGTATTTAAGCGGTCCGCGTGACCCACCTCCTCTTCACTCGACTCGCGCCTGGTGCGTAGCTTTGGTTCACCCCGACCGTGAGGGCGCGGTCATGGGCTAAACACAATGATTAAAACCCGAGAAGGGAATTAGCCTTGTTTTTCAAATAGAATGAAACAAGCCCTAATGTTTTCAAAACTTGTCCAATAACTCTCTTAAACCCTAGAACACTTAGTATACAATGTTTTTCTCGGAAAACTTGATTTGTGAAAATTACGAAATACCCTTAGGAGTAAAATTACCAAGATGCCCCCGACCCATAAAATATTAATTCGACGGTTTTGCTTAAAAATTTCAACTATTTTACAAATATCAAGTAGCTTAGCTTTGGAAATCATCAAGAAATATTTTGGTTCTGAAAATTACGAAATACCCTCAGTAGAAAAAGACGAAAATACCCCTCGGGTTAGAAATGGGCGTAAATGTCCGATGAGTGAATAGGTATGGAAAGTATTAAGGAATGGATGCATGAACTTCTTTGTGTGAACTAGGATAGGAAATCGAACATTGTTTGCTCGAAGAATCTCTCGATTAAACCTCATCCATAAAATTTCGCGCGAGTAATAAAGTGAAACAAATGCTAACGCATAAAATTTTTCTTAATCGATTAAAAGCGCGGTAGATAGAATGAGTTCTAGAGGACGTGGACGCCGTGGACGTGGTAGGGGTAGGATGATCGTGTCCGAACCCGTCAGTCGTCGACAAGGTTCGTAAAATGAGGTACCACCGCCACCACCACCTCCTACTTTTAGAGTGAGGAGCCGAGAGCGCACCGGTGGCGAAGTCGGTATCGCAAGTCGTGTTGCGAGTCTTGGAGATGGTGGTCGGGCTGGTGGAAATGTTGGAGCTCGGAAATCTGTCCCCGAGCGACTCCGATCTAACGGAGCGGAGGTGTTCCGAGGTGTGTCGAGTGGCACCCAAAGGCAATGGAATATCGCTAGAGTCAATCGAGAGGATCATGGATGACCTTGACCGATCAAGAAGAGAAGTCGAAGGGGCGCGTCGCTTCTAAAGGATGAAGCGTGCTCGCTGGTGGCTTACGGTTCGAGATGGGGCTACCGCAGATGATTTGACGGGGAGTATTTCGAACCGCCATCGTAAAAAAGTATGTGGGCATTAGCTACACCGACGCCACAGAGAAAGGCTTTTCTCGGGATTAGTTCAAGGAACTAAGTCCGTGTCGGAATATGAGGCGGAATTTCTAAGGCCGAGTAGATATGCGAGAGGCATCGTGGCTATCGAACATGAGCGCCGTGGTCCGCTTTGAGGACGGACTCCGAGATGATTTAAGGTTACTTGATTGCCCCACAAAGAGGTTCGTGAGTTCTCATCTCTAGTGGAGAAGGCTAAGGTAGCCGGAAGGAGTCAAGGAGGCCGTGGAGGCGTAGCTATAGTAAGAACAATCGTAAGAGAAGTTTTGGGTCACCGGATCAAGCGGAAGTGCTCGTAAAAAGCTAGGCCAAGTGGGCCCAATCAGCAATGAGGCCCACGATCGCTAATCGTGAGGCCGACTCAAAGCAATCGCGTTGTGGAAAGACCCATTGGGGAGGTTGTTGGACCGGCGACAAAGGATGTTTTGAGTGTGGGTCTTTGGAGCATCGCGTCGAGAGAGATTGTCCCCGAAACTAGCTAAGAAGCGACCGAAGACGTAACCGCGCTCGTGATAGAAATGTGGGACCACGCAGGGGTCGTGGTAATGGTAGAGGAAGCAACGGTCCTAACCGAGGTCATGGAACTCAAGGCGCAGGTTCAGGCAACACGAGGCTAGGCGGCACCGCTTGGTTTACGCAGCAAGGTGTCGCGAAGAAGGTGACGCACCGGATGTCATAACCGCACGCTTCTAATTTTCGGTTTTCCTTATGTTGCATTGATTGATGTGGGCTCGACGCACTCGTACATTGCTAGTAGTGTGGTAGGAACTATGGACCTAGACTCAAACGGCTTCTAGGGAGATGACCGTAGTTAGCCCCTTAGGTCACTCCGTAGTCGTAGATAAACTCTATAGAGGCGCACTCTAGAACTCCAAGGGGTAGTATTTGTAGTCGATCTAATGGAACTACCGCTTGGGGAGTTCGATTTGATCCTCGGTATGGATTGGTTGGTTAAGTACCAAGCGAGTTTGGATTGCGCAGCTAAGCGCATGGTTCTTAAGACGGCGGAAGGTGATGAGGTGGTTATGATAGGAGATAGGAGGAATTACCTATCCGACGTAGTGACCGCCTTGAAGGTCAAAAGATGGTCAAGAAGGGTTGTGAGGCGATTTGGTTCAAATCGTGTTTTGGAAGCTAAGGAGTTGGTAGTTGAAAAGGTCCGAACGGTTGGGGAATTTGTTGATGTGTTCCCGTAAGAACTTCCGGTTTGCCTCCGGATCGAGAAGTCGAATTCGGTATAGACTTGCTACCGAAACGGCACTGTATCCATAGCACCATACCGAATGGCACCAAAGGAATTGGTGGAGCTAAAGGCTCAAATTCGTGAGCTCTTGGATAGAGGGTTTATACGACCAAGTATATCTCCGTGGGAGCGCTGTGTTGTTTGTCAAGAAGAAGGACGGTTCTATGCGGATGTGCATCGACTACCGCGATTAAATAAGTTAACGATCAAGAACAAGTATCCGCTGCCTCGGATTGACGACTTGTTCGATCAACCGAAGGGTGCCTCGGTGTTTTCAAAGATAGACCTTAGGTCGTTATCACCAATTAAGGGTGAAGGAGGCTGATGTTCACAAACGCGGCATTCGAACTCGGTATGGGCATTTTGAGTTCTTAGTAATGCCATTCGGGTTGACCAATGCGCCGGCGCATTCATGGACTTGATGAACAGAGTATTTCAAAGAAGATTTCCTAGACCGGTTCGTCGTGGTATTCATTGACGACATCTTGGTGTACTCTAAGACGGAGGAGGAGCATGACAAGCATTTGCGAATAGTGTTGCAAGTGCTAAGGGAGAAGCAATTATATGCCAAATTCAAGAAGTGCGAATTTTGGCTAAGGGAAGTAGCTTTCTTAGGACACGTGGTATCGGCCAAGGGATTAGAGTAGACCGTAAGATTGAAGCGGTGTTGGATTGGAAACCGCCTAGGTCGCGCGCGTAAACCAAAGTTTTCGGGTCTAGCGGGTATTATCGGAGATTTGTGGAAGGATTCTCTCCGATCGCAGCACCGCTGACGGCTACTAAGGAAAGGAGTTCCATTTGTATGGACGGAGAAGCAAAGAAGAAAGCTTTGATAAGTTAAGGAAGATTTTGACTAAGCTCCGTTTTGGTGCACTGAAGCGTGGAAGTTATTCACAGTCTATTGTGATGCATCTCACACCGGTTTGGGATGTGTGTTGATGCAGATGGGAAGGTAGTAGCCTATGCATCCCGTCAATTAAGATCGCATGAGGTTAACTACCCAACTCATGACTTAGAGTTAGCAATGGCCGCTCTTCGCTCTAAAGATATGGAGACATTACCTGTATGGAGAGAAGTCGATGGTCTACACAGATCACAAAAGCTTGAGGTATCTTCTGACTCAGAAGGATCTGAATCTGAGACAGCGTCGATGGATTGAACTACTAAAGGACTATGATTGTTCAATCGAGTACCATCCGGGAAAGGCTAATGTGGTAGCTGACGCATTGAGCCGGAAGGCGGTAACGGACTTAAGAGCAATGTTCGCTCGGTTAAGTCTATATGATGATGGGAGTCTTTTGGCAGAACTTCAAGTAAAGCCGACTTGGATTGAGGAGATTAAAGAAAAGCAGTTAGTGGATGAAGGCTTGAGCTCTAAGAGGGTACAAGTTCAAGACGGTGGTTTGGAAGGGTACAAATCATTCCCGTGATGGAGTGCTTTGTTTTCAAGGACGAGTGTGTATGCCTAAGGATCCAGATTAAGGCGGAAAATTCTCCAAGATGCACATAGCAGCCGTGCACGCTATGCATCCCGGGGAAGCAAGATGTATGGAGATTTGCGGAAATGGGCTTCCGTGGCCAGGTTGAAGCGTGAGATAACGAGAGTTCGTAGGGGAAGTGTCCGACGTGTCGTGGGTTAAGGCCGAACATCACCACCATCGGGACTACTTCAACCAATAAAGATCCTCAATGGAAATGGGAGAGGATCACCATGGATTTTGTTAGTGGGCTACCCTTTACGCCCACCAAGAAGGATGCGCTTTGGGTAATTGTGGATCGCTTTGACTAAATCACCACTTCATGCCGGGTGAGAATGGATTACTCACTCTGCCAGCTAGCGGTCGTATGTGGGTGAAATAGTGAGGTTGCATGGCGTGCGATGTCGATTATCTCGGATAGGGATCCCAGATTCACGCCAAGGTTTTGGAAAGCGTTGCATCAAGCTTTGGGTACACGGTTAGATTTCAAGACGGCTTTCCATCCACAATCGACGGACAATGAAAGGGTGATACTGATTTTAGAAGACATGTTAAGAGGTCAGGTCTTGGATTTTAGTGGTAGTTGGGAGGAGTACCTACCACTACGCGAATTCGCTTATAACAATAGTTATCAAGCGAGTATTCAAATGGCTCCATACGAGGCCCTATATGGACGAAAGTGTCGTACTCCTACATGTTGGACGGAGTTGGGAGAAAGACAAGTTCTGGGTCCAGAGTTGGTAACCGAGACGGAAGACAAAGTCAAGGTGATTCGGTCTCGTCTCAAGGAAGCATCGGATAGGCAGAAGTCTTATGCCGATCTCAAACGCAAGGAAGTGGAGTATGCTGTGGGAGACAAAGTCTTTCTGAAAGTGTCGCCTTGGAAAAAGGTGTTGAGGTTTGGACGGAAAGGGAAGTTAAGCCCAAGGTTCATTGGGCCATATACTGTTGTGAAGCGAATGGGACCAGTGGCTTATCAGCTAGAGTTGCCGGCAGAACTAAGTCAGATTCATGACGTATTTCATGTGTCAATGCTGAGACGGTATCGGTCAGATCCTTCGCACGTTGTGCCAGTAGCAGAGATTGAGGTGAACACGGATTTGTCTTTTGAGGAAGAACCGATTCAGATTGTAGATCGAGATGTGAAAGTTCTACGAAGGAAGGCAGTGCCTTTAGTAAAAGTGTTATGGCGGAACCACGGAGTGGAAGAAGCTACGTGGGAGCCCGAGGAGGTGATGCGGCTGCAATACCCCCATCTCTTTTGATCAAGGAATTTCGAGGACGAAATTTATTCTAAGGGGGGTAGAACTGTAACATCCCAAATGTGGGGTTATTTGGAATCGAATTATTATTCTTATGTAAGAACTATCGTGGTATTATTTATGGAATAAATAAGCTTAATTTAAGGCTTAAGTGTGCTCGGTTTGATGGAGAAATTTTAGTTTTTAACTTTTAAAAGAAGGGAGCCTTAGTAAGTGGGTATTATAAGAATAAATGTGGGTAATTTAACACAAAATAGGCCTTGGTAAAGTGGCAAAACAAGCCCACTTAAGAGCTAGCATGTGACGCCACAAGGGATAGGGGAGAGCCTTGGTTCGAGTCACAAAATCCCCTTTCTTTTTGCTCTTATTTGGGCGGCAACAAGGGAGAGTTCTCCTCGCTTTAAACTCTTTTAAATAATGGGATAATAATAGGATTTAGTTAGATTTTTAAGTAGATTAATTAATAGAGTAATAGATTAATCTCTAAGTATGAGCCAGAGAAAATTTAGGCCTTGGAATTAATTCAAATTATTTGAATTAATACAAATGTGTGGTCAAGAGTAATTTGGAGTGTTTTGCCGAAATTTGAACTCTCCCTAGGGAGTGTGGACGGCAAGCATAGGAGGGGGGGAAACCGAATTCCTTTGATTACTTTCTTCATTATTTCTGGCTAAGGCTCCATCTCTTAATTTTCTTCTCTTTATTCTCTCAAAACAAAACCCCTTTTGTTTTAGATCTTGGCCGAACCTCCTATACTTCACCCTCCATCTATTTCTTTTCAACCTTCAACAAAACCGAATGCACCATTGATTCTTCCCCATCTTCTTTTTCCCTTTTTCTTTTGGCCGAATACCCTCCTCTTCTCATTGTCGAAAACTCTAAACATCTTCTACCCTCATTATTTTTCTCTCTAGCCAAGTACTCCACACCTTGGTGCCAAACTCTCTTTTCCCATTTGGAATCTCTTTTGGCCGAATACCAAGGTGGTTGGACCTCTTCAAGTTAATCATTGTGGTGATTAGGTAAAGGTGAGTGGCTATAGCCGAATGTCAATTTCCTTATCTCTAATGTTCTCACGATTTGGATTAAAGGAAAAAGCCAAAGTTGGCAAGTACTAATGGTTGGCTAACCTTTCTATTGAAGCCGATTTCACCAAGGACTCCGGATCTCAAAGCGGTGAGATCGATCTTGCATTCACGACAAACGGAACTTGGTAAGTATAGGTAAGGCTTATATTGGTGTTTAAAAGCCAAGGCTATGGTTATTAGTGCTATTAATTGACCAAGTATAGTTTGTAAACCAGATTCGCAATTCGGACGCTAAGGCGAGTACTCAAAGTGATTTGGGTAAGGATTCGGGTACAAAGTATGATCCCTTTAAATCTTTTGGTTTGGCCGAATAGGCCATAATACTAACCTTGATAGTTGGCCGAATATAGGGGCAAGGACTTAGAGTGTGGCCGATTGTTTAACTTCGGGATCTAAGGCTAACGTGGTAACAGGTGTGTACATACACACCGTTTAACCTATTAAATTATGCTAAGTGATGTGATTGCTAACGTGATGTATGTAGCAATGGCTTGAATACCATAACGGTATATGGGGTAACCAGGTAAGTACCTGTGCATATGATTGCTATTTTATGCTTTTGGGAAGCATCTTTGTGATAATACATATGATAAATCTATATGTGATCGCTGACTATGTGGGTTGATTGAGAGGAGGGGGCAAAGTGTATTCGTGTTTACGGGCACCGTGTTTTGGTAACACACTCGTGACTATATGTCACCAGAGGTTTGGTACCTCCGAGGTTTGGCACCTCAATAGCGACTTGTCCCCGTGGTTAACACCACCGTGGGTTGGCCCCACTTGAGATATGGGATCGTCTCGCGGTGATTTGGTATCACGATGGGTTGGCCCCATCACCCGATTTGTGTCTCACGGACACCGGTGCTTTGGTAGCACATTGTGACTATACGTCACCAGTGGTTTGGCACCACCAGTGTTTTGGTAACACATCGTGACTACGGTCACCAGTGGTTTGGTACCACATGGGGTAGACAAGGTGTTTGGTTGGCTAGGTTGGGTACACGATACCGCTTAATTAATCATATATGTTGTGTATGAACCGTTGTATTAACCGGGGGAAGGGTTACATACTGGGTCTTGGTGACTCACCTTCTCCTTTAACATTTTTCAGGTGACTCGTAGATGGCGGTTGAGGGGCCGGTGGGACTCGAGGTGGCCATGCAAAGGATTTTACTTTACAGAACTTTGAATTTGTTTAATTTCATTTTGGGTTGTAATAAGGCCTCCATAAACTATAGTTGCGTTTTATTTTTTTTATATTTTTTTTTATGTTGGATATTTACTCAAGACTATATCATTAAATTGAATTAAATCACATGTTTTCTCAAGTTAACACGAAAAAGTTTAATCGTGCCGTCGGGTACACTTGGAACCGGTATAATAATTGGACTTAATTAAATTCCAAATTAATCTAAGGGTAGCTTTGACAAGATAACCGCAAACGAGAAGTTTTCAATATAAAATTTAAATGGGTTTCGAAATGGTGTTCACAAGGTTTTACTTCGTAATAACTCAGATTCGGTCGTAATGTTTGGGCCGGGTTTGGGTTGTTACATTTGTTGCCGCCTAAACTCGAACCCAGGCCCTCAATGGCCCTACTTCCAGCCCCTTAAACAGCGCATAACCACTTTGCCAATGCCTTTCATGTGTCCTATTCTCCCAATTAATTCTTTTAAGGCCTCCCAAAGCCAAGCTCCCCTTTATTACTTAAAAATCCAAAATTTTCCCAAGTCTTCCCGTTTAACCCGAGCGTTCTCAACACCTCAAAAACACAACCACGTATACCCAAAACCTACTAGAACTAAAATTATACCCAACATGCATAGCCCCTAAACCAGGGTGTTACAAAAAACATTAAGATCGTTTCAATAATGTGAAATTGGAATGTTCTAGCGTTGTAACATCCTGAAAAGGGCCTATGCATTTTTGGTTTAATTGTACGAAATGACATATCTTATGTGTTATGAATATATTTTGAACACTTTTGGAAACCTGGAAATGTATGGAAATGTTAAGTTTAAAAGAGGAAAGTGAACATTTTTAGAACCTTGGAAATGTAAGGAAATGTCTTGTAAGGAAATGTCATGGAAATGTAAGGAAATGTCTTGGAAATGTAAGGAAATGTCTTGTAAGGAAATGTCATGGAAATGTAAGGAAATGTCAAGTTTACAGAGCCGATCGAAAATTTTTGGAAACTTAGAAATGACCTAGAAATGACGAGTTTTAAGGTTTAAAAGGGGAAATTAAGGCAAGGTGGCCTTAAAAGAAAAAGTTTGTGAAATTTGACACACAAACAGGCTTGGAAAAGTGGTCTGCAAGATGCCACTTAGGGCCTATGGAAATGGCGCCATATGCAAGAGGAATGGGCCTAAGTTCGAGTCACATGGGAAGCAAATAAAAGAAATTTTATTTTGCTACAAGGAGCAGAGAGGTGGACGGCACATGGCTATAAATTAGGAGCTTTTATTATTTTATAAATAGTGGATAAATAAGGGATTTATTTATCATTATTTTCAAGAGATAATTGTTGGATTAAATTCTTTTAATTTGAATAAAGAGATAAAGAGGAAAATAAGGGAGAAGTGATGGCCAAGTAAGGGACTTTGAGTTTAATAATTTCGGCTAAGTAAGGATAGTTGCTGAATTATCTTTTATTTTAAGTGATAATTAAAGAGATAAAGCTATTAAAATAGAAGAGTGATGGCCAAGTAAGGGATTCTAAGTTAGTAATATCGGCTATAAAAGGAAAAGAGAGGCCATTCTGCATTATTTTCTGCTTCTTTGAAAGCCTCACGTCGAATTCTCTTCACCAAATCTTCTTCTTCTTTTATTTTTGCCAAGCCGAAATACCTTGTGTTCTAGCCGAATCCTCCATCTTTATTCTTCCTTCTCTTTTCTTTCTAATCCTCCAAAAGCCGAAAGTTGTGAGATCATCATATAGCCATAGCCGAATCTCTCGAAGGTTGAAGTGAAGGTGCAATCGATTTCTTCAAGTAAGGGTAAGATCTCATTCGGTTTCATCCTTTTTCTTAAGATTTGCCAAATCTAGGACTAACCCCATTAATATCTTGTTGCCGAAACTTTGAAGAGATCTTTCGGGATTTACTAAGTGTCGACTACAAGGAAGGAGAAGTTCTTTTCCGAAGGTACACCATAGGCCACGTGTTCCCTAGTTATTCAAAGAGTTTCGGGATTTAAAATCCACAAGGTAAGTGTCTATAGCATTCACCAAGGCCATGTTTGGTAAATATATGTGTTCATTAATTATTCAAAAGCCAAAACTAACCAAGTTAATTGATTCAATGTCAATAATGCAAGAAGAGTATAGCGAGATTTCAAGACTTGATTCTTAAGTCAAACGGCAACAAGGTAAGTTTAAGTATACTAATCCTACTAGGATTTGGATTTATGGCCGAATGGCTTTTTATTAAAGTAGCAGGTGATTAATCAAATGTAGGGATTAAGGATCTAAGCATTAGATCAAGCTTTTCGGGATTTCAAGACCCTTTCGGTAAGTATGATAAGTTGTGGATATTTGGTTAAGAATTCGTATATTGATGATTAAATCGATTGTTACGATTAAGTGTGTTGATGGAGGCGAATACCATTCAAGAAGGGAAAGGGAAGGTCCCTATCCCGAAGTTTAATAAGAGATCTGTCTCGCGAGCTTAGGGATTGGCCACCGGGTGTGGACCAGCGTCGAACAAGAAAGTAGGCAAATAGCCGTAGTATCGCCTAGTGATAGCATCGATGATCGAAAGCATAGTTCTCCAAGTGATCGGTGTGTGATTAACCCACCGCTTTCCGGTATATGATATGTATGTGAAATGTGTATGTGTTATGAATGTGCTAACTAGTGCAAAGGAAATTGTGATAAGGATACCCTCAAGGGGTATGTCGATAATCCGGTAAGTACCAAACTCCGATGATATGTGATTATTAATATGAATATGTGATAATATGCTTGATGAACATGCTCATGCATCATTACATTGTATCATTATTTTATGTGGCATGTGCATGGGTTGGGATATGAAAGAAGGTACGTGTACTTCGAGTGCGTGGTTTGATGTTAGCCTTGAGCTACATCGTGGATTGACGTTGGATCGAGGTCACGTTGTGGATTAATTGCGATTTAGTTCGCGTGGCTTGATGAGTGGCTATGTGCCTCATCGTGGTTGATATCGGCTATGTGCCATATCGTGGTTGATGAGTGACTATGTGTCCCATCGTGGTTTTTGATGTTAGCCTTGAGCTACATCGTGGATTGACGTTGACCGAGGTCACGCGTTGTGGATTAATTGCGATTTAGTTCGCGTGGCTTGATGAGTGGCTATGTGCCTCATCGTGGTTGATATCGGCTATGTGCCATATCGTGGTTGATGAGTGACTATGTGTCCCATCGTGGTTTTTGATGTTAGCCTTGAGCTACATCGTGGATTGACGTTGACCGAGGTCACGTTGTGGATTAATTGCGATTTAGTTCGCGTGGCTTGATGAGTGGCTATGTGCCTCATCGTGGTTGATATCGGCTATGTGCCATATCGTGGTTGATGAGTGACTATGTGTCCCATCGTGGTTTTGGTGTTAGCTACGGCTACATCGTGGATTGGCGCCGATCGAGGTCGCGTTGTGGACTATTGTGCTTAATTGCACGTGGGCGGCAGCGTGATTGCCTTTGGAGTGAAAAGGAGAGGGTGATTTGATAATCCTCCGTGTGTGGTAGGTCGGATAAGGGGGTGTAGCGGATGGACCCTAGGTTTGGGTTGGGCTTCATAATTGCATGATTTCGTATGTGAACATATGTGAAAATGGGCCAAGCCCAATATGATATGTGGATTAATGTGGAAATGGGCTAAGCCCGTATGTGTGAAATTATGTGGTTAACTACCCTATTAGATGAATGTGATATAAATATGGGCCAAGCCTGTAATGTGATAACATGTGAATTTGATAATTGATATCGATATATGATTTAATATGTGGTTAACATGTGGGTGGAATTCAAGTGGATTAATTACACACTGAATCAGTATGACTCACCCAATTTTTACCAACATCGCAGAGAAATGTTGATCGGATCTGGTTGGAGTGGATACGAGGTGGCCCATGCGAGAAGACGTTTTATTTATTTAAAATAGTATATTATTAAGTATTTTTGTTAAATTATTTATTGTAATAAGGCCCAGTTAAAGTATTTGAGCATTTTATTATGTTTAAGCTAGATGGCGATTAAATTATTATTTGGAAGTGCTTTTAATTTTGGCAACTTATATTTTAAAAGCTTATAATAAAGTTTTAATTTGGATATTTTTATCAAGCTTATATTATTTAGAATTTTTAATTGGACATGGTTTTCAAATGACAAAATTTTTAATGTTTTTCCCAAAAGTGAAATCAGTCTTCAAACGTTTTTTCCATGATGGCATTTCAAATTCGGTCGTAACGAATGGGCCGGGTTTGGGGTGTTACAAGCGTGGTGTGAAATTGAAACAATCTCGATTCCTTGAAAGTCATTATCCAATTTAAACTGACATTGCCTTTAAGGAAAAAAAAACCTTGACTTATCGAAGTTCTGAAAAGACACATATCGTGCCAGGAAATATCCTCCATGGGACATGCACTATAATTTTTAATAGTTCCTTGCCTATGGACTCCTCTGTTTCATTTTCCATTTTCACTCCTTCGATACTAATCATTAGTTTTGGCCTCTTTATTTTTCGTAGAGAGAGGTAATCTTGAAATCATCGTCGAAAGTGATGTAACGCTTCAAAGTCTTAACTTGATTTCTTATTCTTCTTTGTTTAGATTACTTTTTTTAACAATATCGAGAATGAAACTCCAAATATGTCGGTGACGTCGTCCCCACATTCTCCTATTAAAAAGGTTCAATTTATATAAAAACTAAATCCTATCCATTATTTGGGCAATACCTACGAGAGTTACAGAAATGTAACTTCATTTGTTATTTCCAATTTAACTCTCTAAGAGAAATTTTCATTTTCCAAGTTCCATTACTTATTCCACTAAAAGATACCCATTCATATTTCAGTAAAATTGGGTCGTAACGCTTACACTTAAAAAGTTAACATAGAACGAAGAATACAATAACAGAATTGGAGTCCCACGATAAAGACATACATCGGCTTAATTTCAAAACGGGAAATATTTTTGATTTATTAATTTTGAATTTCAATCACTTAGTTGCCATTTTCCATTTTACTAATATGATAAGTGTGATAAAACTTTTAACAACAACAAGGTTATAAGAATTTACGCTTAGCATAATTATTTGTACGTTGTAGCACATACATACATGTCACCGTAAAGGAATCGTATAGCTCATTCAATTTTGAGATACACGTGAATTTTTAACCATCAACATAGCAAGTGCATACACAACTTCAAAATATTAGAAAATAGGACGACACACATAACGAATATGTGTTCCTGTAATGAAAGTGTACTATATCTCACATTGCTTTTTCCATATGTTATTATCGTCCTGGTGTTTGGTTTGGAGTGGACGTAATAGTTCAATCCCAGTTTCAACGCAGAAACCCATGTATGACATAATCATCTTTATTGAACCTTATTTTCGTGATCCGTTTAATGCCATTTAAGAATTATAAAGGGAAGTATAAATGTGTGTCTTTGAATTAATATTTAGATTTGTATTAATTAAAGTTAATGTTAATTAAACTGAAATATTAAAGTTTTCTTTTATTGTAACGTATTCTAGTCCAATGTGGTTATAACACTTCCTATAAATGCCAGTTTTTTTCCTTGCGAATCTTGTTTGAAATTAATTTTACGAACCAAATTTAACTAATAACATCAGAGTCGCGCAGTATGGCAAGCCTTAATGTTTATTCCGTCCTACTGGTTTTATTCTTAACTTGCGGGGCAGTAATGGCTACGAAGGAGAACGACCAGATTATTAAGGAAAATAATTGTGAAACAAAAATGGCTTTGCCATGTGTTCTAGAAGCTTTCACCGCTATTTTCCAGAAAGGGAGCATTTCTAACAAGTGTTGCCGTGAACTTGTTGTGTTGGGAAAAGTTTGCCACTCAGCATTAGTAAAAAGGACACTTGAAAATCCTCTATTCAAAGACCTAAACCCATCGACAATTATAGCGAAGAGCATTAATACATGGAATAATTGCCTTGCATTGATCGATTCACCATCTCCGTCTGCTTAAGGATATAGTATTGCTTAAGCTAACAAACGGTTACAAGACATAACGGGCCCAAAATTATTTTTTCTCTTTATTTTTGATATTGTTTCGAATGCTTCCTTAAAATGTGTCATGAGATTTAAGCCCAGTGAAATTATATTTAGTTGTACGGAAATTAAATGGTTCTAGATATGCCATTACTTAATACACTATGATTTTATACAGGCCATTATTTTTAATTTTATAGCATTGGAACTAGATAACCATCTCAAATCGAGCACTAGGTATTGTTTCACATTGGTTAAATTGACGCAAATATAATTATTAAAAACATTAAGATCGTTTCAATAATGTGAAATTGGAATGTTCTAGCGTGGTGTGAAATTGAAACAATCTCGATTCCTTGAAAGTCATTATCCAATTTAAACTCACATTGCCTTTAAGGAAAAAAACCTTGACTTATCGGTTCTCGAAAGACACATATCGTGTCAGAAATATCCTCCATGGGACATGCACTATAATTTTTAATAGTTCCTTGCCTATGGACTCCTTTGTTTCATTTTCCATTTTCACTCCTTCGATACTAATCATTAGTTTTGGCCTCTTTATTTTTCGTAGAGAGGGTAATCTTGAAATCATCGTCGAAAGTGATGTAACGCTTCAATGTCTTAACTTGATTTTCTTATTCTTCTTTGTTTAGATTACTTTTTTTTTAACAATATCGAGAATGAAACTCCAAATATGTCGGTGACGTACGTCCCACATTCTGCCTATTAAAAAAGGTTCAATTTATATAAAAACTAAATCCTATCCATTATTTGGGCAATACCTACGAGAGTTACAGAAATGTAACTTCATTTGTTATTTCCAATATAACTCTCTAAGAGAAATTTTCATTTTCCAAGTTCCATTACTTATTCCACTAAAAGCTTCCATTCATATTTTAGTAAAATTGGGTCGGAACGCTTACACTTAAAAAGTTAACGTAGAACGAAGAATACAATAACAGAATTGGAGTCCCACGATAAAGACATACATCGGTTTAATTTTAGAACGGGAAATATTTTTGATTTATTAATTTTGAATTTCAATCATTTAGTTGCCATTTTCCATTTTACTAATATGATAAGTGTGATAAAAACTTTTTAACAACAACAAGGTTATAAGAATTTACGCTTCGCATAATTATTTGTACACTGTAGCACATACATATCACTGGTAAAGGAATCTGGTATAGCTCATTCAATTTTGAGATACACGTGAATTTTTAACCATCAACCTAGCAATGGCATACACAACTTCAAAATATTAGAAAAATAGGACGACACACATAACGAATATGTGTGCCTGTAATGCAAGTGTACTATATCTCACATTGCTTTTTCCATATGTTATTATCGTCCTGGTGTTTGGTTTGGAGTGGACGTAATAGTTCAATCCCAGTTTCAATGCAGAAACCCATGTACGACATAATCATCTTTATTGAACCTTATTTTCGTGATCCGTTTAATGCCATTTAAGAATTATAAAGGGAAGTATAAATGTGTGTCTTTGAATTAATATTTAGATTTGTATTAATTAAAGTAAATGCTAATTAAACTGAAATATTAAAGTTTTCTTTTATTGTAACGTATTCTAGTCCAATGTGGTTATAACACTTCCTATAAATGCCAGTTTTTTTCCTTGCGAATCTTGTTCGAAATTAATTTTACTGAACCAAATTTAACTAGTAACATCGTAGTCGCTGCAGATGGCAAGCCTTAATGTTTATTCCGTCCCCATCGTTTTATTCTTAACTTGCGGGCGATGAATGGCTACGAAGGAGAACGACTGTGATTATTAAGGAAAATAATTGTGAAACAAAAATGGCTTTGCCATGTGTTCTAGAAGCTTTCACCGCTATTTTCTAGACAGGGAGTATTTCTAACAAGTGTTGCCGTGAACTTGTTGTGTTGGGAAAAGTTTGCCACTCAGCATTAGTAAAAGGACCCTTGAAAATCCTCTATTCAAAGACCTAAACCCATCGACAATTATAGCAAAGAGCATTAATACATGGAATAATTGCCTTGCATTGATCGATTCACCATCTCCGCGTCCGCTTAAGGATATAGTATTGCTTAAGCTAACAAACGGTTACAAGACGTAACGGCCCAAAATTATTTTTTGTCTTTATTTTTATATTGTTCCAATGCTTCCTTAAAATGTGTCATGAGATTTAAGCCCAAAGTGAAATTATATTTAGTTGTACGGAAATTAAATGGTTCTAGAGATGCCATTACTTAATACACTATGATTTTATACAGTGCCATTATTTTTAATTTTATAGCATTGGAACTCGATAACCATCTCAAATCGAGCACTAGGTATTGTTTCACATTGGTTAAATTGACACAAATATAATTATTAAAAACATTAAGATCGTTTCAATAATGTGAAATTGGAATGTTCTAGCGTGGTGTGAAATCAAAACAATCTCGATTCCTTGAAAGTCATTATCCAATTTAAACTCACATTGCCTTTAAGGAAAAAAAAACCTTGACTTATCGAAGTTCTGAAAAGACACATATCGTGCCAGGAAATATCCTCCATGGGACATGCACTATAATTTTTAATAGTTCCTTGCCTATGGACTCCTCTGTTTCATTTTCCATTTTCACTCCTTCGATACTAATCTGTTAGTTTTGGCCTCTTTATTTTTCGTAGAGGAGAGGTAATCTTGAAATCATCGTCGAAAGTGATGTAACGCTTCAAAGTCTTAACTTGATTTCTTATTCTTCTTTGTTTAGATTACTTTTTTTTTAACAATATCGAGAATGAAATCGCAAATATGTCTCTGTGACGTCGTCCCACATTCTCCCTATTAAAAAGGTTCAATTTATATAAAAACTAATTCCTATCCATTATTTGGGCAATACCTACGAGAGTTACAGAAATGTAACTTCATTTGTTATTTCCAATTTAACTCTCTAAGAGAAATTTTCATTTTCCAAGTTCCATTACTTATTCCACTAAAAGATACCCATTCATATTTCAGTAAAATTGGGTCGGAACGCTTACACTTAAAAAGTTAACGTAGAACGAAGAATACAATAACAGGAATTGGAGTCCCACGATAAAGACATACATCGGCTTAATTTCAGAACGGGAAATATTTTTGATTTATTAGTTTTGAATTTCAATCATTTAGTTGCCATTTTCCATTTTACTAATATGATAAGTGTGATAAAAACTTTTTAACAACAACAAGGTTATAAGAATTTACGCTTCGCATAATTATTTATACAATCGAAAGCACATACATATCATCGTAAAGGAATCGGAATAGCTCATTCAATTTTGAGATACACGTGAATTTTTAACCATCAACATAGCAAGTGCATACACAACTTCAAAATATTAGAAAAATAGGACGACACACATAACGAATATGTGTTCCTGTAATGCAAGTGTACTATATCTCACATTGCTTTTTCCATATGTTATTATCGTCCCGGTGTTTGGTTTGGAGTGGGCGTAATAGTTCAATCCCAGCCAATGCGAAAACCATGTACGACATAATCATCTTTATTGAACCTTATTTTTGTGATCCGTTTAATGCCATTTAAGAATTATAAAGGGAAGTATAAATGTGTGTCTTTGAATTAATATTTAGATTTGTATTAATTAAAGTTAATGTTAATTAAACCAAATATTAAAGTTTTCTTTTATTGTAACGTATTCTAGTCCAATGTGGTTATAACACTTCCTATAAATGCCGCTTTTTTCCTTGCGAATCTTGTTCGAAATTAATTTTACTGAACCAAATTTAACTAGTAACATCAGAGTCGCGCAAAGATGGCAAGCCTTAATGTTTATTCCGTCCCATCGTTTTTAATCTTAACTTATGGGGCAAGAATGGCTACGAAGGAGAACGACTGCATTATTAAGGAAAATAATTGTGAAACAAAAATGGCTTTGCCATGTGTTCTAGAAGCTTTCACCGCTATTTTCCGCATGAGGAGTATTTCTAACAAGTGTTGCCGTGAACTTGTTGTGTTGGGAAAAGTTTGCCACTCAAAGATTAGTAAAAGGACCCTTGAAAATCCTCTATTCAAAGACCTAAACCCATCGACAATTATAGCGAAGAGCATTAATACATGGAATAATTGCCTTGCATTGATCGATTCACCATCTCCGTCTGCTTAAGGATATGGTATTGCTTAAGCTAACAAACGGTTACAAGACATAACGGGCCCAATATTAATTTTTATCTTTATTTTTGATATTGTTCCGAATGCTTCCTTAAAATGTGTCATGAGATTTAAGCCCAGTGAAATTATATTTAGTTGTACGGAAATTAAATGGTTCTAGATATGCCATTACTTAATACACTATGATTTTATACAGGCCATTATTTTTAATTTTATAGCATTGGAACTCGATAACTATCTCAAATCGAGCACTAGGTATTGTTTCACATTGGTTAAATTGACACAAATATAATTATTAAAAACATTAAGATCGTTTCAATAATGTGAAATTGGAATGTTCTAGCGTGGTGTGAAATTGAAACAATCTCAATTCCTTGAAAGTCATTATCCAATTTAAACTCACATTGCCTTTAAGGAAAAAAAAACCTTGACTTATCGAAGTTCTGAAAAGACACATATCGTGCCAGGAAATATCCTCCATGGGACATGCACTATAATTTTTAATAGTTCCTTGCCTATGGACTCCTTTGTTTCATTTTCCATTTTCACTCCTTCGATACTACTCTTGTAACATCCCCAAACCCGGCCCATTCACTACGACCAAGTCTGGTTATGTTAGTGAAAATATCTTTCTTTACTTAGAATTTAAAACGTGAAAAAAAAAATTTAACTTTTGAAAATTTTGCCCTTTCTAAAAGTTTAGATAAAACGTTGTTATTAAAAATAATCCGTATTAAAACTTTGGTGTAAAGATTACAAATACTTTGATTAAAATATTGCCACAATTAAAAACATTTTCACATAGTAAATTATTTTAAGTAAAACATAATCTAAAATAATATCAAAAATATCAATAACAATAGTAACATCAATAAGGCCCTTATTACAAAACAATTAACCCAAGTACTTCAAATTAAAATGCTTGAAATAAAAAAAAATATGTAATACGTCTCCTTTCTGCATGGGCCACCATGTGTCTTCTCCGATCCCGGTCCAATCTACGCATCACCTGAAATGGTTAATGAAAAGAGTGAGTCCACTGACTCAGTGCATAATCAAAACACAGATTTCCACACGTATGGGCTTGGCCCATAACCATACTTTTCTTATAGCAAGTCATGCAGATATGCATCTCAGCCCAACCCACAAACCAACCGTACACCAACCTTGGCAGACTCCCTGCCTAAGGCCGTGGATAAACCACCACTGATCACATCGTGATCCAAAATCCTTACCTTGGCAACTCACTGCTCAAGGCCGTGGTGAGCCACCGATCAACCAATCGTGATCCCGATATCAAAATCCGCTCACGGTGATGCACATAGCCATCAACCGCCGAGATGGGCACCGAGCCACACCTCCCTTGAGGTAGCACAAAGCTAGCCTTCAAGCGCTAATGTAGCCTGAGCTATCATTAGACCACGTACATCCTGTGTACACTTCTTCCTTCTTCAATCCAATCCCATGCCCATGTGTCAATAAATCATGCAAGAATATCATATAGAGTGAGTATTTATCACTTATCACTACCACATTGTACATATATAAATGTATATCAAGATTAACTTACCATCACCAGTTACTCATCACTTATGCCATTATAAACGGCTATTACACATAATACACATATAAACATGTTAGCAAACCAAACCACAGAAATAGTGCGATGATTACGCACCTTCTAGCACAACCAATCAAAACCCGAAATGCTACTTAATGCCTTTGCAAAAGTCGACTAAACGAATCCCGAAAAGGTCTCCCCCGTGTTAGGCTCTTTCTCCCCTACAAACGGCCTTATCATCTTATACTTTAACAACCTTAAACTTAATCGAAATATCACATACATAGCTTACCAAAAAGCCTTACCACCACTTACCAAGCCGACTGCTAACTACTGAGACTAGACCGAAAGCCTTAAAATCCCAGAATACCTTCAACCATGATTGCAACAAAACCCGAAGAGGTCTAAACTAATATTCGGCCAATAGTGCTACCAAATTGAGGGAAAGAAATTCGGCAAAGGTGGTGGTGTAGATTCGGCTATCAATAAAATCAAGGGGTAGGGAATAGTGGTTTCGGCCAAAGAGAAGAGAAAGAAAGGTGCCTAGATGCTTTCGGTTTTGAAGGAACAAGGAAGGGATAAAAGAAAGAGTGAAGGATTTGGCCACTTGGAAAATGTGAGAGCAAAAGAATTTGGAGAAGAAGGTTTCGGCAACCAAAGGAATTTGGGAGGCAAAATTCGGCAAGGGAGAGAAAGCAAATGATGAATGAAAATGAACACCTCCCCTATTTATACTATTCGCCAAGCTCCAACCTCCCAAAAAAAAATCTCAAATCTCCTAAAACACCTCCTTCCATCCATTCAAAATAATTTGAATGAGTCAAACCTACCTAGCCGAAATTAAAAGAGAAGACCAAGTCTTTCTCCACCTTTCAAGCCTTCAAAAACCGTCCACCACCAATCCTTAATGACGCAAAAACAAGGCCTCACCTGCTGCCCTTGCGAATAGAACCTGAGACCCTTCTAGCTCCCTGAGGCGTCACTTTCCCCATGCCTTATGTGGCGCCTCCTTGCCACTCGCCACACCAATCTTTATGCCAAAACTCCACCTAAATTTCTCTTAAGGCCCCCTCCATCCAAGCTCCCCTTTTAGCCCCTAAAACTAAAAATTTTCTAAAGCAACCTACCACCACCTAGGGTTCTCGGGACCCTAAAACTTACCCAACCACACCCTAGAGTGTGTGCCAACACCGAGCTAAGCACCAAATGCCTAACCCCTAAAACCAGGGTGTTACAATTCTACCCTCCTTAAAATAATTTCGTCCTCAAATTACTTGTCTAAACTAACTCCACACTACACTATAGCTGCACTCACTGATCTTAAAGAGCTAACATACTTTACGAGCAACAAAACAAATAAATCCAAAAACTCGCCTCTACCACGTCCACGAGTATTGCGACCACGCCCCTAGAACTCATATCTAGCGCCTCGATTTAGTCTGTTTAGAAAGTTTTATGCATTAGAAATTCTTGTTTCACTGTTTATCCACGAGAAATTTTATGCAATGAAGTTTCCGAGAGTAGTTCTTTCGAGCAATCAAGTTTCATACCCTACCCAGAGGTAATTTCGTCATTTTCCTATAAGAGGTATTTCGGTGATAACTCGGAGTCAATTTTGAAAAATAGTTTTCCAACTTAAAGATATTTCAAAATTCACAAAATCTCAGGGGTCATCTTGAAAATTTTTGTTTCAACCCGGATGTGTTGCAAAATTTCAGAAATCGGGGTTATTTTAGAAAGTTTGGAAATCATGGGCATTTTCGTAAATTCTCCAAATCGGAATATCACAATATTTCACAAAAATAGAATTTTCTGATATTTGGTAAAATAGGAATATTTCAGTAAAAGTTGAGAGAGAAAACTGAATATTTAGAAACCAAGGGCATTTCGGTAACTTTATCAACCAGGGGTATTTTCGTAAATTTTCACAAACCAAGATATCTTAATATTTGAAAACTTGAGATTTTGGTATTTTACCAAGTAAAAAGCATTTTATCAAAAATTGAGGGTAGAACGATAATTTTATAACACAGGGGCATTTTTGTAATTTTGCCACTAGGGGCATTTTGGTAATTTTGTAATTCGACAGACGTCTTTCAAAATCAGATTTAGGGTTTCACAAACCAAAGGGGTAAGTTTGAAAAATTTTAAAACAGGAGGTTTTAAAAACAGCAAGGCTAATTCCCTTTCGGGTTTTATTAATCGGTTTAGCTTATGAACAAGTCCTCTTGGTTAAGGTGAACCGTAGCTACGCACCAGGTAGGATTCCTGCGAAGAGGAGGTGAGTCACGTGGACTGCTTAAGTACCAAGCTCTTCCGGATCCAATCCTAGACATGCGCACACAGGTTGCCACACCTTAACTCGGCGACTTATTTCACAGGTTCGTTTAAGAGCTTTAAGTTTTATGCAAATGTTTGAGTAGTCTAATCCTAGGGTCCAATAGCCCTATCATTCTATTCTACGAGCCCAAACTAAGCCCAAATCAATTCATACAAACAAATCACTTCAAGAAAGTCTGAAGTACTTACAGTGGACTTGGGTGGAGGTACAGTGTCATGCCAGAATAACCTGAAAACCTTTTTATAAAAGCCCACATTTCAGAAAAACCCATTTTGAAAACTGTTTCGGGCCCAAAACTCTCAAAGCCGAGTTTTGAACCGGGCTCTGATACCAAACTGTAACATCCCCAAACCCAGCCCATTCACTACGACCAAGTCTGGTTATGTTAGTGAAAATATCTTTCTTTACTTAGAATTTAAAACGTGAAAAAAAAAATTTAACTTTTGAAAATTTTGCCCTTTCTAAAAGTTTAGATAAAACGTTGTTATTAAAAATAATCCGTATTAAAACTTTGGTGTAAAGATTACAAATACTTTGATTAAAATATTGCCACAATTAAAAACATTTTCACATAGTAAATTATTTTAAGTAAAACATAATCTAAAATAATATCAAAAATATCAATAACAATAGTAACATCAATAAGGCCCTTATTACAAAACAATTAACCCAAGTACTTCAAATTAAAATGCTTGAAATAAAAAAAATACGTAATACGTCTCCTTTCTGCATGGGCCACCATGTGTCTTCTCCGATCCCGGTCAATCTACGATCACCGAAATGGTTAATGAAAAGAGTGAGTCCACCGACTCGGTGCATAATCAAAACACGATTTCCACACGTATGGGCTTGGCCCATAACCATACTTTTCTTATAGCAAGTCATGCGAGATATGCATCTCACCAACCCACAAACCAACCAGTACACCAACCTTGGCGGACTCCTGCCTAAGGCCGTGGATAAATAACCACCGATCACATCGTGATCCAAAATCCTTACCTTGGCAACTCATCGCTCAAGGTCGTGGCTGAGCCACCGATCAACCAATCGTGATCCCGATATCAAAATCCGCTTACGGTGATGCACATAGCCATCAACCGCCGAGATGGGCACCGAGCCACACCTCCTTGAGGTAGCACAAAGCTAGCCTTCAAGCGCTAATGTAGCCTGAGCTATCATTAGACCACGTACATCCTGTGTACACTTCTTCCTTCTTCAATCCAATCCCATGCCCATGTGTCAATAAATCATGCAAGAATATCATATAGAGTGAGTATTTATCACTTATCACTACCACATTGTACATATATAAATGTATATCAAGATTAACTTACCATCACCAGTTACTCATCACTTATGCCATTATAAACGGCTATTACACATAATACACATATAAACATGTTAGCAAACCAAACCACAGAAATAGTGCGATGATTACGCACCTTCTAGCACAACCAATCAAAACCCGAAATGCTACTTAATGCCTTTGCAAAAGCTGACTAAACGAATCCCGAAAAGGTCTCCTGTGTTAGGCTCTTCTCCCCCCCTACAAACGGCCTTATCATCATATACTTTAACAACCTTAAACTTAATCGAAATATCACATACATAGCTTACCAAAAAGCCTTACCACCACTTACCAAGCCGACTGCTAACTACTGAGACTAGACCGAAAGCCTTAAAATCCCAGAATACCTTCAACCATGATTGCAACAAAACCCGAAGAGGTCTAAACTAATATTCGGCCAATAGTGCTACCAAATTGAGGGAAAGAAATTCGGCAAAGGTGGTGGTGTAGATTCGGCTATCAATAAAATCAAGGGGTAGGGAATAGTGGTTTCGGCCAAAGAGAAGAGAAAGAAAGGTGCCTAGATGCTTTCTGGTTTTGAAGGAACAAGGAAGGGATAAAAGAAAGAGTGAAGGATTCGCCACTTGGAAAATGTGAGAGCAAAAGAATTTGGAGAAGAAGGTTTCTGCAACAAAGGAATTTGGGAGGCAAAATTCGGCAAGGGAGAGAAAGCAAATGATGAATGAAAATGAACACCTCCCCTATTTATACTATTCGGCCAAGCTCCAACCTCCCAAAAAAATCCTCAAATCTCCTAAAACACCTCCCTTCCATCCATTCAAAATAATTTGAATGAGTCAAACCTACCTAGCCGAAAATTAAAAGAGAAGACCAAGTCTTTCTCCACCTTTCAAGCCTTCAAAACCGTCCACCACCAATCCTTAATGACGCAAAAACAAGGCCTCACCTGCCGCTCTTGCGAATAGAACTGAGACCCTTCTAGCTCCCCGAGGCGCCACTTTCCCCATGCCTTATGTGGCGCCTCCTTGCCACTCTGCCACACCAATCTTTATGCCAAAACTCCACCTAAATTTCTCTTAAGGCCCCCTCCATCCAAGCTCCCCCTTTTAGCCCCTAAAACTAAAAATTTTCTAAAGCAACCTACCACCACCTAGGGTTCTCAGGACCCCTAAAACTTACCCAACCACACCCTAGAGTGTGCCAACACCCGAGCTAAGCACCAAATGCCTAACCCCTAAAACCAGGGTGTTACAATTCTACCCTCCTTAAAATAATTTCGTCCTCGAAATTACTTGTCTAAACTAACTCCACACTACACTATAGCTGCGCACTCTGATCTTAAAGAGCTAACATACTTTACGAGCAACAAAACAAACAGTCACCAAAACTGCCTCTACCACGTCCACGAGTATTGCGACCACGCCCCCTAGAACTCATATCTAGCGCCTCGATTTAGTCTGTTTAGAAAGTTTTATGCATTAGAAATTCTTGTTTCACTGTTTATCCACGAGAAATTTTATGCAATGAAGTTTCCGAGAGTAGTTCTTTCGAGCAATCAAGTTTCATACCCTACCCAGAGGTAATTTCGTCATTTTCCTATAAGAGGTATTTCGGTGATAACTCGAGTCAATTTTGAAAAATAGTTTTCCAACTTAAAGATATTTCAAAATTCACAAAATCTCAGGGGTCATCTTGAAAATTTTTGTTTCAACCCGGATGTGTTGCAAAATTTCAGAAATCGGGGTTATTTTAGAAAGTTTAGAAATCATGGGCATTTTCGTAAATTCTCCAAATCGGAATATCACAATATTTCACAAAAATAGAATTTTCTGATATTTGGTAAAATAGGAATATTTCAAGAAAAGTTGAGAGAGAAAACAATATTTAGAAACCAAGGGCATTTCAGTAACTTTATCAACCGTGGGTATTTTCGTAAATTTTCACAAACCAAGATATCTTAATATTTGAAAACTTGAGATTTTGGTATTTTACCAAGTAAAAGCATTTTATCAAAAATTGAGGGTAGAACGATAATTTTATAACACAGGGGCATTTTTGTAATTTTGCCACTAGGGGCATTTTGGTAATTTTGTAATTCGACTGACGTCTTTCAAAATCAGATTTAGGGTTTCACAAACCAAAGGGGTAGTTTGAAAAATTTTAAAACAGAGGTTTTAAAAACAAGAAGGCTAATTCCTTTTTCGGTTTTATTAATCGGTTTAGCTTATGAACAAGTCCTCTTGGTTAAGGTGAACCGTAGCTACGCACTGGTAGGATTCTGCGAAGAGGAGGTGAGTCACGTGGATCGCTTAAGTACCAAGCTCTTCCGGATCCAATCCTAGACATGCGCACACAAAGTTGCCACACCTTAACTCGCGACTTATTTCACGAGTTCGCTTAAGAGCTTTAAGTTTTATGCAAATGTTTGAGTAGTCTAATCCTAGGGTCCAATAGCCCTATCATTCTATTCTACGAGCCCAAACTAAGCCCAAATCAATTCATACAAACAAATCACTTCAAGAAAGTCCAAGTACTTACCGTGGACTTCGGTGCGAGGTACAGTGTCATGCCGAATAACTCAAAACCTTTTATAAAAGCCCACATTTCGAAAAACCCATTTTGAAAATCAAGCTTTGGCCCAAAACTCTCAAAGCCGAGTTTTTGAACCGGGCTCGATACCAAATCAGTAACATCCCCAAACCAGCCCATTCACTACGACCAAGTCCGGTTATGTTAGTGAAAATATCTTTCTTTACTTAGAATTTAAAACGTGAAAAAAAAATTTAACTTTTGAAAATTTTGCCCTTTCTAAAAGTTTAGATAAAACGTTGTTATTAAAAATAATCCGTATTAAAACTTTGGTGTAAAGATTACAAATACTTTGATTAAAATATTGCCACAATTAAAAACATTTTCACATAGTAAATTATTTTAAGTAAAACATAATCTAAAATAATATCAAAAATATCAATAACAATAGTAACATCAATAAGGCCCTTATTACAAAACAATTAACCCAAGTACTTCAAATTAAAATGCTTGAAATAAAAAAAATATGTAATACGTCTCCTTTCTGCATGGGCCACCATGTGTCTTCTCCGATCCCGTCCAATCTACGCATCACCCAAATGGTTAATGAAAAGAGTGAGTCCACCGACTCGAGTGCATAATCAAAACACGATTTCCACACGTATGGGCTTGGCCCATAACCATACTTTTCTTATAGCAAGTCATGCGGATATGCATCTCACCCCAACCCACAAACCAACCGTACACCAACCTTGGCGGACTCCTCGCTAAGGCCGTGGATAAACCACCACCGATCACATCGTGATCCAAAATCCTTACCTTGGCAACTCATCGCTCAAGGTGTGGGTGAGCCACCGATCAACCAATCGTGATCCCGATATCAAAATCCGTCTACGGTGATGCACATAGCCATCAACCGCCGAGATGGGCACCGAGCCACACCTCCTTTGAGGTAGCACAAAGCTAGCCTTCAAGCGCTAATGTAGCTGAGCTATCATTAGACCACGTACATCCTGTGTACACTTCTTCCTTCTTCAATCCAATCCCATGCCCATGTGTCAATAAATCATGCAAGAATATCATATAGAGTGAGTATTTATCACTTATCACTACCACATTGTACATATATAAATGTATATCAAGATTAACTTACCATCACCATTACTCATCACTTATGCCATTATAAACGCGGCTATTACACATAATACACATATAAACATGTTAGCAAACCAAACCACGAGAAATAGTGCGATGATTACGCACCTTCTAGCACAACCAATCAAAACCCAAAATGCTACTTAATGCCTTTGCAAAAGTCGACTAAACGAATCCTCGAAAGGTCTCCTGCGTTAGGCTCTTCTCCCCTACAAACAACCTTATCATCATATACTTTAACAACCTTAAACTTAATCGAAATATCACATACATAGCTTACCAAAAAGCCTTACCACCACTTACCAAGCCGATCGCTAACTCATCGAGACTAGACCGAAAGCCTTAAAATCCCGTAATACCTTCAACCACGATTGCAACAAAACCGAAAGAGGTCTAAACTAATATTCGGCCAATAGTGCTACCAAATTGAGGGAAAGAAATTCGGCAAAGGTGGTGGTGTAGATTCGGCTATCAATAAAATCAAGGGGTAGGGAATAGTGGTTTCACCAAAGAGAAGAGAAAGAAAGGTGCCTAGATGCTTTCGGTTTTGAAGGAACAAGGAAGGATAAAAGAAAGAGTGAAGGATTCGGCCACTTGGAAAATGTGAGAGCAAAAGAATTTGGAGAAGAAGGTTTCTCAAGTAACTAAATGAATTTGGGAGGCAAAATTTGGCAAGGGAGAGAGAAAGCAAATGATGAATGAAAATGAACACCTCCCCTATTTATACTATTCGGCCAAGCTCCAACCTCCCAAAAAAAATCCTCAAATCTCCTAAAACACCTCCTTCCATCCATTCAAAATAATTTGAATGAGTCAAACCTACCTAGCCGAAATTAAAAGAGAAGATCAAGTCTTTCTCCACCTTTCAAGCCTTCAAAACCGTCCCACCAACAATCCTTAATGACGCAAAAACAAGGCCTCACCACCTGCCCTTGCGAATAGAACACGAGACCCTTCTAGCTCCCCGAGGCGCCACTTCCCCATGCCTTATGTGGCGCCTCCTTGCCACTCTGCCACACCAATCTTTATGCCAAAACTCCACCTAAATTTCTCTTAAGGCCCCCTCCATCCAAGCTCCCCCTTTTAGCCCCTAAAACTAAAAATTTTCTAAAGCAACCTACCACCACCTAGGGTTCTCAGGACCCCTAAAACTTACCCAACCACACCCTAGAGTGTGCCAACACCCGAGCTAAGCACCAAACGCCTAACCCCTAAAACCAGGGTGTTACAAATCTGTTAGTTTTGGCCTCTTTATTTTTCGTAGAGGAGAGGTAATCTTGAAATCATCGTCGAAAGTGATGTAACGCTTCAAAGTCTTAACTTGATTTTCTTATTCTTCTTTGTTTAGATTAATTTTTTTTAACAATATCGAGAATGAAACTCCAAATATGTCGGTGATGTACGTCCCACATTCTCCCTATTAAAAAAGGTTCAATTTATATAAAAACTAAATCCTATCCATTATTTGGGCAATACCTACGAGAGTTACAGAAATGTAACTTCATTTTTTTTTCCAATTTTACTCTCTAAGAGAAATTTTCATTTTCCAAGTTCCATTACTTATTCCACTAAAAGCTTCCTTTCATATTTCAGTAAAATTGGGTCGGAACGCTTACACCTAAAAAGTTAACGTAGAACGAAGAATACAATAACAGAATTGGAGTCCCACGATAAAGACATACATCGGCTTAATTTCAGAACGGGAACTATTTTTGAGTTATTGATTTTGAATTTCAATCATTTAGTTGCCATTTTCTATTTTACTAATATAATAAGTGTGATAAAAACTTTTTAACAACAACAAGGTTATAAGAATTTACGCTTCGCATAATTATTTGTAAACTGTAGCACATACATATCACTGGTAAAGGAATCTGGTATAGCTCATTCAATTTTGAGATACACGTGAATTTTTAACCATCAACATAGCAATGGCATACACAACTTCAAAATATTAGAAAAATAGGACGACACACATAACGAATATGTGTGCCTGTAATGCAAGTGTACTATATCTCACATTGCTTTTTCCATATGTTATTATCGTCCTGGTGTTTGGTTTGGAGTGGACGTAATAGTTCAATCCCGGCCAAATGCAGAAACCATATGTACGACATAATCATATTTATTGAACCTTATTTTCGTGATCCGTTTAATGCCATTTAAGAATTATAAAGGGAAGTATAAATGTGTGTCTTTGAATTAATATTTAGATTTGTATTAATTAAAGTTAATGCTAATTAAACTGAAATATTAAAGTTTTCTTTTATTGTAACGTATTCTAGTCCAATGTGGTTATAACACTTCCTATAAATGCCAGTTTTTTTCCTTGCGAATCTTGTTCGAAATTAATTTTACGAACCAAATTTAACTAGTAACATCAGAGTCGCGCATAAAGATGGCAAGCCTTAATGTTTATTCCGTCCTACTGGTTTTATTCTTAACTTGCGGGGCAGTAATGGCTACGAAGGAGAACGACCAGATTATTAAGGAAAATAATTGTGAAACAAAAATGGCTTTGCCATGTGTTCTAGAAGCTTTCACCGCTATTTTCCAGACAGGGAGTATTTCTAACAAGTGTTGCCGTGAACTTGTTGTGTTGGGAAAAGTTTGCCACTCAGCATTAGTAAAAAGGACCCTTGAAAATCCTCTATTCAAAGACCTAAACCCATCGACAATTATAGCGAAGAGCATTAATACATGGAATAATTGCCTTGCATTGATCGATTCACCATCTCCGTCTGGTTAAGGATATAGTATTGCTTAAGCTAACAAACGGTTACAAGACGTAACGGGCCCAAAATTATTTTTTGTCTTTATTTTTTATATTGTTCCGAATGCTTCCTTAAAATGTGTCATGAGATTTAAGCCCAGTGAAATTATATTTAGTTGTACGGAAATTAAATGGTTCTAGAGATGCCATTACTTAATACACTATAATTTTATACAGGCCATTATTTTTAATTTTATAGCATTGGAACTCGATAACCATCTCAAATCGAGCACTAGGTATTGTTTCACATTGGTTAAATTGACACAAATATAATTATTAAAAACATTAAGATCGTTTCAATAATGTGAAATTGGAATGTTCTAGCGTGGTGTGAAACTGAAACAATCTCGATTCCTTGAAAGTCATTATCCAATTTAAACTCACATTGCCTTTAAGGAAAAAAAAACCTTGACTTATCGAAGTTCTGAAAAGACACATATCGTGCCAGGAAATATCCTCCATGGGACATGCACCATAATTTTTAATAGTTCCTTGCCTATGGACTCCTCTGTTTCATTTTCCATTTTCACTCCTTCGATACTAATCTGTTAGTTTTGGCCTCTTTATTTTTCGTAGAGGAGAGGTAATCTTGAAATCATCGTCGAAAGTGATGTAACGCTTCAAAGTCTTAACTTGATTTCTTATTCTTCTTTGTTTAGAGTACTTTTTTTTTAACAATATCGAGAATGAAACTCCAAATATGTCGGTGACGTACGTCCCACATTCTCCCTATTAAAAAAGGTTCAATTTATATAAAAACTAATTCCTATCCATTATTTGGGCAATACCTACGAGAGTTACAGAAATGTAACTTCATTTGTTATTTCCAATTTAACTTTCTAAGAGAAATTTTCATTTTCCAAGTTCCATTACTTATTCCACTAAAAGATACCCATTCATATTTCAGTAAAATTGGGTCGGAACGCTTACACTTAAAAAGTTAACGTAGAACGAAGAATACAATAACAGAATTGGAGTCCCACGATAAAGACATACATCGGCTTAATTTCAGAACGGGAAATATTTTTGATTTATTAATTTTGAATTTCAATCATTTAGTTGCCATTTTCCATTTTACTAATATGATAAGTGTGATAAAAACTTTTAACAACAACAAGGTTATAAGAATTTACGCTTCGCATAATTATTTGTACACTGGTAGCACATCATATCACTGGTTAAAGGAATCTGGTATAGCTCATTCAATTTTGAGATACACGTGAATTTTTAACCATCAACATAGCAAGTGCATACACAACTTCAAAATATTAGAAAAATAGGACGACACACATAACGAATATGTGTTCCTGTAATGCAAGTGTACTATATCTCACATTGCTTTTTCCATATGTTATTATCGTCCTGGTATTTGGTTTGGAGTGGACGTAATAGTTCAATCCCAGTTTCAATGCAGAAACCCATGTACGACATAATCATCTTTATTGAACCTTATTTTCGTGATCCGTTTAATGCCATTTAAGAATTATAAAGGGAAGTATAAATGTGTGTCTTTGAATTAATATTTAGATTTGTATTAATTAAAGTTAATGTTAATTAAACTGAAATATTAAAGTTTTCTTTTATTGTAACGTATTCTAGTCCAATGTGGTTATAACACTTCCTATAAATGCCAGTTTTTTTCCTTGCGAATCTTGTTCGAAATTAATTTTACGAACCAAATTTAACTAGTAACATCAGAGTCGCGCAGTATGGCAAGCCTTAATGTTTATTCCGTCCTACTGGTTTTATTCTTAACTTGCGGGGCAGTAATGGCTACGAAGGAGAACGACCAGATTATTAAGGAAAATAATTGTGAAACAAAAATGGCTTTGCCATGTGTTCTAGAAGCTTTCACCGCTATTTTCCAGACAGGGAGTATTTCTAACAAGTGTTGCCGTGAACTTGTTGTGTTGGGAAAAGTTTGCCACTCAGCATTAGTAAAAAGGACCCTTGAAAATCCTCTATTCAAAGACCTAAACCCATCGACAATTATAGCGAAGAGCATTAATACATGGAATAATTGCCTTGCATTGATCGATTCACCATCTCCGTCTGCTTAAGGATATAGTATTGCTTAAGCTAACAAACGGTTACAAGACATAACGGGCCCAAAATTATTTTTTATCTTTATTTTTGATATTGTTCCGAATGCTTCCTTAAAATGTGTCATGAGATTTAAGCCCAGTGAAATTATATTTAGTTGTACGGAAAATAAATGGTTCTAGATATGCCATTACTTAATACACTATGATTTTATACAGGCCATTATTTTTAATTTTATAGCATTGGAACTCGATAACTATCTCAAATCGAGCACTAGGTATTGTTTCACATTGGTTAAATTGACACAAATATAATTATTAAAAACATTAAGATCGTTTCAATAATGTGAAATTGGAATGTTCTAGCGTGGTGTGAAATTGAAACAATCTCAATTCCTTGAAAGTCATTATCCAATTTAAACTCACATTGCCTTTAAGGAAAAAAAACCTTGACTTATCGAAGTTCTGAAAAGACACATATCGTGCCAGGAAATATCCTCCATGGGACATGCACTATAATTTTTAATAGTTCCTTGCCTATGGACTCCTTTGTTTCATTTTCCATTTTCACTCCTTCGATACTAATCTGTTAGTTTTGGCCTCTTTATTTTTCGTAGAGGAGAGGTAATCTTGAAATCATCGTCGAAAGTGATGTAACGCTTCAAAGTCTTAACTTGATTTTCTTATTCTTCTTTGTTTAGATTACTTTTTTTTTTAACAATATCGAGAATGAAACTCCAATTATGTCGGTGATGTACGTCCCACATTCTCCCTATTAAAAAAGGTTCAATTTATATAAAAACTAAATCCTATCCATTATTTGGGCAATACCTACGAGAGTTACAGAAATGTAACTTCATTTTTTTTTCCAATTTTACTCTCTAAGAGAAATTTTCATTTTCCAAGTTCCATTACTTATTCCACTAAAAGCTTCCTTTCATATTTCAGTAAAATTGGGTCGGAACGCTTACACCTAAAAAGTTAACGTAGAAACGAATAATACAATAACAATTGGAGTCCCACGATAAAGACATACATCGGCTTAATTTCAGAACGGGAAATATTTTTGATTTATTGATTTTGAATTTCAATCATTTAGTTGCCATTTTCCATTTTACTAATATGATAAGTGTGATAAAAACTTTTTAACAACAACAAGGTTATAAGAATTTACGCTTCGCATAATTATTTGTACAATCTGAGCACATACATATCACCGTAAAGGAATCGGTATAGCTCATTCAATTTTGAGATACACGTGAATTTTTAACCATCAACATAGCAAGTGAATACACAACTTCAAAATATTAGAAAAATAGGACGACACACATAACGAATGTGTGTGCCTGTAATGCAAGTGTACTATATGTCACATTGCTTTTTCCATATGTTATTATCGTCCTAGTGTTTGGTTTAGAGTGGGCGTAATAGTTCAATCCTAGCCAACGCGAGAAACCCATGTACGACATAATCATCTTTATTGAACCTTATTTTCGTGATCCGTTTAATGCCATTTAAGAATTATAAAGGGAAGTATAAATGTGTGTCTTTGAATTAATATTTAGATTTGTATTAATTAAAGTTAATGTTAATTAAACAGAAATATTAAAGTTTTCTTTTATTGTAACGTATTCTAGTCCAATGTGGTTATAACACTTCCTATAAATGCCGTTTTTTCCTTGCGAATCTTGTTCGAAATTAATTTTACTGAACCAAATTTAACTAGTAACATCGTCGTCGCGCATGGCAAGCCTTAATGTTTATTCCGTCCCATGGTTTTATTCTTAACTTGCGGGCGAAGAATGGCTACTGAAGGAGAACGACTTTGATTATTAAGGAAAATAATTGTGAAACTAAAATGGGTTTGCCATGTGTTCTAGAAGCTTTCACCGCTATTTTCTAGACAGGGAGTATTTCTAACAAGTGTTGTCGTGAACTTGTTGTGTTGGGAAAAGTTTGCCACTCAGCATTAGTAAAAAGGACCCTTGAAAATCCTCTATTCAAAGACCTAAACCCATCGACAATTATAGCGAAGAGCATTAATACATGGAATAATTGCCTTGCATTGATCGATTCACCATCTCTGTCTGCTTAAGGATATAGTATTGCTTAAGCTAACAAATGGTTACAAGACATAACGGGCCCAAAATTATTTTTTGTCTTTATTTTTGATATTGTTCCGAATGCTTCCTTAAAATGTGTCATGAGATTTAAGCCCAGTGAAATTATATTTAGTTGTACGGAAATTAAATGGTTCTAGATATGCCATTACTTAATACACTATGATTTTATACAGGCCATTATTTTTAATATTATAGCATTGGAACTCGATAACCATCTCAAATCGAGCACTAGGTATTGTTTCACATTGGTTAAATTGACACAAATATAATTATTAAAAACCTTAAGATCGTTTCAATAATGTGAAATTGGAATGTTCTAGTGTGGTGTGAAATTGAAACAACCTCTATTCCTTGAAAGTCATTATCCAATTTAAACTGTAATATCCTGAAATAGGGGTTAATTTTTTTTTAAATTATTTTGCATTAGTGTGGTCATTATGGTGTTGATTGAGGTATTTTAGGTGCTAGTTATAAGCTAAGGGAAGGGCCGAGCTATAGGAGAAACTTTGTTTTTAAGTGTTAATTAGGGAAGTTGGGCTAAGGATGCCTTAAGAAAAGTTGTGGGGATGTATGACAAAAGATGGCCTTGGTAAAGTGGTCTGCAAGGCGCCACTTAAGGGCCTGAAATGACGCCAACAAGGGCCTTGGTTCGAATTACGAAGGAAGCAAGAAAGAGCATTTTATTTTTGTGCGGCAAAAGGCGCCTGGCGAAAGAGGGTTTAAAAGAAATTCTGGGGAGTTTATATCACAAACAGCACCTGGGTAAAGTGGCAATAGAGCGCCTAGGTGCAAGGGGAAGGGTTCGAATCACGTGGGCAGCATAAGTGGGATTTTATTTTGCTGCTGGCGTCAAAGAGAGGGGAGGAAGTGGACAGCATGTGGGCTTCCAAAAGATAAGGATTAAGTTGTTTTATTTTATTTTTTTTAAATTCGGCTGAAGAAGTAGGATAAGTGGGGATTTATTTTATGGTGGCCGAATGAGGGGCTCCTTGGGGTTGATGTATTCGGCCAAGTGAAAGTGGGATAAGTATGGTGTTATTTTATTTATTTTTTTGGGTAAAATAAGAGATGATAAGAAAATAATGGTGGCACAATTATTTATTTATTTTATTTTAATAGGTGACTAAGTGATAAAAAGAATGAGATAAGCCTTGTTTTTTTATTCGGCTAGGATAGAAGATAATGGTTGATTTTTATTTTATTTGCTAAGTGGATGGATAAGAAATAATATAGGGGATAGATAAGGGGATAAGTGGTGTTTTATTTTATTTATTTCAAATGTGTGATAAAGAGGAAATATAGGAGATTAATTGGGATTTGATAAGTGGAGTTGTGGTGGCCAAATATAGGACTTTGGGGGCTTGCATATTCGGCCATGAAGAGGTGTTAAAGTGCCGAAATTATTTTGTTTCCTCCCTAGTCTCCTTGCCGAATCTCTTTTCATTTTATTTCCTTATTCTTTTTCTTAAACCTTATTTTCTACATATTTTCTTGTATAGCCGAAACCTCTAAAAGCCTTCTCTACTTTTGTGTATTTTTCCCTTTACCAATAAAGTGCCAAAACCACCATTGTTGTGCTCAAAAGTCGAATATCTAAGGAAGGGTGCTGTCGACCACTTAATTTTGGTCTCTTTTCAAGCAGCATAGAGTGGTAGGAATTCTTCTTTAAGCATTCGGTTTGCTTCTTTTCTTGGGGATGCCAAATCAAGTGATTAGGCATGGATCTGAGGTTAGCCGAATATTCATAAGCCATGATCTAGTGCTTCTTTTGTTTGTGCAAATCGGCAGGGAGCATTGAAGGAGAGTTTCGGGATTTGAAGTGATCAAGGTAAGCCTATATGTACTATTCGGCCATAAATCTTTTGGTTTAAGGTTGAAGCCAATTCTAACAATAGTGTAACAGGATTTCGACAACTCTAGGAATAAGCAAATATTTCGGGACTTGGAAAGGCTAGGTAAGTGGTTGTTGACTTTCGCCATAGGCTACATTAAGAGTTTAAAGTGATGATCGATTGTGTATTATGGTTCTTAGGAGCAAGTCGACGTATAGGGCAAGTATTCGGGATTTGGATAAGTAAGGAGGATATCGACAGCATAAGGAAGTTTCTGGGATTTAGTAGATCAGATCAAGCAGTGCGTAGTTATCGCACTGTTCTCTTGTTGTGTGTATGTGTTATACTTATAAATATGTATATGATGTGAATGATAGCCGAGATAAGGGCTAAAATGGTGGATACCCATGATGGGTAATCGATTAACAAGGTCAGTATTTTATGACGTTAATTTACATATGATATATGTATGAAAATGTGATGGCATGTGATGTATGCTTATTTTAATGATATTGTGGCATGATACATGGGGCTTGGGATATGATCAAAGAAGGAAAGGGGTGTACATATTTATGTACGTGGTCTAATGTTAGCCTTGTGCTACATTGGCGCTTGATGTTAGCTATGTGCTTCATCAAGGGAGGTGTTAGCTAGGTGCCCATCTCGGCGGTTGATAGTTGTGTGCATCACCGTGGACTGATTGATATGTGGGATCACTTAGGTGATCGGTGGCTTAGCCACGGCCTTGAGTAGCGAGTCTGCCAAGGTAGGATATGTGGGATCACTTGGTTGATCGGTGGATTAGCCACGGCCTTGGGCAACAGGTCTGCCAAGGTAGGTGTAATGGATGGACATTAGGTGGGGCAGGGCTTCATAATTGCATATTTATGTGTATGGACTGTGTGGATATGGGCCAAGCCCATAGGTGGAGATATGTGTAATAACTATGCACTGAGTCTGTTGACTCACCCAAATTTTTACCTACATTTCAGGTGATGCATAAAGCTTGGACCGAGTTGGAGTGGATACGAGGTGGCCCATGCAGAAGCTAATTTTATTTGTTCCCATATTTTATAATTTCAGTATTTCGATAAGTATTATTGTAATAAAGGCCACTTAAGCATTTGAAGTTTATTTTATGTTTTATTATGGATTGACGATTAAATGTTATTTGCGAATGATATTATTTTCTAAAATTTATATATATATATATATTAAGGTTTTCAAAGTTGGATATTTTATGACATCAAAATTTTACTTAGCAATTTAAATACAAAATGTTGTTCTAAAGACAATAAATCTTTATGTTTTACATTAAGTTAGAATATTTTTTTTCGAACGGTTTCTGCAGTGACATACCAGATCCGGTCAGGGCTTGTGGGCCGGGTTTGGGGGTGTTACATAAACTCACATTGCCTTTAAGGAAAAAAAACCTTGACTTATCGAAGTTCTGAAAAGACACATATCGTGCCAGGAAATATCCTCCATGGGACATGCACTATAATTTTTAATAGTTCCTTGCCTATGGACTCCTTTGTTTCATTTTCCATTTTCACTCCTTCGATACTAATCTGTTAGTTTTGGCCTCTTTATTTTTCGTAGAGGAGAGGTAATCTTGAAATCATCGTCGAAAGTGATGTAACGCTTCAAAGTCTTAACTTGATTTTCTTATTCTTCTTTGTTTAGATTACTTTTTTTAACAATATCGAGAATGAAACTCCAAATATGTCGGTGACGTACGTCCCACATTCTCCCTATTAAAAAAGGTTCAATTTATATAAAAACTAAATCCTATCCATTATTTGGGCAATACCTACGAGAGTTACAGAAATGTAACTTCATTTGTTATTTCCAATTTAACTCTCTAAGAGAAATTTTCATTTTCCAAGTTCCATTACTTATTCCACTAAAAGCTTCCATTCATATTTCAAAGAAAATTGGGTCGGAACGCTTACACTTAAAAAGTTAACGAGAACGAAGAATACAATAATGTAATTGGAGTCCCATGATAAAGACATACATCGGCTTAATTTCGAACGGGAAATATTTTTGATTTATTGATTTTGAATTTCAATCATTTAGTTGCCATTTTCCATTTTACTAATATGATAAGTGTGATAAAAACTTTTTAACAACAACAAGGTTAGAAGAATTTACGCTTCGCATAATTATTTCTACACTGTAGCACATACATATCACTGGTAAAGGAATCTGGTATAGCTCATTCAATTTTGAGATACACGTGAAGTTTTAACCATCAACATAGCAAGTGCTTACACAACTTCAAAATATTAGAAAAATAGGACGACATGCATAACGAATATGTGTGCCTGTAATGCAAGTGTACTATATCTCACATTGCTTTTTCCATATGTTATTATCGTCCTGGTGTTTGGTTTAATGCAAGTGTACTTATTTTCGTGATCCGTTTAATGCCATTTAAGAATTATAAAGGGAAGTATAAATGTGTGTCTTTGAATTAATATTTAGATTTTTATTAATTAAAGTTAATGCTAATTAAACGAAATATTAAAGTTTTATTTTATTGTAACGTATTCTAGTCCAATGTGGTTATAACACTTCCTATAAATGCCGTTTTTTCCTTGCGAATCTTGTTCAAATTAATTTTACTTAACCAAATTTAACTAGTAACATCGTAGTCGCGCAGATGGCAAGCCTTAATGTTTATTCCGTCCCTACTGGTTTTATTCTTAACTTGCGGGCGTGAATGGCTACGAAGGAGAACGACAGATTATTAAGGAAAATAATTGTGAAACTAAAATGGGTTTGCCATGTGTTCTAGAAGCTTTCACCGCTATTTTCCAGATAGGAGTATTTCTAACAAGTGTTGCCGTGAACTTGTTGTGTTGGGAAAAGTTTTCCACTCAACATTAGTAAAAGGACCCTTGAAAATCCTCTATTCAAAGACCTAAACCCATCGACAATTATAGCGAAGAGCATTAATACATGGAATAATTGCCTTGCATTGATCGATTCACCATCTCCGTCTGCTTAAGGATATAGTATTGCTTAAGCTAACGGGCCAAAAATTATTTTTTGTCTTTATTTTTTTATATTGTTCTGAATGCTTCCTTAAAATGTGTCATGAGATTTAAGCCCAGTGTAACACCCCAAACCCGGCCTAGAAGTTAGGCCCGAATCTAGTGTGTCACATAGAAGTAAAAACCATCTTTGCGATAAAAAAAACTTGCTTGAGAAATACAGCCTCTTTGTTAAAACCAAAAACACTTAAGCAATTGTTAACTACTTGAAAACATAATAATCTTTAAAAACCTTTTCGTTTACGGAAGCATATTTGAAATAAAGAATTTATGAAAATGTGACGTTTATAAATAGAGTTGCAGAAGCATTTTGAAAATGTTGCGGAAACGTAGATAAAATACAAGTATTTTGAAAGGTTGTTTGATAAATCGATAATCGAAACTAATGATCTTACAAAACCGTGACTTTTGAAAACGACGTTGAAAATTCGAAAGAGAATCCAAGTCTTTTCAAAATATCGTTAATATTTCGAGAGAAAATATCCGTGTTAAAAATATTTGTAAAAGTTTATTTTGAAATCCATTTGTTAATCGATTTTGGAAACCATTGTTTAAGTTTTTAGAAAATTCCCCTTTTTAAACAATTTAAGAAAAATAATAAAAACATCCCAACCAAAAAGCAAAAATAAAAATAGTCTAGAGGCCTTATTACAACATTTAACCCAAAATAGTAAAGTAATAAAATAAACGAGAAAGAAGTCTAAAGTCCAAATAAACCATTTCCGAAGTATGGCCTCCCTTGAGTCATCCATAGCCCAAGTCCATATCATCAAGCATTACCTACAAGGGTTAAGAGAAAGGGAGGTGAGTTACAAGAACTAAGTGTGAAATCCCCTTACCGTTATTCATTGGGCCAGAACCCAATTAGCAATATTTTGGGCCTAAGCCCATAAACAAATAATAAATAAATGAAATGAATGCAACCCATCCCATCCTACCAGCCGTCTAACTCTCCACCCGTACTCAACCAATCTCTCCTGTGGGGATCAAGTCAACCCACCTCGCCAGCCTCTCAATTTGCAAATCAAGCTTGCCATTTATACTATTTGTGGGTCGAGCCACCGTAATCATATACTTGTAATATAATCGCACACACACCTCGGTAAAAATGATCGACACGTAGTCGTTAATTCATATGTTAGGCACATAGCCCCGTAAATACGTTTAGGACAAAGCCATAATCACGATGGCACAAAGCCATATTTAGGTTGGCACATAGTCGTTATCGTAATTTGTGGCAATGCCACCGGGTCTATACTTCTCTTCATTCAAGTTTCCCATCCCATGCAAAATTATGTAAATGCAACATTCATAGTAAGGCATCATATTTACAAATATAAACAACAATTATTACTCTAGAGATTTGTTACGATAAATCGGCCCATTATAACACTTTTCAATTCGGCCCATTAAGGCATTCTATCAAATCAGCCCATAGGGGCATTTTTGGTAAATCGGTCCATAAAGACATTTCGGTAAATCGGTCCATAAGGACATTTCGGTAAATCGGTAATTTTACCCACTAAGGGTAATTCGGTAATCTCGTAACCCAAGGGTATTTCGGTAATTTACCCTCCAAGGGTTATTTGGTAATTCGGCAACCCCGGACTTAACTACTAATTTGGGCATAACATATTAAAACTGTCCATCCGCGTCGTACTGACTAAATTGACTATAACTTGAGTTAGAAATCTTGAAATCTAAATCCGTAAATTTTCCTTGAAACTAGACTCATATATCTTCTTACTACAATTTTTCCAGAATTTTTGGCTTAACCATTTAGTAAAGTTTATTCCTTGAAGTTTCCCTTGTTTCACTAACCAACGATTTTGACCTCTCTTAACCAAAATTCAAATATCTCACTGTACAGTTTTCATATGTTGCTCCCACTTGTTTCTATTGAAAATAGACTTCCTAAGTAATCTGTACATATAAACTATAACTTATAATTCACTTTTTAAAATTTTATACGATTTTTCCAAGACAGATCAGGGAACCACAAAGGCATTCAGAACCAGTCTCACTCAAATTAACATATCTCAGAATATAAAAATCCTTTTCCTTCTCCATTTCTTCCATATTAAAATAGACACAGTAAGCTTTAATTAGATATCTTATTCACTTTCTAGTTCCCTTTCTCCTATTTTTCGTGATTTTCCAAAAACACGTCACTGCTTCTAACCGAAACTATTTTATTACAAAATACGGTTACCACTGCGATCATACGCACGCCCGAGTGATCACGGATGCCGGTTTTTGGTGTTCTTCGGTATTTTGACCGATTCACAGAATATTTCATACAAAATTTTAGAGAAGTGTGAGATTACACATCATTTCAGATATGTATACGAAAGGTACGGGATTACACACCTTGATTAAGATTCCCTAAAGAACCACTCTTCGTTGACCCACTATATCCGAAGGATTTGCAAATAGGATATATCGAGTGGTTTCGTCCCTAAAACATAATTGATTAGTCGAAAATTCAATCCGATTTGCAACATAGCCAAATAGAGATATAACGAAAAATCCAAAATGAACCCCTTACCTTATCGATATTGGATCCAATTTCCACCGCTTGACTTCTGGCTAGAACAATACACGGTCTCCCACTTAAAACACTACGAAAAAGAGAAAATAATCTCGCTTGAGAGGGTAGAATAAAATGATGGTCTCGGTTAAAAGGACCATCCCATGCCAAGACATATATTCGGCTAGGAGAAAGAAAAAAATAAAATGTTTGAATAGAACCACTTACCAATTGATCAAAGGAGTGAGTGTTAATACGATGAGAAGAACGATAAAGAAGAAATGAAGGGTCTGGGTTTTCCAAAGGAAAACGAGTGAACAATTTGATCTCCAAGGCTTAGGTACTTTCGGCAACAAGGAAGAAAAGAAGAAACAAAATGCACACTAAAGGCTTGAAAATTCGGCAAAGAGAAGAGGAAAATTGGAGAGAAAGAGAATGATACAAAAACTAAAGAGAACAACCTCTCAAGCACTAGCTTTGCCAAAAACTCCTAGCAAAATTTGGCTATCACCCCCTTTAGCCCCGAAATCGTCCACATTCATGTCCCTAATAGTCAAAATTTTGCCAACCACCCTTTCCATAATACATCCCTTGAAAAAGGCCACATGTTCCCCCTACTTTCCCCTTTCTCTTGATTTCTTTCCTCACATTCATCATTTCCTATTTTCCTTAGCCATCTTGCCAAAAATAAAAGTCCACCTTGCCTTATTTACATGCTTGGCCGACACTTAAGGAAAGAGTGCAAAAATAATAGTTAAAGTTTGCACACAATGGGATTTGAACCTCTTCCCTCAAAGTCCATCACTTGATGCCATAACCTCTTTACCAATAGCTCATTTATGCAAGCACATTACTCATTTATTTCTATAAGTCTTGAAGCTACTTACCACCTCTCCTTAAAGTGCTAAAATACCAATTTTTTTTCCTAAGGCCCAATTAAACCCGAGATTTCATAGAAACCTGGTAACCTTCCAAATTCACTTAACTAATAAGTCCAATTTGCAATAATGCCATTCTCTTGTTCTCAAAATTTTAAACACTCCTACACTCAAGGCCCATTGGGCCCAATCCTACTAGGCCCAATTTTGGGATGTTACAATTCTACCCTCCTTAAAGAAATTTTGTCCTCGAAATTTCCAACCAACTACTAAACGCGTCGCTCAAATCACACCACTAAGCTTTTGCACAAGACTCGATCTTAATAACATTAATGTACTTTTAACATAATCTTGAATCCTCTTTCACACAACCAAACGTCTAACCACAGAAGCAAACCGTTATCTACCATTTATACGTAGAATTTTCTACATTCAATCATCACGTCCAACCAAAACATACCTGACTTGATGGTGATGAAACAATCCCGAGCCTTATACTCCTTAGACCCGCATCTCAAGCATGCTCCCGACCTCCTCCAACATTCTCCCGGATGACGCCTCTTGCAAAAACCACAAGCCGGGAAGTTTGGTCGTGCCTTGACATGCTTTACAAAACGTGACCGCGACCCAAAAGAACCGCGATCTAATTTCTTCTTACAGCTCACAGACCCAACTCGAAGCGCTTCACCGATTCCTTTAACCTCTTCCAATACCTCCTTAACTATCTGAGTCAACTCGACAACCCCAGCTCGGTCATGAGACCCGCCTCACCCATCGGCGATGCTAACGCCTCCTTTCGAAACATGCCTGCGTCAAGATCTAGCCCTAGCATCTCGGCCTCTACCACGTCCACGTCTACCGCGTCCACGTCCTCTAGCGCTCATGTTCACTAATGTCGATTTAATCTTATTAAAAGTCTTATGAATTAGTATACTATTCGATGTTTATTAAACGATGTTTTATGGAGTATGAGTAGAAAAGTTGTTTTCGAGTGTCAAATCCGCATCCTAGAGTCTCAATCTCTATAGTTTCAACTCCTAAAGCTAACAGTTCTAGAGTATTCTATTTCGTAGAATTTTTGTACCACAGTAATAACACAATAATCATAAAATGAAAACAAATACTTACTTGACTTGGTACCGGATACTTGTGGTGCCATACTTCCTTTAGAACATATATTTATAAATCAAAATTCTAAACAGCTTTGGAAAATGCTTTTCAACCCAAACCACGACCGAGTTATGCAACCGGGCTCTGATATCATAAAATGTAACACCCCAAACCCGGCCCGAATCTAGTGTGTCACATGGAAGTAAAAACCATCTTTGCGATAAAAAAAACTTGCTTGAGAAATATAGCCTCTTTGTTAAAACCAAAAACACTTAAGCAATTGTTAACTACTTGAAACCATAATAATCTTTAAAAACCTTTTCGTTTGCGGAAGCATATTTGAAATAAACAATTTATGAAAATGTGACGTTTATAAATAGAGTTGCAGAAGCATTTTGAAAACGCTATGAAACGTAGATAAAATACAAGTATTTTGAGAGGTTGTTTGATAAATCGATAATCGAAACTAATGATCTTACAAAACCGTGACTTTTGAAAAACGACGTTGAAAATTCGAAAGAGAATCCAAGTCTTTTGAAAATATCGTTAATAGTTCGAGAGAAAATATCCGTGTTAAAAATATTTGTAAAAGTTTATTTTGAAATCCATTTGTTAATCGATTTTGGAAACCATTGTTTAAGTTTTAGAAAACTCCCTTTTTAAACAATTTAAGAAAAATAATAAAAACATCCCAACCAAAAAGAAAAATAAAAATAGTCCAGAGGCCTTATTACAACATTTAACCCAAAATAGTAAAGTAATAAAATAAACGAGAAAGAAGTCTAAAGTCCAAATAAACCATTTCCAAGTATGGCCTCCTCGAGTCATCCATAGCCCAAGTCCATATCATCAAGCATTACCTACAAGGGTTAAGAGAAAGGGGTGAGTTACAAGAACTCAGTGTGAAATCCCCTTACCGTTATTCATTGGGCCGGAACCCAATTAGCAATATTTTGGGCCTAAGCCCATAAAAAAATAATAAATAAATGAAATGAATGCAACCCATCCCATCCTACCAGCCATCTAACTCTGCACCCATACCAACCAATCTCTCCTGTGGGGATCAAGTCAACCCACCCCGCCAGTCTCTCCAATTTGCAATCAAGCTACCATTTATACTATTTGTGGCTGAGCCACCAGAATTGTAACATCCTAAAAATATGAGTATCGATATGTTGCATGTTTTGGTGTTTAGCTTGTGAATGATTAAATTTGTGTGCTTAATATAGTCTTGAGAAGGCATGGGATTATTTGGAATTAGAATAAATTTTAGTAATGAGTACTTTATTGAAGTGGAACAAGTGACCCTGATGCTTAAGGTAATTAAATGGCAATGAAACACCCCAAACCCGGCCCACAAGCCTCGACCGGATTTGACATGTTCCTTCGGAAAATCTTAGCTAAATTTCGTTTCATGTTTTGATAAAATAGGTCGACTTAGTAAAACAAGTTTGAAAATTTAGCGTGTTGGAAACCGAGTTGTGGTTCAAGTTTGTTTCTCTTTAAAAACGTTTTCTTCATATTTAGTAAGTTAAGAGAAATGCCGAATTTTAGAGCTTATTATTAAGTTGAAAACTGTAGGTGTTTAGGTGTTAAAACATTTGAAATTGTTTTAAGTAAAATGTTTAATCATTTGTTTGATGTTGATCGTATAAGAATAAAAATTTAAAACGCATAATTAAAACAATTTAAAAGTGGCCTTATTACAACTAAATAAAATAAAACCCGAAATAAATCCCGAAACACAATAAAGAAAACGCAAAAAGTTCATATATGACAAAACCCGAAAACGTTGAGCTGAGCATGGCCACCACCTAGTCCTCGCTGACCCGGTCCATAGTACTAATTATCACCTACAAAAAGTTATCCCACGAAGGGTGAGTCAACAGACTCAATGTGTAATGGTTACACCAAAAACCCACCCGATCATAGCCTTAATCTTAACATTTTGGCAAAGCCCATTTTAGTCATATTCGGCCATAAGCCCATACATAGCAATTCGAATCATGGCATATTAAATCACATTTATACATAAAATGAAATGCAATCCCGAGCCCACCTAGATATCCATCCTCTACACACCACCCGTACCTGCCAATCACACCGTGGGGATTACTAAATCGACCCTCCATCCGCTACACACTCTCGAAAGCGCGCCGCAGCCAATCGCACATCGCCCTTATAATCGTGGCATAGCCACCAGATAATGTGACAGAGTCACCGGATTCATAATATGTGACATAAGTCACCGGATAATATGGTAAAACCACCGGAACACTTCCCCTTTATCATTATCACCCATAGGCCCATGCAACATACATATTATTTAGATATCATGCAATATACCTTACCCCAAAGTCATAACGAAATCACACATATTTCATACCAATGTTTATAAACATTATTAACGGAGTATTAAGGGGTAACGTACCTGAATGCACTGTACCATTGAATGGTACCCTTAGCCATGATTATTCATAACCTTATTAACGTATACTCAACATTATTAATCTATCGGGTAAAAGTGTGGGGTTACACACCTGTAAACACTAAGAACAACACTTTCGATCTCACTGACACTTTCACTTGCACGGATCACAGCGATTTGCTTGTCCCTTTCTCGGCCGCCCACACCCCGTGGCAATATCCGTCGCATCGCAGAACCGAGCGCTTTCTTGAATCTAGGGGTAGGGACTACCCCTTTCTCTCCTCCACTGGTACTCGCATCCATTGAATATCACTTAATCAGAAAACTCGGTTAATCGGTACGTAAAATCTAAACGAAACACATCTATAACTTATCTGAATACTCTTACCGAAATAGATCCGAATCCCGAAGACTCCTCCTTTGCCTTTGTCGAACCCTTCCTATAACATCATAGTCAAAATCGGCTAACACTAGAAAAATATGGCCTCTGGCCGATTGGCATTATTCCCCTTACCTTAACCGATCAAATCCCGAGAGCTACTCCTTCTAACGTTGGCTACAGTGAATCCCGGAACCCATCGAAAAAGAGTGACCAAACGCAATGATCACTGGCTCTAAGAAATCGACAAGAGGAACCCAAAATAGAGAAGTTGCTTCAGAGGAGAAAGAGGATCGGCTTTAGTGTTAATGAACAATCGGCTATGGCCAAGAGATACTTCCGGCTTTTGAAGAATCGTGAAAAGAAGAAGAAAAGGGGTTGAAGTTTGATGCAATTCGACTTTGGTGACAAGAGGAAGGTTCGGCCTTAAAAGAGAAGAGAAGAGAAGTGTGAGGTTTAAGGTGTTGCGGCAATGGTGAAAATGGAAGGGAGGTTTCGGCTATTACAAAAGAATCGAAGAAGAAAGCTAGGGAGGGGAACTAGATGCGGCTTAAAAGAAAACAAATAGAGAGACAAAAAATGAGAGGTAAGTGACCTTAATGGTCTTTTGGAGTTTCGGCCAAGGTGTAACAAGTGAGGAAAAGGGTCGGTTTAGTGTGGTTTTGTTTATGGAAGAAAAGGGTGAGAACTTAAGAGAGAATGGGGCTGAATTTCGGCAAAAGAAAGTGACCGATTGGCACTTTTGGTGACCTTAAGCATTTCGGCACACTAGCCTCCCTAAACCGACGTTGCACTCCCTTAGAATCCCCATTCCGGCCAACTCTTCTTCTCTCTATCAGCTTCCTTCTTTTCCTCCTATTTCTTCTCTTCTCCACTCATTCAAAGAGTTTGAATGAGTCCACCTCTCATCCACTCTCTTAGCCGCCCATTCAAATGGATTTGACTTGGTCTTTCACTCATCCATTCAGAGTCCTTGTGCCGTCCACCATTGCACTCCCTTGACGCAAAAAGACAACTCCAAAACATTTCCCTTGCTGCTCGAACCTAGGCCCCTTCATACTCCCTGAGGCGTCACTCTCCTGTGCTCTAAGTGGTGCCTCCCTTGCCACTTTACCACTTGATCTCTTGTGTCATAACCCACACACTAACCTTCCTAAGGCCTAGCGCTCCTAGCTCCTCCCCTATCAGCTTAAGAGCCATTATTTTTCTAAGGCTTCTACCTACACCCCAAGGTTCCCGAAGCCCCCAAACACATACAAACAGCACACAAAACACACTACTACATAAATATGAGTTAAAACGCATAACCCCTAAATCCCGGATATTACAGTTCTACCCCCCCTTAAAAATAATTTCGGCCTCAAAATTACCTGGCTGAAATAGGTGAGGGTATTGCTGCCGCATTGCTTCCTTCGGCTCCCACGAAGCTTCTTCCGATCCATGGTTCCGCCATAAAACTTTGACTAGAGGAATTGATTTCCTCCGCAACACCTTCACATCCTGTTCCAAAATCCGAACCGACTCTTCCTCGTAGGACAAGTCTGGTCTCAGCTCCACCTCCTCTACCGGCACTACATGAGATGGATCCAATTGGTAACGACGTAGCATCGAAATGTGGAACACATCGTGCATCTGTTTCAACTCCGAAGGCAACTCTAACTGATATGCCACTGGTCCAACCCGCTTCAAAACCCGATAAGGTCCAATAAACCTGGGACTCAGTTTACCTTTACGTCCAAATCTCATCACCTTCTTCCACAGTGAAATTTTCAGAAACACCTGATTCCCTACTGCAAACTCTATCTCTTTCCGCTTGAGATCTGCATACGACTTTTGTCTGTCAGATGCCTCCTTCAACCGTGCCCGAATCACCTTAACCTTTTCTTCTGATTCTGCCACAATCTCTGGACCCAAAACATGATGTTCCCCCAATTCCGTCCAACACGTAGGAGTGCGACATTTCCGTCCATACAGTGCTTCATACGGTGCCATCCGAATACTTGCTTGATAGCTGTTGTTGTACGCAAACTCCGCTAAAGGCAAGAACTCCTCCCAACTTCCTCTGAAGTCTATCACGCAACCCCTCAACATATCCTCTAACACTTGAATTACCCGCTTCGGATCGCCGTCCGTCTCGCAGATGAAATGCCGCATCAAGTCTAACTCGGTGCCTAATGCCCGATGCAAGGTTTCTCAAAACCGAGACGTAAACCTCGAATCCCTATCTCGAGATAATCGACACCGCACCCCGCAGCCCTCACAATTTCTCGCCACATACAGCCTTGCCAACCTCTCGCAGAGAATAGTCAACCCGCACTGCATGAAATGTGCGGACTTTGTCAACCGATCCACTATCACCCATACCGAGTCCTTCTTAGTAGGTGTAAGGGGAAGCCCACTAACGAAGTCCATTGTAATTCTCTCCCACTTCCACTGCAGAATCTTTATTGGTCAAGCAACCTCAAGGCACTTGGTGTTCACTTTGACTGGCGACACGTTAAGCACTTCCCCACAAATTCTGTATCTTCCCGCTTAAGACCAAAGCCACCAAAACTCGATCCCGTAGATCCTCAGATAACTTACTTCCTCCAGGATGCATAGCATAAGGACTACTATGCGATTCCCGAAGAATCCTCTGCCTTAGTTCCTCATCCTTCGGCATACATACCCTACCTTGGAAACACAACACTCCGTCGCTGTTTATACCATAGTCTTCCAATTCCCCATTCTGTACTTGCCGTAGCTTAGCACTTAGATCATCATCTACCAGTTGTTTTTCTTTCACCTGACTTAACCATTTCGGCTTCACCTCCAGCTCCGCTAACAAACTCCCGTCATCATAGAGACTAAGATGTGCAAACATCGCCCTTAGATCCGACACTACTTTTCGACTTAGGGCATCTGCCACCACATTTGCTTTGCCCGGGTGATACTCTATTGAACAATCGTAGTCTTTCAACAACTCCACCCACCTTCGCTGTCTTAAATTCAGCTCCTTCTGAGTTAGTAGATACTTCAGACTTTTGTGGTCCGTGTAGATCATCGACTTTTCCCCATACACATAGTGCCTCCACACTTTTAGAGCGAACACCACCGCAGCCAACTCCAAATCATGCGTCAGATAGTTAACCTCATGTGGCCTTAATTGTCGAGACGCATAAGCGACCACCTTCCCATCTTGCATCAGAACACAACCTAACCCTGTGTGAGAAGCATCACAGTACACCATAAAGTCTTTCCCTGCCTCAGGCTGAATCAAAACCGGAGCTTCTGTCAATACTCTCTTAAGCTTCTCAAAACTCTCCTGTTGCATATCCGTCCATACGAAAGGTACCTCCTTCCTTAACAATTTTGTCAGAGGTGCTGCTATAGACGAGAACCCTTCTACAAATCTTCTGTAATAGCCTGCTAGCCCCAAGAAACTACGAACCTCCGCCACAGACTTGGGTGGCTTCCAATCTAACACTGCCTCAATCTTCCGAGGATCCACCCTTATCCCTTCTGCAGACACCACATGTCCTAAAAACACAACTTCCTTCAACCAGAATTCGCACTTGCTAAACTTGGCGTATAGCTTCTTTTCCCTTAACACTTGCAATACTACCCGAAGATGCTTATCATGTTCTTCCTCTAACTTAGAATATACCAGGATGTCGTCTATGAACACAACGACGAACTGATCCAGGTAGGGTTGGAAAACCCGGTTCATCATATCCATGAACGCAGCTGGGGTGTTCGTCAATCCAAACGGCATTGCTAGGAACTCATAATGCACGTACCTTGTCCGGAAGGCTGTCTTATAAATATCTGCTTCCTTCACCTTAAACTGATGGTATCCCGACCTTAGATCTATCTTTGAAAATACCGCGGCCCCCTTAAGCTGATCGAACAAGTCGTCTATCCTTGGCAAAAGGGTACTTGTTTTTGATCGTCAGCTTATTCAACTGCCGGTAATCTATGCACATGCGCATAGTCCCGTCTTTCTTTTTCACAAATAGGAACGGTGCTCCCCATGGAGACACACTGGGTCGGATAAACCCACGATCGAGTAATTCTTGGATTTGAGCCTTGAGCTCTACCAACTCCTTTGGTGCCATTCTGTACGGAGGGATAGATACTAGCGCTGTACCAGGCAACAAGTCAATCCCAAACTCCACCTCGCGATCCGGAGGCAACCCTGGAAGTTCTTCCGGAAAGACATCCACAAACTCTTTTACCGTCCTGACCCCTTCTGCAACTGCTTCCTTAGCCTCCAAGGAACTGACAAACATCAGAAAAGCCATACATCCCTTCCTTACCATCTTCTCTGCCTTAAGGGCTGACACTACATTCGATAGGTAATTCCTCCTCTCACCCATCACCACAATCTCATTGTCATCGGAAGTCCTTAACGACATGCGCTTAGCAGCACAGTCCACATTCGCACGGTACTTCACCAACCAGTCCATGCCTAAGATTAAGTCAAATTCCCCAAATGGCAGCTCCATTAAGTTAGCCGAAAACTGCGCCCCCTGAACTTCTAAAGGCACTTCCCTAAAGAGTTTATCTACTACTACTGATTGCCCTAAATGACTAAGTACAGTCATCTTCCTAGGGACAGTCTCAAAGTTCACATTCAGAGTTCCAGACGCTTCACTAGCGATGTAAGAATGAGTCGACCCAATATCTATTAGAGCAGTAAAGGGTAATCCAGAAATAAGGAACGTACCTGTTATGACGTCAGGGGCATCACCATCCTCCCTCCAACGAACTACATACACCAGACCCGGCTGCCTCGCCTCCATGTTACCACCACCTCTGCCCGGTGTCCCGCGACTTCTACCAGAGCCATTACCTCTGCCAATCGGACCACGACCCCTCGGCGGCTGTTGTCCACCTCTGCCAATCTGATTAAAACCCTGACCTGCTGGTCGGCTCCTATCTGTTTCCACCGGACAGTCCCTAATCATGTGATCTTTGGACCCACACTTAAAACATCCCCCTGTCTTCTTCCAACACTCTTCCGGGTGCATCCTCCCACATTGAGCACAAGTACGATACTGTCCTCCCATAGCAACCTGCTGACCTCGCGACCCATCAACTCTAGGTCTTTTTTGAAAATTCCCAGATGACCCCGATGTCCCATAACTCCTCTTACTCTTACCCTGACCTCTGTCTCAGTTCTGTCTCTCGGTCCGCTTAACTTCTTCAGCTATCCGAGCTTTCTCCACTAAAATAGCAAAGTCTCTTTCTCACTGAGGAGCAATCAACACCCGCAGCTCATCCCGCAATCCATCCTCGAATCTGACACATTACTCGTAATCAGTAGCTACAATCCCTCTGGCATACCGGCTTAGCCGCAAAAACTCCGCTTCGTATTCCGCTACCGACTTGCCTCCTTGCACTAAATTTAGGAACGCCTTCCTCTGTGAGTCTACGTAGCTAGCTCCAACGTATTTTCCCTCAAACTTAATTTTAAAGTAGGCCCAATCCACTCGATCTGTAGGAGTACCCTCTCAGACAGTGAGCCACCACTGGTAGGCCTCATCCCGAAGCAACGAAACAGCACCTTTCAGCTTTTCCTCAACAGTGCAGTCCAAATCATCCATGATCCTCTCGATTGCCTCTAACCAATACTCCGCTACATTCGGAGCCACCCCAGATACCCCTCTAAATACCTCGGCTCCATTCGCTCTAAGTCTCTCGGATACTGACTTCCGAGCCCCATTTCCCATACTAGCTCCTGCCACTCGCTCTAAAACCCGCAGCATAGCCTGCGATACAACGTCATCTCCTCCTAGAATTCTGCCCCTACAACCGGTGGCGGCGCCTCATTTTCAGAACCCTGACCAGACTCGACTGGTTCCGACACAGTCATTCTGCCTCTGCCGCGCCCAGAGTATTACGACCACGTCCCCTAGAACTCATGTCTAACGTTGTGTCTTAATCTGTTTTTAAGAAATTTTTATGCATTAGAATCTTTCCACTTCTTGTTTAAAGAGAAGTTTTATGCAGAGAGATTTCATCAGTGGTTTTTCCGCGGAAGTACACATATACCTAGGGGTTCATGTCTCTATAGTATGGTCTCCTATTCCTACCATATTTAGTATCATACATCAATAAAGACAAGGCTATTTATCATCCAAAGAACTTACCTGGCGGACTTGGGCCGAGAACTCGGGTGCTATGCTTCTATAAGACCATTTAATGAAAAATTTCAAAAACTCATTTTTAGTTCAATTTTGAAAACGTTGTGGGCTTCAAAACCCAAGGCCGAGTGTTTAAAAACCCTGCTCTGATACCAAGTTGAAACACCCCAAACCCGGCCCACAAGCCTCGACCGGATTTGACATGTTCCTTCGGAAAATCTTAGCTAAATTTCGTTTCATGTTTTGATAAAATAGGTCGACTTAGTAAAACAAGTTTGAAAATTTAGCGAGTTTGAAACCGAGTTGTAGTTCAAGTTTGTTTCTCTTTAAAAACGTTTTCTTCATATTTAGTAAGTTAAGAGAAATGCCGAATTTTAGAGCTTATTATAAAGTTGAAAACCGTAGGTGTTTAGGTGTTAAAACATTTGAAATTGTTTTAAGTAAAATGTTTAATCATTTGTTTGATGTTGATCGTATAAGAATAAAAATTTAAAATGCATAATTAAAACAGTTTAATAGTGGCCTTATTACAGCTGAATAAAATAAAACCCGAAATAAATCCTGAAACACAATAAAGAAAACGCAAAAAGTTCATATATGACAAAACCCGAAAACGTTGAGCTGAGCATGGCCACCACCTGGTCCTCGCTGACCCAGTCCATAGTACTAATTATCACCTGCAAAAAGTTATCCCACGAAGGGTGAGTCAACAGACTCAATGTGTAACGGTTACACCAAAAACCCACCCGATCATAGCCTTAATCTTAACATTTCGGCAAAGCCCATTTTAGTCATATTCGGCCATAAGCCCATACATAGCAATTCAAATCATGGCATATTAAATCACATTTATACATAAAATGAAATGCAATCCCGAGCCCACCTAGATATCCATCCTCTCACTGAGAACAACACTTTCGATCTCACTGACACTTTCGCTTGCAGGGATCACAGCGATTTGCTTGTCCCTTTCCGAAGCTGGCCCACACCCTGGTGGCCAATCCCGTACCGCAGAAACTGAGCGTTTCTTGAATCTAGGGGTAGGGACTACCCCTTTCTCTCCTCCACTGGTACTCGCATCCATTGAATATCACTTAATCAGAAAACTCAATTAATCGGTACGTAAAATCTAAACGAAACACATCTATAACTTATCTGAATACTCTTACCGAAATAGATCCGAATCCCGAAGACTCCTCATTTGCCTTTGTCGAACCTTTCCTATAACATCATAGTCAGAATCGGCTAACACTAGAAAAATATGGCCTCTGGACGATTGGCATTATTCCCCTTACCTTAACTGATCAAATCCCGAGAGCTACTCCTTCTAACGTCGGCTACAGTGAATCCCGGAACCCACCGAAAAAGAGTGACCAAACGCAATGATCACTGGCTCTAAGAAATCGACAAGAGGAACCCAAAATAGAGAAGTCACTTCAGAGGAGAAAGAGGATCGGCTTTAGTGTTAATGAACAATCGGCTATGGCCAAGAGATACTTCCGGCTTTTGAAGAATCGTGAAAAGAAGAAGAAAAAGGGTTGAAGTTTGATGCAATTCGGCTTTGGTGACAAGAGGAAGGTTCGGCCTTAAAAGAAAAGAGAAGAGAAGTGTGAGGTTTAAGGTGTTGCGGCAATGGTGAAAATGGAAGGGAGGTTTCGGCTATTACAAAAGAATCGAAGAAGAAAGCTAGGGAGGGGAACTAGATGCTGCTTAAAAGAAAACAAACAGAGAGACGAAAAATGAGAGGTAAGTGACCTTAATGGTATTTTGGAGTTTCGGCCAAGGTGTAACAAGTGAGGAAAAGGGTCGGTTTAGTGTGGTTTTGTTTATGGAAGAAAAGGGTGAGAACTTAAGAGAGAATGGGGCTGAATTTCGGCAAAAGAAAGTGACCGATTGGCACTTTTGGTGACCTTAAGCATTTCGGCACACTAGCCTCCTTAAACTGACTATGCACTCCCTTAGAATCCCCATTCCGGCCAACTCTTCTTCTCTCTATCAACTTCCTTCTTTTCCTCTTATTTCTTCTCTTCTCCACTCATTCAAAGAGTTTGAATGAGTCCACCTCTCATCCACTCTCTTAGCCGCCCATTCAAATGGATTTGACTTGGTCTTTCACTCATCCATTCAGAGTCCTTGTGCCGTCCACCATTGCACTCCCTTGACGCAAAAAGACAACTCCAAAACGTTTCCCTTGCTGCTCGAACCTAGGCCCATTCACACTCCCTGAGGTGTCACTCTCCTGTACTCTAAGTGGCGCCTCCCTTGCCACTTTACCACTTGATCTCTTATGAAACACCCCAAACCCGGCCCACGAACCTTGACCGAATCTGGTATGTTCCTTGGGAAAACATTTGAAAATCCGTTTGTTACTTAGGAAAATTTGTGTGGTTTTGAAGAAGGATTTGCTTGTGTTGGGTTCAATTGAAAACCTTGCCCTTGTACTGGAAACTATTTGTGTTTAGGTCTCAAAACATTTAACGTTTATTTGAAAAACAATTTAGGTAACCTTTGTTTTAATACTAATAATATCGTGATAAAAAAAATAAATAAAAGCAAGCATAAAATAGTCTCATACTAAGGCCTTATTACATCAAAACAAAAATCAAAAATAAATCCAAAAATACTTAGAAATGAAAAGTCCAAAATAAAATAAAATTAAGCTGATCATGGCCACCACTGAGCTCCTGCCGACCCGGTCCATCACTGAGTGTCACCTGAAAAAGATCCCACAACGGGGTGAGTCAAACAGACTCAATGTGTACAACCAACACTAAGTCCCAATGATTTAGGCATATCAGATCATATCATACATATACATATTTAACAGCTAGAAATAATGATGCAAACCCGAACCCAAACCTAGATGCCATCCCCTACACATCACCCGTACCAACCATCACACCGTGGGGACTACTAAGTCGACCCTCCATCCGCTACACATCATCGGCTGCGCCGCCGCAGACGACGTGCTCATCGCCTCTTATAAATTCATGGCATAGCCACCAGATAATATATTTTGTGACATGAGTCACCACATTCAGATAATGTGACCGAAGTCACCACATTCAGATATTGGGGTATAAAACCACCAATCACTTCCCCTTTCCATATAACCCATATGCCCATGTCATACAAAACATGCAATATCATGTCATATTCTTTATTCACATTCTTATAGTTTCACATATGCGCCATACAGATTTTTATCATATCGTACTCATAAAAGGAGTAGGTTTACGTACCTGAGTACTTAGTACCATTGCATGGTACCTTAGCCACATCTTATTTATTATAAACATATATATATATTAAGTTGGTACCATAAAATGATTAAGAGATAGTGTGGGGTACACACCTGGTTACTAACGTGTTCACTGAATCCTGAAAGTCTACCGAAATAGATTGTACTCCCTCCTAAAAATCAATGTTAGAATCAGCTAGACACTAACACTTAATATGGCCTTGGCCGAATGTTCATACTCCCTTACCTTGTGGATCTAAATCCCGAAAATAGTCACTTGGCTATGGAGATGTCGAAATCCTACGTGATACATGTTAGGGTCAGCCTTTTGTACAAGATCTATGAAAATGGCCCTTGGCCAAATACCACACATGGTTTACCTTAGAACTTGAAATCCCGAATGATCTCCTCCTTGTAGATGACAACAACCAAATCCCGAATTCCTCCTTCAAAGTTTCGACCAAAGAACAATAATGGGATTAGAGTCTTGATTTCGATAGATCAAATTAGAGAAAAGAGATTTTTAAACCCAAGAGAGATCCCTTACCAAACAGAATGACCAAAACGCAATTGGTCACCCACCTTCACGAAATCGACAAGAAAACTTGCAGAAGAAATCGATTCAAGTAGTGACAATGAAGTGAGCTTTCGGCTCTAGAATTTTACTGAACGATTGGCTAGGGGTTACTTTGAGTATTCAGCTTTTGATGAACACTAGGGAGATTCGGCTTCAACAAGGGAAAGAAAAGGAAGAGTATGAGGCTTTAGGGAGAATCGGCAATGATGGGATTTTGAGAGAGAGATATTCGGCCAAAGTCTCAGTGAAGGGAAAAAGAGAGAATCTTGATGGGGTTTGAATAGGAAAGAAAAAGGTGAAAGATTTGGGAGAGAAAGATGTTGAAAATCGGCATAAGAAAGTGACCAAAATGGCACTTGAATGGCCTTAAGCAATTCGGCTAACACTCAACTCTATCTCCCCTTGCTTTTCTCCTATTTTCTCTCTTCAACACTCATTCAAAAGATTTGAATGAGTCAACCTTTATCCCCCTACCCTTAGCCGAATATTCAAAAGAAAAAGACTAAGTCTCATCCTCATCCACTTGAAGTCCTTGTGCCGTCCAACTCCTCCCTAGCCTGACGCAAAAACAACTCCAAAGTGCTCCCCTTGCTGCTCGAACCTAGGCCCCTTTGCACCGCTTGTGGCGTCACTTACTGAGGCTTTAAGTGGCGCCTCCTTTCCACTTTAACAAGCCCATTTTTATGTCTAATTTCCCCCACAATTTTCCTTAAGGCCTCACTTGCCTAGCTCCTCTTTAAAACTTAAAATACAATATTTTCTAAGGCATTCTCCTACCTTCTAAAGTTCTCAAAATTCATAAAACACATTCAAAATACACACATGCATGCTTCCACATATATTTAAGCAAAAATGCATAAGCCATAAATCCCGGATGTTACAGTTCTACCCCCCTTAAAATAATTTCGACCTCGAAATTACCTGGCTAAAACAAGTGAAGGTATTGCTGTCGCATTGCCTCCTCCGGCTCCCACGAAGCTTCTTTCGATCCATGATTACGCCATAACACTTTGACTAAAAGAACTGATTTCCTCCGCAACACTTTCACATCCCGTTCCAAAATCTGAATCGGCTCTTCCTCGTAGGACAAATCTGGCCTTAGCACCACCTCTTCAACCGGAACTACGTGAGATGGATCCGATCGATAACGACGTAGCATAGACACATGGAATACGTCGTGCATCTGTTTCAACTCCGGTGGCAACTCTAGCTGGTATGCCACTGGTCCAACTCGCTTCAATACCTGATAGGGCCCTATAAACCTTGGGCTTAACTTCCCTTTCCGACCAAATCTCATCACCTTCTTCCAAGGCGACACTTTAAGAAACACTTGATCTCCCACATCAAATTCTATTTCCTTCCGTTTGAGATCTGCATACGACTTCTGCCTATCCGATGCTTCCTTCAACCGTGCCTGAATTACCTCAACCTTCTCCTCAGACTCTGCCACAATCTCTAGGCCCAAAACTCGATGTTCCCCTAATTTCGTCCAACACGTAGGAGTGCGACATTTCTGTCCATACAACGCTTCATATGGTGCCATCCGAATACTGGCCTGATAGCTGTTGTTGTAGGCAAACTCTGCTAAAGGCAAATATTCCTCCCAACTTCCTCTGAAGTCCATAACATAGCCTCTCAGCATATCTTCCAACACTTGGATTACTCGTTCAGACTGACTGTCTGACTGTGGATGAAAAGCCGTAGTGAAATCCAATTTGGTGCCCAAAGCCTGATGAAGAGCCTTCCAAAACAGAGACGTAAACCTTGGATCCCTATCTGAGATAATTGATAGCGGCACTCCATGCAACCTCACAATTTTCGCCACATATAACTTTGCCAACTTCTGCAAAGAATAATCAACTCTCACAGGAACAAAATGCGCGGACTTTGTCAATCGGTCCACTATCACCCATACCGAGTCCTTCTTAGTAGTCGTAAGGGGAAGCCCACTAACGAAGTCCATGGTGATTCTCTCCCACTTCCACTGCGGAATCTTTATCGGCTGAAGCAATCCTGACAGAACTTGGTGTTCAGCCTTAACTTGCTGACACGTTAAGCATTTGTCGACAAATTCTGTAACTTCTTTCTTAAGACCAGGCCACCAAAACTGTTCCCTTAAATCTTTGTACAACTTACTACCTCCAGGATGCATAGCATAAGGGCTACTATGCGATTCTTGAAGAATCCTCCGTCTTAACTCCTTGTTCCTAGGCATACGCACCTTACCCTTGAAGCACAACACTCCATCGCTAACACCATAATTCTCCAACTCCCACTCTGTACTTGCGCAACTTAGCACTTAAGTCCTCATCCACTAACCGACTTTCCTTCACCTCATTCAGCCACGCGTCGGCTTAACTTGCAATTCGCGCGGCAGACTTCCATCGCCATACAAGCTCGGATGTGCAAACATTGCCCTCGATCCGACACCACTTTCTCGACTTAAGGCATCCGCCACTACATTCGCCTTGCCCGGGTGATACTCTATAGAACAATGATCGTAATCCTTCGGCATTCCACCCACCTTCGCTGTCTCGAGTTCAAATTTCTTCTCGAGTCGTGAGATACTTAAGGCTCTTGTGGTCCGTGTAGATCACCGACTTTTCTCCATAAAGGTAGTGCCTCCACACCTTAAGAGCAAAGACCACCGCCGCCGCCCCAAGTCATGCGTCGGGTAGTTAACCTCATGTGGCCTCAGTTGTCGAGATGCATAAGCTACAACCTTCCCGTCTTGCATCAATACGCAACCCAAGCCTGTATGGGAAGAATCACAATACACCACGAAATCCTTTCCAGCCTCCGGTTGAATCAAGACCGAAGCTTCCGTTAACACCCTCTTAAGCTTCTCAAAGCTCTCCTGCTGCTTATCTGTCCAAACGAAAGGTACCTCCTTCCTTAACAACTTTGTCAATGGTGTGGCTATTGAAGAAAACCCTTCCAAGAACCTTCTGTAGTAGCCTGCCAAACCCAAGAAACTTCGAATCTCAGCCACAGACTTAGGTGGTTTCCAATCCAGCACTGCCTCAATCTTTCGAGGATCCACCCTTATTCCTTCTACAGACACCACATGTCCTAAGAAGGCAAATTCCTTAAGCCAAAATTCACACTTGCTGAATTTGGCATAAAGCTTCTTCTCCCTCAATACTTGCAACATAATCCGGAGATGCTCATCATGTTCTTCCTCAGACTTGGAGTATACTAGGATGTCGTTGATGAACACAACGACAAACCGATCCAAGTAGGGTTGAAAAACCCGGTTCATCATATCCATGAACGCGGCTGGGGCGTTCGTCACAACCCAAACAAAGATTACTACTACGAACTCATAATGCCCGCATTTTGTCCGGAAAGCCGCCTTATGGATATCTACTTCCTTCACCTTAAGCTGATGATATCCAGACCTTAGATCTATCTTTGAGAACACCGCTGCCCCCTTAAGCTAATCGAACAAGTCGTCTATCCTCGGCAACGGGTACTTGTTCTTGATGGTCAACTTGTTTAACTAACGGTAATCTATGCACATACGCATAGTCCCGTCCTTCTTCTTCACAAACAAGACCGGTGCTCCCCATGGAGACACACTGGGTCGAATAAACCCACGATCAAGCAACTCTTGGATTTGAGCCTTGAGCTCAACCAACTCCTTCGGTGCCATTCTATACGGAGCGATAGATACTGGCGCCGTTCCAGGCAGCAAGTCAATTCCAAACTCCACTTCCCTGTCCGGGGGTATTCCAGGTAACTCCTCCGGAAAAACATCCACAAATTCTCCTACTGTTCTAACTTCACTAACTCCCCCTTCTTTTGCATCCAACGCACCAACGAAGGTCAAGAAGGCCTTGCACCATTTCCGAACCATCTTATCAGCTTTCAGTGCTGAAACTACATTAGACAAGTAGTTCCTTCTTTCTCCTATCATAATTACCGCCTCATCCTCCGGGGTCCTTAACTCCATTCGCTTAGCTGCACAATCCAATACAGCCCGATGTTCCACTAGCCAGTCCATGCCAAGTATGAGATCGAATTCTCCAAAGAGTAGTTCCATTAAGTCGGCAGAGAATACCACTCCTTGAATCTCTAGAGGTACTCTCCGAAAGATCTTATTCACCACTACAGTTTGACCTAATGGGCTTACTACCATCATCTCCCTATCAGAAAGTTCAGAGGCTATGCCTAGAGTTTCAACTACTCTACATGCAACATAGGAATGGGTCGAGCCCACATCAATCAAAGCAAAATAAGGCTTGTCACCTATAAGGAACGTGCTGCATTCGACGTCCGTCAAGGCGCGTTCATCCTCCCTTCGACGAACTGCATATACCAGACCCGGCTGCCTTGCCTCCGTATTACCAACACCTCTGGCCGGTGTTCCACGTCCTCTTCCAGCACCATTACCTCTGTTATTCGAACCACGACCCCGCTGAGGCTGCTGTCTCCCTCTTCCAACCTGATTATAACCCTGACTTGTTGGTCGACTTCCGTCTATCTTTATTGGGCAATCCTTAATCATATGATCCTTAGACCCACACTTAAAGCATCCTCCAGTTTTCTTCCAACACTCCTCTAAGTGCATCTTCCCACACTGTGCACAAGTACGGTACTGCCCTCCTGAACCAACTTGCTGACCTCGCGGCCCATCAGCTCTAGGCCTCTTTTGAACATTCCCAGACGATCTTGACGATCCAAAACCTCTCTTCTGTCTATTTCGATCAGAGTTCTGCCTTACCGAGTCCTTAATTCCTTCGGCTACCTTAGCCTTCTCTACTAGCACGGCAAATTCCCGCCTGCTGCGGAGCTATCAACAACCTTAAATCATCTCTCAGTCCGTCCTCAAACCGGACACATCGTTCATGTTCTGTAGCCACCACTCCTCGAGCATATCGGCTTAACCTTAGGAATTCAGCCTCGTATTCTGCCACAGATTTGTTCCCTTGAACCAGCCCCAGAAATGCCTTTCTCTATGCATCAATATAATGAGTACCAACATACTTCTTCTGATACGTCGCCTTAACATATTCCCAAGTGAGTTCCTCAGCCGTAGCACCATCCCGAATCATGAGCCACCATTGATATGACTCATTGCGGCTAAGCGACACCATTCCTTTCAACTTTTCCTCGCAGACGATCCAACTCATCCATAATTCGCTCGGTTGCCTCCAACCAATACTCACCGCATCTTGGGTGCCACACCGATATACGCCACGGAATACCTCAGCTCCGTTGGCTCGAAGTCACTCGGGTACAAATTTTTGAGCTCCCATATTTCCTCCTGCCCCAGCTACCATTTCAAGAACCCGCAGACGCCGCGCGTCATCGCATCATCCCCTCGCGATCTTCTTTGTCGCCACCACCAACACCGGTGGTGGGGGTGGGGTACCTCATTCTCGCACTTTGACCGATCTAACGGGTTCCGACACGGCCATTCTGCCCCTACCATGTCCTCAGACATTACGACCACGTCCCCTAGAGCTCATTTCTACGATCGCGATTAATCTGATTAAGAAATTTTTATGCATTAGTATTTTGTTCCACTGATTATCCGCGAAGAAATTTTATGAAAAGAAGTTTAATAGCAGTTCTTTCGATCATTCAGAGTTTTCGTTTCAAGTTTTCTATCCTAATTTAAAGGAGCACATTCATTCAATGGTATCTACCACACACATTCACTACTCAAAACATTCCTGTCTGTTCCTACCCCAGGGGCATTTTTGTCATTTCTCCTACAGGGGTATTTTGGTAATAAATCGGGGTCAATTTGAAAATCTTAATAAATCAGGGCACTTTGAAATTTTCAAAACTCGAGGGTACTTTTGAAAATTTTCTCAAATCAGAGGTATGGCAGAAATTTTTAAAAATCGGGGTCATTTTGGTAATTTTGTAAGTCAGGGGTATTTTAGTAAATTTTACAACCAGGGGTACTTTGGTAATTTTGTAAATCGGAACTAATTTGCAAAATTTTTCAAACTAAATTCTGCTACGTTTTAAAAGGGTATTTTGGTGATTTTAAAAAAAACTAGGATTTATAAAACAGTATGGCTAGTCCCTTTCGGGTTTTAATCATTGAATTTAGCTCAGGATCGAGTCCTCTTGGTTAGGGTGAACCGTAGCTACGCACTGCAGTAGGATTCCAGCGAAGAGGAGGTGAGTCACTAGGACCGCTTAAGTACCAGGCTCTTCCGGATCCAATCCTAGACATGCGCACAATGGTTGCCACACCCTAACTCGGCGACTTAGTCACAGGTTGGTTTGGTTAGGCATTAAGTTTTATGTAATTTGTTGGGGTAAACTAGTCCTAGGGTTCAAATACTTAATATACTAATCTACGTTCCCGATATACCCTTATACAATTCATACTATAAATCACACAATGGTTAGAAGTACTTACCTGGTGGACTTCGGGTCGGAGACTTAGGTGCCATGCCAGAAAACCTGCTCATTTCACAAAAATGTTCGCAAAATTCATTTGGGCTCAATTTTGGAAAAAAATTATGGGCCTTAAACCCAAGGCTGAGAGTTTAAAACTAGGCTCTGATACCAAATTGAAACACCCTAAACCCGGCCCACGAACCTTGACCGGATCTGGTATGTTCCTCGGGAAAACATTTGAAAATTCGTTTGTTACTTAGGAAAATTCGTGTGGTTTTGAAGAAGGATTTTCTTGTGTTGGGTTCAATTGAAAACCTTGCCCTTGTACTGGAAACTATTTGTGTTTAGGTCTTAAAACATTTAACGTTTATTTGAAAAACAATTTAGGTAACCTTTGTTTTAATACTAATAATATCGTGATAAAAAAATAAATAAAAGCAAGCATAAAATAGTCTCATACTAAGGCCTTATTACATCAAAACAAAACTCAAAAATAAATCCAAAAATACTTAGAAATGAAAAGTCCAAAATAAAATAAAATTAAGCTGATCATGGCCACCACTGAGCTCCTGCCGACCCGGTCCATCACTGAGTGTCACCTGAAAAAGATCCCACAACGGGGTGAGTCAAACAGACTCAATGTGTACAACCAACACTAAGTCCCAACGATTTAGGCATATCAGATCATATCATACATATACATATTTAACAGCTAGAAATAATGATGCAAACCCAAACCCAAACCTAGATGCCATCCGCTACACATCACCCGTACCAACCATCACACCGTGGGGACTACTAAGTCGACCCTCCATCCGCTACACATCATCGAAGGCAGTCGCTGCAGACGACGTGCTCATCGCCCTTATAAATTCATGGCATAGCCACCAGATAATATATTTTGTGACATGAGTCACCACATTCAGATAATGTGACCGAAGTCACCACATTCAGATATTGGGGTATAAAACCACCAATCACTTCCCCTTTCCATATAACCCATATGCCCATGTCATACAAAACATGCAATATCATGTCATATTCTTTATTCACATTCTTATAGTTTCACATATGCGCCATACAGATTTTTATCATATCGTACTCATAAAAGGAGTAGGTTTACGTACCTGAGTACTTAGTACCATTGCATGGTACCTTAGCCACATCTTATTTATTATAAACATATATATATATTAAGTTGGTACCATAAAATGATTAAGAGATAGTGTGGGGTACACACTGTTACTAACGTGTTCACTTTGAATCTCGAAAGTCTACCAAATAGATTGTACTCCTCCTAAAAATCAATGTTAGAATCAGCTAGACACTAACACTTAATATGGCCTTGGCCGAATGTTCATACTCCCTTACCTTGTGGATCTAAATCCAAAAACAAATCACTTGGCTATGGAGATGTCGAAATCCTACGTGATACATGTTAGGGTCACCTTTGTACAAGATCTATGAAAATGGCCCTTGGCCAAATACCACACATGGTTTACCTTAGAACTTGAAATCCCGAATGATCTCCTCCTTGTAGATGACAACAACCAAATCCCGAATTCCTCCTCCAAAGTTTCGACCAAAGAACAATAATGGGATTAGAGTCTTGATTTCGATAGATCAAATTAGAGAAAAGAGATTTTTAAACCCAAGAGAGATCCCTTACCAAACAGAATGACCAAAACGCAATTGGTCACCCACCTTCACGAAATCGACAAGAAAACTTGCAGAAGAAATCGATTCAAGTAGTGACAATGAAGTGAGCTTTCGGCTCTAGAATTTTACTGAACAATCGGCTAGGGGTTACTTTGAGTATTCGGCTTTTGATGAACACTAGGGAGATTCGGCTTCAACAAGGGAAAGAAAAGGAAGAGTATGAGGCTTTAGGGAGAATCGACAATGATGGGATTTTGAGAGAGAGATATTCGGCCAAAGTCTCAGTGAAGGGAAAAAGAGAGAATCTTGATGGGGTTTGAATATGAAAGAAAAAGGTGAAAGATTTGGGAGAGAAAGATGTTGAAAATCGGCATAAGAAAGTGACCAAAATGGCACTTGAATGGCCTTAAGCAATTCGGCTAACACTCAACTCTATCTCCCCTTGCTTTTCTCCTATTTTCTCCCTTCAACACTCATTCAAAAGATTTGAATGAGTCAACCTTTATCCCCCTACCCTTAGCCGAATATTCAAAAGAAAAAGACTAAGTCTCATCCTCATCCACTTGAAGTCCTTGTGCCGTCCAACTCCTCCCTAGCCTGACGCAAAAACAACTCCAAAGTGCTCCCCTTACTGCTCGAACCTAGGCCCCTTTGCACTACTTGTGGCGTCACTTACTGAGGCTTTAAGTGGCGCCTCCTTGCCGCTTTAACAAGCCCATTTTTATGTCTAATTTCCCCCACAATTTTCCTTAAGGCCTCACTTGCCTAGGTCCTCTTTAAAACTTAAAATACAATATTTTCTAAGGCATTCTCCTACCTTTTAAAGTTCTCAAAATTCATAAAACACATTCAAAATACACACATGCATGCTTCCACATATATTTAAGCAAAAATGCATAAGCCATAAATCCGAGATGTTACATCTTATGTCATAACCCACACACTAACCTTCCTAAGGCCTAGCGCTCCTAGCTCCTTCCCTATCAGCTTAAGAGCCATTATTTTTCTAAGGCTTCTACCTACACCCCAAGGTTCCTGAAGCCCCCAAACACATACAAACAGCACACAAAACACACTACTACATAAATATGAGTTAAAACGCATAACCCCTAAATCCCGGATATTACAGGCAAAAACTAGAATAAGATGAACTAGTAGTAAGGTGGAATAGGCGCCATGAGTGTTGCTTGAGGGAAGAGGTTCGAATCCCATGGATAGCATTTTGGTGACATTTATTTTTGCTCTTTCTTAGCAAGTGTCGGCCAAGCTCTATTCTTGGTAAGGATGGACTAATTCTTTTATGGTAAGGTGGCTAAAGGTTATGGTAAACATGAATTTAGGGATAGAATTTGCTTGATTTTGGGGATAGGATTTCAAAACTTTTGGAAGGTGGAGGAACATAAGGCACCTCTTAAGGAAGAGTGTTTTGGAAAGGTATGATGGCCAAGTTTGACCATGTATGTGGACGGCATAGGGGGCTAAGGGGGATGGCCGGTTTTTGGTGCTAGCTTGGTAGGATTAGGTGCTAAATGAGCACATCTTTCATTCGGTTATTTTGGGTGCTTTTCTTAAGATATTTTCTCCATTTTTCCCTCTCCCTAGCCGAATGTGCCATAAGCTTTAGGGAAGCAATTGTTTATTTTGGCCATTTCTTTCTTTTACCATTTCGGTCTTAGGATTGATTATTCTCCAAATCTTTTTCTTCCCTTTGTGACCGAAACCATATAACCATCTAGGACCATTTCTTTTCTTCTCTTTTTCTTCTTCATTGCCGAATGCATATTGGTTTCAAAGTTTCTTCTTGGTTCATCTTCCATCCTTGAGAACCGAAATACAAACCTCTCATCTCCATTTTTCTCGTTTCTTTTTACTTCTCACAAAAGACTCACAAACATTTCTCTCTTCCAAAAATTTTCCACTATGGCCGAATGTTGATGACAATCTCCTTAGCCGAATCCTTCTCTCCACATCTATTCACTTCTCAATCATTCTTTTTATTCATACCTTGATCAATCGTGGTGTAGTGGAGTGTCGATCATTTCTTCATCGATAGTCGATCTTAGTCATCATAAAAACGTGTGGAAAAGGATTTCATCATTCAAGGTAAGGGATTCATTTTATTTCGAAGGGGGTTCTATGTTATTTTTTTATTTGGCTTATGATGGTATTGATTAATCGATTCTATCATAAGGACCCTATTAATCGACTCTCTTTTTGTGAACGTAAGAACTTCGTGGCAATCAAGATAGGGACAAAAAGGGTTGTTAATAGCGTTTGGAAGAGGGGTGGTTCCTCTATTCCCCCTAAATTCAAACGAAGGACTGTTTCAGCAATCTAAGATTTTCCACCGGGTTGTGGATCCTCATCCGGCGAAAATCAATTATTTGAAGTCATTCGTACTCCTGAGCCTTTGACTGTTCGTGGTTCTTCATCGGGTTATGAACTATCGATCGAGGAGAAATCACAAATAGTCGTTGTTCGAGATTCCGAGGGTAAAGATCTAGATCGTTCATCATTAGAATAGCTTTATATTAAATATTAGTATTCTAATTAAGCGTGATAAATATTTAGGTATCGACGAGCGGGAAAGTATAGTACTCACCGTAATCAGGTGTGTAACTTCACACTTATCTCATGGGTTATACTATGCCGTAAGTATTCGAATAAAAATCGTAAAGTCGGTAAAATTGGAAAATACAGTTTATTAGCACTTTTGGTGTGAAAGCATGAAAATGGTATTAAAGTTGTGAAAATTACGAATTTGCCCTTAATAAGCTATATTGTTAAAAAGTGATATTTTGGGCCATATGAATTATTTTTGATAAATTGGCCAAGTGAGAAAATTGTGAAAAGGGCCTCATGTGTATATATGGGCCAAAACTGCTAGATCGATATATGGGCCAAAACTGCTAGATCGATATAAGGGTCAAAATTGCTAGATCGTTAAATGGGTTAAATTGTTATTTTGACTAATGGGCTAAGTTGATAACTTGTAATACGGGATTTTTTATTGAAATTTACCTTATGAATATATTGTGATGCATTCCATATATACATGACTGCATGGGTTGGGATAATTGACGAAGAGAAGAAAGGCCTGTTGCCAAAATCTAGTTCGGTGACACTGTCACAATCTAGTTCGGTGACTCTGTCACAATCTAGTTCGGTGGCTCTGCCACAAATATTTTAAATGGCTTAATGCCTGTGATTGGTGTGTTGGCGGGGTGGGTTGACTTGATCCCCACAGGTGTGATGGTTGGTACGGGTAGTGTGTAGCGGATGGAAATTAGGCTTGGTTGGGAATTGCATATCACATGCTTTTTTTATATTTGATTTATGTATTGTACTTTTGTAAATGGGCTCAAGCCCAATTTAATGCTTAAATGGATTTGGCCCAGTGGACACTGTAAGTGGGTTACACATTGAGTTCTAAGTAACTCACCTGCTTTTTCTTACCCTTCTCGTGTAATAATAATTGTTGCAGGCTTGGGCGGGATGACTTCGTGTGGAGGCCATACTACGAATGATGGGTTTTTATAAACTTGAACTTCTTTTTAATATTTTTATTTTTATTTAAGTACTATTTTGATTGCGATGTAATAAGGCCTCTGGTATTATTTTATGGATTTTTATTCGTGGATGAAATTTTAATATGTTTTAGTTACTTAAATGGGGCTGTTTAAATTTTATAAATGATTTCTTAAACTTGCGTATAAAAAAAATAAAAAAAAAGGATTTTCTTAAATATCACTTAATCCAAAATATTTTGTGAAAACTCTTTTATAAGTTTAAGATTTCCACCAATTCTTTCTCTGAAAATCAAATTGTAAATTCTTATGTTTTAAAATTATGGTTTTCAAATAAATCTCGGTTTATGATAAATTCCATTTTTCAAAATTGTTTTGAAGAATTATTTTCATTAAAAGTAGTGATGACTAGATGTAAGTTCGAATTGTGTGGCATGCCAAGTCTGATCTTAACGCATAGGCCGAGTTTGGGGTGTTACATTTTATGGTATCAGAGCCAGTTACAAAACTCGGCTGTGGTTTGGGCTCAACAAAAATTTTTGTTTAAAACTGTTTTAATTTCTAGACTTTATGTTTTAAAGGTAGTATGGCACCACGAGCATCCGGCACCAAGCCAAGTAAGTATTTGTATATTAAATGTTTATTATTGTGATATGAACATAGGAACACTCTAGAACTTCTAGTTTTAGGTGTCGAAAATGGTAGAGATTGAGACTATAGGACGTGATTGCGAAAACAACTTTACCTCTTATATCTCATAAAATATCATTAATAAACATTGAAATAGTATTCTGATTCATAAAACTTGTAATCAGATTAAATCAAATTAGTCATTATGAGCACTAGAGGGTGTGGTCGTGGACGTGGTAGACGTGGCCGTGGTAGAGGACGAGGTGCTAGAGATGCAACTGAAGCGCCGGGTCATATGCCGGAAATAGATGCACCTGTTTCACCCGGGAGTGAGACTGGATCACATGACCATTCGAGAGAGGACAATGCTTTGACTTAAGCAATGTTGCGAGCCCTTGAAAGAGTTGCTGGGACTAGAACTGGTCCAGTAGTTCGTGGATCAATTTCGGAACAACTTAAATCGAGTGGTGCTGAGGTTTTTAGAGGTGTCTCCGTGTAGCTCTGAATGTTGCGAAATATTGGCTCGAGGCTGTAGAGTGGATTATGGATGATTTGGAGTGCACCGCCGAGCAGAAACTAAGAGGAGCTGTGTCCTTGTTAAGGGACGAGGCGTATTAATGGTGGCTTACTGTTTGAGAAGGCACCGAGGCTGCATTGGTTACTTGGGATTTCTTCAAAGCTACTTTTCAAGGGAAGTACGTCGGGACAAGTTATGTAGATGCCTGGAGGAAGGAATTCCTGAGTTTTGTTCAAGGAAATAAGACAGTGGCAGCTTACGAGGCAGAATTTCTTCGTTTGAGCCGATATGCTTGCACAATAGTGCCGACAGATCATGAGCGTTGTGTACACTTTGAAGATGGGCTGAATGATGAGTTGCGGGTACTGATAGCCCCACAATAAGTACGGATTTTTGCCTCGCTTGTGGAGAAAGCCAAGATAACCGAAGAGGCTAAGAATTCAGAACGTCAGAACCGGGAAAGAGTCAGAGGTAAGAGGGATTTTAAGTATTCGGGTTCTACTAAAAGGTTCCAGAAAAGGCCTCGAAATGATGAGCCAGCTCAAGCTAGAGCGCCTGTGGTTACCAATCAAAGTCGGGACTGTGCTGACTGTGGGAAGCGACACCCCGGGGAATGTTGGAGGAAAACTGGTGCTTGCTATAAATGTGGTTCCAAGGATCATCAGTATAAGAATTGCCCTCGACGGTCTGATACGAATCAGGAAGCTCGTAACCCTAATGTCCAACCAGCTAGAGGTACTCAGCAGCCACCGAGAGGTCGTGGATCAGGTCGCGGTGGTAATGGTAACAGACGTGGTCAAGGTACACCGGGTCGAGGTAATGGCTTTAGAGGTAACGCGGAGGCAAGATAGCTGGGGTTGGTCTATGCGGTTAGGCGTCGGGAAGATGGCGATGCGCCTGATGTGATAACTGGTACGTTCTTCATCTTTGATGTACCTGTTACTACTTTGTTAGATATCGGGTCTCCCCACTCGTATGTTTCTAGTGCCATATCTAGAAACCTGAATATTAGATCTGAGATTACCGATAGAGAGATGACCGTAATTAGTCCTTTAAGACAGTCGGTAATCGTGAATAAATTGTTTAGAGACGTGCCCTTGGAAATTCAAAGAGAAATATTTTTGGCGAATTTGATGGAATTGCCTTTCGGCGAGTTTGATCTTATTTTGGGCATGGATTGGTTGGTGAAGCACCGGGCGCAATTGGATTGTGCCGAAAAGCGGATGTCAATAAGGACTGTGGATGATGAGGAGGTAGTAATGATAGGCGAGCGAAGGAACTTTTTGGCAAATTTGGTATCTGCTTTGAAGGCAGAGAAGTTGGTGCGGAAAGGGTATGGAGCATTCCTAGCCTTCATTAGTTCTTTGGATGCTAAGGAACTATCGGTGGAAGGTGTTAGAACGGTGAAAGAATTTTTAGATGTCTTTCCCGAAGAACTTCCGGGTCTACCTCCAGATCGGGAAGTAGAATTTGGCATTGAGCTTTTGCCCGGAATGGCTCCAGTGTCTATTGCTCCTTATAGAATGGCACCGAAGGAGTTAGCGGAGCTTAAAGCTCAAATTCAAGAATTGTTAGATCGGGGATTTATTCGACCGAGTGTGTCCCCGTGGGGAGCACCAGTTTTGTTCGTCAAGAAGAAGGATGGGTCAATGCGTATGTGCATTGATTATAGGCAGTTGAATAAATTGACGATCAAGAATAGGTATCCATTGCCGAGAATTGATGACCTGTTTGATCAATTGAGAGGAGCTTCAGTTTTCTCCAAGATTGATTTAAGATCGGGTTATCATCAACTCAAGGTGAAAGAGGCAGATATTCATAAGATGACATTCCGAACCCATTATAGACATTATGAGTTTTTGGTTATGCCGTTTGGTTTGACCAATGCACCAGCTGCATTTATGGACATGATGAATCGAGTCTTTCAACCTTATCTAGACCAGTTCGTATTGGTGTTCATAGATGATATCTTGGTATATTCTAGGAATTAAGAAGAGCATGACTCACATTTGCGCATTGTGTTGCAAATTTTGTGAGATAAGCAACTTTATGCCAAATTCAGTAAATGCGAATTTTGGTTGAAGGAAGTGACTTTCTTGGGTCATGTGGTGTCAGCCGAAGAAATAAGAGTTGATCCTCGGAAGGTTGACGCAGTGTTGGATTGGAAACCGCCGAAGTCCGTGGCTGAGATCTGGAGTTTCTTGGGTTTGGCTGATTACTATAGACGCTTTGTTGAGGGGTTTTCGTTGATTGTTGCACCTCTAACCAAGCTGTTGCGAAAGGGGGTACCGTATGTGTGGACCAATAAACAGCAAGAAAGTTTCAAAAAACTGAAGAAGATTTTGGCGGAAGCGCCAGTACTGATTCAGCCTGAGGCTAGAAAAGAGTTTATCGCATCGTGATGCGTCACACACTGCAGGTTTAGGATGTGTCTTGATGCAAGGTGGAAAAGTGGTGGCTTATGCTTCTCATCGCTTGAGGCCGCACGAAGTCAACTACCCTACTCATGACTTGGAGTTGGTCATGGTGGTGTTTGCTTTAAAGATTTGGAGGCACTATCTCTACGGTGAGAAGTCGATCATTTATACGGACCATAAGAGTCTTAAGTGCCTCCTTACCCAAAAGGAGTTGAACTTGAGACAACGGAGATGGGTGGAGTTGTTAAAGGATTATGACTTCTCAATCGAGTACAATCTTGGAAAGGCTAACGTGGTGGCAGACGCGTTGAGTCGTAAGGTAGTATCGGAGTTAAGAGCAATGTTTGCTCATCTCAGTTTGTATGAGGATGGCAGTCTGCTAGCGAAACTTCAGGTGAAGCCATTGTGGTTAGAACAGATCAAGGAAAAGGCAGTTATTAGATGAAAAGTTGGGTCCTTTAATGCAACAAGTTGAAAGTGGTATAATAGGGGATTTTTGATTAAACAAGGATGGCGTACTGTGTTTTCGTGGAAGAGTTTGTATGCCCATGGATTCAGATTTGAGACAAATGATTCTACGAAAGGCGCATAGTAGCCCTTATGCTATGCACCCCAGAGGAAATAAGATGTATCGGGATCTCCGTGAGCAGTATTGGTGGCCAAGGTTAAAGCGGGAGGTTATTGATTTTGTAGGAAAGTGTTTGACGTGTCAACAAGTGAAGGCGGAACATCAATTACCATCGGGTTTATTGCAACCGGTAAAGATTCCTCTATGGAAATGGGAGCGGATAATGATGGATTTTTTTAGTGGGTTACCCTTAACACCTACTAAGAAAGATTCTGTTTGGGTGGTAGTTGATCGATTGACGAAGATCGCTCATTTTCTACCGTTAAATGCGGATTACTCGGCCGCAGGTTGGCTAAGTCGTATGTATCCGAGATTGTGAGGTTGTATGGGGTACCAGTGTCTATCATATCGCATGTGATCCTAGGTTTACATCGCGGTTTTGGAAAGCTTTGCATGAGGCTTTGGGAACAAAGTTAAACTTCAGTACGGCTTTTCATCTTCAGTCAGATGGTCAGTCAGAAAAAGTAATTCAGATTTTGGAAGACATGTTAAGAGGTTGCGTGATTGACTTCAGAGGTAGTTGGGAGGATTTTCTACCGCTGGCGAGTTCGCGATAATAACAGATTACCAATCCAAATTCAAATGGCGCCTATGAAGCGTTATACGATGTCGTAAGTGTCGTGACTTACTTGTTGGATTGAATTGGGGGAACGACAATTGTTGGGTCCTGAGTTGATAACTGAGACGGAAGAGAAGGTAAAGGTGATTCGAGCGCAGTTAAAGGAAGCTTCGGATAGACAAAAGTCATATGCGGATCTGAAGTGTAAGGATATTGAGTTTGCGGTGGGAGATCAGGTCTTTCTGAAAGTCTCACCTTGGAAGAAAATTTTCAGATTTGGAAGGAAGGGCAAGTTGAGCCCTAGGTTCATTGGACCGTACCCTGTGTTGAAGCGTGTAGGACTAGTGGCCTATCAGCTTGAATTACCTCCGGAGTTGAGTCAGATTCATAGTGTTTTCCATGTTTCTATGCTGGGGCGTTATAGATCGGATCCATCTCATATAGTACCGGTAGAAGAAGTGGATTTAAGGCCAGACTTGTCTTTCGAGGAGGAACCAGTGAAAATCTTAGACCGTGATGTTAAGGTGCTAAGAAAGAAGACTGTGCCATTGGTTAAGGTTCTATGGCGTAATCACGGAGCGGAGGAAGCTACGTGGGAGCCTGAGGACGCAATTCGGCAACAATATCCTCATCTCTTTTAATCAGGTAAATTTTGAGGATGAAATTTTTTTTAGGAGGGTAGAATTGTAACATCCTAAAAATATGAGTATCGATATGTTGCATGTTTTGGTGTTTAGCTTGTGAATGATTAAATTTGTGTGCTTAATATAGTCTTGATAAGGCATGGGATTGTTTGGAATTAGAATAAATTTTAGTAATGAGTACTTTATTGAAGTGGAACAAGTGACCCTGATGCTTAAGGTAATTAAATGGCAAAAACTAGCATAAGATGAACTAGTAGCAAGGTGGAATAGCGCCATGAGTGTTGCTTGAGGGAAGAGGTTCGAATCCCATGGATAACATTTTGGTGACATTTATTTTTGCTCTTTCTTAGCAAGTGTCGGCCAAGCTCTATTCTTGGTAAGGATGGACTAATTCTTTTATGGTAAAGTGGCTAAAGGTTATGGCAAACATGAATTTAGGGATAGAATTTGCTTGATTTTGGGGATAGGATTTCAAAACTTTTGGAAGGTGGAGGAACATAAGGCACCTCTTAAGGGAGAGTGTTTTGGAAAGGTATGATGGCCAAGTTTGACCATTATGTGGACGGCATAGGGGGCTAAGGGGGATGGCCGGTTTTTGGTGCTAGCTTGGTAGGATTAGGTGCTAAATGAGCACATCTTTCATTTGGTTATTTTGGGTGCTTTTCTTAAGAATTTTTCTCCATTTTTCCCTCTCCCTAGCTGAATGTGCCATAAGCTTTAGGGAAGCAATTGTTTCTTTTGGCCATTTCTTTCTTTTACCATTTCGGTCTTAGGATTGATTATTCTCCAAATATTTTTCTTCCCTTTGTGACCAAAACCATATAACCATCTAGGACCATTTCTTTTCTTCTCTTTTTCCTCTTAATTGCGAATGCATATTGGTTTCAAAGTTTCTTCTTGGTTCATCTTCCATCCTTGAGAACCGAAATACAAACCTCTCATCTCCATTTTTCTTTTCTTTTTACTTCTCACAAAAGACTCACAAACATTTCTCTCTTCCAAAAATTTTCCACTATGGCCGAATGTTGATGACAATCTCCTTAGCCGAATCCTTCTCTCCACATCTATTCACTTCTCAATCATTCTTTTTATTCATACCTTGATCAATCGTGGTGTAGTGGAGTGTCGATCATTTCTTCATCGATAGTTGATCTTAGTCATCATAAGAACGTGTGGAAAAGGATTTCATCATTCAAGGTAAGGGATTAATTTTATTTCAAGGGGTTCTATGTTATTTTTTTTTTGGCTTATGATGGTATTGATTAATCGATTCTATCATAAGGACCCTATTAATCGACTCTCTTTTTGTGAACGTAAGAACTTCGTGGCAATCAAGATAGGGACAAAAAGGGTTGTTAATAGCGCTTGGAAGAGGGGTGGTTTCGCTATTCCCCTAAATTCAAACGAAGGACTGTTTTAAAGAATCCGAGATTTTCCATCGGGTTGTGGACCCTCATCCGCGAAAATCAATTATTTGAAGTCATTCGTACTCCTGAGCCTTTGACTGTTCGTGGTTCTTCATCGGGTTATGAACTATCGATCGAGGAGAAATCACAAATAGCTGTTGTTCGAGATTCCGAGGGTAAAGATCTAGATCGTTCATCATTAGAATAGCTTTATATTAAATATTAGTATTCTAATTAAGCATGATAAATATTTAGGTATCGACGAGCGGGAAAGTATAGTACTCACCGTGTCGTGTGTAACTTCACACTTATCTCATGGGTTATACTATGCCGTAAGTATTCGATTAAAAATCGTAAAGTCGGTAAAATTGGAAAATACGGTTTATTAGCACTTTTGGTGTGAAAGCATGAAAACGGTATTAAAGTTGTGAAAATTACGAATTTGCCCTTAATAAGCTATATTGTTAAAAAGTGATATTTTGGGCCATATGAATTATTTTTGATAAATTGGCCAAGTGAGAAAATTGTGAAAAGGGCCTCATGTGTATATATGGGCCAAAATTGCTAGATCGATATATGGGCCAAAACTGCTAGATCGATATAAGGGTCAAAGTTGCTAGATCGTTAAATGGGTTAAATTGTTATTTTGACTAATGGGCCAAGTTGATAACTTGTAATACGGGCTTTTTTGTTGAAATTTACCTGATGAATATATTGTGATGCATTCCATATATACATGACTGCATGGGTTGGGATAATTGACGAAGAGAAGAAAGGCCTGTTGCCAAAATCTAGTTCGGTGACACTGTCACAATCTAGTTCGGTGACTCACACAATCTAGTTCGATGACTCACACAATCTAGTTCGGTGGCTCGCCACAAATATTTTAAATGGCTTAATGCCTGTGATTGGTGTGTTGGCGGGGTGGGTTGACTTGATCCCCACAGGTGTCATGGTTGGTACGGGTGGTGTGTAGCGGATGGAAATTAGGCTTGGTTGGGAATTGCATATCACATGCTTTTTTTTTATATTTGATTTATGTATTGTATTTTTGTAAATGGGCTCAATCCCAATTTAATGCTTAAATGGATTTGGCCCAAAGGGACACGATAAGTGGGTTACACATTGAGTTCTAAGTAACTCACCCTATTTTTCTTACCCTTCTCAGGTAATAATAATTGATGGAGGCTTGGGCCGGGGATGACTTCGTGTAGAGGCCATACTACGAATGATGGGTTTTTATAAACTTGAACTTCTTTTTAATATTTTTATTTTTATTTAAGTACTATTTTGATTATGATGTAATAAGGCCTCTGGTATTATTTTATGGATTTTTAGTCGTGGATGGAATTTTAATATGTTTTAGTTACTTAAATGGGGTCATTTAAATTTTATAAATGATTTCTTAAACTTATGTATAAAAAGAAAAATAAAAAGGGATTTTCTTAAATATCACTTAATCCAAAATATTTTGTGAAAACTCTTTTATAAGTTTAAGATTTCCACCAATTATTTCTCTGAAAATCAAATTGTAAATTCTTATGTTTTAAAATTATGGTTTTCAAATAAATCTCGGTTTATGATAAATTCCATTTTTCAAAATCGTTTTGAAGAATTGTTTTCATTAAAAGCAGTGATGACTAGATGTAAGTTCGAATTGTGTGGCATGCCAAGTCTGGTCTTAACGCATAGGCCGGGTGTGGGGTGTTACAAGAATCATATACGGTAATATAATCGGCACACAGCCTCGGTAAAAAATGATCGACACAGAGTTGTTAATTCATATGTTAGGCACATAGCCCCGGTAAATACGTTTAGCACAAAGCCATAATCACGATGGTACAAAGCCATATTTAGGTTGGCACATCGTCGTTATCAGAATTTGTGGCAATGCCACCGGTCTATACTTCTCTTCATTCAAGTTTCCCATCCCATGCAAAATTATGTAAATGCAACATTCATAGTAAGGCATCATATTTATAAATATAAACAACAATTATTACTCCAGAGATTTGTTACGATAAATCAACCATTATAACACTTTGCAATTCGGCCCATTAAGGCATTCTATCAAATCAGCCCAGAGGGGCATTTTTGGTAAATCGGTCCATAAGGACTTTTCGGTAAATCGGTCCATAAGGACATTTCGGTAAATCGGTCCATAAGGACATTTCGGTAAATCGGTAATTTTACCCACTAAGGGTAATTCGGTAATCTCGTAACCCAGGGGTATTTCGGTAATTTACCCTCCAAGGGTTATTTGGTAATTCGGCAACCCCGAATTGACTAATTTGGGCATAACATATTAAAATTGTCCATCCGCGTCGTACTGACTAAATTGACTATAACTTGAGTTAGAAATCTCGAAATCTAAATCCGTAAATTTTCCATGAAACTAGACTCATATATCTTCTTACTACAATTTTTCCAGAATTTTTGGCTTAACCATTTAGTAAAGTTTATTCCTTGAAGTTTTCCTTGTTTCACTGACCAACGATTTTTACCTCTCTTAACCAAAATTCAAATATCTCACTGTACAGTTTTCATATGTTGCTCCCACTTGTTTCTATTGAAAATAAACTTCCTAAGTAATCTGTACATATAAACTATAACTTATAATTCACTTTGTACAATTTTATACGATTTTTCCAAGATAGATCAGGGAACCACGAAGTCATTCAGAACCAGTCTCACTCAAATTAACATATCTCAGAATATTAAAATCCTTTTCCTTCTCCATTTCTTCCATATTAAAATAGACACAGTAAGCTTTAATTAGATATCTTATTCACTTTCTAGTTCCCTTTATCCTATTTTTCGTGATTTTCCAAAAACACGTCACTGCTTCTAACCGAAACTGTTTTATTACAAAATACGATTACCACTGCGATCATACGCACGCCCGAGTGATCACGGATGCCGGTTTTTGGTGTTCTTCGGTATTTTGACCGATTCACAGAATATTTCATACAAACTTTCAGAGAAGTGTGAGATTACACATCATTTCAGATATGTATACGAAAGGTACGGGATTACACACCTTGATTAAGATTCCCTAAAGAACCACTCTTCGTTGACCCACTATATCCGAAGGATTTGCAAATAGGATATATCGAGTGGTTTCGTCCCTAAAACATAATTGATTAGTCGAAACTTCAATCTGATTTGCAACATAGCCAAATAGAGATATAACGAAAAATCCAAAATGAACCCCCTTACCTTATCGATATTGGATCCAATTTCCACCGCTTGACTTCTGGCTAGAACAATACACGGTCTCCCACTTAAAACACTACGAAAAAGAGAAAATAATCTCGCTTTGAGAGGGTAGAATAAAATGATGGTCTCGGTTAAAAGGACCATCCCATGCCAAGACATATATTCGGCTAGGAGAAAGAAAAAAATAAAAATGTTTGAGTAGAACCACTTACCGATTGATCAAAGGAGTGAGTGTTAATACGGATGAGAAGAACGATAAAGAAGAAATGAAGGGTTGGTTTTCCAAAGGAAAACGAGTGAACAATTTGATCTCCAAGGCTTAGGTACTTTCGGCAACAAGGAAGAAAAGAAGAAACAAAAATGCACACTAAAGGCTTGAAAATTTGGCAAAGAGAAGAGGAAAATTGGAGAGAAAGAGTGATACAAAAAACTAAAGAGAACAACCTCTCAAGCACTAGCTTTGCCAAAAACTCCTAGCAAAATTCGGCTATCACCCCCTTTAGCCCCAAAACCGTCCACATTCATGTCCCTAATAGTCAAAATTTTGCCAACCACCCTTTCCATAATATATCCCTTGAAAAAGGCCACATGTTCCCCCTACTTTCCCCTTTCTCTTGATTTCTTTCCTCACATTCATCCTTTCCTATTTTCCTTAGCCATCTTGCCAAAAATAAAAGTCCACCTTGCCTTATTTACATGCTTGGCCGACTCTGAAGGAAAGAGTGCAAAAATAATAGTTAAAGTTTGCACACAATGGGATTTGAACCTCTTCCCTCAAAGTCCATCACTTGATAGCCTAACCTCTTTACCAATAGCTCATTTATGCAAGCACATTACTCATTTATTTCTATAAGTCTTGAATCTACTTACCATCTCTCCTTAAAGTGCTAAAATACCAATTTTTTTTCCTAAGGCCCAATTAAACCCGAGACTTCATAGAAACCTTGTAACCTTCCAAATTCACTTAACTAATAAGTCCAATTTGCAATAATGCCATTCTCTTGTTCTCAAAATTTTAAACACTCCTACACTCAAGGCCCATTGGGCCCAATTTTGGGATGTTACAATTCTACCCTCCTTAAAGAAATTTCGTCCTCAAAATTTCTAACCAACTACTAAATGCATCGCTCAAATCACACCACTAAGCTTTCTCTGCGCACTCTGATCTTAATAACATTAATGTACTTTTAACATAATCTTGAATCCTCTTTCACACAACCAAACGTCTAACCACCGAAGCAAACCGTTATCTACCATTTTTACTTAGAATTTTCTACATTCAGTCATCACGTCCAACCAAAACATACCTGACTTGATGGTGATGAAATAATCTCGAGCCTTATGCTCCTTAGACCCGCATCTCAAGCATGCTCCTGACCTCCTCCAACATTTTCTCGGATGACGCCTCTTGCAAAAATCACAAGTCGGGAAGTTTGGTCGTGCCTTGACATGCTTTACAGAACGTGACTGCGACCCAAAAGAACCGCGATCTAATTTCTTCTTACAGCTCACAGACCCTACTCGAAGCGCTTCACTGATTCCTTTAACCTCTTCCAATACCTCCTTAACTATCTGAGTCAACTCGACAACCCCAGCTCGATCATGAGACCCCGTCTCAGCCACTGGCGATGCTAACGCCTCCCTTTCGGAAACATGCCTCGGTGCCGAAGATCAACCCTAGCATCTCGGCCTCTACC